>OX328098.1:60619896-61819896 GCA_946811185.2 Hippopus hippopus | reverse complement strand
TTCCACTTGCCCCAAGCCATCAGTGCTTTCAGCTCTTTAATTTCTATCCATGCGCAAATTATGTTTCTGGTTACATACTGTCAGCTTTTTTTTTGTAATTTTATGATGAATAAACTGAAGTTGAAGGCAAGTAATAGATTCTGTTCTGATACTTTACAAGAGGGAATATAGATGAAAGATTACTTTGAAGCCTATACTAGAAAATGAGTTATTCTTCCCCAAGACATTTTGAGGGAATTTAAAGTAAACCCATCACTTTTTGGGATTTATCATTTTTCATACTTTTAAGGTTTCTGCTCTCTCTTTCTCCTTCTCTCTCTCTCTCTTTTCCCAGTCATAGAAATTAGGATTTAAATTTACAAGCAAGTCGCGCTAGTAACGTAGCATTTTTCACTAGCCCGAATAAGATTTTACCAACCCAAATCAAAATCTGTATTATGTAAGCCTATAAATTATAACATCCTGGAAGCAACGAAAAAGATGACTTGCCCCTCCCCCCTCAAGTTCCAAACACCGGTTGCATAATATGGTATTAGAAGAGGGCAATGTAAGCCAAGGCCTATTTAGTAACCATGAAGTCAGAGTTCTCGCTAGGTCCTGAATTCCAGGAGTCATTGACTCTTTCAAGAGTCACGATGGAATTTCCAAGAGTCAAAGAGAAATGTCAAAGCGTCAAAATTACTTGGTTATTGTGGAGCGATACGGTTGAAATAAATGCAATTTTTCAAGTATTATGTTCTCTATTTTTGCATTTTTGTGTACATTTTCATAAAATTGATTACAACTATTCTAAAATCCCAAGCACTTGATCATCAGAAAAAACGGAAAGATGAATTTTAACTTGCAGTCCTAGTAAGCAATTCATTATCATAAATGAATCGACACGAACAATTTTTTAACTCTTTACCCAACAACATAATTTTCAACTTGTGCATATTTAGAGCATTTGCAGATGCCAATTCAAATGTGACTCGAATGATTGAATTTGTCTTTCATACCTTAGTTCATTGTAGAAAAAGGGCAAAAATAAAGGTCACATCCATTAAAGGGTTCTTTTATCCTAGTCTTCTTTCTTTAGATGAATGTCCAATACCTTCTTTTTTTTACATTTGTTCCAGAGCTACCTGTAAGACAAGAAAGCCTACCTCTTGCCCCCCTCCCTTCTAGATATATATATTTTCATTTCATAAAACGACCAATTCTTTTTACTCATTATTAAACTGAGGGTTTAGGTCCCGCTTGTTGTTTAATAGAGATTTGTGTAAATTCACTGTTTAAATTCGTCATTACAGATAAAAAGACAGTTTGAAGTACCTCTGATCGCATGATGTAAAATCGACCTTTATTATGTCATGGTTTTTTTTCCCATCGATCATTTTTCATGTCCATTAATTTCTGGAGAAGTATTACTGCATGGATTTACATCAATTTGTCAATTACGGTAGCAGGTAACTTTAAAAGTTGTTATTGTGCGCTAGAAAAGAGAATTAACACCTAAATCAAGTTTTTATAAATGACTCGCCAGCTTGATTAGCTTCGATAAATAGAGCCGAGTCCTTCACACTTGATACTGATTATGTTTATTAAAGTCCATATTTTTGCCCGACGTATACAAACTCATTTATATGAAACTTTGGCTGATAATCTCATTCGTCATATTGACACTTCCAAGGCAGATATTTTCGAGAATCAGAAATGGGTATTTTCAAATTTCCAAGCATCAAAACCCGGGTTTGTGAGTCAAATGAGAATCCTGGACTCGACATTTTCGTTTGGTAGCCGCTCACCCAGCAACTTAAGGGTGGTTTTTAACTGGTTTTGACTAATGAACGGGGAATATACTTTAAGTTTAGTGACAGTTGTTCCGCGAGTGGGGGTACTCGATTTGTTACCAACCGGGTAGGTAGGCTTCAGCCGATTACGAACTTACGATATCTTATATTACTAGAATTCATAATTAACAATTTCAGCTCCACTTGCCGAAGGTCAGCGGGCGTATATCATGACCCGTTGTCCGTCGTGCGTCCGTGCGTGCGTCCATCCGTGCGTCCGTCCATCTGTCTGTCCGTCTATCTGTCTGTTTCGTGTCCGGACAATAATTTTTCCGCTATCACTTAAATTCAAAATTACTCCACACATATGTTAACCACATCGAGACAATGTGTCATGTGCAAGAATCGTGTCCGTAAGCTAAAGGTCACGGTCAAATGTTTTTGCGGGGATAGTATTCGTGTACGCACTGGAACTTCATTAATAATGGATGCGTTTCAGTATATCTTTGCAGGGTTGTTAACCACATAAAGATGATGTGTTGCAAGCAAGAATCATGTCCGTAGGTCAAAGATCAAAGTAGAGGCAAGGTCAAACAAGTTTAAAAAGACAAATTTTGGACGGTAATGTTCGTGTCCGGCCTGCAACTTTTTTAATTATTGATGAATTTCAATATGTAGCATTGTCAAACAAATAAGGACAATGTGTCGCGCGCAAGAATCATGTCCGTAGGTCAAAGGTCAAAGCAAGGTCAAATATTCATGTTAATGATATCAAGATGATGAGTCATACGCAGCAGTCATGTCTGTAGGTTAATTGTCAAGGTCACTGCAAGGTAAAATGTGTTTGGGGTAGTTTTCATGTCAACCTGGAACTTTTTAAATAATATATGAATTTCAGTGTGGAATCGTCAACCACTATAAACGTGTTGCACGCCAGACCTATGTCAGAAGGTCGAACGTCAGGCCACGGCAAGTTCAAAATCATTAAAAAAGAGACATTTTGGGGGTTATGTTTTATTCTGGGCTGTGACTTTATCATTTATGAATAAATTTCAATGTAGGATGGTCAACCACATGATGACAATGTGTCAGTCACAATTAATGTCCATAGGTTAAAGGTCAAGGTCACAGCAAGGTATTCGGCGGTAGTGTTTGTGTCCGGCCTATTACATCTTTTTCAATTATGACTGAATTTCAGAATAACTTTGCAGAATTGTCAACCACATATATACCAAGTGCCTTATCCGTATGTTAAAAGTCAAGATCAGAAGTGTTTCAATTGTGCACAGCTCACAGGAAAAGGTTGCTTTTTTTCCGGGGGGCGTCGGTCATTTCTCAGTGACACGTCTTTTTTTTTTTTTTTTTTTTTCTTTTTTTCCTGTTTTCCTCTGATTTATTGGTTCTAAAGGCATAAAGGTTTGCAAAACAGAGTGAGTCACTAATTACGATACCATTTGTTGTAAACAATTACTTCAGGACTTCAAAGCTCACGTGCCTTAAACTTTCCTTTTCTCTATTTTTGTAATTTTTAGATTCTTGTACATATACACGTGACTAAATTCTTGTATGTGTATGTACTGTGACAATGTACGCGTTGTATATGTCACAAATAAATGACATTTCAGTTCAGTTCTAAATGTATGTTTAAATCATGGAGAAACAATTATATCCATGATTTCAGCATAATGTTAAACAGTTATTGATTTGTTTAGCAGTGTATGCATTGCTGCTACTCGTCATAAGCATGTTTAAAGACAGCACGGTATCCTACGACCCAAAACTTTTGACACAATTGTTTTTTAACTAATTTCTCCACGAAAACTTGACATCCGTTGGTTCATATTCGTATTCGGTAACTCATGAATTAGCAATAGTTGATCGAACCGAAAGAAAAATCTATAGGACAGCAATAGGACGCAATATTTGGGCCAGCTACAGAAAAAAAGGTTTCAACGTATACAAAGATTTGCTGAGCAGACGACATAATCTACAACATTACAAACTTTACTACCCATAAAAGTATAACGAATAACACGTCTGTCATCATCGATACGACCATTTAAAATTAGCATACCATTCTGTTTGCTTAAATTTGTTTAAATGTAATAATAATGATAAGATTTTTAACTTTCTTAACTCGAGCTTTGTCAATTTAAGATTGCGATACTGTTCATAAATGCATCAATACAATTGTTATCTGATTTAAACATCAACTTTCAAATTTAAAACAATATGTGGCATAGTGCACACGTTCGTGTCTCTACATAGGATAAATTGAAAGTCATTATCATGTTTTGAATTAAAAAAGTCTCTTTCCTCTACTAATCTATCTTATGTATGTGTATCAAAAGTATTCTATCTGCCACTATTTTTAGGTATTACTTAAGCAAAGACATACAAACAGATTAGACTCTAAGCCTAATTTTTGTCCATTTCCTATTGTACAGCTGATAACCCCTTCATTTTGGAACACAAGAGGGTCATTGGATACGAACTAAGATTACTATACCCCTATAAGTCCGTCTGGAACCGTATTGCAAAATGTTAAAACCTGTCAACTGTAAAATGTGAAAACCTATCTGCTCATGTTTCTGTAAACCATTATCGTATTTCATGTATGCATTTTGTCATTTTATTTGCACCTGATATCATGATCATGTAATGTGTTATAGTCCACTACAATAGGGTAAATAAATACAATAGGGCATAACCGTTTTCTAGTGCTAATTGGTAATTGAAGATTTTTTACGGGTTACTATATAACCCACTACTAAACGGTCTACGTGTATTTCAATACACTTCATTTCAGTATCAATGCTCCTTTTCAAATGATAAATTGAATTAAAAATCAAATCCAGAAAAATAAATCTAGTAAAAAGTTTCTTTTTTCAACAATCCGCAAAACATTAAAGAAAAAGACGCAAATGCTGGCCCGGTTACTTTTCGTTATTTCTCTTCTTATAGAAGTACAAATGGGTTCATTGCTCATAGTCTAGCATTTCTGACGCCGTCTACCTTCTTTCAAAAGATCGTTCTTTTGTGCCTTGCCCTGAAACGGGACTCCCAAAAACGCTGAATTTTCTGCTAAATTCAGCAGCCTTTTGATCAGCAGAAATGCACTAAAACTCTGAAATGTTGAAATACTGATAAAATTAATTATGATTTTGAATGCTTTATAATGCATTAAACTGTCCTTAATTTACGTCATAAAATGAACCCATCATTTTTTAATGCTTCCTTATTCATTAACATGTCATTGTCATTATGTAATGTTTGATATGTTTAGAGACAATCATTGTTTTCTTTTCTCGTAATCATAATTATTATTTATGTACCATCTAATACCTGAGCCATGCTACGAGAAAACACAGTTTAAGACTGTCTGTCGATTTTACCCAGAGTCTTTCCTCCCCTCACTCTGTTCACGTATGTATATGTGTCTGTTATGTCTGTTCCCATTTTAATATATCTTGTAATTGATGTACCCTACAGCCCCATAATAATTGCATGTTTTGCATCTTATCATATAATATAATGTAGATGTGCTGAGAGAAATAATAAAATTTCTAAACTTGTTAAATTTATGTAAGCAAGTGTTTTAATTCGTGCGCTTTCCATAACTGAAGTCAGTCAAAGCGTGACAAGATTTTTTTTTTCATCAGTTATCTGATCAGATGATATTTTGTTTACTTCTTTGGTGTGTACCGGCGTGTCAACAGTATCTTAATTATTTCACGGTGACAATTCACTGATCCATTTTTCAGCTCTACTGGCTGAAAGCCAGCAGAGCTTATGTCAAGGCGTGGTTTCCGTCGTCCGTCCGTCCGTCTGTTCGTCTGTCTGTCCGTCCGTCCGTCCGTTTGTTTTTTTCTTGTTTACGCGATAAAATCTTCATTTGTTGTCAGATTTTCTTGAAACTTGCAGTTTGTTTATCTCATCAATAGCTTCAACCCTATTGATTTTGAAAAAAAATACAAGAATCAATATGGGGACAGTAGCCATTTTAATTTGAAAAGTTCCATTTCTTGTTTACGCGATAAAGTCTGCATTTGTGGTCAGATTTCCGTGAAACTTTCACAGTTTATTTATCTTATCAATAGACCAAACCCTTTTGATTTTGAAAAAGAATTAACGAACAATATGGGAAAAGTAGCCATTTCAAGTTGAAAATTTCCATTTCTTGTTTACATGATAAAGTCTGCATTTGTAATCAGATTTTTGTGAAACTTGCAGTTTGTTTTCTCATCAATAGCTCAACCCTATTGATTTTGAAAACAAACAAACAAACAAACAAACAAACAAACAAACAAACAAACAGTATGGGAAAAGTAGCCATTTCAAGTTGAAAATTTCCATTTTTTGTTTACACGATGAAGTCACCATTTGTGGTCGGATTTTCATGAAACTTGCACATTTGCTTTTTCTCATCAACAGCTTGAATCCTATTGATTTCGAAAACAAATATGAAAATCATTATTGGAAAAGTAGCCATTTAAAGTTGAAAATTTCCATTTCTTGTTTACGCGATGAAGTCAACATTTGTGGTCGGATTTTCATGAAACTTGCATAGTTCTTTTGTATCCTAAACAGCTTGAACCCTATTGATTTTGAAAAAAATCTGGCGATCAGTATGGGAAAAGTAGCCATTCAAAGTTGAAAATTTCCATTTCTTGTTTAGGCATTGAAGTACATAGTGTACATCCAATTCTTTTGAAACTTGCAAAAATTATTTGGTTCATCAAGGGATTGAACTCTATTAAAAGTGAAAAAAATCTAGTAAACCGTTCAGAAAAAGCAGCCATTTGATGACTTAGTATGGTTTACTCAACAAAGTCCACAGTATTAGTTACATTTCTTTGAAATTTGCTAGAATTGTTTAATACAAGGCGTACTGAAATCCTACCAAATTTTGCAGAATTCCAAACAATTAGTTTTGATAAATTGCACTTCATTTTTTTTTTTTTTTTTTTTTTTTCACTGTTTTTTCAATTCACCATGCCTACTTATGCTGTCTTAGTGGGTTCAAGCCCAGTTGCAAGAACACATTTTTGTGTTTTTTTCTCTTTTTCCTTTTTTTTTTTTTTTTTTTTTTCATCATGAATTCATAATGTATGCTAGAAAGAACGCAAAATAACGGCCAGTAGAGCGATTTCAGGCCCTCAAGGGCCTCTAGTTTCTCTTTACTAATAAGATCCAAAGAAAGTGCTACTTGTTTTAGTGCACCAATAGTATTACCATATGTGCGGAAATTACAGAGGTGCACTTTTAATTCACTATCTATGACAAAAACATATGCGCAGTATAGATGCGCGTGAACATTTGTGATATACGTCGTTAATATCTTATAATAAGAGAATTTTCAAGTATCACAACTTGATTTCCAGCTAAACACACTTTCTTTCTTTAAAAGGTATGCCGACGTTAAAGGATTCAAACAAAAATGGAAAGATAATTTAATCAGTGCGATGTCAATAATCAGACTTGCCACCTCATAATATACAGAAATAAGAGATTCTCCAAGTATTACAACTTGGATTCCAGGTAGACTTGCGAATAAATTTTGGTAAGGCATGTACATGTTTTAAAGAATCCACATGAGCACATGCATACGCACACCATAACGACACCAACAAAGTGGCATGATCGCTCAGTGAGAACATGGATCAAGCTTGGCATATGCCGCCCAGTCTGATTAAAGTCTTCACTGTGTACTTAACTCGTGGCTTATAACCATAGCTTTTTTCAAATTTATAGTGAATCCTGGTCAGACTGGGTGGACGCTGATGCTGAAGCAAGTCTTCGATTGGAGCATCTTTTCTTCCGTTGGCTTTGTCACGACGCAGTTTTTAAAAAGATCATTATTTTTTTGATCAACGCGTGCAGAGATATATAGCGGCCCAAGTATGAAAAAATTGAGCCAAATACTAAATATAAAAGAAGAAATAGTTATACTTTATACATATTAAAGAAATTAACATATATTTGTTTTAAGAAAGCTTTTGAAATCATATAACACGTTTTACCATAAAAATCTTTACATACTATTTCAGAATAAGGTATATAAATTCACAGATTCATCTTATCAGCAATTCATCAGCAGGTTGCTGAATTCAGCAGAAAATCCAGCGTTTCGGGGAGGCCCCCCCCCCAAAAAAAAATGTTGTAACTGGCATTGCACATTTTTTCTCCTCACGGCACATCTTGAAACAAACATGATAAAATGGAAAAGTTAATGTCACCATTTTCCCTACAAATCATGTTCTCTATTACATATTAATTCCAAAGTATTATCCAAATTTTACGAGGACATTTTTCAAATCATCCGCTGCAGATTCGTGACAGGAGTTCTTGATCTAACTGAAGCAGACAAAATACCAGTCACTTGTTAAAGTAGACTTACCAGAGCTGGCTTTTGAAAAAAGGAGACAACTGAATGGTCTCTTCGTCAAAGCAAATTATCTTATTATAAGTTTTCTTCTTTTTTTCCCTCTACTCACTTACCGGTATTATTATTTTTATTATTACTATAACTATTATCTATTTGTGAACAACTGGAACTTAGGCTACTCTCATGTCAGAAAGCACGATGCATTTTTTAGTAAATGACTGAAACTTTGACAAACTGAATGTAACATATTGTCAGTATTATAATAATAATAATAATAATAATAATAACAATAGTAATTGTAAATTTAGAATTCAAGTAGCTATCTCTACCAGCGAGTGACTGAAACTTTGACTAACAAACTGTAGAGCATTGTAAGACTCATAGTAATATTCGTACTTCCAAATTTTATGAATAAGATTTGCCCACATTTGCATCCCGAATTGTCAGCATTCCTGTTTTTCGAAGATTTGTTCACTTCCTAATTTTTAAGGAAAAACAAACCTAATTTAGGATTATTTGTAATCCTACGAAGGGGCATTGATGTAACGGCATTAAATATTTCATTGAATGGTCAATAAAACACTAGTGTAATAAACATGCTAATGACTTAAATTCCTTTTCTTACGCGCTGTCTAACCAAAAGCATTCTAGAGCCTGCAAATACCAACCTAAAATAGAAGTCAACATAATGAAATCGTAACAGTTCCCTAACGCAACAGATATCAAACGCAATATTTTGAAACAGTCCCCTGGCATATTAGAAAACAAATCTTTCGACACCATAGGAGGCAATTCCCGGAGATTTTGTTCAAACTCAAATTACCAATTTCAGATAATTTTAATCAATGCAACAAAATACTTTATTGGGATTTATTGTTAAAAAATAAATCCGGTTATTTCAGGGGTACCTATTCTTATGGATGGGTATTTATCACGCACCGTTTTCGGTAAATGAGTCAGCGATAGCGGAGAAAAAATTTGATTAAAAAAAAAAAAAGTAAGTTTTTGTTTTAATTATGTGATACCAGCTGTTTTCATGTGGTTCCTATGATATTTTAAATTACTCTGAATTGTTTTGTGTGTGTATACGTTATTGTCATAGCGACTTATTGGTGTAAGACGTGATTTTCTTGAAGGCGGTGTTGCACGCGTGAAGTTTATGTAGACTGGCCGCAGTGCAAAATATATCTCGTCGTCCGAATTTTATTGTAACTTGACTTGTTAAGCTTTTCTGCTTTGTTTACTGTTTTATTCTTTATAATAATGTCTTAGTAATGCAGATTTTGCCTTAGTTTAGGTCTACGTACTTTTTAGGCTGGATTTAATTCCCCAAATCTATGTGACAAAAAATGATTCAATTTTGGATACCTAATTGACTTACATTTTAATTGTTTGTTATTTTTTGCACATGCCTTTCTAATATTTTGTTTCTTTATTTCTTTATCTACATATTTGGTAATTCTGAATCCCCATCATCATGAGTGGTAGAGGTAAGGGTGTGAAGAGGAAAAGACCTCAAAGACGTGAGACCCGTGTAGTCCCCAATGATGTTGTACCACGGACGACTACATCAAGTGTGGCATGTCAAGCTGGTGATGGTGGTTTTGCTGCTGCGGCCGTGGTCAGTGACACAGGTGTGGCTGATGCTGACAAAAGTCAACTGCCAACCCCCATTAATATGGGCTCACATATGCTTGATGAAGGTAATGTTGCGGTAGAAGTAAGTGTGTTTAATGATATTGCCTTGCATGTTAATAATGCCACAAGACAAAAAGTAATTTCTGGTCAGTATGTTGACCTTTCTTTGTTATTACATTCAAATTCAGCTTCGGAAGAAAAACAATTATTTGTTAATGTAGATGGTCAAATTGTTACATAACAAAGTTCTGTTGCTATGAAGGTAACAGATATTGGCAGTTGGACTGACGCATTCTTGATATTTACTAGCATTTACTTAAGTGTACACATCACCAGAACCCAAGAGCTTTTAAAGTACATGAATAACATCCGCTTGGCAGAAAAGCGTCACAAGGGTTTGGGCTGGTATTACTATGATCAACAGTTTCGTTTACGCATGGGTAGGGATCCCTCTCGTTCCTGGGGTAAAATTGACTCGGAGCTTTGGTTATTGTATATATCAAGCCCAGAAGTGTCAATTCAAAAAGTTACCAATCCAATGCCCTCAAGAGGCAAATGTTTTGATTTTAATTACAAAGGTTTGTGCACTAGACTTTCATGTAGGTTCTTGCACAATTGCATTAAATGTAGTGGGGGTCATCCCTTAAGTCAATGTCAAAGTTCTCAGAATTTGTCAAATTCTTTTCGTGAACCAAAGAGATTGCCAGCAGGTCGGGGTGTCGGGGGCAAGTCTATGGGCTTTGGGCAAATCCCCAATAAAAATAGATAGACTTGCACAGTATTTGCACATTTATCCAAACAAAGGCACAGCTGAATTACTTCTAAAAGGTTTTACAGAAGGTTTTAGGTTGAATTATACTGGTCCTAGAGTCACTGTTTTTTCAAAGAATATGAAATCTGCAGAAGAAAATCTGGAATTACTTAATGCAAAGCTCACAGAAGAGGTTCAACATGGTAGAATGATTGGTCCTTTTAATGCTCCACCATTTAGTAACATGAGGATTTCACCAGTTGGTTTAGTGCCTAAATCAGATGGAAAGTTTCGCCTTATAACAAATTTATCAGCCCCTCATGGTAGAAGCATAAATGATTTTATTGACCAACAGTTTTGCTCTGTGCAATATACCAACTTTGATACAGTTCTTCAAATGATAGCAAAGTTAGGACCAAATGCTTTGTTAGCTAAAAGAGACATCAAGTCTGCATTTAGACTGCTTCCACTTCACCCATCTGAGTTCCATTTGCTAGGTATTAAATGTGGAGATGAATATTTTGTGGATAAATGTTTACCTATGGGTGCATCTCTTTCATGTAATCTCTTTGAAAAATTTTCTTCTTTTTTACATTGGCTGATAAGTTTCAAATCTGGGTTGGATTCCCTGGATCACCATCTCGATGATTTCATTTTGGCTGGGGAATGTGGCACAAACAACTGTCAGAAATTAATTTTTGCCTTTGATGAAGTTTGTTCTGAACTTCATGTCCCAGTGGCAAAAGACAAGTCCCTGGGTCCTACAATGGTGCTCATCTTTCTTGGGCTAGAGATTGACACAGTACATATGCTGGTAAGGATACCCTTGCACAAAATTGAGGAATTGATCCAACTGTTACATACATTTTTGGGAAGAAAAAAAATTTCTCTTTTAGAACTACAGTCCCTTTGTGGAAAGCTGAATTTTGTTTGTAGAGCAGTGTGCTCAGGGCGCCCATTTCTTCGCAGATTTTACGAGGCAATGTCTTGTTTAAAAGAACCTCACCACCGTCTTAGGATTAATTCTGAAATGAAACAAGATTTTTCAATTTGGCTTACATTTTTGAAGGAGTTCAATGGGGTTGTTTACTTTCCCTCTCAAGAATGGGAACATTCCGATGTATTAAAGCTTTACACAGATAGTAGTGGATCTGGCAACTGTGGCTGTGGCTGCTTTTTAAATGGAAAGTGGTCTTTTTTCAAGTGGCCTGAAAGTTGGATCAAGTCTGAAATATTACAGGACCTTTCTGTACTAGAAATGGTTCCTGTCATCTTGGCCTTCATGCTTTGGGGTGATGTACTACAAAATCGAAAGATAATATTAAGGATAGATAATGAAGCTTTAGTGTCAGTTATAAATAAACAAACAACCAAAAGCAAAAGGTTATTGATTCTAATTAGACATTTTGTCCTGCTGGCAATGAAATACAACATAGTGTTCAAAGCAGTGCACATTTCCTCTAAGGCGAATAACATTGCTGATTCGATTTCTCGTCTACAGTGGCAGCGCTTCAGGGTCCTCGCCCCAGATGCACATATGTCTCCAGATCCAATTCCAGACAATTTTCTGTCACTAGTCTTAGATCCGAAACTGCTAGACTGCTAGATGCTTCCCTCTCAAAAAATACAAAATCCACATATTCTAAAGGCTTAGAAAATGTTGAGAGGTTCAGAATTAACGCATCGCTTGAACAGAAGTGGCCTCCATCGATCAGTGATTTGACTAACTATATTTCTTTTTTGTCACTTGAAAAGCGTTGTTTAGCTACTGCAAAATTGTATGTTTCCTCAATAAGTCATCAGTGTAAAATGTTGAATGTGGAAGATACCACAAATTGTTTTATTGTCAAAAAAGTGCTTCAAGGCTTGAAGCGTCTTAAACATCATGTTGATACTAGACTACCAATTACATCAAGCTTGCTTGTTGAAGTTGTTCAAATTCTCCCAGGCATTTCTTCCGATTTATATGAGAGTAGAATGTTTTCGTCGGCATTTACTTTAGCTTTTGCTTGCTTTTTACGGGTTGGAGAGTTCACATACTCTACTTCCTGTATAGAAGAAAAGATTATTTCTGTAAATGATATTTTATTGGATGAATCCCAGTGTTTTTTTAAACTAACTTTACGATTTTCAAAAACGGATCAGTTAGGCAAAGGAGTACAAATCCATGTGGATAAAACCAATAGTAAAATTTGTGCATTTAGCTACCTGCAATCCTTTCTTAAAGTTAGACCGGCTGTTCCCGGTCCGTTATTTTGTCATTTCAATGGAAAACCTTTAACACGTTACCAGTTTTCTGCAGTTCTTAAGAAATCTTTAAACACAGTTAATGTTGACTGCTCCCGGTACAGTTCTCACTCTTTTAGAATCGGTGCTGCAACCGAGGCTGCAGACAAAGGCTTTTCGCAAGAAATAATCAGAACTGCAGGGCGCTGGAAATCAAGTGCCTTCAAAAGTTACATAAGAATGCCTGATTTTCAAAAGAGATCTCATTCTCATTTAAACAGCGGTTCAACTAGCATTTAAGTTTTGCAGATATTATGGTGTGGTGTGTGGGCTCTTCAATTGTACGCAGAGCTTTTTTGTACAGCCGAAATCGACCTGGTGGCAAAAACTTGGGCCTGGAGAGATTGAATGTTACACTTTGGTGGCAGGGATATGGTGGTCTTTGCTTAAATACTGTCTTAACAAAAGTCAGGACTATAAAGCAAGTAGCAGAAACCCCACAATTCATTTTATTACATTGTGGAGCTAATGACATTGGTCTTATCAACTGTGGAGCTTGGAGAAACCTTTTTGTCAGGGTACATAAATTAATACTGAAATATTTTCCACGAGTACACATTATTTGGTCCCAGATGTTGCCTCGTCTTAAATGGAAGTATTCCGAAAATGTCAAAAGTATGAACAAAGCTTATAAGAGACTGAACAATTTTGCAGCACACCGTTGCGTTCAAAATGGGGGGCTTTATTTACGCCACCCAGACATAATTCAGAATTTCAAAAAATTTTTAGATGATGATGGTATTCATTTGAAGGATCTTGGCAACGATTTGTTTCTCAACGACATTGTTGGTGGTATTGAATTCTTCTTGAAGGGAATGGGCAACACTTTCCCTCCTCTGTAATTCTGTAATTGGGCGCGGCTCGGGTCACCGACACCGCCACTTGCTTTTGATTTCTCCCTTGTGCATCTTTTGTGGCGGTTGTAGTGAGTGATTTTTGTTCAAACGAGCAGAAGACACTCACTAGATTGGCGGACGGTGACTTTATTTGGCCCAATTGGCCATGAATGAAAATTGTTTTATTGTAATTTTGATGAACATTGACAATCCTGTGGAGATGATGTTATGTATATGTTGATGATATACTAATTGTGGTACTGCTGTTGATCTCTGTTACCCAGGGTCAACACATTGTACCTTTCTTTGCTTAAGAATTTGTATGTTATTGTTGTTGTTGTTGGGGCCTGCCAATTACTTGTTGTCGGCGGCCCAAATATTGCTTGTCGAACCGTGCCCAATTTATGCCAACACTAAAAAATAAAAGTGCTAAATTACTATTTAAAAGATACAAGCCTTTTAGTCTGGTTTTGTTTTGTCCCTTCTGAAATAATTGCCATAAATGTACACATTAGTACAAAAGCAAGATAACCTGTGAATTAAACATACGCATTACGAAGAGAATATGTACACTGTAAAGTAGCTTTGTAAATACAATAATTTGATAAATCGATTGTTTTAGCTGTATTTTTTTTTCTAAACTAGCATTAAATGTATGTATTATGTAAAATGTATTTATAATTTATTCAGAATAGTTCTGTTATTTCCTGTTGTCATTACACTTTCAAATTTATTTAGTTTTGGCCAAGTGCAATGATCCTGTTTAAAAATTTCTTGCGACTATTTAATCGTTGAATTAATGGATGATGATTATTGTAGATAAGTGATTTATCACGATCTGATAAATTTTATCCGTGATTGAAGAGGATTTCTTTTTCTGTTGGTAAATTGTCGTTTCCTAATAAGAAAAATTACAGCCACTGGGCAGAAAAGAATGGAAAGTAATCCGATTCAGGCGGTCTATGTACTATGAACGAACTACAAAGATCTCCCAAAGATGAAGAGATCATGATGCAATACGATCTGAGAATGATCAGATACCACTGCAGAAGCGTCGAGAGGTGATGGATGCAATCTGGTCGACTTTGATCGCTGCCCAAAAACCTCAAAATGTGGCACTCATATATGAGCCTCCGTTCATTTATGGCAACGAGGGTATTATAAACATTATGCGTTACACATACAGAATATTATATTCAGTTTCATTTTTCAGGTTTCATTAGTGGAATAAAGCTTTTAGGTAATAACGCATAATGTTTTCTCCATGTTTGTATATATATATATTTCTTAATCTCTCCCTTTAGTCAGACAAAATGAAATACGATTTACTTTTAACATTATTATATATGACGAAGAACTCTCTCAAAAAAAAAAAAAAAAAACTTGCAAGGGAACGGTCCTGTCAGGGAACTGCCTTGATTCTTTTAACAGAATTTTGGACAGTTCGCCCTAAAACCGATCGCCCTGTGTCACACTCGCCTGGGTTCAGTCACCTTTTTTCACGTTCATTTACGAGGAAAGAATGCATCCATCGCAATAACTTTTTGAAAATTCCGAAGATTAGTTTTGGCAATTCCAATTTCGTGATTACTAGATCTTCCATATCGACTGAGTTGTTAGATATCTATTCCACAAAATATTCATGTCGCTCATATGGAGGCTTTGCTTTATTCAAATAAATTCAAAATAACATAAACACTTATGTAAGATCCTCTTTATATTGTATAAAATTAATATATTTCTTTAAAATTATGAAATAGATGTATATGCACCATTTATCTCCTGTAGGCAATATATTTTCTTTGTTTCGACTTAAGAAGACCTCTCTCAAAAAAATATTGAGACCAAAGGAGTAGTTGCTTGTAACCAGCAATTTCTCATTTGCCACAATATTTTCACTTCTATTCCTATGCTTGTTTCAATGCATGCTTACTAGCCAACGTTTACATTATTTAACGTAGTATTTCAGGATTTGTTTTATCAACTTATGGGTATTTCGGCTTTCGTTTTCTTCTATTTTTGTCATATTCTTAATTACTGGAAGTTTTTACTATATGATAATAATCATGATACCAATACTAAAGATCATCTTTTCTTTAATTATATCCCTCTTTTTAAGTGGCCTCTATTTATCTAAATAAATGATAGTAAAAATAATAATAATAATAATAATAATGGTTGATACTCGTATATACAATAAATTTCGTGTTTTCAGACTATCTGATAAATATACGTAGAACTATCTATATGAATAAAGAGTAAATATAAACAAATAATGAAAATGATATTTTTGTTTGTAGATTTAATGGATCTACAATGTAAATTAACCCTATACCAAACACTTCCGAGTTTTATTTTACCATGATGAAAACGACTTTTGAAAATATTGTGGAATAAAAACAGAAATTTCTCCTTCACCCACAATGTTTTCTATCCTTCCACATTCAAATTTAAATTTTTAGTAACACATATTTTGTCGTCTGCAAATGCTTTCAATTGGAAAAGTCTAAAACTTTTTTGTTTGGTTAAAAGTTATGGTTGAAATTACAATAGAAATTAATATTCTAGGTCAAGAGAAAGCAGAAGCCGTAAGTATTGCAATTTTATAGCTGTCTTTGCCAGAGCATCTAAAAAGCCGACAGTGTAGATCCAAGAGCAGATTGAGCTTTGTGTGCAGTCTGATCTTGATCTTCACTGTCTACAACAGTTATTACAGGTCTCATTGAGCACCAAAGGGCAATTCGCTTCACATGCCACATGTACAAATAGTTAACGAACGAACAAAATATTTCATCGATGAAAACTTACAATAGGTTAGTTCGGTCAAATATAAATCTGAAAATTACACATCGTGATCTCATCGTGCTCTCGCGAAAAAGGGAATTAAGAAAATTAGTAAACAAGTTGCTATAGAATGAATTAATATGTAAATAGGTTAATAGTTACCTTAATTAAAAGATTGATTAAGTACAATGACTTGCACTTAAAAAGACAACAAATGAAAATAGGAGAATCAAATAACAGTACAGACGAAAATATCAATACGGTGTGAATATAAGAAATTTGCAGTTACCAACAATATTGCAACTTGGTATATGTTACTCATTTAACTGCAACCAAATTTCCTTTTCCGCTATTAAAATTTAGGTTACACTGTACAGAATGTGTGTTCTTTTAACAGTTCGTAACTTAGTTTCAAAGTATTATACTTATACAGAAACACGGAACTTAAATAAAGAACTGAAAAAATAGAGGGATTCAATTAATT
Organism: Hippopus hippopus; assembly: GCA_946811185.2. Classification (NCBI taxonomy): domain Eukaryota; kingdom Metazoa; phylum Mollusca; class Bivalvia; order Cardiida; family Cardiidae; genus Hippopus; species Hippopus hippopus. Next base: position 61,802,957 of record OX328098.1, on the reverse strand, counting down.
TTGTATTGGTGGATTTTCATCCCTTCTGAAGTGAAATAATGATGATGATGAAACGTCAGCTGAAAAAAATGATGCTATTATATGTTCGATTAGACAATATAATGATAAATATCTCAACAGCATACTATACTGTGTTGATTTAAGATAAGGTTTTACGATATGTGCCGCCTGATCTTAATCTACACTGTGCTGAAAGCAAACATAAGGTTTTCATGGGCATCTCAAGGGTTATGACCGCTTATGACCCTCGATTAACTATTGATTATAATTTCTTTTGCAGAATGTGTAGCTAACGATCAGACTGCACAGAACCTGCAGTTTGATTTTCGATCTACCCGTCCAAAGTTTCTTTTTCTAATTATGTTTGAGTTATTCTGAGAATGAGCTTATTGAAATTACAATACGTTTAGGGTTCTTATCTGAAAATGTCAACATTGTTGGGGTAAAGTGTTTCGCCTGTTTGATTGGATCGACCTGTAATTGTCCCTAGACATGTTTTAACGCGTTCGTCTAGGTACGGAAAGAGAGGTACATGCCGATATAGAGGTTTAACATTTTAGATCATTACTTGTGTGATGTGCGATTTAGACCCTTAGGTATCAGCCGTATTTTCAAATACATTGTCGATGTGAAAGAACACAATAAAACAATCTGTCGAAATGGACTTTTCAGTCGTAGATCTGACTTGTGCCACTTCGAAGATGATTTTTTTTTTTTTTCTTTTTTTTTTTTTTTTTTCATTTTTCTTTTTGGATTTTTTTTTTTTTTTTTTTGTGAAAAGTGTGATTCATGGGTCGCAGCTTTAGAAAAAAGCTATCATTTGTTTGAGTTTTCTTCTTTCTTCCCACAAGTAAATGTGATCATTACTCGTCTGAACAGATGAAAACATACCAGCTAATAGGTACTTCTTTTGCTTCTGGAAAACTGTGTCGAAAATGAGAATGAATCGAATAAGAGTCAGAACACGGGAAATTCTAATATCAATTGTAGTGTTGTGTATTATTGTTGTGTTGTATTTTGTATAATTTCAACTTTAATTATAAAACGATAATGAAATATGAAGTAGTAATAGAGAAGAACACTACTATTAAATTCGTGAATAAATGCTCATGTGAATTACTAAACAAACTCTCTCCACAGATAAACGATTTTAATAGTTTTCCCTGTTTGAAAGAACTGAAGCCATCACAGGATTTAAGGAATAAAGGAAGATGTGTTCGAAGATTAAATCTTCCGAAAGAAATTTTGTCCGATCCCAAAGACTGTGTGTTACTGAAATTTGGACGAGGAACCTTGATTTGTACCTATGACCTCGAAGAGGATATCCACGTTTCCCGTGCTTTAATCACAAGAGGTATGTGGGAAGAGGAGCTCGTTCATCCAATGCTGAACATCTTAAATTCGAATCCCAATATGTTACTGTTAGATATCGGCTGTAACATTGGTGTATACACACTTTCCGCGGCTCTATATTCAAAAAGGGTCATTTGTATCGATGCTAATTTTGAAAACCTTTTCTTACTCTCGAAGTCGTTAACACTTGGCAAACTATGGGAGAATGCCATCTCGGAAGAGCACGGAACCGTCGTGCTACGCAAAGAAATGAGAAATGTAGGTGGAGCCGCAATTGATGCTAAAAATAGAACCGTAAGCGGATGTGACATAGCAGTAAATAGTGTTCGGTTAGACGATTTAAGAGAACTATTTTTGGGTCAAGAAATCTTTATGAAAGTTGACGTCGAGGGGGTTGAACAGCATGTTTTGATGTCAGGGAAAGAGTTTTTCAAGATGGCTGATGTGCGTTATGTGCAGATGGAGTTTGATACACACCGAGGCCATCTAACCGGGACCCTGATCATAGACATTATGTCCGGGTACGGATTTTTGCCATATGCTGATTGCAACGGAGCTGAAAATCTGCGACCTCGCTATCACTCCGAGTGGCCATATGATGTTTGTTTTATCCGAAAAACATTTTGTTAACAGCACATTCTTAAAGTGCCAACACCCTTTTATAGCTACTTTTGGTTCGGCACAGCTGAATACTCTGACTTTTACCTGCTTCTTGTTATTGATTCACTTGAATATATAAACAGTAATTTGCGATTGGTAAAAATGAGGACAAGTTTATTCTGCATGCCCCTGCAGGTCTCTTATCGGGCACATCTATGACGCCCAGATGTAAGAGGTACTACTGGTAATCGATTCCCTTTGGAAGCTTATTCACACCACAGCAATTGAAATGATAAGGGATACCCTCTCTTTTGCATTAAATGGCAAATAATCATATTTTGAATGATACCGTGGAATCCATTACCGTGTCATTACTTTTGTTATTATTATCATTATCATTATTTTCAGCAGCAGCTGCTCCTTTTCCAACAACGATTTTGATTAACATCTTATCTTGAAAATTGTATCTTATTCAGAACCTGACATCTAGAATATGCAAAACAATGTGGAGAAAGAGGCATTTGCTAACGAGGTCACTTTTTATTATTTCTCTTCATACTGAACTACACAAAAGTTTCAATGTTCTCATTCCAATACTTCGTATTCTGTCTATCTCTCTTATCATGCATGGACTGTGCAGATCAAGATCAGATTGTACGAAGTGTGTAGTTTTATCTTGGTCTACACAGTGCACTCTTGATTTTTTTCTACACAATAGGCCTTCTTTTACATTAAGAATTCATTGTGCTTACGTTCTGTAAGGATTAACACAAACGAGTTTGCGTAATTTTTAGTTCTGATTTATGGTCTCTTTCACCCTTTCAGCCCCTGATTTAAATCTTCCTACATATGAATATCATTATTGGGTCGGTATATAAAATTATTTAAATTCAATAAAAGTTCATAAAGGAATACTGAAAAAGATAAATGAATGTGCGAAGCAGTACGGGGGTACTGTAATCCGACAGGACGGGTTAATTCTACATCACCCGGAAATGTATTGATCGCGATTCATTTCTCATTAAAGGTGAATACGGGGGGGGGGGGCTTATAACTATTAATCAAGGTGTACGAAAAAGTTATTCGAAAAGTTATCCAAGTCCTCTAATAACAGAATACCTTTTTTTTCAATACGAACATAGATTTCGTAGAATTAGGAAAAAAAGTGTGTGTCCGCAGCCTGTTTCCATAGAAATAATATTATCTCACAAGAATACTTTCCTTCCAAGACAAGAACTTTTTCCATTCGAAAATATTGGTTGGATAGTAATTCACGCCGCTTTCAACATTTTTGCAACCGTATCAGGGCGACAGCATACATATTCTTGTATGTCCTGGGTTTCACCAGTACTAAGCTAGGGCTCTGAACTGTCTTACCCAAGGATACACCCACAAAATTAAAAAAAAAGAGCATGGAGGATCGGCAAGAAAGTTACATTGTTAAAAAGATACCAGTACATTTAGTTATGTGTTCTCTAAAAAAAGGGCATTCTACTCACGTTTGACATTTTTTCCTTCTTCTTGCGAACTGTGATTGCAGCCATTTATCAGAAAATTTGTTTTCTTCCCGAAACAATATATTTAAGAAACTCAAAAAAAAAAAGGAGAAAAAACAATTTTTTTTTTTAAAGCAATTTGATAATTTCCTTTTACAGCCAGTTACCCCGCAAATAGTTTTCTATTCTAAAAATACGAATATTGCTTGTATATACTTTATTCATTTGCTATCTTAAATTTTGCATCTTCACATCATTACAATAATATTTGCATATTTCTATATCTCTACATTTTGATTTAGATAAAAAAAAAATGACTACTTCTTTGTTAGGAATAAGAACATTATTGCGATTCACATATTTCGAAAGGCGTCTGATTGGATTATATCAGCTACAGTTATGATGTACAGTATTACTTATTTTACACTTTCATTAAATATGAAATAAATATTGACGGTATTTTAACAGGTTGCAATCAGAAGTTATTTTTTACAAGAAGGCCGCCGTTTTCGGAGCCAGAAAGCAAGTACATGTACTCACATTTTACATAACACGACGTAATATTACGCCGATTTTTTGCAGGGGCTTGCAAAGTTAAAATAAAAAGGAAATACAAATAAGAGCATGATATTCATGTATGCTATATTCGTATGGAAATTTCATTTTCGCAGGAACAAAATTTTTTCGGAGATAAAACTATTTTCGTGGTGGAGAACGATTAACGAATGAAAGATGCCATGTTCAAAAGGAGTGTATTAGAAAATAGCATTGCTTAGTAAAGTTTGAATATAAAACTATCATCATTATTATTAATATTATTATTATTATTATTACTACAAGGTGTCCAGAAAGTAAGGTAACACTTTTGTACATTTATGATATAGCTTTTAATTTCATATGAAAAGGTAAAAATATGTATACATGCATATAAAATATGAAAGTTTTTTGTGTGATAATTTCCTTCAATTTTCACAACATTACACACTTTCATACAGATTTCATATCAGAAGTCTTGTTTTTCATTGGCGTCATTTTAATAATTAACGATCTTCTTCTTAATGTGACGGCCTTAACATTATGCTCTTTCCATGGCGAACAAGTACTGTGAAATTGTCAATCACTTTAGCATTCATTCCAATATCATTCTTCTTGATTTCACATTTAATGTTCTTTAACAACATGTCTGTGCTGTCTGGCTTGGGACTGTAGACTTCCGACTTCAATTATCTCCAAAGGAAGAAGTCGCACGGGTTGAGGTCGGGACAGAGCGCAGGCCATGATATTCCTAAATCTTTAACCTCCGGATATCGTCTTGCTATTACCTTTTCACCCAACACATCACGTAAAACGTCTATCACAGAATAAGATGTGCATGCCGTAGCACCATCCTGCTTCTTCCTTTGGGTTATTTGAAGTCAAAGGTCCTCAATCCCAAGCCAGAAAGCACAAGAAATGTTTTTCAGAATATTAAACATGAAATGAAAGAAATTGATAATGGAATGTTTCTATAAGTGATCATTAATTTCATTGTGCGTGTTCGGGATGGAAAAAGCATTAAAGACCCTCACATTAAAAACATCATCAGTTACTAAAGTGACATCAATGACAAAAGGTACTTCTGATTTGAAAATGGTATAAAGGTGCGTAATGTAATGAAAATTGAATAAAATTATCACATAAAAGACTCGTGCATATATATATATATGTGTGTGTGTGTGTGTGTGTGTGTGTGTGTGTGTGTGTGTTTACGTATGTGTGTGTGTGGGGGGGGTATGTGTGTGTGTGTGTGTGTGTGTGTGTGTGTGTGTGTCTCTCTCTCTCTCTCTCTCTCTCTCTCTCTCTCTCTCTCTCTCTCTCTCTCTCTCTCTATATATATATATATATATATATATATATATATATATCTCCTAGTGACCTATGTTTTGACCCGACGTGATCCAGTTTCAAACTCGGTCCAGTTTTAGATTGAAAATATGGATTCTAGAGTATACACAAGCTTTTTCTTAGATTTGACCTTGTCACATAGTTTTGACCCAACGGGACTCATTTTCAAACACGTCTGAGGTATTATTAAGACAGACATTTTGACCAGACCAACTTTTATGAGTATCAGACTGAAAATGTGGCCTCCACAGCGAACACAAGCTTATTCTGAGATTTGACCTAGTGACCTAGGTTTTGACCCGACGTAATCTATGTTTCAACTCGTCTGAGATATCAAGGCAAACATTCTGACCAAGTTTCATGAGTACTGGACTGAAAATGCGGCCTCTACTGCATACACAATTTTTTTCCAAGATTTATCCTAGTGACTGAGGTTTTGACCCGGCATAACCCATTTTCAAACTCGAACCCGTTTCATGACTATTGGACTGAAAAATTGGCCTCTAGAGCGTACACAAGCTTTCTCTTAGATTTGACCTTGTCACTAGGTCGTCAAACTCGATCCAGTTTCATGAACTGGACTGAAAATGTGGCGTCTAGACTGTTCAAACGTTTTTTCTAAGATTTAACCTAGTGACCTAGTTTTTGACCGGACATAACGCATCTTCAAACTCGTCCGCGACACCATCAAGACAGACATTTTGACCAAGTTTTAATAGCATTAGAGTGTATGCGGCCTCTAGAGCGTCCTCAAGCATTTTCTAAGATTTGACCTTGTTACTTAGTTTTTTACCCAAAAGCACTAATTTTCAAATGTGTCTTAGATATCATCAAGACAAACATTCTGATCCAGTTTCATGAGAATCGGACTGAAAATGTGTCTGGAGTGTACAGAAGCTTTTTCCAAAGTTTGACCTTGTGACATGCTTTCTGACCGAACATGATCAACTATGGAACTTGTCCAAGATAGTATTGGATCGAAAATGTGGCCTCTACAGTGTATACATTTTTTTTTTATAAGATTTTACCTTGTAACCCAGTTTTTGACCGAACATGACACATTTTCAAACTCGTCGGCGATTCATCAAGACAGAAATTTTGACGAAGATTTATTAGCATTAGACTGAAAATGTAGCCTCTAGAGCGTACTCAAGCTCTTTCTCAGATCTGACCTACTGACTTAGTTTTGGACCCAAAGGGACTAATTTCCAAACATGTCTGAGATATCATCAAGACAAACATTCTGATCCAGTTTCATGAGTATCGGACTGAGAATGTTGCCTCTAGAGTGTGCACAATCTTTTTTCTAAGATTTAACCTACTGACCTAGTTTTTGACCGGATATGACCAATTTAAGAACTTGTCCGAGATAACGGCAAGACATACATTCTGATATAGTTTCATATGTATCTGACAGAAAATTTGGCCTCTACAGCATAGACAAGCTTTTTCTAAAGTTTGACTTTGTGACATACTTTCTGTCCAAACATGACCCACTATTGAACTACTCTCAGATACTTATCAAGACAAGCATTCTTACCACGTTTCATTAGTATTGAATCGAAAATGTGGCCTCTACAGTGTACAGTTTATTTTTCTTTTTTTTTTTTTTTTTTTTTTTTTTTTTTAATTTAAACCTAGTGACTCGGTTTTTGACCGAACATGACACATTTTTAAACTCGTCATCGATATCATCAAGACAGAAATTTTGACCAAGATTTATAGCATTAGACTGAAAATGTGGCCTCTAGAGCGTACTCAAGCTTTTTCTAAAATTTGACCTACTGACCTACTTTCTTTCCGGACATGACCCATTCTTGAACTTGTTCGAGATATTATCAAGACAAACGTTCTAAGTTTCATGAGCGTGCACAAGCTAAAAGTTGAAGACGCTTGACGGTCGCCGGACACAGCACGATTACAAAAGCTCTCCTTGAGCATTTTGTCTACTGATGTGCTAAAAAGGTTACCTGGTCAGTGACGTTACACTATATGTAAATAAGTAACGCTTTAGATTTGCTATAACTGTTTCTAAAAGAATACTCAACAGGTCATTTAACTTTTTGTAATGATCAACAACTATTTGTTCTTATTGCTTTCAACAGTTTTAAATGCAACTGCTTATGACATAAAACAACCGAAATGGGATAATTAGAATAAAGATACTCACTATTTCGAATACTGCAACCAAACACATACAAATTGATGTAAATAAACTCGCTTGTCTAAGTTTTTTGATGATGTACGTTTATTCTAACTGAATATACAATGAATTGTGCTCGTATAATTACGTACAGTTCAATGGAAAATGCTTGAAGTATCTCATGTCTAGCATTTTTCATCGTTATATAATTCAAATGAAGACAGAAAATTGAAAAAAAAAATTCATTGAAGTAGCAAAGAATAAATGATTAACACTCTAAATAAGCTTTCATTATACCTCTAAAGTTAACATTTGCAATTATCGTACCTTTAGGGGTGTTTGTAAATTTGCATAACGTAAGTAACAAAAAAGAGTGAAAAGCAATACAGATTTCAGTGCCTTGAAATTTAAACTTTTACAGATAGTGAACATAATCCAAATATAGAATATTCCTCGTCAGGCTTTTTATAAACGAAACAACAGACAAGTCAACGGTGGTACATTTGGTTTGGTCTGTTCTTCCATGGTAGAAGACATTGACTGAAGAGGAGGAAATGCTCTTGGCGTTTATTTCCTCTATTTCTCGCAATTCTCAAGGTGCTTACGAAATGTCTGTTTTAATAGATAGGCTACCGGCCCATGATTTAAACAGTTTGTAAGATACTACCTTACAGAGAAAAAAAAAACAACATATATTTAATATATATTTAACATTTATCATCTTACCAGATGGGAAGATTTTGTTCTTGTCCCAATTGAAAGCCTCTGCAGACAGCAACTTCAATGGATGAAGATACTGTTTGAAAAGGATAAAATGTCCGTATTGGCATTCTATCCCTTTACCACATTGTTTTCAATACTCTTATTTCGTTTCAGTGCAGATGTCCATTCAAAAATATAGACCACTGCTCCGAAATACAAACATTAATTTGTAAGACATTACCTTAAAAGAATACATAAGTTCACAATTACATGTATTTTAAAACATAAGTTTACAATTATTTTAACACATAAGTTCACAATTATTGAATACCAAGTTCACAATTATTGAAACCAAGACATTTAATATCTTACCAGATAAGAAAAATCGTCCAAATTGAAAGCGTTTGCAGACAAGTGAACTGTGGCTCATTCGGTTGGGTTTGTTTCTTCAACAGTAGAAGACACTGATTTAAAAGGAGAAAATGCTCTTGGTGTGTATTTTCTCCATTTCCCGCAATGCTCCAAGCGCTTACAACATGTTACATTGAAAATGACTATTCTAAAATATAGGCCACAGGCTCATAATTCAAACATTTTGTAAGATACTACCTAAAAAAAAAATAACAATAAATGAATATACAATTATTTAAACATGTAACATCTTACCAGATATGAACATGTTGGTCTTTTCCAAATTGAGAGCGTTTCCAGACGGTAAAGCAACTGGGACTGGCATGTTTCATCAAGGGTTGAAGACATTGTTTTAAAAAGAGAAAATGCTGTATTGGCATTTTATCTCTTTCCCACATTGTTCTCAATACTTATAATTTGTTTCAATATAAATGTCTATTCGAGAATATGGGCCACCGGCCCGAATTGCAAACACTTTGCAAGACATCACATTACAAGAATAAGCCATAATTTAACAGGGGCTCATACGTTACTCCAATAGTTGAGGATACTGTTTGAAAACCATGTATGTTAAGGCTCAAGATCAACCCGTAAACTAGGACCGTCCGATCCCAAGACCCAACTTATCCATGGCTGTTACGAATTAGCCTCTGAGACAGGATACAGTCAGACATTCCCAATATTTTCTATTATTCTCTCTTCCCAGTGTCGGTCCATGTAGTTAAAGGATGGTGCGTTCATTCCTAGTTTGTAAAAGTTTGTGTATGGTTTAAGAAATATTTAGAAGATTGAATTGATTTGACATGACTCAAAAGTATTTGACATGAATCAAAAGAATGAATCCTATGTTTTATTCCTTGGCTTGCCGAAGTATATTTTCTTACAATAATTGTACCGCTTGCAAAAGAAATATATGTGGCACTCGTCTTCAATAATTTCGGCTTCGATTGTCTCAATACAGTAGGTGCAAAGCCGTTGCTCTCTCTTGGCTTTACAGTGTCTTCCTACTTCAATATTTAAACTGTGATGCGAACACCGGAATTTTGTGAGGGCTTTCCTTAATTAAGTTTTATTTGTTGTATGCAGACGCTTTCAGTTTGGACAAGACCAAACTTTTTAATTTGATACGGTATTAAATGTCTAGCTTTAAATAATCGTGAACTGTAATGTTCTAGTAAGGAAATGTCTTACAAAAATGATTATCATCGGCCGGTGGCCTATGCTTCCCCCCCCCCCAAAAAAAATGTAAGAATTGTAAGCATTCAGATAATTGTAGGAAAAGGAGAAAATACTCAGAACGAGCATTTTCTCTTTTTTCAAAGAATGTCTTCTACTATGGGAGAAACGAATCCAACCCAACTAAGCCGTTCATTTGTCGGCAGCAGAACGCTTTCAATTTGGATAAGAAAAAAATTACCCGTCCGTCGCAATGATAATGGCTCTATTCAAATAATTGTTAACTTGTGAAATCTTGTAAAATTGCTTGTATCATGGGCCGTTGACCAATATTTCTGAATAAATATGTGAAATTGAATTGAACAAAGTTTTCGCATGGCATGGTCAGATTGACTAAAAAGGTACCATTAAATTTTGTGATGTATTCTTTTAGATGTATCTTTGCAATAAACTAACTGAAATATCAGAATATTTATTAATTACATAATAACTGCGGCATTATTGCATACATAACAATACAATGTTGTTGTTTTGTATTAAAATTGCAGGCCCCAGCCTAAATTACAGCATCAGAAATATGCATTTCACATGTTATATGTCCCTTTACATAGTGTTAATGAATCAAATTATCTGTTATCAAAACAAATCGCTATTTTGATAACCAGCATATAAAAGGCATATGAAAACATAATTGGAAAAGGACAAACAGTTTACATTTACAGTTTTCTCCACCTTTCATCCTTTCAAATATGAAATTTCGTCGATTATGCTACTATTCAAGACGAACAATTCTAATTGTTTTAATGTCTGGCAAATGCATAAACCGTGCAAAAATATTTCTAGTCAAAGAATACATGTGATTCATGTATAACTATCAGGTTAATATATAAACAGGAAAATAAAATGGCATTCATCAAGATCAAACCGTAAAAAGTATTTTTGCCGTTATCAATGCTTTCAACATGGATCTATCTAGAACTTTTATTCTATGCCAAGGTGTCGAAATATCCTTTTCCTTAAAAAAAATTTTACTTGGTAGATTTGTGAAATCCATACAAAGATATTTCTCTTCAAAGAATAACTTAGATGTAGCTATGGGGGATGATAGACAATTCCTTATGAGATTTAAATTTGTCTGATATATAAATTTGTATGTGTTTTGTTTTGTAAGAAGATTCCACAAAAAAAACCTCTTTTTGTATGGCAATCACAAGCAAACAAATTTTTAAAAAAAGAAAGTTTAACTAGGGCCATTAAAACCTGAGAAATAAAATTCACATTAATTATAATTGAAAATAGGCTGGTATGAATTCCATTCAAAATTTTGGGAAAAATGAAATATTTTGCATTCGAAAACCTACAATATAAAATATAAGCGCGTCCTTTTAGACTTTTACTAGCAGCTTTTTATCTAATCAAACTTTAATTAACTTTTACCCGAATACAAAATTTTAGACCTGACAATCTTAGTTAAAAATATACATAGACAACACATTATATGTGTATCAAATGATGGAATGTGTTTTGGGAAGGGTAAAGGACACTGAAAAACAGAAATAAATGCTGGTCATGACTATTCTTCTTTCCCACAATACTTTCAAAAGCCTTTTTACCTCAAGACCATTCAAAGGGGAATCACTTGGTAAAGGGGTAAACAAATCATTCAAATTAACTAATTACTACAGAGGTTATTTTGACATATCATTTGTTATTTTAAATGATGGGAAAGTTTTGGATAAAAAATGTCTTTGTTGATTGATATGGAAATAAATGTGGTAAAAGGAAGCAGTTTTCCCTCAACGCCTGCTACTCTAGGGGTATACAAAGTTGTATCAATAGGCTGCCAGTTACAATGATCAATATCTACTATACCATAACTTATAATAGTGTTTGTACTCTAGTTGTTGTCTTATCAGTGTCTGGAGGAGATTTTAGGTTTCGTCTGTTCAATCAGATGCAGTTCCAGTGCGGATGAATAAAATTATAAAAAAGAGTCTCTTTTGAGATTGTTTACAAAGTGACACAGTCTAATAACCTGTAATCCAAAATTGTAACAATGTAGATCAAATATTAGTCGACTGATGCACATGTAAATGCTACTTTTATCACCCATGACAAAGAAGAATAATCAAAAAACCAAAAATCATACTGAAGAAAAGTACTTTGACTGACAGAGACAAACTCTGTATGAAAAGAGGGCTTCATTCTTGACTGGATGATAAAGTTTAGACTTCCTACAGAAGAAGCTTATGCAGACGACAATTTTGTTTCAAAAGAATAGACTTGTCTCTGCTACAGTATAGAATATTATCAGAGGAGAGATTCTTATCAGTACTTTCTCCATCTCCAACAATATTTTCAAAAGCCTTCTTAGTACATTTATTTTCTGAATAAGGTTTGCAGCTGATAATCTAGCAAACATGCTTGTACTATTTGGACTTTGAACTTGAGATTTACTAAATAGTGAAATATTGTGGAAAAAAAATGTTCAATATTAGCAAAGACCGTTTTCTTATGTCCTTGCCTTAAATGTTTCTCTTTTGTAACACGTAACATAGTTTAAAACCCAGACTGAGTGGTAAAAGATGAAAGAACTCTCTTAAGAAATCATTGTTATTATTAATTGTCTGAATAAATCACTGCTTCGATGCATTATAGCGAAACAAACTTTTTTTTTTTTTTTTATCTACTTGGTTCCATCGTTTCAATATGACAGCATACGATGTTCACAGGCTATCCTTGACATTTTTGAATGTCGTTTGTTAAATAATTTTTCAGACTTTGCTATTTCCTTGATCAACAGTTCCAAGAGGGTTATCAGTTTTAAAACCACTGTTTACATTATAAGAAGTACAGACTGCTCCGCAATGTCCAAAAATAGCATGAAATTTGTCAAATAAATATTTTACTTACATGTATCTTTCATAGGTATGCCTTTGGCTATCAGAAGCAACATATCACTTTTTTCCAAGAGAAGAAAGTGGTCATGATATTTATGGGAAAATGTGATCAAATAAATATGTTTATGCATTATTTCATTAACACTTTACTAAACAAACCCGGGTTTCAATTATCCTGAGGATAATCAGAAACCTTTTGGTAATAAGCAGTTTTCTCTTTACCAATAATAGTTTTTGCCCTTTAGAAACAAATCCCATCATTTCAGCCACGTTACGTTTGTTGTCTACAAAGCTTAAAATGGATAAAGACTGGTCTATTTTTTTTTTTTTTTTTTTTTTTTTTTTTTTTTTTTGTAAAGGTTTAATGAAACTCTAAAATTGATACGGACAACAAATTTGAATAAAAATAATTGACGACAAAAGAAAAAACTATGCTTATGATACTGAAAGCCATTACACTTGTGGGAGAATTCATTTGTATGTTACAACTAAGTGTTTGAATTCCTATATTACTATTATAGGAAATTTTATTTGAAATTTATATTTCAAATGTAATTAAATAATAACTGGAGTGATGCTGTGTTTCTAAACTGTTCAGATTCTACCCTAAAATTTGAAATTTATGGAGACATTAACAAATTACCTCCTGTATGCCTTTCTTTGTCTTGCCGCTTATTGCTTTTGAAAATCATGCGGCAAGTACAGAAAATGCTCCTACAAATTCTTCTGTTGCTACCATGTTAACTGTAATATGACATCAAATGAGATGGAAAACTAAATACAGCTTTAACTGAGGAAATTATCACTATAATAGCTGACCTCATACCGATCCTTCAAAACTAAAATATTAATATAAATTGTCTGAGCGGTATATTTCCGCAGTGTAATCGTCCCGTCAAAGGTTGCGTCTATCATAGAAGCACAAAGACGATGGTCTGTAACTCTTTCAGAATGTTTTTTCCCGAGTTAAGCAAGAGCCTGGTAAAACACAACCAATTTTCGACTCGTATTTTCACTCGCTCAGTCGTAGCTACATGTATGAAACATGAAGGTTTCATCCATGGCTTTTTTGCACTTATTCAGCAATTTCAGTTTTTATAATTTCTGTCTTTGGGGATAAAACTTCGTCAATCCATACAATATTGAAGAAAACTCTGAAAACAGGCATATTTAAAAATTTTCACTTATTTCAAATTAATTAGGCCGAGTTTGTTTCCAAGGAAGCCATTTTTTTTAGGTAACTCAGGATATTTTGGTTTAAAAAACTTATATTGAACTTGTTTATTTTATCAAGATCGAGAAAATATAACTGATTTGACGAAAATTTTATATTTTTAATTATTATTAAAAGCTTCTTTCGTAGCAAACAGTGTACCTTTCGTGGGCGGAGTATTCCTTTGTGGAAGAACGCTCCATAAGATGAAATACCCCCATCCCTCCCCCCTAGAAAAAGAGATAAAAACATAAATGGGTTTCAAAAGTCCAATTCCATTACTCAGTCCAACGAAGTTCGATCCGGTGATTTTTTTTAACTACTCACACACATTTACCATTTTTACAATATAATACCATGAAAATCTGTTGTTGACCTTAGATTGAAAAAAAAAAAAAAAAAGCAAATTAGAACTTATCAATTAAACAATTTGGCGTTTTTTAATTTTTCATACGATTCACTTTTAGATGAACTTTGCCTTTTTTTATTTTCTTAACTGTTCGACAAAGACGTAGGTAAACGAAATCTATGACACTAACGAAATGACGAGGATGAGAAGATGTTGCGTTTGGATATGTTAGGACAAGCCGCCTATTCTATAAATCTCTGGCTTAATTTACATAAAAATCTTGTACCCTATCGATGAAATTTTGTTTAATCTATGATGTTTTAGGTAGACATCGTAAAAATTAGAGCAGTAGATATTTTGTGGTTTATGTCAGCTTTGCCATTTTACATAGTTATTGTTTCTAACAGAAAGAAATATCTGGACTGAGGTTGTTTCTTGCGATTTTAGAGATAATTGTTTACATTTGGGTTTAAGCCACGAGGTATGTGTTTGCGTTGCAGGCTTTTTTCTTTTTCAATCGGTCCGGTTCTTTTTCTAATGCTGCGGGCGTTCCCATCGATCAAATTGAATTTTCGTCCCTAATTTCGGACTTGAAAAAGGTATTCTTATCTTTAAAGTCATCTTTGAATGTTCACCATATTCTTATAGCCATTGGTCTTTCTTCCATCTTCGCGTGAAGATGATTTCGTTATTGTGTGTTTTAGAGTGCTACCAATCAATAAGAAACTTTTGCAGCTCTCCTGATAATTTCTGTTAGAGGACATTAATTCTATATGAATCCATTAAATTATAACTTTTTTAGCTGTTCCGTTCTCAGTGATTTATATTCGAGCTCTGTTTCAAAGATCGATTTTGTAAAGCCTGTTCCCTTATTTTTCCCCGTGCTTCTGGTTTCTGAAACCTTTCTTTTGTAGGTATCTTGGAATGATAATGATACCATTGTCCAACCATTTGTATAATTATGTGTTCCTGTGACCTTTTATTATACTCTTCAATGACGTTACAAGTGAAGGGTCTGTAATAAACAACCTTACCTCAGTAAGTGTAGAAGAACTTTATGAACCCCAGAAATATAGTGCTGGAAAAAAACTATGCGCCAATGTGGTTTTTGCAAAGTTAAAAAAAAAACTTCACATT
Source organism: Hippopus hippopus (assembly GCA_946811185.2). Taxonomy (NCBI): domain Eukaryota; kingdom Metazoa; phylum Mollusca; class Bivalvia; order Cardiida; family Cardiidae; genus Hippopus; species Hippopus hippopus. The sequence goes on along the minus strand of OX328098.1, from coordinate 61,787,593 downwards.
TAGAGAAGTTGTAAGACCTTGATAGGTACCTAATCTGTTATATTTCTCTTATTTCCGTATTATTTATAGAAAAAAAAATTAAAATGGCTTATTCAGTATATGATGAAATTTCTGTTTTATGTCACCAGACATACATAGAAGACAATTTAGTTTGTTACACAGCATGTAGCAATATGTCTGCAATAAGTTTACAGTTTCAGGATAATTGTGCTTAACTTTACATGGTACAATAGTTCATGTTTAAAAAGACGTTTACGTCCCATTCAATATTACTCTAGTTTCGCTTTAAAAAATTCATAAAGACAACGCTTTCAAAAAACGTCGTAACAAACGTCACTCTATGTCATAGCGTTAGGGTCATAACATTTTAATTTTGTATAAAAAAAAGGGGGGGAGGAAAGTTTTCCTTTATTAATCTAGCTAGAATATCATTTGATTTGCCCTTAAAATAAAGAATAATTTTAAAACAATTGTCTAAATGAGAACTTACTGTACTTGTCTTGTTGAAGGATTCCTAATTTGTTGATTGTGAATAGTGATGATAGAAAAAAAAAAGTCTAGAATTCGTTGCTGGTTTTCATGTTTATGACGTTTGACATGCGCCATATGTCGAGAAAAAAAGATATCAGAACAAAAACCTCAGGTATTCATATTATTTTCCGATGCGTGCTTGTCGCAAATTCATACATACAATAGTTATAGAATAAATCATTTTCAGTGAAAATTGTACAGTCGTATATCAGATGTTATCAATTTTAACACACGTATTCCTGTCAAACCACCAAAGTATTTCAGTGATATTTTATGGGGTTAAATCACGTTTTTGAGATCGTTAACGTTCGCCTGAAAAATGGTTTAACGCCCGAGTGCGAAGCACTAGGGTGTTTAAGAAATAATCTTCTTTCTATTATGGTTTATCGTTCAATAAACCACATTTGTGAGTTATGAGGCACAATGAATAATCCACGAGGGCGATAGCTCGAGTGGTTTATTCATTGCACTTCATAACTCACAACGTGGTTTATTGAACGATAAACCACGATAGAAAGAAGATTATTTCGATTCTAACATGACCAACTCTTAATCAAAGGAAAACAAGTTCACACTTAGAGTAAAAACGCCGATGCAGATAATATTCCATTGAATAACTTACTTCCTTACTTACTTTATACAGAATGACGTCACTCTATACAGAATAACGTCACTCTACAAAGAATAACGTAGATTATACCACGCTTTCGTTGCACTGTGTTTATAGAGCCGAATTCACATGTCATGTTAGAATAAAGTATTTTGAGGGCCTCTGCGAATGCTAACGACCAAAAATAAATGCTATTATTGCATACAGTAAAAGTCTTTTAGCAATAATTTGCAACAATTGCAAAAAATATTTCCATAAATATGCAAATAAGCTAACTTCCAATGTCCTGGACATAAATTGGTCAAAACCGGGAGTCGGCGAAGAAGTTTTTGTTACGAGCAGTGAAGGGCCATTAGTCCTGTATGTCAGTTTTGATTCTGTCGGTGTAAATTCACTTCGAATGATTTTAATACAAAGTGGACTTTTGTTGGATAAACTTGCACAGGTCTGGATCGGTTACAAATAGGATAAATGACTTGATATGAATTTCTGTAAGACGTCAAAGGGGTAGATCTATATCAAGCGAAGGAATTGCCGATAAAGGTATTTAATAGTGGGTGGGATGTAGCTGGTGTAGAGTGCATTTTACGCGTAAATTTTTGTTCAGATCTCGATTAGACTGATATTCTGTGCTAAATTTTGTTTGTGGTGTACTAATATCATAAAACCAAGCCATAAAGATGATCTAATATGGTACAAGTTCCTACAGATTGTTCGTCGGAGTCTAGGGAAGTTCTTACAAGGAAAAACGTTGTTTTCAAAGTAGGCCCGGATCGAGGATATTGATAGTACAAAGCTTGGCGTTAACGGCGCGTGAATTTACTGATTAAAACACGTTTCTACCGTTAACGTCTGCTTTTTACCCGTTAATACATGCTTATAACGGCCCGAAAAGGCACATTTTATGCAAAAATATGTATACAACAACACCCCCCCCAAAAAAAAAACAAGCAAACAAACAAACAATTCAACCATAAGAATTGTTGCATCGTTAACATTTCAGACTGGCCTTTTACTCTTTTTTACATCAATTGTTATGATTCAAAATTCCCGAGGCTAATAGCTACAACAATAATTATTACCAAGATTTTCCAAATCAAGTAACGACCTATTGAAAAATAATTCCCTTCACATTATTATACTTTTAATTATTACTAGAAAACAACACGTTCTAATTCAATGACATATTTTACCGACAGAAAAAAAGAGCATCTATGGGAACAAAATTTGCAAGATTGGGAGCAAGATTAGTGTTAGGATTTCTAGAAGTGCGCCTGAACTAATTGATAGCGGACTCACCTTCAAGGCACAGAGGAAAGGGAACACTTTCTAATCTTCTTTTCTAGGCTAGAAAACATCGTGGGAAAAGTAGAAAATGTTGGTTATCAGCATTTTTCACTTTTCCCACAATGTTTTCAAAAGGCCTCTTCCTCAGGGTCGGTAAAACTCGGGGTTGTGTGGTAAAGGGATAAAGCGTGAGTGTCTGTTTGAAATTGGTCCATGGAGCTAAAACAATATATATAATTTGTTATTGAGGTGTCAAGTTTTCATACAGATTATTCAATGGTATCGTATCCTGTAATTTCATATCTCTGTCGTATTTACGTATGTTTTAGTAAGTTGTCTTTTTAATCTTTCTACCATTGCAGTTGCATTTGCAACAGTATTTACTATCTTGAAACGAAATTCATAAATGGATATATCGATAGATAATAGCTTTTTGACAGCTGTAATTTCGTCATTACCTAGAAGAGTGAAAATCCCCGGACAAAAAGTAAAAGAAAAGGCTAGTGACGGGACCATGTGCTTTCTTTACAGTCCATAGACGCATTTTTAAATTACTGAAATAAAGATAATTTAACTCCGTTCTCATATCACATCAAGCACTGTGTATTCAGCTTAGATAAAATTTCCTTTCAAGTGACGCCAGCGAGAAATTAGAGTATCTGATTAATGTACCTCAAATTGAAGAGATACGAAAGCAAGCTTTGTAAAACGCAGGTAAGAATTTCATAACTATTCCGTAAGTTAAAATTCGTTCGCAAATCGTAGTAAAACGGGCCTCTGGAATCGAAATGTTCTGGAATTGAGTACAAAAATCTTGAGCCAGCAAACCAAGACATATGTGACGAGCGGAGAAAATTGGAAAAATAACAGAAAAGCGGACAAAAATGTTTTTACATACCATACTTAATACCATATAAATACCGGAAATGTGACCGTAAATCCTAATAAGAGGGCCATGATGGCCCTGAAGTTGCTCACCTGAGCCTTTTGATCAAACATGACCCATTTCCAATCTCTTCAGAGATATTAAGACAAACATTCTGACAAACACTCATTAGTATTGGACTTACAAATATGGCCTCTAGAGCGCACATAAGCTTTTTCTAGAATTTGTCTCAGCGGCCTACTTCACATGTAGAAAATATCCAGACAAACATTCTGACAAACTTTCATGAGTATTTGAAAGAAAATGTGGCCTGTAGGGTGTACAAAAGGTTTTTCCGAGATTTGACCTAGTGACCTAGTTTTTTATCCAACATGACCCATATTTATAGTAGTCTAAGATATTATTAAGACAAACATTCTGACCAAATTTCAAGATTATTGGACTGAAAATGTGGCCTCTAGAGCGTACACAAGGTTTTTCAAGGACTAAACCTGGTGACCTAGTTTTTGATTCCACGTGACCCATTTTCAAATTCATGAAAGATATTATCAAGACAAACATTCTGACCAAGTTTAAAAAATATTTGACTGAAAATGTAACCTCTAGTGTGTACAAAAGTTTTTTCCAAGATTTGACCTAGTGTCCTAGTTTTTTATCTAACATGACCTATTTTCATACTAGTCTAAGATATTATTAAGACAAACATTCTGACCGAATTTCAAGAGTATTGGACTGAAAATGTGGCCTCTAGAGCGTACACACGGTTTTTCTAAGATTTCACCCAGTGACCTAGTTTTTGACCTGAAGACCCATTTTCGAACTCGTCCAAGCTATCATTATGACAAACATTCTGACCAACTTTCAAGAGTATTGGACAGAAAATGTGGCTTCTGGAGCGTGCACAAAATTTTTTTAAGATTTTACCTAGTGACCTAGTTTTTGACCCGACATGGCTCATTTTCGAACTCATCTGAGCTATCATCAAGACAAACATTCTGACCGAATTTCAAGAGTATTGGACTGAAAATGTGGCCTCTAGAGCGTACACACGGTTTTTCTAAGATTTGACCTTGTGACCTAGTTTTTGACCCGACCTAACACACTTTCGAACTTATCTCTTCCGAGATATCATCAAGACAAACATTCTGTCCAAGTTTCATGAGTATCGGACTGAAAATGAGGCCTCCAGAGCGTACACAAGGTTTTTCCAAGATTTGACCTTGTGACCTAGTTTTTTACCCGACATGACCTGTTTTCAAACTCATTCGAGATATCATTAACACAAACATTTTGACCAACCTACAAGAGCATTGGACTGAAAATGTAGCCTCTAAAAGGTACACAAGATTTTTCAAAGATTTGACCTTGTGACTTAGTTTTTGACTTGACCTAACCCATTTTCTAACTTGTCCGCGATATCATCAAGACAAACATTCTGACCAACTGTCAAGAGGATTGGCCTGAAAATGTGGCCTCTAGAGTGTACACAAACTTTTTCTAAGATTTCACTTAGTGACCTAGTTTTTGACCTGACCTGACCTATTTTCGAACTCGTCTGAGATATTATCAAGAAAAACATTTTAACCAAATTTCATGAGTATCGGACAGAAAATGTGGCCTCCAGAGTGTAAATAAAGTCAAATATCGCAATTTTTCTAATTCAAGGGCAGATAACTCCAGCCGTTTCTAGTCCGATTAGACCCATAATCGAATTCATCCGAGATCTTATTGTCATATACAATATGACCAAGTTTGGTTCCGATTGGTTTATATTTGTAGATGCTAGAGTGTAAACAAAACAAGAGGGCCATAATGGCCCTGAAGTCGCTCATCTTAGTCTTTTGACCAAACATGACCCATTTTTAATCTCTTTCGAGATATTATGACAAACATTCTATTTAGGTTTCACAATTATTGGACTGAAAATTTGGCCTCTAGCTTGTAAACAAGCTTTTTCTAGAATTTCTCTCAGTGACCTACTTTTTAGCCAAACATAGCCTATTTTCCCATTGTAGATATTATGAAAACAAAGATTCTGAGTACTGGACAGAAAATGTGGCCTCTAGAGCATACACAAGATTTTTCAAAGAAATGAACTAGTGACCTAGTTCTTTACCTGATATGGTCCATTTTGGAAGGTGTCCGAGATATCATCAAGACAAACATTCTGACCAACTTTCAAGAGTTGTGGACTGAAAATGTAGCCTCTAGAGCGTACACGAGGTTTTTTCAAAGATTTGACCTAGTGACCTAGTTTTCGACCCGACATTACCCATTTTCGAATTCGTCCGAGATATTATCAAGACAAAAATTCTGACCAAGTTTTATGACTATCGGACTGAAAATGTGGCCTCTAGAGCATTCACAAGGTTTTTCTACGATTTGACCTACGGAACTAGTTTTTGACCCGACATGACCCATTTTCAAACTCATCCGAGATGTTATCAACACAAACATTCTAACCAACTTTCAAGAGTATTGGACTGAAAATGTGGCCTCCAGAGCGTACACAATGTTTTTCTAAGATTTGACCTAGTGACCTAGTTTTTGATCTGACATGACCCATTTCTGGATTCGTCTGATCTCATCAACACAAACATTCTGACCAAGTTTCATAAGTATCGGACTGAAAATGTGGCCTCTAGAACGTACACAGTGTTTTTCTAAGATTTGACCTAGTGACCTAGTTTTTGACCCGACATGGACCATTTTTGAACTCTTCCGAGATATCATCAAGACAAACATTCTGTCCAAGTTTCATGAGTATCGGACTGGAAATGAGGCCTCCAGAGCGTAAACAAGGTTTTTCCAAGATTTGACCTTGTGACCTAGTTTTTTACCCGACATGACCTGTTTTCAAACTCATTTGAGATGTCATGAAGACAAACAATCTTACCAACTTTCAAGAGTTTAGGATTAAAAACGTAGCCTTTATAGTGTACACAAAGTTGTTCTAGGATTTGACATAGTGACCTAGTTTTAGAGCTGACATGACCCGTTTTCGAAATCCTCTGAGATATTATCAAGACAAACATTGTGACCAAGTTTCATGACTATCGGACTGAAAATGTGGCCTCTAGAGCGTACACAAGGTTTTTTCTAAGATTTGACCTTTGACCCGACATGACCCATTTTCGAACTCTTCCGAGATATTATCAAGACAAACATTCTGACTAAGTTTCATGACTATCGGACTGAAAATGTTGCCTCTAGAGTGTACACAATGTAAAAGTTGACGACACACGACGCACGACGGACGACAGACACAGTACGATCACAAAAGCTGACCTTGAGCACTTCATGCTTAGGTGAGCTAAAAATGTGAATGGACTGACGGACGGACAGAAGACGGACGGACGGATGGAAGACGGACAACGACGGACGGTGAGTGATCACAGTAGCTCATCCTGAGCACTTCGTGCACAGGTGAGCTAAAAATGACATCTCCAAAACTTATCAACGCGTTAAACAATATAACAGCCTGTTAAAAGATAATTTAGGTAATATACCATGAAAAGTGATGAAATCTAACCCTTTACTAAAATGATCTGGTGTTTTATGACCCAGAGTTAAGGGGCTGATGAAAACGATATTGGAAATGAGAAAATGTCACTAGCCAGCATTTTCTCTCCCCCCTCCTTGTTTTATATATACAAAAAACTCAATGATAATGAAACCAGTCTACTCTCAAAAGGTTTCAAATTCGTCCCAATACCAACTAAGTGAAACTTTTATAAATTACATGTAGATTCTGCCATTTCTGAATTCCATAAAAAACTCAAAGATTTTTTTTCACGACAAAATTTCTGTAGAAGATAATTCTCTAGTTAAAAATAAAAGCGATTTTCAAAAACAAAAGGGAAGAGACTTAGCTATGGATACCTATATAAACTTCACTATAAACATACTATGTCTTGGATATGCTGCAAATAAAACATTTGCACGAAGAATCCCACATGATTGCTCTAAAATAACGATGAAGAAAATACAAAATGTATTACGACTAGCTCCTGAGATAAATCAAAACGAAATCGACTGTTTGTTGAATTTTGAACTCAAACCAGGTTCATTTTATGGCCTCCGAAAAATTCACAAAAGTAATCTAATAAAAAATATATGTTCCGAAAAATCCGACAAATATGTTAAAATAATTGATCCCGAGGATTCGAATTCTAGACATATTCTGGTAGAACCAGTATGTAAAACACATCGATTAAGGAAATTCGTGAACATACTACCGAAACCATTCCGCAAACACGTCAAAATTTATGTGCGAGGTGACATAGATTTCCTAAAATATATTCCCGAAAGGATCAGTGAAGACAAACCTTTAGTATCATTTGATGTGATAAGTTTATATACGAACACATCAGATGAGCTTTGGGTAGAAGTAGTAATTCTTTCGCCGGACAAAAATCCGAAGTTAATCAATTCCTGATAGAAGGTATGAAAATTTTCTTAAAGAATCATAATTTTTCCTTTAATGACAAATTCTATAATCAATAAAGAAACACAGCAATGGGAACCAACTTTGCACCAATATACGCAACTCTAGTCTTGGGGTTTCATGAGGTAAAAATAATATTATCGAGCAGAAGAAATGTTTGAAAACGACTTTGGCCAGATGCTAAAAACAGACTGGAAAAGATTTCCTGATGATTTTTTGTCTTTTGGAAATAAATTCCAGAAATAATTTAACCCACTTATTGTCCCTCTGAATAATTTTTACCAAGCCACTAAATTCACCATGGAAATAAGTGAAAAATTTCTCTCATTCCTTGAGATTCTGATAATAAAAGAATATACTGAAATAATAACAGATCTATTTTTCCAAAGAAAGAGACATTAAACAATATCTAAACTATTCTTTTCTGTCATCCTAAACATACAAAGAACTGTATTCCGTATAATTTAGCCCGTTAAGTATGCAAAATTGTTTCAAATTTAGATATCAGAATCAAACGACTAGAATAACTTAAACATACACTTATATATAAAATACCCGATATCGTAAATTGAATCGGGTGTAACGAATGCTCTGAGTATTCCAACGGATACCTTAATGCAAGTTAAGTCTTACCCAAAAGAAAACACTATCCTGTACGTCTCAACCTTGAACCCAAATTATTCAGAAATGTTTGGCATTTTCACAAATAACTTACACATACTTTATTCTGATGTTAAAATGAAAGACTTTTTGGATGGAACCAAATTTATAAAAAGTAAAAGACAACAGCCTAACGCATAGAACATATTCACACGTGCAAAATTCACAGAAAATGGTAAAGATCAAAGAAAAATCACGAAATGTGGGCGTCCAAATTGCAGTCTATGTTTATATATGCCAAAGGTTTCTTCGTACAACCTTCTTCTTCAGAGTAAATGCAGACATGAACTGTGATGTCAAAAATGTGATCTATGTTATCACATGCAACGGATGTGGAGAATACTACATTTGCAAAACAGGTGAAAAACTAAGAACTCGCACAACAATACAAGCGCAAGAAATAAAAGAGAGCCAACAACTAAAAAAATTCCTCTCAGGCAACATTTAGACTGATGTAGCAAAAATGAATAAAATTTCAAAATATTTCCATTTTATAGAGTAAAGTCCGAAAATACTTCAGTCAGATTTGCCAAAGAGAGATATTTCATTAACTGCTTTAAACCGAAATTAAATCGTCTTCGTTGACATGTTTAATTATGTCCCCTGAATACTCGTCAATAACGTTGCTACGGTTATGTAATTACCTCCCTTCCCGTTATATGACGTCACTCCATACTGACCACAGATGTGGCGTTAGCCGAAACATGTTTGGTTTTATACAGAGTTCATTAAATAGAATACAAAGGTGTGTAACGTTTTAATAAATCAGTTCATTCACTTAACCTTGTATCGGACCAGCATTTGCTGACTTTTTAGTTTCCGTGTACATTTTACCGACAAAGGCGACGAAACATGCCACCGAAGGAAGCCACTAAAGGATAACAGAGCTCTTCATCGTGTAATCTTGATAGCAGGGAAGGGAAAAACATTAACCGACATAAGTAGAAAGCTTTCTAAGATACTTACAGCGATTGAAACACTTACAGATGCAATTAAGCAATCAAAGGAACAATCTGGCAATATCCAAAGGAATGCCATTTTTTTCTACACTCTCAGAAATGACACAGGTCATTACACATCTTTCGACAAAAATAACTGAGCAAAATTCGAAACCACAACAACACAAGTCTGGAAAAAAAAAACTAAACGATCGTTGAGAGAGCTGTAGAAGACATAACAAGTCAACTGGGGTTAGTAAATTTAGTAATTGAAACATCTTATAGACTAGGGAAAAGAAGTAGGAACAAAACAAGGCCGCTGAAAATTGTCCTAACAATAGACAACAAAGGAAATATCTTCTTGAACACTCTAAAGATATAAGTGGCAAAGTTGACAAAAGACACCGTAAGTTAATAATAGTAAAAGACTTGACACAGGAACAAAGAAAGGAAAAAGGAGAAAATAGAGATCAAAAATAGACAGAACCAAGACAGGATCCCTTCCCACAGGTATTAGAAAATAGACATATGTCCTTCTTAAACTCATCTCAAAGCCATCGTGGTGACAACGTCAACCCCTTGATGGTCGAAACAATGTAAGATGAGAAACATGAAAATACGCTAATGAATGTTAGTCATATAACAGGAGATGATTCGGTAACAGGTGAAATACATGTGAGAAACAGAGGACCAGTTAGTAATCCATCTTCAGGAAACCAACATTCGGAGGTTTAAAAAAAACGAACGTGAATAACATGTGTTTTAAGCCCTGAAAGGGAAACTTTTTACCATGTACAGATGATTTTACAGGAAAAAAAAAAAAAAAAAACATGTGACTTATATGATAATAAATAATCATGACAATAGCTCTAAAGTTCTAGATGTTTTATATACAAATGCAGACTGACTTACTAGTAACAAGTATGAAGAACTCAAGAAATTGATAGATATTGAAAAAAATGACATTGATAATAGCGTTAACTGAGACAAACCAGAAATTCCACCAACCAAACATCAAACCAGTAGATATTTACAAACTAGAATGATTCAACGCTTACTCAAGTGATATGGAAGGAAGAGGTATTACCGTCTACTGGAAAACAAAATTTAAAGTTACAAAAATTGAATGTATAAATGAGTTTAAAGAAGCAATATGGATACAGATTGATATAGTAGGTGACAAATCTATAGTGTCTGGATGAATATACAGAAGTGCAAATAGCAACAGCCAAAATTTCGAAAAAAAATTGTTAGAGATAATTGAAAATATAACAAAGAAAACAAATAGACACACAGTAATTGTAGGATATTTCAATCTTAAAAATATAAATTGGGAAAATTTTACAGCCACTTCAAATGAAAATCAAATTGAGTGCAAGATTATAGAATGTATCAGGGATACCTAAATGTACCAGATTTCAATCTTAAAAATATAAATTGGGAAAATTTTACAGCCACTTCAAATGAAAATCAAATTGAGTGCAAGATTATAGAATGTATCAGGGATACCTAAATGTACCAGAAAGTCAGCGAACCAACAAGATGCAGAGAGAATAATATACTGTCTATCTTGGACCTAGTTCTAACTACAGATGAAGATAAAATAAGCACAATCAAATACTTGACGAGTCTGGGAAAGAGTGATCACCAAATTCTCAAATTTAACATCCATAGTATACCCACGTGGAAGAGGTCAAATAAAACGGTACTAAACTATAAGAGAGGAGACTGGGATCATATAAATAAAGAAATTTCTAATATTGCATGGGAAGAAATTAGCTAAATGGACATCCAAACAGCTTGGAGTGATTTTGAATTTAAAATATCAAATGTAAGAGGTACACACATGCTAAGGTCTGAGGAATCTCCAGGAGGAAACAAGGTCTAGGTCGATAAAGAAACCCTTTATGCAATAGAACACAATAGAAGTAAAATGGAAAAAGTATTCATACTCAAAAAATGTCATCAACTATGAGAACTACAAAACATCAAGAAACAACGTAATAAAATTAATGAATATAGCAAAATACAGAAAGGAAAATATAATAGCCAACAAAATAAAGGATAATCCACAGATGTTCTGGAAATACGTTAGATAAAAGACGAAAACATTCTCAAATATAAGCACTTTAGAAGTGGAAGGCAAAATTACTACACATGAAACAAAAACAGCCGAATAATTAAACAGACACCTCACGTCCGCCTTCTCCAACGAATCTCAACCTTTTCCAAATTCAGATAAAACTAGAGAATACAAAGTTGAAGACATATAAATCAATGAATAGGTAGTTAAAAAGGTAATTAAAGAAATTAACCCAAACAAATCGCAAGTACCAGATGAGATTCACCCGATCGTGATATATTAAACAAGAAATTCTATATCCAAAACAGTTGCTGGAAATTTCAAAAACTCACAAAACAAAGGCGCACTCCCAAATCAATGGAAATCAGCAAACTTCACGACCATTTTCAAAACAGGTCCAAAATTTAAAGCCGAAAATTACAGACCAATCAGTGTCACCTCTATATGTTGACGTTCAATGGAGAAAATAGTCAGAATTAAAGTAGTAGAACATCTCGAAAGCAACAACTAATTACAACCTGACCAACATGGATTTAGGAATGGGAGATCGCATACAATCTAACTCCTAGAATGTATTGAAGATTGGACTGATGCTGCAGATAACAACAAAGAACTGGGTATTATCTACTTAGATTTCAGATCAGCGTTTGATAAGGTGCCACACTTAAGATTATTGAAGAAATTATGGCACATGGGGATTAGAGGAAAGGTACACAAATGGCCAGAAAACGTTCTACAGAACAGAACACAACGAGTCATGATCAATGAGAAATTCTCGTCATGGCAAAATGTAACAAGTGGTGTGCCACAAGGTAGTGTCTTAGGACCTATCCTGTTTTTTTTAATTTTGATTAACCACAAGAATTAAGCTATCCAACAAAGTTATTTGCAGACGACACCAAATTATACATGGAAACGAGTAATTCTGGGGACGAAAACTAACTCCAAGATAATATATTCAACGCCTGCAAATGGGCAAATAAATCGGAAATGATATTTAATCCAACTAAATGCAAAAAATAACATATAGGAAACAAAGACCCAGGAGAATACTTTGTAAAAAATAACAATGGAACAATCTCCAAGATTAAGAATGTAACAAACCAAACTGATCTGGGGGTCATATTTGACAAAGAGCTGAATTTCCAACAACATATAAACACAAAGATCAACTTAGCTAATCGAAATTTAGGGATCATAAGAAAAACCTTTACCTAAATGATCAAAATAATGTTTCTTCAACTTTATAAATCCTTATTGCGTTCACATCTGGAGTATGCATCAGCACTTTGGACACCAACTTTGAGAGGATAAAATTGCTATAGAAAATATCCAGAGAAGGGCAACCAAATTTCTTCAACCTATAACCCAACTAACTTATCCGGAAAGACTAAAGAAACTTGGTCGACCAAGCTAAGAGTACAGAAGAGACAGAGTTACAAACAATTACAGAAACTGACATAATATCAAAGCCCATTCTTACAAAGAAGGGGTAATACACATAAATTGTTTAAGGATTACGACCCCTAACTCATCGGTAAATATCGTGTAACATCGACATTTTTATAAAGGCTATTCGGCCAATTTAAGCAGCTTCCATTTTTTTAATATGAGACTTAGGAGCCGTAGACCTTAAGGCAAGATTCAACAGCAATAATTAAAAAAAAAAAGTATTGTTATACCAACAGAGTTGTTGAACTGTGGAATAAACTACCTTACGATATAGACATATCACCATCCGTAAACACATTTGAAATTATATTAAACAAGCAATGGATCGCTAAAATCAAGTTTTTTCCGAAGTGTTGTCAGTTAAAAGGAAATAGTATTAAGAACCTATATATGAGAATATGATGGACCATGATGGACATTGTCGCCAAATAGCTTATCATTTAAATCATAAATAAACTACAATGTCTATCACATCACCACACTCTCTATAAGCCATGTTAAAAAAAGAAAACAACAACAATCAAAAAAAAAGTTAATAACAAAATATATGTATAAGTAAAACAACCTGACCTGAGTGATGGACTACCATACTATAGACAGGTTTACAGATCAACCTTTCTTACCTAATATAATTAAATATGGAAAAATAATATATGTACATAATTTAGCATTCAATACCTTAATTTCAAGGAAACAAAAACTGTACTAAAATATCATCATAAGACTGAATTCAAACAAGAGGGCGATGTTGGCCCTAAAGTCGCTCACCCGAGTCTTTGACCAAACATGACCCATTTTCAATCTCTTTTGAGATCAAGACAAACAATCTACTAAGCTTTCATGATTATTGGACTGAAAATTTGGCCTCTAGCATGTACACAAGCTTTTTCTAGAATTTCTCTCAGTGACCTACTTTATAGCCAACCATAGCCAATTTTTCCATTGTAGATATTATCAAAACAAAGATCCTGACCACCTTTCATAAGCATTGGACAGAAAATGTGACCTATAGAGCATACACAGGGTTTTTCTAAGATTTGACCTACTCACCTAATTTTGACCCAACATGACCGTTTTTCGAACCCGTCCGAGATATTATCAAGACAAAACATTCTGATCAATTTCCTGAGTATCGGACTGAAAATGTGGCCTCTAGAGCGTACACACGTTTTTCTAATATTTGATCTACTGACCTAGTTTTTGACCCGACAAAACCCATTTTCGAACCCGTCCGAGATATCATCCAGACAATCATTCAGACCAAATTTCATGAGTTTTGGACTGAAAATGTGGCCTCTAGAGCGTACACAAGGTTTTTCTAAGATTGACCTAGTGACCTAGTTTTTGAGCCGACCTGACCCATTTTCAAACTCGTCCGAGATATCATCAAGACAAACATTCTGACCAAGTTTCATGAGTATCTGACTGAAAATGTGGCCTCTTGAGCGTACACAAGGTAAAAGTTGACGACGGACGCCTCACGACGCACCCGGCACAACGGACGACGGCGACAGACGCCGGACACAGCACGATCACAAAAGCTCACCTTGAGCACTTCGTGCTCAGGTGAGCTAAAAATAATCAAGTAACCAGCCCTTAACAAGCCTTGATAATATGTAATAATAACAGCAAGGAGTAGGACTATAAATTTTATCTTCTACCACAATACGCAACATGTGAATAGGATCCCTCTAAACTCAAAATGGTACAGATGGTATTATTACGCTTCAAAGGAATTTCTCGTGATGTGCTTGGATAATATGCCACGAACATACATGTATATATCATGTACACTGGCAAAACCCACGTAAAAGCAGTTCCCTTTCGGGAGCTCCGTCCAAATTGGCGGCGTCGACCGGTCGAGACGAGTCGCCCACAAGACAAACATACAGTGTAGCTTGCACCATATTGTTACTAGTTTCCCTTGATTGTTGTCATTAAAACGGAAAGAATGGATTATTTTTGAAAATAAATGAATGGCCTATAGAACTTTGTAACATGTATTATCGTTTGATGTTATTCTAAAATAAATACACGGGGAATTAAAACGAACCATCCCTTCGTCAGGTAAGCAAATTGTGAAGTGTCTAAACTCATACATTGTGCATAACGTTAAAAGGATAACCTAATAGTCGTTTGAGGCAACTAATAGTTTACTTTTGCCAACAAATCATTAAAATGCATAGTTACTTACCTTGAAGTTGTTTAAATCCATGTTTAATTAAACAAGCAATTTCGTTGAAATGATATCCCCCGCAGAAAAAGACTTTTTTGATACAAACGTAATAGAGGTATTGTGTTTTGCATGTACATGTGACCTTTTTGTTATTGGTCCATGATGAAATTATACATTAAGCCCCCTTTTCTCTTGGCACAGCATTTCATTAAATAAGAAATATGTAAGAGGTATATGTTTTGATCTACACGTAGTCTTATTGTTATTGGTCCATAATAAGATTATACATTAAGTCCCCTTTTTCCATAACATGGCATTTGGTGAAATGAAAACAAACAATGGAAATACACATGAAGTCCCCCCCCCTTTTCCATGACAAGGCATTATATATATATATATCGAAAAAATTGTATCAACAGACTATCCAAAGGAAGACATGCATGTTTTATAAGTTTTCGTCAATTTCTATCAGTTTTCATCAAGGATTTTAGAAGATATCTGTCTGGAAAGACGGACGAACAGATGGTCATTAGTCCATGATAAAACTATATTTTAAACCCCCTTTTTCCATCACATAAAATTTCATTAAATTAAAACAAATAATGACTGTCCGTGACTTGTAATAAACAATACAAATATGAAGTTTCATAACATTTTGTCCTGTAGATAAAGAGATATTGGTCTATAATTCAAATATACATTAAGCTCCATTTTTCCATGAGACGCATTAAAAAATATATATATAAAACTGTGGTGTTGCATTGTCAATCTGGGTGAAACGTTTTGTACTGCATTTCCTAATGATGGTTGATAGATGTGACAAGTTCCATGTAAAAACTCTGTATTGTTGACAAACAGACGGTCATTGGTCCATGATGAAATTATACCATGACATGAGATTTCATTAAATAAAAACAAATGATGATTGTCTTTGACTTGTGAAAAACAATATAAATATAAAGTTTCATAACATTTTGTCCTGTACATTGTGTTGGCTCGGGGTGACATGATTCACCACAACCTTGAACAAGTTTCCAAGTCCCCTGCCACTTGACCGTACAAGTAATAATGTAGAATATATTTGTGGTTAACTGGGATTCATTGAAATGTGTATAAAGTGTAAATATTATGAAACTGTGGAAAGTTAAATAATCAGTAGGAGAAAGACCCCAGAAAGTTATTACCGTAATAAGGAAGTTAAAAGAAGTGTTAACGACGTCGACGGGGAAAACCAAAACAAAAAGGGCCAATCAGAAGCTCATACTAGCTTATGAACAAAACTGTGCATTAGACCTCAACGAACTTTGTGAACTTTATGAACTTTAAAATAAAGTCATCCATATCTAATCTCTGGGAAATTAAACTCAAAAAAACACAGAGACTCTTACTGGGGTATGATTAGCAACAATGGCCATGGTGAAATATATAAACGTTGAATTTGCCGAGGAACCACTTATTCTGCCTCGTTATTTGCAAAAAAAAATCGGAAATGAACCCGAAGAAAAGGGGAAAAGCAGAGAGCATTCAGTAAGAAAAGATTTTGAAGCAGATTTTGAGGTCAGAACAACACAGAGAGAGGTAACAAATAATCGGCACATCCTTTTACGACATAATTACTGACAAAGCATAGGGAGAGATAGCAAAGCTCCTGAAACAATGGTGGAATTAACAAACCACTAGAAACGAAGCCATCTCCCAGCGCAGACGGCAGAAGAATGGGCTTTGGCTTGTAGAGTATGAAGAATCCTTCAAATTAGAATTCAAGAACAGAAGCCCTTTCTTCAAAATCAAGGACGACAATCAATACACAAACAGACCGTTACTTCCCAGTAAACAATTACATGCAAGTCGACCGACAACATCACAAACTAAAGCATCCACTTACTTAACAGTCACACCAACGGCAACTACCTGGACAGACAAGAAACCATTAAAAAAACCCAACCAATTCCAACAGATGAGACGAAGGCGTAGAAAGAACATCATAAAAGCAAATGATTTTACCAGACAAGGAAACTTTTCTGGGTACCAGGGAGAGTGCATCAACCCAACCGGACTGAAACATTTAAATCTAATAAACATTAAATACATTTAATCTATCAAATAGATAACGCACTGATAATGAAACCAGTCTACTCTTAAAACGCTTCAAATTCGCCCAAAACTAAGTCCAACATTCATGAATTAGATTCTGACATTGCCGAATTCCATAGAAAACTCAAACTTAAAAGTTTTTTTTTTTTTTTTTTTTCTTTTTTCAAGACAAAAACTCTGTAGTTATAAATAACGCTGTGGTTATAAATACAAGTGATTTTCAACCACAAAAGGGGGAAACTTAGCTATGGATACCTATAAACACTTCCTTTAAAACATACCAGTCAACAAACATGTGGTTAAGTCTTGATGACAGCTTTGTCTTTTGAAAAATCCAAGAAGATCTAAACCACTTTTTTGACCTTCTGAATAACCTTTACCAAGACATTGATGTTTTATGACCCTGAGGTAAGTGGATGTTTAAAACGATTTGGAAAAGGAGAAAATGTCACTAGCCAGCTTTTTGTCCTCTCCCCCTTGTTTTTTATATATATTAAAAATCACTGATAATGAAATCAGTCTACTCCCAAAAGGCTTAAAAGTCGCCCCAACTTCAACTAATTCAAACTTTCATGAATTAGATTCTGACATTGCTGAACTCAATAGGAAACTCAAATTGAACGATTTTTTTTTTTTTTTTTTTTTTTTTTTAATAAAGACAAAAACTATGTAGAAGATAAATGTCTGCTTATAAATAAAAGTGAATTTCAACCACAAAAGGAGGGGAACACTTAGCTCTGGATATCTATAAACACTTCACAAAAAATATACCAGTCAACAAACATGTCGTTAAGCCCAATATTTCAAAGAAGGAATGCAAGGCCATTGACACTTTACGTGATCACGTGTTACAGAAATAATTTTACGAAAATACTTACGCCAGCTTTGTAAAACGCATGTAAGAATTCCGTAACTTTTAAAAGATACTAAAATTCGTACGCAAATCGTTGTAAAATGGGCCCCTGGAATCGAAATATTCTGCGATTGTGTACAAAAATCTTGAACAAACAATGTAAGACATATGTGACAAGTGGAGAAAACTTCGAAAAATAACATAAAAGTGGACGAAAATGCTTTTACATACCATACTTGATACCATACTAATAGCAGAAATATGACCATGAATCCTGAAAATTGTTCCAGATGTTAAACATCTGTTATATATAGAACTCACAAATAATAAAATCAGTCTTCTCTCAAAAGGCTTCAAATTCGCCTCAACTCAAACTTGGTCAAACTTTCATGAATTAGATTCTGACATTACTGAATTCCATAGAAAACTGAAACTTAACGAATTTTGTTTGTTGATCCCGAGGATTTAAAATTTGGACCTTTTGTAGCAGGATCAGTATGTGAAACACATAATTAAAAAAACCCTCATGGACAAATATCCGAAGTTAATCAACAGAAGATTCACAAAGGAATTCTTGATAGAAAGTATGAAAATTATTTTAGAGAATAATATTTTTTTCTTTAATGACAAATTCTATAATCGAAAAAGGGGCACAGCAATGTGAACCAAATTTGCATCAACTCTAGTCTGAGGGTTTCTTTAGGAAAAATATTATCATCGAGCAGAAGAAATGTTTGAAAACGGTTTGGGCTAGAGTGCTCAAAGCCGCATGGAAAAGATTTCTTGATAACTGCTTTGTCTTTTAGAGAAATTCCAGGAAAGATCTAAACGTCGTTTTTGACCTTCTGAATAACCTTCGCCAAGACATTAAATTCATCATTTAAAAAAGTGAAAAAAATCTCCTTCCATCTTCGATATTCTAATAATAAAGGAACATACTGAAATATATATTTTTAAAAGAAACAGACACTGATTAATATCTTACGTTTTTTACTGTCATCCTAAACATACAAAGAAGAGTTACGAATATTTTTTACGAAAATGATTATGCCAGTTTTGTAAATCGCACATAAGAATTTCGTAACTTTTCAGTTAGTAAAAAAAAAAATACTAAAATGCGTACGCAAATCGTAGTAAAATGTGCCCCTGGAATCGAAATGTTCCGGGATTGAGAACAAAAATCTTCAACCAGCAAAGCAAGACAAATGTGATAAGTGAAGAAAACTGTACAAAAGATAGAAAACTGTACGAAAATGCTTCTATATACCACACTTGATACCATACTAATAGCAGAAATGTGACCGTAAATCATGAACATGAGATCTCCAAAATTGTTCCACATGTTAAACAATATAACAGCCTGTTTAAAGATAATTTTGGTAATAAAGCATGAAAAGTGATAGAATCTAACCCTTTACTAAAATGGTCTGATGTTTTATGATCCTGAGGTAAGTGGATGTTTAAAACGATTTGGGAAAGGAGAAAATGTCACTAGCCAGCTTTTTGTCCTCTCCCCCTTGTTTTTTATATATATATTAAAAATCACTGATAATGAAGTCAGTCTACTCCTAAAAGGCTTAAAAGTCGCCCCAACTTCAACTAATTCAAACTTTCATGAATTAGATTCTGACATTGCTGAACTCAATAGGAAACTCAAATTGAACGATTTTCTTTTTTTTTTTTTTTTTTTTTTTTGTTTTGTTTTTTTATAAGGACAAAAACTATGTAGAAGATAAATCTCTGCTTATAAATAAAAGTGATTTTCAACCACAAAAGGGGGGGAACACTTAGCTCTGGATATCTATAAACACTTCACAAAAAATATACCAGTCAACAAACATGTCGTTAAGCCCAATATTTCAAAGAAGGAATGCAAGGCCATTGACACTTTACGTGATCAAGTGTTACAGAAATAATTTTACGAAAATACTTACGCCAGCTTTGTAAAACGCAAGTAAGAATTCCGTAACTTTTAAAAGATACTAAAATTCGTACGCTAATCGTTGTAAAATGGGCCCCTGGAATCGAAATATTCTGCGATTATGTACAAAAATCTTGAACAAACAATGCAAGACATATGTGACAAGTGGAGAAAACTTCGAAAAATAACATAAAAGTGGACGAAAATGCTTCTACATACCATACTTGATACCATACTAATAGCAGAAATATGACCATGAATCCTGAAAATTGTTCCAGATGTTAAACATCTGTTATATATAGAACTCACAAATAATAAAATCAGTCTTCTCTCAAAAGGCTTCAAATTCGCCTCAACTCAAACTTGGTCAAACTTTCATGAATTAGATTCTGACATTACTGAATTCCATAGAAAACTGAAACTTAACGAATTTTGTTTGTTGATCCCGAGGATTTAAAATTTGGACCTTTTGTAGCAGGATCAGTATGTGAAACACATAATTAAAAAAACCCTCATGGACAAATATCCGAAGTTAATCAACAAAAGATTCACAAAGGAATTCTTGATAGAAAGTATGAAAATTATTTTAGAGAATAATTTTTTTTTTCTTTAATGACAAATTCTATAATCGAAAAAGGGGCACAGCAATGTGAACCAAATTTGCATCAACTCTAGTCTGAGGGTTTCTTTAGGAAAAATATTATCATCGAGCAGAAGAAATGTTTGAAAACGGTTTGGGCTAGAGTGCTCAAAGCCGCATGGAAAAGATCTCTTGATAACTGCTTTGTCTTTTAGAGAAATTCCAGGAAAGATCTAAACGTCGTTTTTGACCTTCTGAATAACCTTCGCCAAGACATTAAATTCATCATTTAAAAAAGTGAAAAAAATCTCCTTCCATCTTCGATATTCTAATAATAAAGGAACATACTGAAATATATATTTTTAAAAGAAACAGACACTGATTAATATCTTACGTTTTTTACTGTCATCCTAAACATACAAAGAAGAGTTACGAATATTTTTTACGAAAATGATTATGCCAGTTTTGTAAATCGCACATAAGAATTTCGTAACTTTTCAGTTAGTAAAAAAAAAAATACTAAAATGCGTACGCAAATCGTAGTAAAATGTGCTCCTGGAATCGAAATGTTCCGGGATTGAGAACAAAAATCTTCAACCAGCAAAGCAAGACATATGTGATAAGTGAAGAAAACTGTACAAAAAATAGAAAACTGTACGAAAATGCTTCTATATACCACACTTGATACCATACTAATAGCAGAAATGTGACCGTAAATCATGAACATGAGATCTCCAAAATTGTTCCACATGTTAAACAATATAACAGCCTGTTTAAAGATAATTTTGGTAATAAAGCATGAAAAGTGATAGAATCTAACCCTTTACTAAAATGGTCTGATGTTTTATGACCCTGAGGTAAGTGGATGTTTAAAAAGATTTGGAAAAGGAGAAAATGTCACTAGCCAGCTTTTTGTCCTTTCCCCCTTGTTTTTTATATATATATTAAAATCACTGATAATGAAGTCAGTCTACTCCTAAAAGGCTTAAAAGTCGCCCCAACTTCAACTAATTCAAACTTTCATGAATTAGATTCTGACATTGCTGAACTCAATAGGAAACTCAAATTGAACGATTTTCTTTTTTTTTTTTTTTTTTTTTTTGTTTTGTTTTTTTATAAGGACAAAAACTATGTAGAAGATAAATCTCTGCTTATAAATAAAAGTGATTTTCAACCACAAAAGGGGGGGAACACTTAGCTCTGGATATCTATAAACACTTCACAAAAAATATACCAGTCAACAAACATGTCGTTAAGCCCAATATTTCAAAGAAGGAATGCAAGGCCATTGACACTTTACGTGATCAAGTGTTACAGAAATAATTTTACGAAAATACTTACGCCAGCTTTGTAAAACGCAAGTAAGAATTCCGTAACTTTTAAAAGATACTAAAATTCGTACGCTAATCGTTGTAAAATGGGCCCCTGGAATCGAAATATTCTGCGATTATGTACAAAAATCTTGAACAAACAATGCAAGACATATGTGACAAGTGGAGAAAACTTCGAAAAATAACATAAAAGTGGACGAAAATGCTTCTACATACCATACTTGATACCATACTAATAGCAGAAATATGACCATGAATCCTGAAAATTGTTCCAGATGTTAAACATCTGTTATATATAGAACTCACAAATAATAAAATCAGTCTTCTCTCAAAAGGCTTCAAATTCGCCTCAACTCAAACTTGGTCAAACTTTCATGAATTAGATTCTGACATTACTGAATTCCATAGAAAACTGAAACTTAACGAATTTTGTTTGTTGATCCCGAGGATTTAAAATTTGGACCTTTTGTAGCAGGATCAGTATGTGAAACACATAATTAAAAAAACCCTCATGGACAAATATCCGAAGTTAATCAACAAAAGATTCACAAAGGAATTCTTGATAGAAAGTATGAAAATTATTTTAGAGAATAATTTTTTTTTTTCTTTAATGACAAATTCTATAATCGAAAAAGGGGCACAGCAATGTGAACCAAATTTGCATCAACTCTAGTCTGAGGGTTTCTTTAGGAAAAATATTATCATCGAGCAGAAGAAATGTTTGAAAACGGTTTGAGCTAGAGTGCTCAAAGCCGCATGGAAAAGATCTCTTGATAAATGCTTTGTCTTTTAGAGAAATTCCAGGAAAGATCTAAACGTCGTGTTTGACCTTCTGAATAACCTTCGCCAACACATTAAATTCATCATTTAAAAAAGTGAAAAAAAATCTCCCTCCATCTTCGATATTCTAATAATAAAGGAACATACTGAAATATATATTTTTAAAAGAAACAGACACTGATTAGTATCTTACGTTTTTTACTGTCATCCTAAACATACAAAGAAGAGTTACGAATATTTTTTACGAAAATGATTATGCCAGTTTTGTAAATCGCACATAAGAATTTCGTAACTTTTCAGTTAGTAAAAAAAAAAAATACTAAAATGCGTACGCAAATCGTAGTAAAATGTGCTCCTGGAATCGAAATGTTCCGGGATTGAGAACAAAAATCTTCAACCAGCAAAGCAAGACATATGTGGTAAGTGAAGAAAACTGTACAAAAGATAGAAAACTGTACGAAAATGCTTCTATATACCACACTTGATACCATACTAATAGCAGAAATGTGACCGTAAATCATGAACATGCGATCTCCAAAATTGTTCCACATGTTAAACAATATAACAGCCTGTTTAAAGATAATTTTGGTAATAAAGCATGAAAAGTGATAGAATCTAACCCTTTACTAAAATGGTCTGATGTTTTATGACCCTGAGGTAAGTGGATGTTTAAAACGATTTGGAAAAGGAGAAAATGTCACTAGCCAGCTTTTTGTCCTCTCCCCCTTGTTTTTTATATATATTAAAAATCACTGATAATGAAATCAGTCTACTCCCAAAAGGCTTAAAAGTCGCCCCAACTTCAACTAATTCAAACTTTCATGAATTAGATTCTGACATTGCTGAACTCAATAGGAAACTCAAATTGAACGATTTTTTTTTTTTTTTTTTTTTTTTTTTTTCTTTCTTTTTTTTTTTTTTTTTTTTTTTTTTTTTTTAATAAGGAAAAAAACTATGTAGGAGATAAATGTCTGCTTATAAATAAAAGTGATTTTCAACCACAAAATGGGGGGAACACTTAGCTCGGGATATCTATAAACACTTCACAAAAAATATACCAGTCAACATACATGTCGTTAAGCCCAATATTTCAAAGAAGGAATGCAAGGCCATTGACACTTTACGTGATCACGTGTTACAGAAATAATTTTACGAAAATACTTACGCCAGCTTTGTAAAACGCATGTAAGAATTCCGTAACTTTTAAAAGATACTAAAATTCGTACGCAAATCATTGTAAAATGGGCCCCTGGAATCGAAATATTCTGCGATTGTGTACAAAAATCTGGATAAAACAATGCAAGACATATGTGACAAGTGGAGAAAACTTCGAAAAATAACATAAAAGTGGACGAAAATGCTTTTACATACTATACTTGATACCATACTAATAGCAGAAATATGACCATGAATCCTGAAAATTGTTCCAGATGTTAAACATCTGTTATATATAGAACTCACAAATAATAAAATCAGTCTTCTCTCAAAAGGCTTCAAATTTGCCTCAACTCAAACTTGGTCAAACTTTCATGAATTAGATTCTGACATTACTGAATTCCATAGAAAACTGAAACTTAACGAATTTTGTTTGTTGATCCCGAGGATTTAAAATTTGGACCTTTTGTAGCAGGATCAGTATGTGAAACACATAATTAAAAATACCCTCATGGACAAATATCCGAAGTTAATCAACAGAAGATTCACAAAGGAATTCTTGATAGAAAGTATGAAAATTATTTTAGAGAATAATATTTTTTTCTTTAATGACAAATTCTATAATCGAAAAAGGGGCACAGCAATGTGAACCAAATTTGCATCAACTCTAGTCTGAGGGTTTCTTTAGGAAAAATATTATCATCGAGCAGAAGAAATGTTTGAAAACGGTTTGAGCTAGAGTGCTCAAAGCCACATGGAAAAGATTTCTTGATAACTGCTTTGTCTTTTAGAGAAATTCCAGGAAAGATCTAAACGTCGTTTTTGACCTTCTGAATAACCTTCGCCAAGACATTAAATTCTTCATTTAAAAAAATGAAAAAAATCTCCCTCCATCTTCGATATTCTAATAATAAAGGAACATACTGAAATATATATTTTTAAAAGAAACAGACACTGATTAATATCTTACGTTTTTTACTGTCATCCTAAACATACAAAGAAGAGTTACGAATATTTTTTACGAAAATGATCATGCCAGTTTTGTAAATCGCACATAAGAATTTCGTAACTTTTCAGTTAGTAAAAAAAAAAATACTAAAATGCGTACGCAAATCGTAGTAAAATGTGCTCCAGGAATCGAAATGTTCCGGGATTGAGAACAAAAATCTTCAACCAGCAAAGCAAGACATATGTGATAAGTGAAGAAAACTGTACAAAAAATAGAAAACTGTACGAAAATGCTTCTATATACCACACTTGATACCATACTAATAGCAGAAATGTGACCGTAAATCATGAAAATGACATCTGCAAAATTGTTCCGTATGTTAAACAATATAACAGCCTGTTTAAAGATAATTTTGGTAATAAAGCATGAAAAGTGATAGAATCTAACCCTTTACTAAAATGGTCTGATGTTTTATGACCCTGAGGTAAGTGGATGTTTAAAAAGATTTGGAAAAGGAGAAAATGTCACTAGCCAGCTTTTTGTCCTCTCCCCCTTGTTTTTTATATATATTAAAAATCACTGATAATGAAATCAGTCTACTCCCAAAAGGCTTAAAAGTCGCCCCAACTTCAACTAATTCAAACTTTCATGAATTAGATTCTGACATTGCTGAACTCAATAGGAAACTCAAATTGAACGATTTTTTTTTTTTTTTTTTTTTTTTTTTTCTTATAAGGACAAAAACTATGTAGAAGATAAATCTCTGCTTATAAATAAAAGTGATTTTCAACCACAAAAGGGGGGGGGAACACTTAGCTCTGGATATCTATAAACACTTCACAAAAAATATACCAGTCAACATACATGTCGTTAAGCCCAATATTTCAAAGAAGGAATGCAAGACCATTGACACTTTACGTGATCACGTGTTACAGAAATAATTTTACGAAAATACTTACGCCAGCTTTGAAAAACGCATGTAAGAATTCCGTAACTTTTAAAAGATACTAAAATTCGTACGCAAATCATTGTAAAATGGGCCCCTGGAATCGAAATATTCTGCGATTGGGTACAAAAATCTTGAACAAACAATGCAAGACATATGTGACAAGTGGAGAAAACTTCGAAAATTAACATAAAAGTGGACGAAAATGCTTTTACATACCATACTTGATACCATACTAATAGCAGAAATATGACCATGAATCCTGAAAATTGTTCCAGATGTTAAACATCTGTTATGTATAGAACTCACAAATAATAAAATCAGTCTTCTCTCAAAAGGCTTCAATTCGCATCAACTCTAGTCTGAGGGTTTCTTTAGGAAAAATATTATCATCGAGCAGAAGAAATGTTTGAAAACGGTTTGGGCTAGAGTGCTCAAAGCCCCATGGAAAAGATTTCTTGATAACTGCTTTGTCTTTTAGAGAAATCCCAGGAAAGATCTAAACGTCATTTTTGACCTTCTGAATAACCTTCGCCAAGACATTAAATTCTTCATTTAAAAAAGTGAAAAAAATCTCCTTCCATCTTCGATATTCTAATAATAAAGGAACATACTGAAATATATATTTTTAAAAGAAACAGACACTGATTAACATCTTACGTTTTTTACTGTCATCCTAAACATACAAAGAAGAGTTACGAATATTTTTTACGAAAATGATCATGCCAGTTTTGTAAATCGCACATAAGAATTTCGTAACTTTTCAGTTAGTAAAAAAAAAAAATACTAAAATGCGTACGCAAATCGTAGTAAAATGTGCCCCTGGAATCGAAATGTTCCGGGATTGAGAACAAAAATCTTCAACCAGCAAAGCAAGACATATGTGATAAGTGAAGAAAACTGTACAAAAAATAGAAAACTGTATGAAAATGCTTCTATATACCACACTTGATACCATACTAATAGCAGAAATGTGACCGTAAATCATGAAAATGACATCTGAAAAATTGTTCCACATGTTAAACAATATAACAGCCTGTTTAAAGATAATTTTGGTAATAAAGCATGAAAAGTGATAGAATCTAACCCTTTACTAAAATGATCTGGTGTATCATGACCCTGAGGTAAGTGGATGTTTAAAAAGATTTGGGAGAGGAGAAAATGTCACTAGCCAGCATTTTGTCCTCTCCCCCTTGTTTTTTATATATGTTAAAATCACCGGTAATGAAATCAGTCTTAAGGCTTAAAATTCGCCACAACTTCAACTAATTCAAACTTTCATGAATTAGATTTTTGACATTGCTGAATTCCTTAGAAAACTCAAACTTAACGAATTTTTTCACGAAAAATATCTGTAGAAGATAACTCTCTGCTTACAAATATAAGTGATTTTCAACCACGAAAAGGCAGAAACTTAACTCTTGATACCGATGTACACTTCGCTAAATGCATACCAGTCAACAAATATGTCGTTAACCGCAATATTTCAAAGAAGGAATGCAAGGCTATTGACACTTTACGTGATCACCAAAATATTGTAATTTAAGAGGGTGACAAGGGTAGGGATATTGTCATAATGAACAAGGAATTTTATAAAATACGGATCTTTGAAAATGTAAACGAGATAAAACATTTCTACGAAGAAGCTCAACACGATTGCTCTAAAATAACGATGAAGAAAATATAAAATGTATCACGACTAGTTCCTGAGATAACTCAAAACGAAATCGATTAATTGCTGAATTTTGAATTCAAACAAAGTTCATTTTATGGCCTCAAAAAATTCATTAAAGTAATCTGATCAAAAATACATACCATACTTGATACCATACTCATAGCAGGAATATGACCGTTGATCCTGAAAATAAAATCTCCAAAATTGTTCCACGTGTTAAACAATATAACAGCCTATTTAAAGATAATGTTGGTAGTAAAACGGGCCCCTGGAATTGAAATATTCTGGGATTGAGTACAAAAATCTTGAACAAGCAATGACATATGTGACAAGTGGAGAAAACTGGGTAAAATAATAGAAAACTGGACGAAAATGCATTTACATACCACACCTGATACCATACAAATAGCAGGAATGTGACCGTAAATCATGAAAATGAGATCTCCAAAATTGTTCCAGATGTTGAACAATATAACAGCCTGTTTAAAGATTATTGTGGTTATAAACCATAAAAAAGTTATAGAATCTATCCCTTTACCTAAATGATCTGGTGTATCATGACCCAGAGGTAAGGGGCTGTTTAAAACTATTTAGGAAATGAGAAAATGTCACTAGCCAGCATTTTCTCCTCTCCCCGTCTTGTTTAATATATAAATACAACTCTGTTGAACATAACTCTCTAGTTATAAATAAAAGTGGTTTCAACCACAAAAGGGGAACACTTAACTCTGGATATCTATATAAACCTAACTGAAAATATACCAGTCAACAAACATGTCGTTAACTCCAACATTTCAAAGAAAGAACACAAAGCCATTTGCTCCTTACATGATGACCAAAATATTGTAAATAAAGAGGCTGACAAGGGTTACAACATTATCATAATGAACAAGGAATTTAAAAAAAAAAAAAAATACGGATCTTTAATATGCTGCAATATAACCATTTCTACGAAGAAGCCCCGCACGATTGCTCTAAAATACGACGAAGAAAATACAAAATGTATTATGACTAGCTCCTGACATTACTCTAAACGAAATCGAGTATTTGTTGAATTTCAAATTCAAACAAAGTTCATTTAATGGCATCCCAAAAATTCACAAAAGTAATCTCATAAAAAATGAATGTTCCCAAAAACTCGACAAATATGTTTAAATAATTGATCAGTATCGTTATCAGTAGCAGGATCAGTATGTGAAACACAAAGATTAAGTAACCTCATGGACATACTACTGAAACCATTCCTCAAACAAGTCAAAAGTTTTGTGCGAGATGACATAGATTTCTTGCAAATTGTTCCCAAAAGCATCAGTAGAGACACACTATTAGTATTAATTGATGTGACAAGTTTAGATACAAACATATCACATGAGCTTGGGGAAGAAGCAGTAATTTTTTCGCTAGACAAATATCCAAAGTTAATCAACAGAGGACTCACAAGGGAATTCTTGATAGAAACTATTTAAGAGAAGAAAAAAATTCCTTTAATGACACATCTATAATCAAAAAAGAGGTAGAGCAATGGGAGCCAAATTTGCAACAATATACACAACTCTAGTCTTGGGGTTTCTTGAGGAAAAATTTTATCATCGAGCAGAAGAAACGTTTGAAAAGGCTTTGGCAAGATGCTTTAAACCGCCTTGAAAAGATTTCTTGATGACTGCTTTGTCTTTTGGATAATATCCAGAAAAGATCTAAACGTCTTTTTTGATGTTCTGAATATCCAAGACAATAAACTCGCCATGGAAACAAAAGAAACAATCTCTCTCAAACACTTATATTGTGATAATAAACGAACAAACTGAAATAATAATAGATATATATTTTAAAAGAAACAGACACTAAACAATATCTAACTTATTATTCCTGTCTACCTAAATATACAAAGAAGAGTTATGAACATTATTTACGAAAATCCTTACGCCAGCTTTGTAAAACGCACGTAAGAATTTCGTAACTTTTCAGTAAGTTAAAAGATACGAAAATTTGTATGTAAATCGTAGTAAAATGGGCCCCTGGAATCAAAATGTTCTTGGATTGAGTACAAAAGTCTTGAACCAGCAAAGCAAAAAATATATGACAAGTGAAGAAATCTGAAAAAGAAATAATAGAAAAGTAGACGAAAATGTTTCTACATACCATACTTGATACCATACTAATAGCAGAAATGTGACCGTAAATCCTAGAAAATGAGATCTCCAAAATTGTTCCACATGTTAAACAATATAACAGCCTGTTTAAAGATAATTTTCATAAACAACCATAAAGAGTGATAGAAGCTAACCCTTTACCAAAATAACATGGTGTTTTCTGACCCAGATGTAAGGGGCTGTTGAAAATGATTTGGGAAATGAGAAAATGTCACTAGCCAGCATTTTATCCTCTCCCCGCATTGTTTTATATAGAAATAAAACTTTCATGAATTAGATTCTGACAATGCTAAATTCATTAAGGAACTAAAACTTAATGATTTTTTTTTTTTTTTTTTTGGACAAAATCTCTGTAGAAGACAACTCTCTAGTTAAGGAATATATATATATATTTATGTGTATGTGTGTGTGTGTGTGTGTGTGTGTATGTGTGTGTGTGTGTGTGAGTGTGTGTGTGTGTGTGTGTGTGTGTAAAGGTATGAAAAACAAAAACGTATGATACTGTATGAAACCGCCATACCTCCATGAAAACAAAAAGAAATCTCTTCATTCCTTATAATTCAATATCATAGACAACAAATATGCACTTAAATAATACTAAGTGCTTTTTTTTTTTTTTTTTTGTAAATCCAACATTGCATATTTATTTAATGTCCATTTCATTGATATTTCATAGCGCGGTAAAACTGCTCGTTCATGACGTAAAAATGATGTAATTTATGACGTCATTATGGTATTGAAAATTTGAAGATTTAGTAGATTTATTATTAGTCATTCAATTCCTTAGAATTAAGTTGAAAATAAGATTGTTTAAACCCAATAAAGTGACAATGAGTTTTAAGCTTTCTCTTTGAATTGACTGTTTGATATTTTTTCAATATTCAGAGAAATAAATTCAGCTAGCAATTTGAACTTCGGATTCGGTATAAAATCAGAAAGAAAAACATTATGGGATCTCATAGATCTATACAAGTTTGTCTACATTAGTTTGACTGCATAAGTAGTGCCGGCACTGCTTTTTTTTTTTTTTTTTTTTTTTTTTTTTATTTTTTATTTTTTTTTTTTTTTTTTCAAGGAGCTATGAAAGAAATTAGCCAATCAGAACTCGCCATGTTCATAAAAAAAGTTAATACTGAATTATTGATATATAAAAGTGATTTTCGACCACAAAAGGGGGAAAACTTAGCTCTGATACCTATATAAACTTCACTAAAAATATCCCAGTCAACAAACATGTCGTTAAGCCAAATATTCAAAGAAGGAACGCAAGGACATTAACACCTTACATGACGACCAAAATATTGTGATTAAATAGGCAGACAAAATTTTGAGCATTGTCATGATGAACAATGTTTTTTTTTTAAAAAAAATGGATCTTGGATATGTTCCAAGATAAACATTTCTTCGAAGAAGCCCAATACGTTTGCTCTAAAATAACGATGAAGAAAATACAAAATGTACTACGATTAGTTCCTGAGATAACTCAAAACGGAATCGATTTTTTGTTGAATTTTGAATTCAAACAAAGTTCATTTCATGGCCTCAAAAAATTTACAAAAGTAATGTGACCAGAAATGAATGTTCCGATGACCTAGATCAGAGCTCTTCATCGAGTAATCTTGACAGCAGGGAAGGGATAAAAATAACCGCCATAAGTAGAAAGCTTTCTCAGACACTTACAGAAATTAAAACACTTACAGATACAATCAAGCAATCAAAAGATCGATCTGACAATATCCAAAGAAATGCCATTTCAATGCTATTACAATCTTTCTACAACAGTACCTGAGCAAAATTCGGAACCACAACGACTTCAGTCTGGAAAAAACTCAACAATCGTTCAGGAAGCCGCTTTAAAAACAAAGCAATTCGTATCATATCTCTGGGAAATTAAACTCGAAAAACGCAGAGATGCTAACTGGGGTATGGTAAAAACATTGGCCACAGTGAAGTATATAAACGTAGGATTGCCGAGGAACCGATTTATACTGCATCGTTATTTGCAGAAAAAAGCAATCAGATATGAACTCGCAGATAAAAGGAAAATCAGAGAACATTCAGTAAGAATAGATTTTGAAGCAGAAATCGATCTTCAATTTTTGAGGTCCGAACAACACATAGAGAGTTGCCAAAAAAACGACACACCCATTCATGACATAATTACTGCCAAAGCACAAGCAGAGGTAGCCAATGATTTCTATCTTATGACTTTGGTTAAAACTGTGCGAAAAACAGCGACCACCTAAACAAAGAAAATACTATTACAAGATAGCGTTAAACTATGTAAAGACCCTTTCTGAAAGTAAATTTTTGTTACCCTTTTTCTTGCAAATAGCGCACCGGCTGCTTCTCTACATAAACAAAGTTGACATAAAATTCTGCGATGCGTGAGGAATCAATTCCATTGGAATAATCTTGATAGAAGTTAGACCGTGAAGATTTCTATAGTTTCACAAATATAAGCAAAAGATAAATTATCCTCTTTCAGGGTTGTTTTCCGTAACTGTTGAAACGTTGTCAAAGAAAACGAAAATAAATAAATTTACAAGCTCTAGAAAATCAAACACACAACACATCTTTATGTTTCGTTTCCTTAAAATTATCTTATTAAAATATTTATATAGAATCATTTAAACATGAGGTAACTATGTTTTAACAGTTTATCTCAGGATAGTGACACACAGACAATGACTACGACCCTCAAAGAACAGTGATGCATCAGATGAGTCTGATAATGTATCTACACTGTCTGATATGGAGATAACTTTCCACAGAAAATAACTTTAAAATAGCAACATTCTGGTTTTTACTATGAGGTTAAAGATTTCATTTAACTTATTTGGCAGGTTAAGAGTTAAGAAATACCAGCTACTAGCATTTGGATATATAGCAAAATACTGCCGAGGAAATCTACATCTGAATTTATCATCTTGCTGGAAAATTAGGACATAAATATGGGAAAAACATTTATTCATCCATTTAGAAAAAGACTTAACAGAAGATAGAGACTATCAAAGAACTAAAAATCAGTATGTTACCAAAGACGTAGCAATACTAGCAAAGCAATAAATTTTTACCGAAGACTAGAAAGACTAAACAAGACAGGCATTTGAAAATAAAAAAAAAAAAAAAATAGACGGCGTAAAGTTACTCGAAAATGAATATTGAATGCCCATGGGGTTCAATATAAAGACAAATAGTGAGAAGGATCTACGCCGATAAATGCCTCTTTTTCAGTCCTGTCGCATATATTCGAAATGTGAAATTTTCAAGATAACATTTTAATCAAAATTTGATTGGAAAGAAGCTGCCTGAAAAACAGCGTAGGCTATATAATAATGAGTAAAATTGTAACGCATAAAACAAATAAATTACTTTCTGAAAGAAAAGGGTGATCCCCTTACATTTTCCTTTGTTTAGGTGTGAAAAAGCGCCCTGGGGTATCGGTTAATAGTAGCAACCGTGGTATATTGGCGTAATGAATTGGCGAACAAAAGGACCCGCAGAGGCCCACAGAATATACATGCCCACATTTTTATTGATCGCAAATTACTATTGATGCATGCACGACCAATATTAAGAAGCAGGGCCCGGTTTCACGAAACAACTTAAGTCCGTTATTTTATTCAAATCCGCTAACGGACTCAGTTTCTGACTTAAGTTGAGTTCATTATTTAAGTTGCGTTTCACGAAAGTTAACAGACTCAGTAACGATCTCAAAACCTTGAGTTGAGTCTGTTAATTTCAGTCTACCTCTATGCTGGCTTAAATTGCTTGTTGTTGACTCAAATATGGCGGACATGTAGCCGCTGGAGAGATGTAAACCGACAGAACGTCTATTTAGAGACAGAATTTCTCTATTTCAAATCTTAAACATGGGGGAAATTTTTCAAGGGTCGTCTCTGTCCGAAATATACATCACAGATGTTATGTAGATCATTTCTAAGCTGCTGGAGAAATCGTCCCTTGGAGAAATCGACCCTAAACTCAGAAATCGTCCCTAAACACGGCTTTCAAAGACAAATTATACGATGACAACAAAGAAGAATATGTCATAGGTAAGATTTGAGTATTTTATATATTGCAGTGAGGCTTTCTATCGCAATATTTCGTAGCGAAAATACAAATTTTGGACACTTTCAATGACCCATAAGTTGTGTCATCGGTAACTAATCAGTAAAAGGTTTGTTTATGACGACAGTCTTTTTGTACGTTGTCCGCCAAAATTTGAAAAGAAAATTGAAAAATCAGTGCATAAATTCACTCTTTCCACTGAATACGATTCTACATTTATGGAAATAATCGTGTATCAGGACAATGTTTTGATTGAATGATTCAGAACAACGTATCGGTTTTCATGGGTGAAAAACTACCCAACTTTTGAAAATAAACTTGGTACAGAATCCAGTGTTGTAAATGTAGATATATAGATCTACTATGAGTCCGATAATTATTCCGGTAATGGCAACAATCTTAAATTTGAAACAGAAAACTAAAAATCTGTATAGATCTACTGTATGTGTGTTGGCCTATATTTTTGTATCAAGGTTTTGGTTATTTATTACAAAGGCAGATATTGAAGTGAAATTGTGTTTTGCATCTCTTGTTAAATTGGCTTAAAACTAAATGAAAGTGTAATAGGATGAACATGTTAGCTGTTGAAAGTTATCACTATTTGCCTATTTATCAATTATCACCTGGCTTCAGTTAGGCTTCAAATTAACTAGGCAAACAATCAGGCATATAGGTAGTAACAATCATTGTCAAGTAACTTGACAGAGGATCAAATATCAGGTTGCTTTCTGATTATCAGATGGAGATTGGAATTCTAAGACCTGTATGGTAGATATCCATCTGTAATTCCTATGAGCACCCACAACATAGGTTTCATCTTGTTTTTATTTCTTTTGTAGTTTTATTTATTTTCTTTTTTTAAATACAAAACTTGCATTTCTGTTACTCTCATCTTAGGTAAATAAACACATATTTGAGTGACGACGGTGAAGTGATTAATAAAGGGATGGTGAACTTAGTACTGCACAACATTTCTGATTCAGGACTTGGAGGTCAGCATTCTAAGAAATTGACAGGTATGTCTTGTTCAACAATCTTGAAAATTGATTGTTTCTTTGAACTTTGTTGCTGCCAAAATAAATAAATTTAACTTATTTCATAGTCTGAAAGTAGATAACTAGTGCACTGTAAGATGGTTTTGGTAAAATATTAGCATATAAGGTAGCAGACTGCACTTTCTGATCATGACCTACAGTCTCCAAAAGCTATGTTAGTCCCCACTGGCAGAGAGAGGTAAAAGAAATTAGGTATACTGGAAAAATATCTGTCATGTCCATAGAGTAATGAAGTTGCTCACAGATCATCTTCAAATATATACATGTAATGGGAACTTTTTCTCTCTCATAGATGATTTTATCCTGTCATGCACACTTGTGTTCTATGATTATGCTCTATCTTTTACACAGATATTTTTGCACCAAATTCAGATTATGATTGCAAGTGATAGGGAAACAATTGTTTTACAGACTTCAAGCAATTTTCCAGCTGTACTGCTAGCTTACTTATATCTTTTCTGAAACTGACATACATCAATAAAACTTGAGCATCAAAATCCATAGTCTGTGAAACAGTGCTGCATCAGTGGTTATAAAAAAAAATAGTGAAATCTTTTTTATATCCACTGTGGTAAAAATAGATCTACTATCAACAGAAAAAAAAGTGTTTTAAAATCTACTTCATTGTTGATAGTTTTAACAGGTTTGTGTATTTTCTTGTCAAAGATATATTCTTTGTGGAAATGAGAAGGTGAGCAGTGTGAGAAAACATGGTTGTTGTTGCTTTCATTTCCTGTGGGTATCAGACTTTGTAAACATTACTAGTTACTGCATAGTCAAGTTAAAAACAGAAACCTGTGGCAGTCATAATACACTTTAAAAGGATATCTCAGTACTTTATCCATAACCTTGACTGGCACATCTATACAGTTTTCTATATGATTTTCAATTATTCATTTTCAATAGACTTTTTTGTGGTAAATTTCTCAAAGGAATGAAAGGTTGAGGCTAAAGCTTGAAAGCGTGTAGAAAGCTTGCATGCACAAGCAGACTGATTTTGGTGTACAAAGGCAAACTTTCACACATGGTAGATAGCATCAAAGTTACAAAAGTGAGCTGGATAGATCTTTGCAATGCTCATTTTAAGATGAAATCCATCTCTGAACTCTATACCAAACAAAAAAGTGTAGGACTGGTCCAGATTGAAAAGATTTTCAGACAACACATTAAACTGTAACTCAAACGATGAAAATAATCTTAAAAGGTATAAAACATTGTGGTTTATGGAGAAAATGTTGATTACTAGCATTTTCTCCTTTTCTCACAATGTTTATAAAGTCCTTCTTAGGGTTGCTAAAACAAAATTGTTTGGTAACAATTTTCACCCTTTAAATATTTAATTTTTATCTTAAATAGGTAAAACCAAAAGCATTCAGTACAGTATGATGATGCCTAGACAGTACCAGACCAATTTTTCTCCAGGCTGGTCCGTTGGTGTCATGAGGGGTTCAAATGCAGAGCCATTGCAAAATTTACATTCAATCAGTTGAATTTTTGTGTATTAATGTGTAATGGTCAACTGTGTGTCGTAATTGGTAAAAGATCCTTGAACATGTCATTTGTGCAATAAACCACTTAAGTATATATATGAAAACATACCACCATATCCTATCAAATACTCGGCAAGTGAAAAAGTAGTTTATTCAAAAGTTGCAAAGGTACAGTCAGCTAGATATCCCTTCTTTAAAGGACAATTAGCTCAAGACCAGACTCCCTCAGACAGTGTAGACCATGATCAGAGAGCAAAGAATATGCTAAATGATCTTTGATCTATACTGTTCTTTTGTCTTTTGTATTATGGCACATACCTCGGAAATAATATTGCTATTGGCCTTTTTATCCCAGACTGGAAGAAGTCCATTTGATTTAAAACTTGACCAAAAGACAAAATTCTAGACTGAACCAAAACTAAAAACCATTTGCAGATGACAACTTAACTGTGATAAAAAGATGATTACTCTTGTTGATGGGTAAAAAATATTATGGGAAAAGGAGAAAAGGCTAATTACGAATTTTCTCCTTTTCCAAATATGTTTTCTGGATTTTTTTTATAAAGGGTTAAATTGCATTCTAGGAGTACCATTAAACAAATTTGTATGTTTCAGTGCATGTATTTTTGACAAATTTGGATATTTGCTCAGTTTAGTACAAAAGTTACATGTATACATACAATCATTAGTAATGGTATGTTACAGAAATAATGATGCTACTAAAAATAATATTTTCCTCCGCGATAAGTATATGCACTATGTAAGTTCCAGAGTCATGAGAAATGTTCAACTATCAATGTGCCGTAACTAATGTGTTATTTGTATGTATGTGAACACATGGAGGCTCTCATTTTTCTGATTGACTGTTCCAAACTGCTACTTCATAAAAGCTCAAAAACTCATACCTAGATTGGCTCGAGTCACTTCTGCAAAGCTAGTCAGTCATAATCTATCATCCAAATAATATTTTAGCTTTTGAAACTCTTTTGTGAAATATATACTCAAAATCAATAAAGCTCTCACTTCTTTTTAACTCACAGTTTATTTAAAAGTTTAGTTACAAATGTCCAATCAGCTGGATATTCCATTTTCATGGACAATTAGCTCAAGATCAAACTACCTTTTACAGACAATGTAGATCAAGATCAGACTGCAAGGAGTGTACAGGCTGATCTTTTATCTATACTGTTTTTTGTCTGTACAATATTATACTTTAGATACTTGTATAAATATTGCTATTTTCCCTTTTTCCCAGACTGAAAAAATCCATTTAACTCTTCACCAAACAACAATATTCTTGACTGGACCAAATTGAGAGGTTAAGAAAAAATAGATTAAGATAACAAATTATCTGTTGATAAAATGATAATTTCAGTTTTTGATTAGATAGAAAACATTTAGACAAAAAGAGAAAATACTGCTCACCAACATTTTCTATTTTTCCAACCATGTTTTCAAAAGCTTTTTTTTTTTTTTTTTTCCTTGGGGGTATTTAAAACTCTGGATTGTGTAGTAAAGGGTTATACTGCACTCTAAGGATTAATCCGCTGACCATTGCTTCGACGATGATTATGTGGGAAAGCAGGCAGTGGCTTGGAAAGAAAATTGTGTGGAGTACTGATAAAAGAGACTCTAGGAAAGCATGGATAGATGCACTGGTCGTCACAATATAACTGAAATAATGTAGAAAACGGCGTAAAACACCATTCAATCAATCAATTTCACGTAAGATCAACAATTGTATAGAGTCGCTGTCCATCGGGCTGTGTTGTTATAAAGGGGGGGGGGGGATTTAAGCACTGGTGCAAAGTCAGAGCTGTGCGGTGTATGTTCAAGAAGATCAAATCTAGAAGTTTCCGGCTACTAATAATGAAGTCATGTTTAAACTGTGGTCTCAAATCTATTCAGGTGTGCATCTCCTTCAGCTGCATGATAGCCTATTACAGAATGAGATGCTTGGCGATCTTTCTCTTAGAACTGCTGCTAATTTGTTGAACCTTACTAGCTTTGATTAATTGACTGTATTGGAGTTTAAGGCCGTTTCACCAGCTTAGGTCATATCACGGCGGTCAGTGCATCTGAGCATGTGTTTCCTGGCTTTCTCACACCAGTTCTGACACAGCTTTCTTTCTAAGTCACTGACTACTTTTCCTACATGCATCAGAGGTGAGAGGCGAAAAATCGCCGGAAAGAAAGTTTGCCTCAACCGGGTATCAAACTGACAACCACCAGTCACGATTCAGACTAGTCCTATTTATAAGACCCTACGTACGTTATTTCACATTTTGACATTCATCGTGTACGTAGGGTCTTATCGGTTCCTTCTTAGGTTTCTTTAGCAAACTCCGACATCGAATTTTGTCGCTGTTTGAGCAACAAATTAGGACACTTAAAATACAAAATGCCCAATAAAACTTATATCGGTAACAAGATAAATCAATATTGAACCGATTTAAAAGACCTGGTTGTAAAAAACTTACTTTTTATGAGTTAAATCCGCTTCTTTTTCACAATACCCTATTTTTGAAGTGAAACCGGTGTGTAAGAGTGTAGTTAACGCAGCTAAAAGAATTTTTTTAAACGAAATTCCTACACCTCCATTAAAGTCTTGCAGAAAGGGGCAACCCTCATTCACAAACATAACTTTGCCTAGAAGTACTGAATCGTCTAATGGTCGATAACAGACAGTTATAGAGTTTTAAGACTATTTATAAAAAAAAAAAAACGCCGAGAGAATGTCCTAGTAATTTGTCCCAAATCTAGTTCGTTCCCACGTATTCTGAATCGATTGCCCCGGATTCCTCGTCCAACATGAGTTTCTGATACTTTCTGGAGTTGGTGTGTTAAATAGAGTGATAACTTTCTTGAATGAGTGGTTAAGTGTTACATATCGGATTTTAAGATGTTTTATGTTCATGGCTTTAATTTACGTAGATAAAGACATGGACATAAATGAACGCACGGCAGTAAGGCTCCAAGTATTTATGTAAACTATAACTTTGGCAAATATTGAAAAGCTTCATTTCATGAAAGAAGAATTAGATCTATCGTCGATCGACTTGTTTTAGAGGGGTGCATGAACCCGAAATGCATCCCAGTTTTCTTGCGTACTATGAAGTGAAAAACGTCACCTTTTTGTATGAACCCCTTATTTGAATGCAAACAATAGTTTCACTGCTGTTAATTTAGGAAATCCAACCAAAACAATACCGTATGCATGTTTCTAAAGGAAAGATCGGTTTTAGTGGCATTTTTATGACCTTTTTTGGATCAGTTTTTTTTTTGTTTTGTTTTTTTGTTTGGTCTCCTTTGACGGAAAAAAAATTTCCAGACCACTCGCTGTTATTACTGAGAGTGAATATTTCCAACCCTTTTATTACGACACTGAATATTTTCAGGTGATTTATGATAAAGTAGTTTTGAAGAAAATTCCTAGTCCTTCTTCACAGCTGCTAATAAATTTGATAGAAGGAACCAAAACCGGTATTTCCGCTTAGGGTACACTTACCCCCGGAGCTGTAAATCTGTGGTTAAGATTTCATATTAGAGGGTTGGACAATAATGGTTCTCAACTACAGCTTAAGCAACCCATGTTTATGATTTGCAGCAAAAAAAAGTCTGTTAGATCAAGAAAATTGTGAAAATTTTCTGTTTAAAGTAATTAAAAAGCTGAATAGACGGTCTGAAGTCTCTGATCGGGCTAAGTCTAACGGAACATTCTGTTGTGTCATGGGTTTCTGCGTTTTTTTGCACCGATCAAGTTTTCGTGTCTGTTAATTTATGGATAGGTATTTCCGCATGATTTGACAAAGAAAATGTCAATAAGGGTGTCAATTTACTGCAAAACTGTCATTTTACACAAGATAACGGAAAATGGCTCTTTTTTATTCTTTTTTTTTTTTTTTTTTTTCTTGCGTGAGGTTTCGCGTGTAGCCAAAATTTATTACGTGAATTTCAATTCCACAACTTGATTTTCGCATTAATTTGCTTGAGCAGAAATACTGCAAATACATTATTTTTTATTTTCTGGAATTCTAGTGTTGCTGTCAAGAGGCCAAGGGACACTAAATTTTACACTCGTCCGTCCCCGTTCATCGCGCTGCAAAAACTGACACTAATTAACTTAAAACTGTTCATTTATATTAACCAAAACAGTTACTTCTAGTGATAGGAAGCATTTTAGTTGAGTTTTGGTATACATTATGTTTTTTCATGAACTGTTCAATGGATATTTAAAGCCACGCAATGAGGTCGGGGTTTCCTATGTCTAAACTCAGCTTCTGGCACAAGACCAAAGGCTGAATATGTTGTTATCGTTGAATATACATGATTCAAGTAGGGACTATGGTTATACAGGCATTTCACATTAATTTATGTGGGGGTTATGAAAATAATTTTGGTAAACAGAACTTCATTTAAATATTCGTGAAATAAAACCGTCAATTAAGCCCTTCGAATCGTTGGTCCACCCTGTCACTTATTCGTATTCTGAAATATATGTTGGCCAGGGGAAATTGTGCAAAAACACCGATCTTTATGCACTTGACAGAGCCAGTGAATTCATAATCGTTACTGAATGCAGTTCAAAATATCTAAAAGGTTAGAAAAAATTGGTTGCCAAAACCATTGTTACAATCCGGTCGGAGGGGGGGAGCGTAACCCGATTTCGTTCAAAAACCGTTCGGAATGTTGGTTCTTTATTTAACCCGAAATATGCTTGTAAATATGGCGGCATTTGTGTTGAAATAGTAACACGATTGAATTCTAGATGAATATATCATGAATGTGGCCTTTTTTTAGAGAGAAAAAAGTAAATTTGTATCCGGTTAAGTCATCTTTCATGTTAAGTTCAGTGCCTTTTCGGATTTTAGGAAATCGAATTTGCTACATAGAACTAAGTGGGGCCCGTTTAGACGTAACATGCAAAAGAAAAGTAAAAAGTGAAATGTCCGATAGATAAATGTTGAACGGCAAACAAGCATGTCTAAATATTTGGACTAGATTCAGACATGCTAACTACTGAGCTACCCCGTCAGGCGAACCTCACAGGCACTTTGACATCCCCGCCTATGTATTTAGTGCATTGTGGACAGTTTAACAAGACATTTTATTCATGTGAAATAGACCTCACTATCATAAAGTGAATCAGTGCGAATCATGGTTGTCCGTATCCCTTTTAATTTCCCCGTTTTTTGGCCTCGAATATGAATCAATTTCAATAAATTTTGACTAGTACCACAGCGAATCAGTTTATTTACGACGGTGACGTGCATACCGATGCATGAATACACGGCTAGAATTCCGTAAAATGGCTTTTTACGACTGTATGCACTTTTTTAATGCAAGAAAATCGGCCTTGTTTATTTCAGACGACAACGATATTGACAGTTGTTCCCGAACTTTTACACTTTATTACCTCCGTTTTCGAAGAGTAGCAAAAATACCGCTTAAGACGTTTGAAAAATCAACGAAATAAGCGACTCAGCTGAGAACGCGTTCGCGAAACGCACTCAATGTTTCAGACTCAACTCAGCATTTTAACGGACTTAAGCCTGTAAACTCAGTTGAGTTGAGTACGGAATTAAGTTTTTTTGTGAAACCGGGCCCAGGTCAATAGCCAGCTTATACAGCTAGTCGAAGAACGAGACCGTAGCAATCTCCTGTCGGCTGTATCACCCACAATGAAGATGAGCACTTTCCAGCATGAGTTAGATGAAATCGTAAGACGTCTTGACAAGACTTTCGATTTATCGAGAAAAATTTAGGTTTATCTTTATGTTGTTTAGATACTTACAAAGCTTTGATAGCCACACTAACACATATCCGACCCTAATTTTAGCCCTGGAAGGAAGCATGACAAACAGAATCCTAAAAAAATCCTAAAAAAGAATGTCCTAATCTTTATAAAAAGAATATAGAGAGTGGCAATAAAGACCTTTAATCTAGAGCGGAAGCGCTTTCTACACTATTTTGACTTCAACTGGTCAAGTGCAATTAGTATATTCATTGCGCACACTTCCAAAAATATATTTCCATAAGGGGGCTACTTCCACGCGCAAACGATGTGAGATACATGTCTGAACATCTACGGAGAGAAGCAGATGTGTCATGATGACAGAGAAATATTCGGTGCATCTATCTAAAATTTGTATTGCACAGACCATAACTGTTCGACAGACACAGAGCTGGAGAAGTTTCAAAGATGACCAATGCAAATATATTTTAAAAAAAACATGGATTAAACTTGAAATAGTTATCCGTAAATCTTTGTATAAAATAGAAATACTTGCAAGATATGGGCGAACAGCCCAGTTATATTTACTCCGGAACCAAATACAGACAATGAACAGTTCAACTGCTACTTGTGAAAAGACATGTAATTAGCGACCTTGGAAACTTCTTCATATTCCCCATTCAAAGTACTTTTAAAGATTTTTAGAGGAACAGATTGCATTAGGCAGTTTTCTTTAAAGAAGTGTCCATTCTTTGCAACAATTAATGTGTGCAGGTTTACCGAAAAGAAATAAGCCTTGCTAGAATGAGCGATACCCTCTCTTTTCTTGTTAGACTTCTTTTCACAACATTAATCAATCATGAAATCAGCAAGTTAAAATAGATCAGGAAGAATCGTGTATCAAGTTGATGTTTCTTGGTCATGCCTGCTGTAAAAATAAAGTTCAATTTAAATCAGTATAAAGACATAGTTTTTATTTTTCGGGAATTTCGTTGGTATGGAAAGAAA
This sequence comes from Hippopus hippopus, assembly GCA_946811185.2. Lineage (NCBI taxonomy): Eukaryota > Metazoa > Mollusca > Bivalvia > Cardiida > Cardiidae > Hippopus > Hippopus hippopus. The sequence goes on along the minus strand of OX328098.1, from coordinate 61,744,728 downwards.
TCATAGCCAACTTTCACGGACATGCGTTTTTAGCAGACTCGCATATCAACAAATCGATGGAAAAATCGATATTATGTACAGGTTCGGGAGTTTCCGGAGTTTGGCGAACTTAAAACCGTGTATATATTGATATCGATAGCCCTCAGCTATCAAAGATAAACGTAACATTACGTAACAGTAGCCTTGCTTCAAATTTATAATCCTTGCCTATACTGTATATTTGATTTTTTTTCCTCCAGATTTCAACCATAATCCTTTGTCTGCTAAAGGACATTGTACATAGCCCTTGTAGATCAGTATCAGACTGCACAGAATGTGCCCCCATCAGACTGCACAGAATCTTGGATTTACACCATCAGATACAGCGAGATTTTTCTTGGAAATAACATTGAAATTGCAATATTTGGTCTTTGTCGGTTTGTTATTATATCATTCTTCAATTTAAGGGTTAAGTTTTCATACTTTGAGACATAACTGATCCCTGGCGTTCGGCCCTTTAACTGCTCTGTGCGACTAAGCGCACTTATTACGGACAATGTAGACCAATAATAAACTGCACAAAAGAGCAGGCTGGTCTTGAAACCTAATCCCTGCAAATGCAGTTTTGCTGACAGTGTAGACTAATAATAGGTTCAATCCTTTACCTTGCCTGGGTTCCAGCCCGATCATTTTTTTCTTTTTTATATTCGGACTTTAAATACATTGTTAAAAATGATGTCGTAATTTTTGACAAATTAACCTCCAAATATAAAAAAGGAAAAAAAATGATCAGAAAGGAACCCAGGCTATCCTTTACCATACACTCCCGAGTTTAACGGCCCCGAAAGAAAAGGCTTGCATTGCCGGTAACCAACATTTTCTCTTTTTCCTAAAATACTTTCTACCCTTTCAAAGACAGAAATTATTTTTAAAGTTGCATTTGATTTGTTGTCTGCAAAGACCTTCAATTTGGTTGAGTCCAAAATTTCGTCATCTGGTCAAGAGTTAAACTATTGACGGGAATGGACCGTTTCCATATGGGGGTTTTGGTGGTAGTTGAATATTCGAATAATATTATGGGCACATATAGCCACATAAAAGGGACATGCATTGATGATCAATTTGAGTTGAACGGACCTTTGATTTGGTGTGAATGGTGTTTTGAAAATGGGTTTGGTAATGCTACGTCTGTTCTACCCGAAGCAATAAATTATCGATTTTCAATCTTCCTATAAAAGACTGGCGGAAAGTTTTAACATATTATGCAAGGGCTGTTGACACATATTAAAGTTATACGAGGTTTTTATATTTGCTCTCGGAAAGTACTAAAAAATATTACTTTGATTCCAGTTTTTGGATTGATATATATTTTTTATCTACCATCTTTGCGGAAAACATGAACGCTTCTCTACCAAGCATCAGAATCTTACCATATTTTGGGGAAGTATTTGTGAATGGTTTGCAATTGCAGAATTATCAGGATATATTTGTAGATGGTTTAAGAAAAGACTTATGTGGCCTTGAATGCAGAAAAATGCATACAAAATATAAAAAAAATCAAAATTTTATTTTGTCATTTTGTCATTTTTCATCAATCAAGATGGAAAAAAGCCCTTATTTAACTTAAATTTATGTGTATTGTAACGTAAAGTGTTTGTTTTGTTTCAACAGCAGGGATAGAGTAAGTGCTATTTATGGCCAAATGGATCATGATAATGCTTAAAACTTGTTCTAAATATCTGGTATTCTGTATCACTTTCATCAGATGAATAGTTGATGGAATCCCACACTTCAGCTGTATCATCTGTAAGAAAATCCATATATTTGTCATGTGCCTTAGATGATTTTGTTGCAGGTTGATGCTGTTCAAAGCCCAAATACCACAAGACAGCCGCGATATGAGCACAACAAACAACACCCTAGCGCCTGATTTGCATGTGCAAAACCAGCCTGTGATCGGATTTAAACCTGTCTTGTGCTCTATCCATAAATTGTATGTCCTGCTGCTGGGATGCCTCGAAAGTATTTGGGCTAGGCACAGGCAAATCAGGCGCTAGAATGGTTGGTTGTTGTGCTCATATCGCATCTGTCTTGTGGTATTTGGGCTTTGAACGGCATCAACTAGAGCTATCACTAAAGGTGATGATTACCCCCACCAGCTTTATGTCAAGAAATAATATCTTTATCACACAAATGCAAATGCCTCAGTCCAAAATGTAAGAGAGTTTTGCACAGGCAATAAATACTGAAAAAAATGCAGACACTTCGAAAAGCAGCCTGAAATTGGCTCCTTTTCCTCATGGCGCAGTGCACTCTACTGCTCTGCATAACTCTTTTAAATATTTATTCACTTTACCAGTGTAACAGTACAGTCAGCAAATCTCTGTTCACTGTTTAAAATTTGATCAAAGTCCTTCAAGTAAAACTTGAGAAATACCATGGAGAAAGACTAATCAGTAAAATGTACAAATTGGCAATAACTCAGTAGAAAAACAATCAACCATAATGATAATATAATTTATCATATTCCTATCAGTGAATTACTGGGATTTCTCAGTGTATTATTTTTTTCTGTTTTTCACAGTGAATAACATCACTAGTGATAATATGGTATCATCACTAGTGATGATTTGGTTTTAGAATGTTTGCCGGATTTACTTTTTTTCCTATATTACTCACACTCTAATGTTTCTATCTCTGCTTCAAACATCTTTACTAAACAATAGCACAGTAAAAAGATTTTCGGTACAGTCTTTCCAAACAATCCTGAGTTAACAATCCTGGGAGAAATCTTTTGAAAATATTTCGAGAAAAGAAGATAGCTTTTGTGGGAGAGAGCTTTTGGAAAATTTTGTGGAAAAACGAGAAAATACTACAAACCAGCATTTTCTCCTTTTTCCATAATGTTTTTTATCCTATGAGAAAACCTAAGGTCTGTTGTACCAATTTAGTATTTGTCATTTGGAGATGTTTTTAATTTGGGAAAGTCTTAAACTTGCCATGTGGAAAAGGGTTAACCGTTTCTTCTTCTAATTCTATATGGCTGGTTTTAAATTGTAAAGGTGCAAAACAATGCATGCCTTCAAAAGGAAAGATACTAGTAGATGACGTACCTTACGCGCAAACCCTCGAGCGTTACGTCATCTGTTGCGTCAGCTGCTTCTGCCAAAAATGGATCATGCGTTTGTAAAGAAAAGTCCTATGTATACCTACCGTTCTTGAAGATTATCAGCAAATAAAGGGAGAATTAGGAATCATTCAACCATAACCAAACTAAAATATGCACATCTTTGCTTTGTATTGAAATTTCCTATGGAAATTGATTGAAATATGTCCAATAATAATTAAGAAATAGAACGGACAAAAAAATCATCAAGGGCCATAACTCATTTGAAACTCATTCAAGAATAAATAAATTATAATATGCACTCTTTTGCTTCATATAGAAACTTCCTATAAAGTTTAATGGAAATCTGTCCAGTAGTTATTGAGAAATAGCTCGGACAAAAAAAAATCATCGAAGAGCCATAACTCATTGGAAAATCACTCAACCATAAGTAAAATGAAACATGCACATCTTTGCTTTGTAACAAAACTTACTATGAAGTTTGATTGTAATCTCTTCAGTACTTATTAAGAAATAGCTTCTGAAACTTCCTATGACGTTTGATAGAAATCTATCTAGTAGTTATTGAGAAATAGAGCGGACAAAGAAAAAAATAATCAAAGGGCCATAACTCATTGAACATCATCCAACCATAACCAAATTATAATATGTACATCTTTGCTTTGTATTGAAACTTTCTATATAGTTTGATTGAAAATCTGTAAAGTAGATATTGAGAGAAAGCACAGACAAAAAAAATCATGAAAGGACCATAACTCACTTGAAATTCGTACAACCTTAACCAATTTATGATATTCACATCTTGGCTTTGTATTGAAACTTTCTATGAGGTTTGACTGGAATCCGTCAAGTAGTTATTGAGAAATAGAGCGGACAAAAAAGCTACAGACCGACGAACAGACTGACTGACTGACCGACCGACACAATGACTCCTATATACTCCCCCAAAAAAAGTTTGGGTGGGGTATAACTAGCAACAAAACCCTCTAAGGCACATGACAAATATATGGATTCTCTTACAGATGCTGCAGCTGAAGTGTGGGATTCCATTAAATATGTATCTGATGAAATTAATACAGAATAACAGATATTTAGAACAACTCTTTAGCACTATCATGATCCGTTTGGCCATAAATAGCACTTATTCTATCCCTGCTGTTGAAACAAAACAAGCATTTTACACTACAATACACATAAATTTAAGTTAAATAAGGGCTTTCTTCCATCTTGATTGATGAAAAACGACAATTTTTTTTTTCACATTTTGTATGCATTTTTCTGCATTCAAGGGCACATAAGTCTTTTCATAAACCATCTACAAATATATCCTCATAATTCTGCAATTACAAACCATTCACAAATACTTCCCCAAAATATGGTAAGATTCTGTTGCTTGGTAGAGAAGCATTCATGTTTTCCGCAAAGATGTTAGATAAAAAAATATATAAAAATCCAAAAACTGGAATCAAAGTAATTTTTTTCGTACTTTCCGAGAGCATATATAAATACCTTATATCACTTTAATATGTGTCAACAGCCCTTGCATAATATGTAAAACTTTCCGCCAGTCTTTTATAGGAAGATTGAAAATCGATAATTTATTGCCTCGGGTAGGACAGACATAGAATTTCCCCCACCTACTTTCAAAACACAATTAACACCAAACCAAAGGTCCGTTCGACTCAAATTGATCATCAATGCATGAATCCCATTATGTGGCTATGTGTGCCCAAAATATTATTCAAATATTCAACTACCACCAAAACCCCCTTGTGGAAAATGGTCCTTTATGTGGCAGTCAAATAACTGAAGTAGCAAATAATCCCATGGTTTTACGCCCCTGGGGAAGAAGGCTTTTGAAAACACATTGAAAGGATAAAATATTTGTGTTCGGCAATTTCTCATTTTTCCGCAATGTTTTCTACCCTTTCAAAAGCAAATTTCATTATGTGCCTCATTTTTCGTCCGGAAATACTTCTGTTTGTGTGGTTTGATTGTTTTGATTTGTACAATATTGACTTTCTATGATTTTGTGGTTTTGTACAAGCAGAAAAATTCAGCATATAAGAAAGTATTCATTTGAATTTTGTTTTGATCGAAGAAAAAAGAGAAAATGTTTTGTTCCGAATACTCCATAGACTGTGTGGCGCCGAATTCTATTTGGTGACGCTTTCGCTTAATGAGTGATGTCGCCTGTCTGCAACTTTAGATAGTTCTATCAAGATGTTTCCATTTTGAGCGAGTCTAACAACTGCAGACCAAGGAAAGCATAAATATGATGCATCCAAATGATGTTTCGTTTCAGGAACAACTTTAGTCTATCTATGTATAAAAGGCCCAGTAGCGGCCAAAAGAAATCAAGACAGGTGTTAAAATACATTTAAATTTAAATCAAACAATTTAAAAGCGTGCAAAATACTTTGAAGATTGCAATCTTCTGCAAGATGATAGGTTGACCTGGCAGGTTTTAACCTAGTTTTGAAATTAATTTCTCTGCTAGCGACTAACGCGGACACTCACTGTACAATAACAAATTGTCAGCTTCACAATAATTTCCATACTTTTAAATGACATGATTTAAATTGAAATGCATTCTAACACCCCCTTTGTTTACTTTTGGTAGCTATTGTTACTTTAGACAGTAGAAATGATACATAAAAGTGGGCACAAACCGTAGTTATCGCACAAGTTTGAACCTTGCTGATGCCTTACTCTACAGGGCTTGGTATTCCTTTCATTGCGTCCAAAATGTGACAAAATGTGCTAGAGGCGAAACAGAAAGTACCGGTAATCCTAAAGCAAGCTATTCATCATCAAATAAGCCATGGCAAGAAAATACGCCTTATGGTTTATGTTGAAAGCATCATACCCGATCAGCGCAAACTGATCCGAGGCGACATTGTAGTGCCCTCTACATGTATGATAAAGATTAAAAGAAAATTGAGGATTTCTTCTTCCAAAAGGAAAAAACTATGTAAGGCGCAGACAGTGTCAATTCGAATAGCCATCGGTGGATTCACTTGCAGGCTGTTCCAATTTTAAACATCTCCACCAGCCAGATGATAGACAAGATGTTTTGTGACTCGCTTTGAAATTCAGAATTTCCTAGAACAGTTTAAGCCTATTCATTATGAAATATATTCATCATTAAAGTAATGCTAGATTGTTTAAATAACACAATTTCTAAAACTAACTAATAAATGGTAATTATGTAACTTTTCATGTTACTTGTATAGTAGAAGTAGCTTGTATTATTCCCTTTTTCCCCTATATTCATAGTCTGTGTCAATTTTAATCTATTAGTACAGTCATTCTGTGGCAATTAATGCTTTTTGCAGGTTGCATCGTTTTAAATAATTATGTGAAAATTACAATTAACCATCCATTGTATAAGCTAATTCTTACCTATGAACAATTAATACAGGGATTCAAAGCGGAAATGTATGAAAGAAGGGAGAAACTGTTTGATTGATGTAGAAAACAATGTGTGGATAAGTAGGAGATAATTTGTCAAAAATTAGTTCGCCAATTTCCATAATTGTTCTTAAACAGTCAACTTCGGGGTCGTTAGAAGTCGTATTTTCAGACTTTTCCAATTCAAAATCGTTTTTGCCATGACAAATAAAAAGTGGCTCAAACGATAGGATTTGTCTACAAAGTGTCAAAAACATTGCGAGAAAAGGAGAAAATGTTGGTAATCAGCATTTAAAACTTGTCCTACAATGTTATCAGAAGCCTTATGATTGTGACAGGTCAAGAACCGGTTTGAAAATGGCAAGGAAACATGAATATTACACCATTAAATCCTTTTAATATGACATTAATCGCCACACATTTGAATCTAAAAGGCGACCATTGGTTATAAAAACAGCAAATATAAAATTTTTCAAATTTCAATTCGTAGTCTCAATAATGTTAAATCCATATAAAAAAATCTCACAAATATCGAAAGTTTGGTCTTATATTATATTAGATAAATATTAACATATGATAGGGATACTGTCGTGATCAAACAACCCAGGTATAAATTCCAGTTCTTAATTATGTGGATACATGTATATCTTCCACATAGCAGGGGGTATATTTGTCGATATAAAATTACGTAACACTTTAAAGATACCTGACAGGCGGCTTATCTCATAGTGAACAATCACGGAAAAAGAAAAAAAATGATAGTGACATTAAAAATCTGTAAAAAGGACCTAAAGATTATTTTTTAATGACTCAAACTTACACCAATTTAAAGAACAACAAAAAAAGCTTTCTGACTTCACTTGAGACAATTTTGACTTTTCAACACAAAGAAAGTAAATGCAACAAATATTTCACTTTTTAACATCGGAGTGATGCAGTTTTCCTCTTTATTCTATATAGACCATACATTCTATATAAACCATACCTACAATTTTAAAGGTAAAAAAGGACCAAAAGTTTCTTTATACAACTAAGTCCATTTGAAAGAACATAAATTGAATTTTCTAACCTCAATTGAGATAATTTTCAATTCTGAGAATTGATGAAGTTATAAGCGTTTAAGTACTAGGGTCCTTCATTATTCTATATTACAAAAAGTACATATAGTAAATATAATTCATTATGACCTGTCGCCGTAATATGACTGAAATAATATTAAAGTAGTGTAAAACACTCATCAATCAATTAATCATATTTCTCATTCCCAATACACTTAGTTCATTTAAAATACGCAACATAAGTTGAAGATCATCCGAAAGATAACTTTTGATAGAATTAACCATTAATTAGCGTAATCTGCTGAATGTTTTATGATAATAATAATAAAAGTAATGACACGGTAATGGATTCCAGGTAACGCTTAGAATATGAGTATTTACCAGTTAGTACAAGAAAAGGCTATCCCTTGTCATTTCATTTGCTGTGGTGTGGATAAGCTTCCAAAAGGTATCGATTACCAGTAGTACCGCTTCCATATGAGCGTCACAGATGTCATCATTAAGAGGCCTGCAGGGGCCTGCAGAATAAACTTGTCCTCATTTTTTACCAATGGCAAATTACTGTTTATACGTTCGAGTGAATCATTAACAAGAAGCAGGTCAAAACTCAGCGTAATCAGCCGAAAAAAAAGTAGCTATAGAGGGGGGAGGGGCATTCGAAGAATATGCTGTTAACGAAATGTTTTTCGGATAACACAAACATCATATGGTCACTTGCAGTGATAGCAGGGTCGCAGATCTTCAGTTCCGTTACAGTCAGTATATATCATAATTTTTATGATCACGCCTCGGTGTGTATCAAACTCCATCTGCACATAACACACATCGGCTGTCTTGAAAACCTCTTTCCCGGACTTCAAAACATGCTGTTCTACTCCTTCGACGTCAACTTTCACAAAGATTTCTTCACCCACAAATAGTTTTGTTAAATCGTCTAACCTAACACTATTTACCGCTATGTTACATACGCTTACGGTTCTATTTTTAGCATCAATTGCGGCTCCAACAACATTTCTCATTTCTTTGCGAAGCACAACGGTTCTGTGCTCCTACGAGATGGCATTCCAAATGAATGTAACATTGTACAATTATTATCGATTCAAATTACCTTTTTGAATATAAAGCTGCCGAAAGTGTGTATACACCAGTGTTACATCCGATATCTAACAGTTACATGTTGGGCTTCGAATCTAGGATGTTTAGCATGGGATGAACAAGCTCCTCTTCACACATACCTCTAGTGATTAAAGCAAGGGAAACGTGGATATCCTCTTCGAGGTCATAGGTGCAAATCAAAATACCTCATCTAAATTTCAGTAGCACATAGTCTTTAGGATTGAACAAAATTTCTTTCAGAAGATTTAATGTTTGAACGCATCTTCCTGTTTTCCTCAAACATTGTGATGGCTTCAGTCCTTTCAATCATGGAAAATTTTCAAAATCGCTTATCGGTGGGAGAGTTAGTTTAGTAATTGACACAAACATTTACTCACGAATTTGATAATAGTGTTCTTCTCTATTACCACTTCATATTTCACTATCCTTTTATAATTTGAGTTGAAATTTTACAAAATAAAGCACAGCACTGCAATTGATATTAGAAATTCCCGTGTTCTGACTCTTATTCCATTGATTCTCCTTTTCAACACAGTTTTCCAAAAGCAAACGAACTACCTATTAAAAGATATGTTTTTATCTCTTCAGACGAGTAATGATCACATTCATTTGTGGGAAAAAAGAAGAGAACTCTAGCAAATGGTACTTTTTCCTAAACCCACGACCATATATCACACTTTTCACAGAGAAATTTTCCGAAAAGAAAAATGCTGGGATAAAATCGTCTTCGAAGTAGCACTAGTCAGATCTACGACTGCAAAGTCAATTTCCATAAACTGTTTGATTGTGTTCTTTCACATGGACAATGTCATAGACAATGTATTTGAAAATACGACCGATCGCTAAGCAGCTAAATTGCACACCACACAAGTAATAAACTAAAAGTTTTAAATTTCTATAGACCCTTTTAGGTTTTGACTACTTCCTGGTAACGAAACTGGAAAACTGCGCATGCGCACTCGTGTAGGGCAAAAAGGCTAAAGAAAACAGTGGCCGATTATTGATCATGTGCACAAAAACGTTAAATTATGAATGATTACATGAAAAACGTTCTGTCCAGCGGCAAAGAAACGATACATAGACAAACTTATTTGCTTAGGGTTCAACCACGTTGAAAAAAAAAAAATCCGTATTTAAGTGATAGTAAGACGAAGACGTCAATGAAAAAACAAGAAAACTCGTCACCGTTGCGGATTAACGGTAATATTCTAAATGGCCAAGTGTGTAATTTGGTTCAATATACCTTTATCTAGTAAACTGACAGATCAGGACAGTTTTAGAGAAATAATATGCACGCTTACAAATCCTTTTTTTGTTAATGGTTGGGTCCTTACATGTGCTTGTTACATGCGAACGTCAGATCTGTACGAGCTACAACATCATCAAAGCAAAGGTTAACCGATTCCAGGCAGTAACAGACAAACCCTGCAAAGTACGGGCTGGAATACTTTGGAAAAAGGAAAAATGTTTGTTGCCAGCATTTTACCGTCACCATAATGTTTCCTCAAGCCATATTATGTAGGGTCGTTAATTAAGACGGGGGAGAGTAAGGTAAAGGGTTTATAAAGGGTACCCACCAATTATATCACATACTTGTTAGTTTGGTTACCCACCAAATATACCAAATACTTGTTAGTTTTATCATAGAACTTTTAGAACATAGAACAAGTCCTGTTGTCGTGTATGGTTGCTCTTTTTCCATAATTGTTTTTCACGAGGGATGGTAAGCCCTATATAATATGTAATTTATGTTCCTGGTTTCCACAGAAACAAAAACTCTTGGGAAACACTGTTGAAAGGTTGAAATAATGGCTAAAAGCATTTTTCATTTTTCTGATTTTCTCACCGCGATTTTTTTTTTTTTTTTTTTTTTTTCTATTAGATCTAGTCGTCAAGATTTGTAAATGTTTGATAAAGGGTTAGATGGAAGTTTAACAGTTTTAACAGTAATTAGTGAGATCACTGTACACAAGGAGCCATTTGAGAGTGTCGAATACATAATTATGGAGGGAGACAATATGATAAGTAACCCTTAGCCTGCAGTGCGTTATCTGTAATGGAGACCGCGAAAAGCGTAATAAGAGAAAAGCTTGTACATAGGGGAAGTCTGATCTTGAATCTTCACAAGTTCTTATGATACCGGGTTTGAGTGATACTGATTACGGTAAATGACGCGAACTTCAACGCAAATTCCTCTCAAGCTGGTCAAAAATATAAATTCGGCAGGATATGCCTTAATAATCGATAACCTATAAAATAATAACAATAGGCCTAAAATATAAAACAAGAACTCTATAGAATCTCTTTTTGAAAAAAATGACGATACAATATTGAACAAATAATTTGAAAAAAAATACGGGGACGGTTAAGGGGGAAGTGTAACCGATTCGGAATAGAAATTTTGGACATTTAAATCATAAGTGGGGTGTTTCACTGTGGGACGTGTATCTGTTTATTCATCCCAGTGCACAGCATGACGACACCATCCTGTGACACTATTATTCTTCACAGATTTTATCGATAAATTCTTTTGACAAGTCCCAATATAACAGACTTTCAACAGTATGATACTGGACTTTTTGCCCTACAAGCAGTGCGCATGCGCGTAAAGCGGAATTCTGGGATCGAATTTCCTTGGCAACGAACGGCGTTCTAAAAAGGTCTATATCGGCAAGTACCTCTCTTTCCATACCCAGACGTACGCGTTAAAACATGTCAATGGGCAGTTACAGTTCGGTCTATTCACACAAGCACTTTACCCCAACAATGTTTTTAAACACTTGAAATCTTCAGATAAGGACCCTAAACGTATTCAATTTCAAATAGCTCAATCTCAGAATAACTAAAACAGATTTAGAAAAGAAAATTTGGACGGATAGATCCAAGACCAAACTGCACATTCTGTGCAGTCTGATCTTTAGCGACACATTCTGCAAAGGAAACTATAATCAATAGTTAACATGATTGTCAAAAGCGGTCGTGACCCTTTAGGTATCTAGGAAAGCTTCATGTCTGAAAGAAAGTGTAAATTAAGATCAGACTGCACAGTATTACGGGAGACCACTCCTTCATGCATGGCTTAGTCCCGATTTAAATACAATACCTAACAACTGCGTTAGGGAGATATCTCTTTAGCGCTCCCTCATTCCCAATTGTCGAGGTTAATTCTTGGTAGAGTAGACCAATGAGAATGGAGAGTTCAACCAAAATTCTACCATGAAATAACCAATCACTGTTACGAATATTTCGAAACATACTACCAAGAATTGACCAATCAGAGTACCAGCTACAACCAAGAATCAACCAATCAAAACTCTCCATACAAACCAAAATTGAGCGGCCATATTTGATTTTGTTTTGTAGACAAAGAGGAGATCTGAAACAGGTAAAGTGTTCGATTTTTGTTTTAAAGTCATTGTAACGTTGCATCTATGATACGATCGTATAGTTTGTTAGAAACTGCCCCAAACTATCAATATTTTACAGGTAGATTTGTTTTTCTGTTCTCTTTCCAATAATTTTTTTAGCGCTTCAAGGACGATCTGACCTAGTTTCTGTGTTTTGAATTTTGTTAATTCTTAATTAAATTGTGTACATATTGCGAAGCATCTTGTTTTGTCTTTGATTTTTATAACTTCTATTCTCATTGTACGACTCGGTCAATATCAGAATATTAATATTTTTTGAACGATCATTGTTGAATATGAATTTGTATGTACATGTACATGTAGGTTGGGTGGGTGAGAATGTGCAGTTTCTCATTTTTCTGTGACATAAATGTGAAAAGCTCAAATCTCCAGTTGATATTTAGATCAGGCTGCTAAAACATAGAATCATGAAAGAGTGCATGCATACATACACATCAATCTCCATTGTGAAACATGTAGCTCAAACCTCCCGGTGAGGTATGAGATCAGACTGCTGAAGTGAATCAAAGGAGAAAAGTGTGCCTGACGTGGGACTCGAAACCACGACCCCCGGAACACTAGTACTGCAGCTCTACCAACTGAGCTAGCCGGGCATCTGGTCGTGAGTCAACCAACATCAACTACGCCACTGCTCAGGACATCTCGATGAATTATATCTGTACTACTGGCCTAAATTGGATGCAGATGCATAATTAAATGTATCTTATGTGATTGGAATTTATCTCTCAGGGACAGAAGCCAAAAAGGTGTGAAAATGCATTTAAAATTTTACTGAGGGGAATGGGCGCAATTTTTTTGGTTTCTTTTTTGGTAGCGCAACAGAGACTAACAGGTACCATCTTTAGCGCAGTGGTTATGGTATTGGTCTTTTAAACTTCGAAAAGCGAGGATCTTGTCCGCCGTGGGTTCGAATCCCGCCAGATGAGGTTTGTATTTCAGCCATGCATTTATTCATTTGTTTCTTTGTTACGGACATTGTTCGTAAGAACAGATCGTGAGATCTTGTCTTAAATCAACACAGTATTTATGCTCTTGAGATATTTATCATAATATGATCTAATCGAACATATAATAGCACTATTTTTAGCTGACGTTTCAAACAACATTTATTTCACTTTAGAAGGGATGAAAAGGTCCCCTCTTTTTTCAGTTCTTTATGATTAATGTTCCGTGTCTCTGTATTAATATAATACTTTCAAACTGGGTTACGATATGAACACATAGTCTGTGCAGTCTGATCTTGATTTACAATAACCGAAAAGGGACATTTGCTTGCAGTTAAATGGTTAACACGTACCAAGTTGCAGTATCATTGCTATCTGCAAATTTCCGGTTTACATCGTTTCACATTTTCGTCGGTATTGTTGTTTGTTTCACCTATTTTCACATGATTTTCTAGCAAGGGGTTGGTCACTACTGGCAATATGAGAAAGCAGAATGTGACAAGGTACTTTTCTCCACTGCCAGATAAGCCCATGATTTTCAAGGACCTGAATTGACTCTTTGCCACACAATCCCGACTTTTAAAGACCCTGAGAAAGAAGCCTTTTGAGGACACTGTGGGAAAAGGAAAAAATGCTGGTAACCGGCATTTTCTCCTTTTACCACAATGTTTTCTACCATTCCCAAACCAAATTTCAATTTTTTCAGTCACATTTATTTTGTCGTCTGCAAATACTTCCAATTTGGACCAGTCTATAATTTTGTCGTTTGGTAAAGAGTTAAGGGGTATTTTGGAAGCAATGGAGGAAGGGGAGAAAATGTTGGTACCGGGCGTTTTCTCCATTTCCTACTATGTTTTGTACCCTTCCAAAGTTCAAGTTTGTTTGCCGTCTGCAAATAAACTTCAGTTTGGACAAGCCTAAAACTTTGTAAGCAGATAAGGGGTTAAATGACATTAACTGTCGAAAATGAATTTTAAACTTTGCCACACAAAGCTTACTAACCTCCTTACTGCTTACATCTTGCATCTTGCATTTTATTATCTAAATTTTCAAAACTTGCTATATTTCCAACTACCACTGCCCTGAAATATGAAATATGAAATTCTAGATATTTATTTGTTCTCATTTTGGAATATTAATTAACCTCCTGAATGCTAAATGATTAATGGATTATCCTAAATGTAAAATGTTTTCTTAATATTAAACATTACCCCCAAAAAAAAAAAAAAAAAATAGACATGAATAGTGGACAGTGTGGATCTAAGATCAGAATGCATATTCTGCGCAGTCTGATCTTGACCTACACGGCCAACTAAAGCGTCATAACTGGTATCTAGTACTGCAAGAGTTAATTGAAAACACAAAATAATGGTTTTGAGATATCTCATCACTTTATACATACCCTACTCCATATGGTTTACAATAATTTATTCTAAATTTGTAAACCTGTTAAATTTGTAAAATTTGTAGACTTTCTTGAAAAGTTTCAGTATACTGTACTGCTGCACTAAATTTTGAACTTTTAACTTTTGAAAAGCTATAACGGAATACAAGTGGTAATGTGCAGAATTATTATCCAAATTATATTACAGAAAAGGATGCATTGTGGAAAAAGGAGAGATCCCTCATTATGAGTGATTCCTCCTTTTCCTATAATGTATTCAAGAGCGATAGTTACGGATACATTTATGCTAGATTTTTTTTCTAAAATAATTGTTTGTGTTGGGCTAAATTTGTTTGTTGATTTACTATAAATATAGCACGTTAGAATTAGGTAAGAAATGTAAAAAGGAAGAGGGTTTAACCCCTTTAACCCCTTTACCACACATTGCCGACTTTCAACCACCCCGAGGAAGAAATCTTTTGAGAGCATTGTGAGAAAAGGAGAATATGCTGATATTTTCTCATCTTCCCACAATGTTTCTTAGTTTCCTAGTCGAGCAACGAAAATTTGCTTCATTTTAGATACACTGACATTTTCGTCTACAAATGTTCGCAATTTGGATGGGTCAAAAGTTTTGTCATGTGGGAAAAGGGGTTAACAAACCACTTTCTGTATGTAAATGTCTTATTTGTAAATAATAGCCACACCCATTTATCTCTTCTTGTTATTTCGTTTCGAACAAGAGAGAAATAAGTGGATACTTTTATCTATGTAGTTATATAGCAATACAATAACTAGAATGAGTAGATATGACTGAAAAAAAATTATGATGGTGATAGTGTTGGTAAAAGAAAAACGGTTGAAAACAGCAGTTCTTCTTTTACTAACACATACTCCTCTCAAAAATAATTTCTCTCAAAAATAATACCTATCAATAAACTGTTCTTTAAAATATTTATCGAAAATAACAATGGTTTTGAAAACATATTTGGAATTAACTATGCATACCCTTCTCTCGTATAACCTTAAAGTGAAAGGGAGGTAATCAGTAATCAAGTAAAATTATTTTTCTTCAGAGTTACTTCTCTTTATCAAGTTTTTTTTCTCCACCATTGACATCTAAACCTTTGTAAATATATATATTGTGTGGTGTGATAGGCAATATTGCCTTTTTTCCTTAATAAAGTTAATAAAGTTAATAAATAAAGTTATTTCCATTTACTGTCATCGTCAGTGCCCGTCATTGTACTTAATCAATCTGTTAATTAAGCTAACTAGCAAGCTATTGGCATAATAATTCATTTTATAGCAACCTTTTAACTAATTTTCTTAATTCATTTTTTCGCAAGAGCACGATGGGCTCATATTGTGTAATTTTCGGATTCATATATGACTGTAACCTATAGTGAGTTTTTATCCATTAAGTATTTCGTTGGTTCGTTCCTTCCTTCGTTAACTATTTGTATATTTGGCAGTACAGGCGAATTGCCTTTTCGTCAATGAGACCTGTAATAACTGTTGTGGATAGTGTAGATCAAGATCAGACTGCATATAAAGTTCAATCTGATTTGACCACTGTCGGCTTTTTATGTGCTCTGTCACAGACAGCCATAAAATTGCAAAACTTATGGCTTCTGTTTTTCCTTGACCTAGAAAATTAATTTCAATTGTAATTTCAACTATAACTCTTAGCAAAACAACAAAATTTTAGACTTATCCAATTGAAAGTATTTGCAGACGACAAAATATATGGTGCTCAAAAAATTAAATTTGATTTTAGAAGGAAAGTAAACATTGTGGGAAAAGGATATATATATATATATATATGTGTGTGTGTGTGTGTGTGTGTGTGTGTGTGTGTGTGTGTGTGTGCACAATATTCTCAAAAAAATGTTTTCATCAGGGTAAAAAAACTCGGAGTTGTTTGGTATAGGTTAATTTACATTGTAGATCCATTAAGTCTACAAACAAAAATATCATTATCATTTTTTGTTTGTTTTCACTTTTTATTTATATAACTAGATCTACGTATATTTTTCAAGTAGCCTGAAAACATTAAATATATTTTATATTCGAGTATCAAACATTAATTTTTTTCAACATCATTCATCTAGGTAAATAGAGGACACTAAAGAGACGGATATAGTTAAAGTAAAGATTATTATTATTATTATCATTATTATTATTATTATTATCATTATTATATAGAAAAAAAACTACTAGTAGTTGTGAACTTGACAAAAATAGAAAAAAAACTGGATATCACCGTAAGTTGATAAAACAAATTCTTAGTTACTACGTCAAATAATGTAAAATTTGGCGAGTAAGCATGCACTGAAACATAAGTTTGCAAAATAAGCGATTGACGACAACCGCTGGATAACTGTAAGGGAGCTTGCAGACTTGTGCAAAATCGATACAACTGCGCATAGGATGTTGACACATACACTTGGAATAACATGTGCGTCTACCTGATGGGTTCGAAGGTTTCTCACTACGGAACAAAAAAAAAAAAAAAAAAGGGGCTATTGCTTCACGTCAATTTCTACGTAGCTACAGAAGAGAAGGAGATTAGTTTCTGGACAGGAGTTTTACTTCTGACGAGTCTTGGTTTTATTTTTTTGATCCGGAGACAAAGGCGCAATCCTCTGTTTGGAAACACCTATCGTCTCCACGTCCCAAAAAGGCACGTGTTTCTAAGTCTGTCGGGAAGCACATCTTCATCCTGTTTATGAACCGGAAGGGAATACTGTTAATGCATGCGGTCCAGTCAGGACAAACAGTGAATGCAGTCTATTATTCGCAGGTGATTTTTTATAACAAAACAACTCATTTGTTATATTATATGAATATCTGTTATAAAAACATTCAGTATACAATGTCATAACAATATTAATATATAATTGATTTAATATATGTAGTTTGATTCATAACAATGTCTAAATAAATGACACCCGGTATTCGTTTTAGGTTTGGAGGCAGAAAATGATGCATGCGATTCAAAAGAAAAGGACGGAGATGCTGGACAACCTGGAAAATATCTATTTGCAACAGGACAATGTCCCACTACATTACCACCCACCAGCAGTAACATAACTTGAGTTTGATGTTTTTGGATTCAACCGGCTATCACATTTAGCGTACTCTCCAGATCTTGCTGCTATGGACCTTTGAAGTATTTAAGGCCAATGAATCGAAATTTGGGGGGCGTAAGAGCTTCGAAAGGCCTTTGACACGGGTCGATATCCTTGAAGTCTGATTGTCCTTGGCCATCCCACTCCCCGGATTTCACTCCGTTGGATTTTTTCTATAGGTTCATCTCAAAGGGAGAGTTTACACAGTGAGATTACAAACTTTGTGAAGAGAGTGCAGCTACCGCGAAGGGCGTCATTTCGAGTATATGCTGTAAATAGAAGCTATTCTAGGGGTGATTAGTTTGGTTGTACATTACGTTTTAGCCATGCCTACTTAAAACTTTGAATATTTACCTTTAATGTGATGACTTGCTATTTGTAATAGCTATCGGAATAAAAAAAAGTGACAAATATTTTTCAAATTACATCTGTAACCTGGTAAAGAGGTGCACGTTTTATCTAACGCAACTGTTCGACAAATGATAAACAACAACCCATTTACCGATTGCAGCTATTGGTCAATCTTGTCATATGCACCAAATGAGGCAGAGCGTTACAGAATGCCTTTCGTTCTGTTTTAAAATAACGGGTTAATTATATCTTCGGCTAAAATTATCATGACAGACAAAGATCATTGTAACCAGAATCAATTTAACGGATTCGCTAATGAAATGAATACTTTGCGATAATGACTATCTTCAACCAAAAATTATGTCGCAATTTATATTTCAAGGTCTCGCATTATCTTGCGAAATCTCGAACCAGGCAGATATCTGCCTGGAAGCAATGGGTTACCTGTTGTTGATTGCCAGCACAGTATCCAAGTAGCAAAAGGGGAGTGGCGGGACAGAAATTTGATTGACAGTATCATTGTCTGGTGTGCATGTGTGTATGGAGTGTACCAATCCATTACCACACGATAGAATTTTAGACTGTTTCAAATTGAAAGCATTTGCAGACAACATTTTTCCCTTTATTGTGGCACAAAGGATGGGATTTTATCTGAGAGAGTATAAAACATTTTGGGGAAAGGGAAAATGCTGGATACTAGCACATTTTTCTTTATCCACAATGTTTTCAATGCTCTCTTGCTCAAGGTTTTTAAAATTCAGGATTGTTTGGCAAAGGCTAAAGACAATATCTATCGAAAGATCGATAAGTTTTAACACGTTGTATTACCATGCCGATAGGAAGGAGTCTATTAAATTAAAAACAAATCCGCTATTGTATGTGCTAGATCTACTTTTAACAATATGAGAGTAAGAAAACATCGTGTATTTACTGTATTAATGGGACTGTTTTTTATACTTATTTTGAAACTAATGGTGACACCGAAAAGTTTGAAAATGATGGTGACACCGGAGCCACCGAAGAAGGAGATGGTAGAAATCCACGATCAAATCGAACGTATACCGGGATTTCGGGAAAGAGTGCGTGAGACGGACTGCGATGCGAGTCTCCGCGGACGTATCCCTAAACGAATCCATCAGATCTGGAATGATGAAATAGTGCCGGAGGAGTTCCTGAACCACATTAGAAGTCTCGTCAGAGATAACCCGCCTCCGGAGTGGGAATATATATTCTGGACAAAAGAATCCGGGCCCGGTTTCACGAAACAGCTTAAGTCCGTTATTTTGCTCAAATCCGCTAACGGACTCAGTTTCTGACTTAAGTTGAGTTCATTATTTAAGTTGGGTTTCACGAAAGTTAACAGACTCAGTAACGATCTCAAAACCTTGAGTTGAGTCTGTTAATTTGAGTCTACCCCTATGCTGACTTAAATTGCTTGTTGTCGACTCAAATATGGCGGACATGTAGCCGCTGGAGAGATGTAAACCGACAGAACGTCTATTTAGAGACAGAATTTCTCTATTTCAAATTTTAAGCATGGAGGAAATTTTTCAAGGATCGTCTCTGTTCGAAATATACATGACAGATGTTGTGTAGATCATTTCTAAGCTGCTGGAGAAATCGTCCCTTGGAGAAATCGACCCTAAACTCAGAAATCGTCCCTAAACACGGCTTTTAAAGACAAATACGATGACAACAAACAAGAATATGTATTAGGTAAGATTTGAGTATTTTATGTATTAAAATGAGGCTTTCTATCGCAATATTTCGTAGCGAAAATACAAATTTTGGACACTTTCAATGACCCGGAAGTTGTGTCATCGGTAACTAATCAGTAAAAGGTTTGTTTATGACGACTGTCTTTTTGTACCTTGTCCGCCAAAATTTGAAAAGAAAATTGAAAAATCAGTGCATAAATTCACTCTTTCCACTGAATACGATTCTACATTTATGGAAATAATCGTGTATCAGGACAATGTTTTGATTGAATGATTCAGAACAACGTATCGGTTGTCATGGGTGAAAAACTACCCAACTTTTGAAAATAACCTTGGTACAGAATCCAGTGTTGTAGATCTAAATGTAGATATATAGATCTACTATGAGTCCGATAATTATTCCGGTAATGGCAACAATCTTAAATTTGAAACAGAAAACTAAAAATCTGTATAGATCTACTGTATGTGTGTTGGCCTATATTTTTGTATTAAGGTTTTGGTTATTCATTACAAAGGCAGATATTGAAGTGAAATTGTGTTTTGCATCTCTTGTTAAATTGGCTTAAAACTAAAGGAAAGTGTAATAGGATGAACATGTTAGCTGTTGAAAGTTATCACTATTTGCCTATTTATCAATTATCACCTGGCTTCAGTTAGGCTTCAAATTAACTAGGCAATCAGGCATATAGGTAGTAACAATCATTGTCAAGTAACTTGACAGAGGATCAAATATCAGGTTGCTTTCTGATTATCAGATGGAGATTGGAATTCTAAAACCTGTATGGTAGATATCCATCTGTAATTCCTATGAGCACCCACAACATAGGTTTCATCTTGTTTTTATTTGTTTTGTAGTTTTTTTTTTTTTTTTTTTTTTTTTTAAATACAGAACTTTCATTTCTGTTACTCTCATCTTAGGTAAATAAACACATATTTGAGTGACGACGGTGAAGTGATTAATAAAGGGATGGTGAACTTAGTACTGCACAACATTTCTGATTCAGGACCTGGAGGTCAGCATTCTAAGAAATTGACAGGTATGTCTTGTTCAACAATCTTGCAAATTGATTGTTTCTTTGAACTCTGTTGCTGCCAAAATAAATAAATTTAACTTATTTCATAGTCTGAAAGTAGATAACTAGTGCACTGTAAGATGGTTTTGGTAAAATATTAGCATAAGGTAGCAGACTGCACTCTCTGATCATGACCTACAGTCTCCAAAAGCTATGTTAGTCCCCACTGGCAGAGAGAGGTAAAAGAAATTAGGTATACTGGAAAAATATCTGTCATGCCCATATAGAGTAATGAAGTTGCTCACAGATCATCTTCAAATATATACATGTAAAGGGAACTTCTTCTCTCACATTTAACATGCATAGATGATTTTATCCTGTCACACTTGTGTTCTATGATTATGCTCTATCTTTCACACAGATATTTTTGCACCAAATTCAAATTATGATTGCAAGTGATAGAGAAACAATTGTTTTACAGACTTCAACCAATTTTCCAGCTGTACTGCTAGCTTACTTATATCTTTTCTGAAACTGACATACATTAATAAAACTTGAGCATCAAAATCCATAGTCTGTGAAACAGTGCTGCATCAGTGGTTATAAAAAAAATAGTGAAATCTTTTTCATATCCACTGTGGTAAATAGATCTACTATCAATAGGAAAAAAAAGTGTTTTAAAATCTACTTCATTGTTGAGTTTTAATAGGTTTGTGTATTTTCTTGTCAAAGATATATTCTTTGTGGAAATGAGAAGGTGAGCAGTGTGAGAAAACATGGTTGTTGTTGCTTTCATTTTCTGTGGGTATCAGACTTTGTAAACATTACTAGTTACTGCATAGTCAAGTTAAAAACAGAAATCTGTGGCAGTCATAATACACTTTAAAAGGATATCTCAGTACTTTATCCATAACCTTGACTGGCACATCTATACAGTTTTCTATATGATTTTCAATTAATCATTTTCAGTAGACTTTTTTGTGATAAATTTCTTAAAGGAATGAAAGGTTGAGACTAAAGCTTGAAAGCTTGTAGAAAGATTGCATGACTGATTTTGGTGTACAAAGGCAAAATTTCACACATGGTAGATAGCATCAAAGTTACAAAAGTGAGCTGGATAGATCTTTGCAATTTTCATTTTAAGATGAAATCCATCTCTGAACTCTATACCAAACAAAAAAGTGTAGGACTGGTCCAGATTGAAAAGATTTTCAGACAAAACATTAAAGTGTAACTCAAACGATGAAAATAATCTTAACTCATTACCAAACGACAATATTTTAGGCTTGTCCAAATCGAAAGCATTTGCAGACGACAAAATATAGTGACTGAAAATTTGAAATTTGTTTTGTGAAGGGTAGAAAACATTGTGGGAAAAGGAGAAAATGCTGGTTACCAGCATTTTCTCCTTTTCCCACAATGTTTTCTAAAGGCTTCTTTCTCAGGGTCGTCAAAAGTAGGGATTGTGTGGTAATGGGTTAAAAGGTATAAAACATTGTGGTTTATGGAGAAAATGGTGATTACTAGCATTTTCTCCTTTTGTCACAATGTTTATAAAGTCCTTCTTAGGGTTGTTTAAACAAAATTGTTTGGTAACAATTTTCACCCTTTAAATATTTAATTTTTATTTTAAATAGGTAAAACAAAAAGCATTCAGTACAGTATGATGATGCCTAGACAGTACTAGACCAATTTTTCTCCAGACTGGTCCGTTGGTGTCATGAGGGGTTCAAATGGAGAGCCATTGCAAAATTTACATTCAATCAATTGAACTTTTGTGTATTAATGTGTAATGGTCAACTGTGTGTCGTAATTGGTAAAAGATCCTTGAACATGTCATTTGTGCAATAAACCACTTAAGTATATACATGAAAACATACCACCATATCCTATCAAATACTCGGCAAGTGAAAAAGTAGTTTATTCAAAAGTTGCAAAGGTACAGTCAGCTAGATTTCCCTTCTTTAAAGGACAATTATCTCAAGACCAGACTCCCTCAGACAGTGTAGACCATGATCAGAGAGCAAAGAATATGCTAACTGATCGTTGATCTATACTGTTCTTTTGTCTTTTGTATTATGGCACATACCTTGGAAATAATATTGCTATTGGCCTTTTTATCCCAGACTGGAAGAAGTCCATTTGATTTAAAACTTGACCAAAAGACAAAATTCTAGACTGAACCAAAACTGAAAACATTTGCAGATGACAACTTAACTGTGATAAAAAGATGATTACTCTTGTTGATGGATAAAAAATACTATGGGAAAAGGAGAAAAGGCTAATTACGAATTTTCTCCTTTTCCAAATATGTTTTCTGGATTTTTTGATAAAGGGTTAAATTGCATTCTAGGGGTACCATTAAACAAATTTGTATGTTTCAGTGCATGTATTTTTGACAAATTTGGATATTTGCTCAGTTTAGTACAAAAGTTACATGTATACATACAATCATTAGTAATGGCACGTTACAGAAATAATGATGCTGCTAAAAATAATATTTTCCTCCGCGATAAGTATATGCACTATGTAAGTTCCAGAGTCATGAGAAATGTTCAACTATCAATGTGCCGTAACTAATGTGTCATTTGTATGTATGTGAACACATGGAGGCTCTCATTTTTCTGATTGACTGTTCCAAACTGCTACTTCATAAAAGCTCAAAAACTCATACCTAGATTGGCTCGAGTCACTTCTGCAAAGCTAGTCAGTCATAATCTATCATCCAAATAATATTTTAGCTTTTGAAACTCTTTTGTGAAATATATACTCAAAATCAATAAAGCTCTCACTTCTTTTTAACTCACAGTTTATTTAAAAGCTTTGTTACAAATGTCCTATCAGCTGGATATTCCATTTTCATGGACAATTAGCTCAAGATCAAACTACCTTTTACAGACAATGTAAATCAAGATCAGACTGCAAGGAGTGTACAGGCTGATCATTTATCTATTCTGTTTTTTGTCTGTACAATATTATACTTTAGATACTTGTATAAATATTGCTATTTTCCCTTTTTCCCAGACTGAAAAAATCCATTTAACTCTTCACCAGACAACAATATTCTAGACTGGACCAAATTGAGAGGTTAAAAAAAATAGATTCAGATGACAAATTATCTGTTGATAAAATGATAATTTCTCTTTTTGATTAGATAGAAAACATTTAGACAAAAAGAGAAAATACCGGTCACCAACATTTTCTATTTTTCCAACCATGTTTTCAAAATCTTTTTTTTTTTTTTTCCTTGGGGGTATTTAAAACTCTGGATTGTGTGGTAAAGGGTTATACTGCACTCGAAGGATTAATCCGCTGACCATTGCTTCGACGATGATTATGCGGGAAAGCAGGCAGTGGCTTGGAAAGAAAATTGTGTGGAGTACTGATAAAAGAGACTCCAGGAAAGCATGGATAGATGCACTGGTCGTCACAATATAACTGAAATAATGTAGAAAACGGCGTAAAACACCATTCAATCAATCAATTTCACGTACGATCAACAATTGTATAGAGTCGCTGTCCATCGGGCTGTGTTGTTATAAAGGGGGGGGGTTAAGCACTGGTGCAAAGTCAGAGCTGTGCGGTGTATGTTCAAGAAGATCAAATCTAGAAGTTTCCGGCTACTAATAATGAAGTCGTGTTTAAACTGTGGTCTCAAATCTATTCAGGTGTGCATCTCCTTCAGCTGCATGATAGCCTATTACAGAATGAGATGCTTGGCGATCTTTCTCTTAGAACTGCTGCTAATTTGTTGAACCTTACTAGCTTTGATTAATTGACTGTATTGGAGTTTAAGGCCGTTTCACCAGCTCAGGTCATATCACGGCGGTCAGTGCATCTGAGCATGTGTTTCCTGGCTTTCTCACACCAGTTCTGACATAGCTTTTTTTCCAAGTCACTGGCTACTTTTCCTACATGCATCAGAGGTGAGAGGCGAAAAATCGCCGGAAAGAAAGTTTGCCTCAACCGGGTATCAAACTCACAACCACCAGTCACGAGTCAGACATGCTAACTACTGAGCTACCCGGCAGGCGAACCTCACAGGCACTTTGACATCCCCGCCTATGTATTTAGCGCATTTTGGACGGTTTAACAAGACATTTTATTCATGTAAAATAGACCTCACTATCATAAAGTGAATCAGTGCGAATCATGGTTGCCCATATCCCTTTTAATTTCCTCGTTTTTTTTTTTTTTTGGCCTCGAATATGAATCAATTTCGATAAATTTTGACTAGTACCACAGCGAACCAGTTTATTTACGATAGTGACGTGCATACCGATGCATGAATACAAGGCTAGAATTCCGTAAAATGGCTTTTTACGACTGTATACACTTTTTTAATGCAAGAAAATCGGCCTTGTTTATTTCAGACGACAACGATATTGACAGTTGGTCCCGAACTTTTACACTTTATTACCTCCGTTTTCGAAGAGTAGCAAAAATACCGCTTAAAGGGCAAATCAACAAGTTTCCGATATGGTTAATTTTCAAATCTACACTTATCAAATGGTAACCTGGTAATGTTGTAATTAGAAAAAAAAATTAGTAAAAGTACTTTTTTTCAATTCATATTTCTGCTTATTAATTTTTATTGCATCGCTTATCTCCCTTACTTATTGTTGCGTCCCTTGGTTTATGACGTCATAGGAGAGCTTGTTTCAATATGGACGTTGTTCACGATAGTGAACTGAGCGATATTGAAGACGAAGAAATAGATGATTCTGGGCCGTAAGGCCGTACATGTACGAGCCAATTTTTAAAGAAACTTATTAAGTTTCTGATGATGAGGATAAAAGTAACTTTTCTCATTGATGACGAAAATGACGATGTTGTGCCGGACTTTTCAACGTGTTGAGTATTGCGCGCTATTGCAATACGTCTATTACGGGGCGAAGATCGCTTACATAAATATTATTCTATACATGATAAAATTAAGTGTATGGCATAAACTTTGTTTCACGTGAAGCATTTTCAGTAGATTAACGGGTGGAATTAAAAAAAAAAAAAAAAAATACGGTTTCAAGACAGTTCCACGACAAGACAGTTCCCCGACACTTTTGAAGACATTTCCCCGACACTTTAGTTTCATGTCAAATAACCCTTTTCTTGACTTTTACGATTGATAATCGTGAGATGTTAGTTCTAACTATTTGTTGATGGGTCCTTGTTGATATTTGTACCTTGTAAAGAATTCTGTAAACATTGACGGGTACAAGTTTATTCTCTCGTGGGTGAAGGGTTACACGATAAATCACGATTTTCATGAGAATAAGAATATTTTGAAATGCTGTTAACCAGCATGAAATTAGACAAAAGAATATGTTCCGAGATTATTAAGAGTTAATTCTCAAAATTATTTTGAAAATTATTTTAGATGTATTTCTTACCATACAGAAATACATGAACATCAGAGAGAGGGAGAGGGGATCTACCTGTGTGAAATACTCTTTTGCTGTTTACCTTGTCCACATGATCCATTCAATGCAAAAATTTATCATACATGTATAGCTATTATATGTTCCATATAGATCTTCTCTGTGGAAGTCTTTAACTCTGAATTGTAATTTTTTCAGTTCTTATTTGTCTTATTTAAATTGTTTCAATTTAGGTAAGTCTCAAATTGGTCTACTGTCTACAAGGGACTGAGCGGTTAATATTGACATTCCGGTCAAATTGCAGTATAGACGACTTCAGATTCATTGTAAAAACATAGAAAGAGCTGGTAACTATCAATTGGTCCTTTATCCACAATATTTTCTATTTTTAACTCTTTACCAAACGACAAAATATTAAACAGGTCCACTGAATTGTAATCGCTTGCAGACGACAAAATAAAGTTAAATATTTCAAAAATTGAAATTTGTTTCCAGCAGAGTAGAAAACACTGTGGTTAAAGGAGAAAATGCTGGCTACCAGCAATATCTCCTTTTCCTACAATGTTTTTAAAAGACTTCTGTCTCAGGGTCGTAAAAACTAGGGATTGATTGGTAAAGGGTTAAACATAAATCCCACAGATTGGGCAAGAGTTTTGTTTTGGTTCCCAGGAAGCAGTATCCGAAGAGATTAGTACGAGTTGTATGAACTTGTTTCTCAAGAGATGTAAAATACATGTTTAAATTGTTACCAAACGTCAAATTTATTGACTCAAACAAATTGAAAGCATTTGGAGTCAAAAAATTAAATTTTACTCACATGTTTGGACTTGTCTTTGATGAGGTAGAAAACATTGTAGAAAAAGGAGAAAATACCGGTTACCAGCATTTTCTCCTTTACCTACAATGTTTTCAAAAGGTTTTTCTTTCTTCACAAGGATCGTTAAAACAAAGGATTGTTTGGTAAAGGGTTAAACTAAGTTAAACTAAATTCCAATAAACTATCACATTTTATCGGTCATATTTAAATGCTGTGGATTTGAAATATTCTAATTTTTTATCATTTGGGTTAGGGTTAGGCTAAACCCTTACACAGATGGCAAAACTTTAGACTTGTCCACTCCACACCGAAAGTATTTGCAGACCACAGATCAAATGTGGCCTTGACAATAGGTTTGAGGGTAGAAAATATTGTAGGAAAAGAAGATAACTCTGGGTATCAGGACTTATTCCTTTTTTCACCCTGTCCTCTAAAGCCTTCTCCATTAGGGTGGTTGAAGGTCAGAATTTTGAAGTAAAAGAATTGGTGTGTGAGACTGGTCAAAAACATTCTGTTTCCTAATTTAAAAAAAAAAATGTGTTATTTTTAATTTTCTCACTTTTGTCTGATTATCAGAGAAAATGACTTGTGTCGAATGTGCATTTTCAAAATTTTCATACTGACATGTTCAAAACATTTTTTCTCAGTAGCCTGTCTAGAAGACATAATATGGATAGGAAAAGGAAATTTCCACAAATCGAAATTGTATAAATAGAATTCAAAATTTGCTCAAAATGCATGTAAGTTGCCATATCATTTTTAAGAGTGAAATGTCAAAGAGAAGTAGTGTATGGGATAAAAGCTGTAACATGGGTTTATTGTCACAAACAAACATTACAGTGTAAAGGGGTGAGATATGCAAATGTTATGTAATCATTTCCTGTATTGTTTCAACTGGTCGGTGATGGATTAACATTTATGATCATGACTAGGGGTAGCCAGATACTGACTTCACCCTTTTACAATACAAACCCTAGATCTAGTTTCCAATACCCAAAGAAAGAGTGTTTGAAAAACAGTGTGGGAAGAAAATGATGTTTGCTATTCAAAGAATGATTATTATCCCTTGAAAGTTTACATCATTTGAACAATGTTGACTTTGTTATTTGCAAAATTTATGTTATGAATTTGGATGAATCTATAATTTTGTTAAATGCTGAAATCATTTGGAAAAGGGGGAAAACGGCAGCAATTTCTCCTTTGTTCAGAATGAAGCGATAATGTAGAAAAGGGTAAAATAGTATGAATTACAATTCATGTATTCCAATTTCAAGAAAAAAAGAAATTACCTACTTCATGTTGGATTTTCTTTTTGGAAATTGCCGTTGCGGAATGTCTGCCTTTCGGAGTTTCGGTTTAAGGCCTATCTCCTTTCGACTCGGAGTTTCGAATAGTGTCGGCACAGCGTCAGGTTTTAACCGCAGCCTAAAATTCCTATAACCAACTTCTTTTGCGAGATTTGGACTTATTAAGAACTGACTGTCATCGAAGTATTTCAGACACAATTTCGATGACACAAAATCCTTTGCTACTGTCCGGTCCCGGTTTAAACGTTGAATCCATAGTTTCCTCCCTTTTAATTCCTTCGGAAATTTGAAAATACTAATTCTATGAGTTCCCGAAACGACGTTGCTGCCATAGGCTGCACAATTTACCAATTTTTTCGGCTCAATTCTCAGTTAATATTCAGATATCTGCATACAATCATCCGCGTTCCTACTTTATGTCTACTTACGGTATACACACAACTCGACAATGACGTCAAACATGCACGGGAGATAAGCGAATCAGGGGAAGTAAGCAATGTACCATTTTTAGGGCCGTATATCAGAGTGACAATTCGGCCGTGGTTTATGGCATGTTACAGGGAGGTATTTATGAAAAAGGACGGACACATGTTTAACTGACATCATTTGCAGCTGATTAAAGGAAAAAAACAGTCTGGTCAAAATATTTTAGGATTTGCCCTTTAAGACGTTTCAAAAATAAACGAAATAAGCGACTCAGCTGAGAACGCGTTCGTGAAACGCACTCAACGTTTCAGACTCAACTCAGCAATTTAACGGACTTAAGCCTGTAAACTCAGTTGAGTTGAGTACGGATTTAAGTTTTTTTGTGAAACCGGGCCCCGGACTGCAGTTTATTGAGGATGTATTTTCCAACTTATTACCGATCGTCAACGCAACAGGTAAGTTCTTCTGTCGAGTTTTTACATCTTTAATGCATTCCTCACTATCATTCACAAAGGATTGCCCCTCCATTTGTTTATTCATTCATTCTTTCGTTTGTTCGTTCGTACTTCCGTCCGCCCGTTCATCCTTCCACTTTGTTCGTCCGTCTGTGAGTTCGTTCGTACGTTCTTTCATTCGTCCACTCGTTTGTTCCTTCATTTTAAACTCTAAGTTTGTTCGATTGATTGGTTGAAATGTGACTGTGTTTTACGCTTCTTTCAATATATTTCAAACAATTACGGCGACAGATCACTTGTTGATGATCAGGGGCGTAGCTGCCTGTCCCCAAAAACGCAGTTACGTACACTTAAAGAAATAAAAAAAGACAAAATTGCCCCCAAAAAATGTCACTAGTGGTTACCAAATAGCTTCTACAATTCAATAATTTTGGGGGAGAGACCCCCCCCCCCATCCACGCTATATAACGGCAAACCTAAGAAATTGATGTTAATAGAAATTGAAATAATTCAATAAACCTACCCGAACCACATGTTTTAATTCCGCCTCACGCTCTTAAATATCCTTTAAAAGTAAATAACCACAATATTGCATTACAAAAACGTAATAAATAAACACTTCCCTGTTAAGTAGAGTTAGGGTTGCATGATTTACCAGAGATAATTTGAATTTCGGCACACTCCTCGTCTGTTTCCGCGAAAAAATACGTATTATGTGTATTTACCAGGGTCAGATGGATTCATTTAAAGGACAGTAACCCTTTACCACAAAATCCATAGTTTTAAGGACCCTCAAGAAGAAGGCTTTTGAAAACATTGGGGGAAAAGGAGAAAATGCTGGTGACCAGCATTTTCTCCTTTTCCCACTATGTTTTCTACCCTATCAAAGACAGAAGAATTTGTCGTCTGCAAATGCTGTTAATTCCGACCAATTCAGAATTTTGTCGCTTGGTGGAGAAGTAATAGTAAACTAGCTGGTTGGGAAGACGAATCCGCTAGATCGTTTCAACCAGGACACTATATTTCTATAGACCTGATTGACCTGAGACTAATTTAATTTCCGCCTGCGACGTTAGGGTTCGTGTATATTGGTATATAGCTTTGATACGCAAGCGTTCGAAATAAAACATACAAAAATCTAATCAAGTGTACAATTATTAGTCATAAATTTTTCATGAAAGTCCGAATAACCATTGAATTACATGTATTTTTATTTCTAATTTAACTTCTTAACGTAGTGTGGGTTAAAAACTGCCGCTATAGTTATGAAACTTATATGAGCAAAAAGCGAAATAAATTTTACAGTGAAATATATGCTTTTCAAACTTGATACAATGTATATAATATAAATACAGCTGTTTAGAAAAAAAACTTTTTTTATCCTTCACGTCGATAGCGACTTTGCCAAAATTTAGCCATGAATTTAGCTATAAATTTAACTGTAAATTTGACGTCAGGCGACGAACCTAGGTACGTATTCACCAACCATTCTCAAGATCATTCTTAGTCTTATTCTACAGATTTTTCCAAATATGAAAGTAACACACCTTCTGACTGGCCATTTGGTTTAGCCAATCAGAAGCTGTGTTACTTTCAAACTTGGAAAGTCTTGCAGAATAAGATAAAGAACGTTCTTAGGAATGGTTGGTGAATACGGACCCAGAACGTCATATCAATGTAAACAGCTGGCTTTCTAAAAGTATAGTTTTCCATATGACGGAATGATCAGACGCAGCATAATTAATTTTCTTCAACAGTGAAAAATACCTGTAAGTCGATGGAAAATCGGAATTCGATGGCCACTTACTGTACATGTACTTTCAAAAAGGTAAAATGAATAAGAAGAGCGCTTACTTACGCAGCGGTCCTGAGCTCCAGTAGCCAGCAGTTTTATTTTCGGAACCCGAAAATAAACGTCAAAATAGGTCACACGGTCGTTTCATGTCAAATCAGATTAAAAATAAGGTCGATGTTGTCATAGTTGTACTCGTAAACAAGTTGGCTTCTTTAAAAAAGAAGCCAGGAGAGGTCAGCATCATTGTTTTCCAATAGTTTATTGGCTTTTAATTTCAATATATTTTGGTACATGTAAACAAAGAAGTAAAAAAACCACCGCGTAGAAACCTCCTATGCTTTACATGACGCTCATTTGACCTTCTTGTCGCGTTTTCAAGTCGCATGATCTTGTCCAGCGGTCTTCTTTCTCTTTTTTTTTTAACGAAATTCTTCTTATTTTTTCTTCTGCTTAGATTTATTTGCTTAATGAAAAATTACAATTATTTGAGAGGTCATTTGCAGCCATGGCAAATTAATATAACAAATATTTTCTGAAATTCGTCACATAAAAATAAACCACGTCTATTTCCTGTTTCGGTTTTTTGATTTCGCTTTATTTACAAAACCATGACGAAACAGATTGTATCTCAGTACAACTTCGCAAGAAAAATGGATTTAGACCGCACATTCTGTGGCGGTCTGCCTTTTAAACTCACCACTGTTGGAGAGGTCTGATGACCTCTCCAATAAACACATAAACTCCAAAATAACCACACGGCCGGTATTCAGAATTTCGGCATCATTTAGGATTGTAGTTCATTGTATATAAGATTTATCTAAGTTAAATTTTATATATTTCTATAGAAGAACAAATTGTTTATGCTTTTCGAAGAGACACAATATCGCCATTTCCTTTTAATAGGAATAATAATAACAACAACAATAATAATAACAATAATTATAATAATAGTAATAAGATATAAATGAACAAATAGTCATCGATTGAAAATAAGCAAATATATTATTTCTGTTGATTAATTCAATACTGATGCCTTACCTAAAGGAAATAGTTTGAATTTGAGTGTGAACATTATTTTGTCTTGGAAAAGTCTACATGTATTTCAGTCTCAGGCTCGGGAAAAAGGGGATTAAAACATCTCCGTGATCCATTATATCAAACTAGTCATCGCATAATTGCGGATCCATAAAATTCCTTTGTTAAACAATCGACTAATGAATGAGGCACACTACTCTTTTGATATGCATAAAATTTAAAAAAAAAATGGCAAAAAAAATCAACCCATGTCAGTATGCGCGTATTGCGCAGGCTGACCTTGATCGATACACGTTGCCGATGCATTTAGCCCTCTTTTCACACAGCATGGCTCATTTAGAAAATTGCTAATCGCGACAATAGCGGAAGCTGCTAAGTATGAGTAGCTAGTATTTTTGTCACAATGTTTAACTATATACCAAATGACAAAATGTCAAACTCTATCATTTACAAATTATTTCTATCCGAAATAAGATTTTATATGTTTTTAACGAGTAAAAGAAACTGTTGAAAAAGGAGATAATGCTAGTTACAAGCATTTTTATATTTCTTGAAACTTCCTCTTTGGGGAATTATTTTATAAACGCTATAACTTCTAGTGTGTATTACACGAGACTTAAAATGGATAAACCCTATCTAAAAAAAAATATTTGTGAGGTCGTCTGTTTCAGCTTTATTCTAAAAGGTAATAAATAAGCTCTTTATCAGACGAGAAAATTTTAGAATTTTTTAACAAATTCAAAGCATTTGCAGAAAACAAATTTAGTGTGGCTAGATATTAAGATTTGCTTTTGAAAATGGTGACATTATGGGAAAAGGAGAAAATGCCGAATTCCAGCATTTCTTTTTCCCACAATGTTTTCAAATGTATCTTCCTGTAGGTCGTTAACACACGGGATTGTGTGGTAAACTCGTTACCAAAAAGCCTTGAGTTTTACGGACCCCTAGACATTCTACTAGCGTAAGGGAAAACGAGGAAAAGCTATCAATTATCATTGTCTTCTTTTTTCCAAATTGTCTTCTACTCTTCTTCTTCAAAGATTAATACCACCGAGAGCAGGATTTAAATCGTCGTCTGCAAGTTGTCTCAGTTTTGATATAACTTGTCGTCGTCTTGGAAAGAATTTAAAGAATTAAATTTTACATTTCAGATTCAAGTAACGTTCTCCGAGCTGACATTTTGCGCTATCTTGTCCTGTACGAGTATGGTGGAGCTTATTTTGATATTGACACCATGAGTGTTCGATCCCTGGACTCCTTTGTCGAAAACCACGAGTGTTCCTTCGTCCAGGAGCCTGCAGAGCATTATTTCTACATGAAAACAGACTTTATGTTGACCAATTCTGCACTAGTATGCGTACCTAGACACCCTTTTTATAAGCAGATTTTATTCCGGATATTTACCATGGACAAGAAATGCAAAGATCCTTTCTTTTGTACCGGACAGCCAGTTATTTCTGCCTTGTACCGGGAAATAAACCGGACAACTTGTGACGTAGGTAGACTTCCGGATGTGTAGTCGTCTGAGGTTTTTCAAGATAAATATGATCACAAACTGCAGAAAGAAAATTTAGAAAGGCTTTGTGCCAATAAATTATACGAATCTTGTGTCATACGAAGTTGAAATATGTGAGAACTGGGACAGACGGGGAAGAGAAAACAGAAAACTCAGTGAGAAGGCTTACACATACCACACGTGGTTTCACACAACCAATCACAACGTGACAATTGTAGCTAAAAATAGAATAACTGATATTGTGCCAACTGTTAAAATCTATGGTAAAAACTTTAAAAGAACAGCCTTTTTAGACAACTCCTTTAATTTCATAAACCTGTCCTCGATTGTAGTATTGTAACTTTGTAAGCTTTGATTTTATCTTTTGAATGAATGAATGAATAAATGTATGAATGTCGTTTGCCTGTTTAAAGGGTGAGATAAGGATTGTTTTTTCCGTGGGAAAGTCCTTGGACAAGACACTTCAGCGGTCTAGCCTAGCAATGATAAAACCAGTAACAGGCATGAGTAAGTGAACTGTCGCCATGATATGACTGGAATAATTTTGAAAGCGACGTGAAACATCATTCATTTAATTAACAGAATATTGTAACAATAGCTAAAGCAATCTTGCTTTACCGAAGTAGCGTTCACGGAATATGTAGATATGTCAGTAAAATCTTGTAAACCAATGCATGCATAAGGTTAGATGAAGGTACGGAATCGGCCGAGTTGTGACGAATAAACAGAGCCTTAGCAGACTACTTTCGAATGGTTCTTGATTTGATTGGTAAAAATAATGTCACGTTAATATGAATATAGGCAAAGCCTAAAGGTGAGCAGCACTACAAAATTTTGCTACTTTGATTGAAGTAAAACTCGTAATTAAATGTCTACAAATTATAGTGGATAGACCTAGATCTATTTCAGTTTTTTAATAATCTCTCTAAAGTTATAAAGCATTTCATCTCATGATTAAGCAAAGCAATTGCTGGCAAACCACCAGGAAAGAAAAAAGACAATTATATAGAATACGAATACCGCCCTCCCCCTGCCCCCCCCAAAAAAAAAAAACAGTTGTGGGGTGTTTCCTCTTTGGGCTAGGTTTTAAGAATTTTTTAGGTTTCGTGCCATTTGTTTGTATTGGGGTTTCACGCCGTTTGAACAGCTTAGGTCATATCTTGGCAGCAGGCAATGCACCTAGACATGCGTTTCCTGGCTTTCTCACACAAGCACTGACACAGCTTTCTTTCGAAGCTACTGACTACTTTTCTCAAATGCATCAGACGTGAGAGCCGAAAAAATTACCAGAAAGAAAGTTTGCCCCAACCCACAACCACACGTCATGAGCCAG
This sequence comes from Hippopus hippopus, assembly GCA_946811185.2. Classification (NCBI taxonomy): domain Eukaryota; kingdom Metazoa; phylum Mollusca; class Bivalvia; order Cardiida; family Cardiidae; genus Hippopus; species Hippopus hippopus. Next base: position 61,710,000 of record OX328098.1, on the reverse strand, counting down.
ATACTCGAACCGCTGAGCAATCTGACCGGGCAGGTTTCATTTCAAAATGATGCAAAGTTTTGTCGGAATATGAATCGACGCATCCATTGTATGGGGTCGTCTTCAAATTAGTAGCATGATGTCATATTTGATAGCATAAGAGTAAACAGAGTCACGTATTGCAAAGCATATCCATCATATCCATACTCTGAACGCCAAATTTGTATCTTTTATCGCATTTAACCGTCTGCTGTCTTTTGTGGTATAGATTCATCCTTCTTTAACAAAAAAAAAAAAAACATATGAAGAACAAAGCTCCAAAACAGCTCTTCTGAAACAGAAAAGCTTTTGGTAGCACGGGTCACATAGGGTGGTCTGGTAGCTCAGTTGGTACATCATTCTCTCAGCTAGAGCAGAGGTATCGTGTTGGAGTCCATTTCTATGGTGGCATTTGCCGTTGATTCTCATCAAAATGTTGACAAGCTTAATTCGTGTGTGTAGGTACATGTAGGTGTTTTTATCAGGGGATATAACAAACAGAAAATTGGAGTTGTTATACAGCTTCGTTGCCTTCAAGTTTGTACAGCAATGCCCCGTTAGCCAGAAATACCATGTTCCAACCACATATCGGCCACTGTTTTAACCTTAACCCTTCACAACACAAATCGTAGTTTTAACGATCCTTAAGAATAAAGCTTTTGAAACCATTGTGAGAAAAGAGAAAAATACTGGTTACCAACATTTTCTTCTTTTTCCGAATTGCTCTCTATCCTTTCAAGGACAAAAGTCACGATTTGAACCATGTTTAATTTATCATCTGCAAATGCATTGAATTTGGACAGGTCTAAAACTTTGCTGTTTAACAAAAAGTTACTTTATCATTGTGCCTGTCCTAGGGAATGGATGGATAGACAAATAGACTGACAGAATGATCTGTACTTGAAGCAATGTTGCCTTGTTGATATCTTGGGCTACGAATTTTTTTACAACCTTTGATTATGTAAACAAACAGATAATCAAAACATTTTCATTTTTTTTTTTTACTATCAGGCATAAAGAAGATGATACAAATTCAGAGTTCAACTTACAAGTTTTGTAAACATTTGTAGGATCTTGGTCAAAAATGAAGCCTCCAAAGTGTTTTTCGTTGTTTTGGGTGGCTCAGTGCTTAAGGTGTTGAATTGGTAATCATAAGGTATTGGTTTGATCATTACCCAAGATAATGTTTTACTTTTATGGGAGTGTGGGCAAGTCAAGGCACATTCCAAGCATGGATGACATGTAAGACCAAGGAAAACACATGAAACAAGTGACCTACCAGCCTGATACAACGGAAATGATTTTGAAAAGGGTAAAACACAAGAGTAAAACATCAATTGATCTGTTCCAAAAGGTCTTAGTATCTTAAAAGATGAGGCCAAAAGAGGCTGGTTAAAAATTGTTGTTGTTTTTTAAGTCATTATCTAATATCGGTGTTTGAATTAAATTCATATCCATATAGTCGTTGTTTGTCCATTTAATCATTATTTTACAACACAGTATTTGTATTTCTTAATTAAGGTTATTAAAAACAATCAATTTACTTGAATGGATCATAGGAAAAAGTAACGACTGCGAATTTTCAGAAATTTAAGTTTGTAGAAGTAAATCTTTGTAAATATTTGTATGAATTGAGTTTTATTTTGCTTTCCACTGCAATTCAGCTTACGTTTTGTCATAAACATCTTTTCATAGTAATTTTTCAACAAGTGCTAGCTATGGTGTGCCTTGCTCAAGGATACTCCAACGTGACTGACAGTGCAACCAGGGTTTGAAACAAGAATTCAAGATAACAAACCCTTTGCCTTGCCCAAATATTTGCAGTCTGCAGATCACCTCATCGATACAGTACAGTTACTGACAAAAAGAAATATACAGAAAAAAAATCAGTGGCTCTCAAACCCTTGCCTTTACTTTGCCACAAATGTACTCTTAACAATCAATTCATCAAGCTGGTATGTGTTTGTTTGACCATGCAGCTAATAATTTTGCAGGGATGAAATGAATTTGTTGAGAGTACATGAAAACAGGCATGTAATAAAACGCACGACTCCAGATTTTGTTTCTGAAAGTTTGAAAAATATCTTTACAAAATTAAAAGCAATATCATTCTGCCAAAAAAAAGCCTTTAGACCAAAATATCATTTCTAGAGAAAATACATAAAGGAATGTAATCCCCCATTTTTTTTTTTTAATGTTTAAACTATTGACTCGGTGTGTAACATACTAGTTCTAAATTCATGTACATTTCACTATGCCAGACAGATACCATCGATTGGATAATAAGGATTAGTTCAGTCAATGAAGGCATTCTCTAAAAGCAATCATTTTATGGTAATTAGTTTATTTGGCCCTGGTGCCGACAACTTGGTGGTATCTTTTTTTCTTATCTTGGCCACACTGAGAGTGCACTCTCATTTCAAGGTGGTGTTAATCTACCTCACCAAATTATCAAATGTCTTGAACAAGAATGTTTGCTAAAAAACTAGTTTGACACATCTGTAACTCCTATAGTGTGAATGAATTTGTGAAAAATGCTTCGGTCTGTTGTAAAGACAGTTATCCTAAAATAAAAATCTTTTAGAAATAACATCAAAGGAGTTTACACAACGTAGACCCTATTTTAGAGAATATTACACGTAGGTACAACAACATGCTGCAAAAAAACTCAAATTCTATACAGTCAAAATGAAATCTAAATCTACTCTTCAAAAACTTCAAAGCGAATTCTGACAGAGTTTGATCAGATTTAGATAGGGAAAATGAAGAAAGATCACTGCTGCAAGAGAGCCATAATTGATTTAAACAGGAAAACAATGAAACTCTGAAGCAGATGCAATCTAGATCCCAAAGAGAATAGACTTTTCTTGAAGTCTATTCAGAATAAAAGACTCGCTCATCAATCCATCCAATATCTACATAGATTAACAAACTTACGAGTTTGCTTGAGCTGAGTTGACCTGGCGACGAGTTAAATACTGGCCGAGTTGTTACGCTGTAGATGTTTAAGAATTAGGGAAATCTTCCTAATGAAACATGAACAAAGTTTTGATTTGCAAGAGCGCGAAATAAATTTAAAGAAAAGATCGATTGGTTGACCTGAAATTGTTCAGCTGCTTATTAATTCCCGTAATGTTTATGTATTCGGAAATATTCGTAGACCGGATAGATACGGAAATATCTGAATTCGTTCGTATTTGTCCGGATCTCGCGAAGGTCTCGTTTGTAGACTGGAACTCTGTTGCAAATCATGTGATTATGAAGGTTTTTCAGAAAATTTAGGGCAGAGACGCTCTTAGTGCCAATCTTGTACGTCAACAATCGTCACAACTCGGCCGATTACGTACCTACGTCTAACCTCGTCCGTATCAAGGACGTTTCCATTTTGAAATATCGCCAGTCACGTGATCTTAAACATGGCGGCACCCTGCAACGGCAACAACAGCCACCGTCATAAGCAACCTATCGCTGCAAAATGCCAACGTAACTGATAGACCGAGTGAGAAATTAAATGTACAAACTGTTTGTCATCGGAAATGTATTGAGAATGATTCCCAAGAAAAATTGTGACTAGTGATTGTTTTCTAACTAGAGTATTACGACTTCAAGAACGGTGAGGCGGTGTACTTCCGGCGAAGAAATGTACCGTGTAGGTGCATATCAAGCGACCAGATACAGCCGAGGGACCACTCGGCCGATTCCGTACGTACATCTAACCTCGTCTGTATAACGGTAGTTTCCATTTGAAATGCCAATCACGTGATCTTATACATGACGGCGCCACTGTAAGTCGTTTAGCAACGAGATAAACAACCTCGATGAAGTTATTCACATTTATCTATCTGTCGGTGAAAACTTCAATCGGAATTGATAAACCACGTTAAAAAACGAACTGTTTGTCAACTGAAATATAGTTAGAAAGATTTAGATAGAAAATTGAGACTCAAGTTTTCTTTTTTAAGAGGAGCCATACAATTTTCAGAACGGTAAACTGGCGTATTTCCGGCGAAGAAATGTACCGTGTAGGTGCATATCAAGCTACCAGATACAGCCGAGGGACTTGATCACCGGATCAGCCGAGGTATGCCGAATGCCGAGGGACTTGATCACCGGATCACCCAAGGTATGCCTATGGTACGTCGCTTCCGTCAGCCATGTTTAAATTTGTAAAAATCTATCTCCGGTCAACCACTTTTTTCAAGTCATCAGGTATGTACATTTTTGCCACCATCTCTACCATAAAGCTCACGCTAACACAAGGCGTCGTCTCTTGTGCGCTGCTCGCCATAATCTCCATCTACCATTCGTGAAAATAGTTTTCAAAACGTGAACCAATGGTCTTTTTTTATTATTCAATTCTTATCATTTTCGAATAAATTTGGTGAAAATTTCAATATTGCGTTGTTTGAATTTGCAGGCATGTATGAAAAGAAAGAACATGATGTAGTATCTTTCCCGAAGCCTGTATTTGCCTCTCGCTGCCCAAGAAGATTTAACATCACCTGCGACCGAAGGTCTCGCGGGATATCAAATGTCCCACGCAGCTCGAAGCAAACACAAGCCCAGCTGGAAAATTACCACAACATAATATACCGTATATGTTATGACTTGTACAGTTATTAATTCCGCCCCTAAAAGTGACCTCTGACCTACCTCTTCGTACAGATAAAATCGAATAAATATAATGGCAATTCGCGATCGGTTAAAAAAAATGTATACACTGTACTTTTTTATTTGGCGGGTCCGAGTTTGCTAATTCGCTCACACATATATAGATTTTATTCAGTTGTTGAAAGATAATGTAATGACAGGGAATGAGAGATTTTAAAAAAATGATGATTGAGCGAAGATATAATGAGAGTGAATCTGAAATGTTTTGGTTTTTTTTACATATATAAAGTTTCTGATAAATAACCCTACTTGAAGAGTGACATTGTACATGTATTAACTGGGAATATTACTGTGTATTTGTTTTACTCTTTGTGTGAAATGTACATTGATAAGACATAAATAGATAAATAAACAGATATTAACAGATAGAGAGTTATCTTTGGCGCTGATAGAGATACTAGTATGAACTCATTTTTTTTAAGGACCTAGGGTGCATTTTTGTCTAGAATCGTATATTTCAACATGATTTTACATGCTTGGAAACAATACTGGCTGCTACTTGGCCAGTAATTATCATGCTTTGGAATAGTATTGAATTGTACTGGATGAGTGTTTAACATACTTTAGTACAACACTGAATTCTATTGCATAAGTACACTGCATGGTCGGTGGACATAGCTAAAGTAAAGCTTGTTCAGTGACCTCTTTATTCCACACTTACGTATTTACTTAAAGCAGCAAATCTTTTTCATTTTCATTAACGTTTTAATCTAAAAAGGAGGATTTAAAAATAATGTTGATTTATGACAATGAATTTTAGTATACGTCCCTTCCATGCAAATATCGATATATGGGACTCAATCATCGTTTTGGACTCTAGCCTCGTTCTCAAAAATTGATATTCGACACTTTAAAGAGTCAGATATGGACTCGGATATTTTATACTCACAAAGTAGTGTTTTAAACTGATTTCAATGTTTTTGTCATACAGTTGAAGAATGATACATGTACATTAATTTACACCTACAATATCACACCAAACGACATTGCTTAAATACTGCAACATGAGTACAAAATATCCAAATCCATATTGGACTCCGTACAGCACCGAATATTGTTTTTTCAGAACTAGGCTAGAATCCCGAATATTGACATTTGCACAGGGGGGCGGCCTACCGAAAAAAGTAGGGCTTCCTCTTTTGTTTCATTTTATATTCTTTTAATTCAATGGCCCAAATATTTGTTGCTCATTTTAAAGATGCATCTTTACTCGTTTTCATCCAGTTTTGTAACCAATTTTATCTTTATTTTATGAAATTATAATCATTCTTGTACTTTCAGCCAAATGTTGCCCCTGACGGTTGCAAGATTGCACCGATAAAGACGGATAGAAAATGCATTTCATTCTATTGCGGCTAGCCATAGACATAACAACCACAGTTTCCGGTTGAAATCGAAGACAAATCCCTGGCGTCTCTTTATCACACTCACCTGATATCGATTTTTATCTGCGTTTACACAGCCATCTATATTTTACACATTGAAAAGTTGTAACAGCGTTTGTTTACTCTCTGGCTTTAAGGGTGCATCTTTAAAGTTAACTCCTCAGGAATGAAAATAATTGTTTTTGTGTGTGTGTGTTTTCATGGAGTGAAAAAAAAAACATAATCACACTGTATAAAACCTCGAAGCCGTTTCATACAAAGGTGTGATTAAGCGGTTTTTTTTTTTTTTTTTTTTTCATACCTCCATGAAAACAAAAAAAAATCTCTTCACTCCTTATAATTCAATATCAAAGACAGCAAATACGCACATAAAGATTTTTTTTTCTCTTGTAAATCCAATATTGCAGTTTCAATGTAGATTTCATCGGTATTTCATTGCGCGGGAAAACAGCCAGTTCATGACGTCAAAACTGTGTAAGTCATGACGTCATCATAGCATTGAACATTGCAGAGTTAGTAGATCAGTTTATAGGAAGTAAGTTGAACATTAAACAATTTGTACCCAGTAAACTGACACTGAGTTTTAAACTTTATTTTTTTAGACTTTATGAATTTTTTTTATTTTTTATGATATTCTGAAAAAAATAAACTTAGCAAGCATTTTTTGAACCTCGGACTCGGTATGAAATTAGAAATGAAAATCTCAATGAAATCTCGTATAGGCTACATGTTTGTTCACACTAGTTTGAGAGCAAAAGTAGTTCCGGCACTGCATGTTTTTTTGTTTTTTTTTCAGCCAGTCAGAGCTCGCCACTATTCATGAAAACAACTTATATTGAATTATTTGAGCATGATATAAAGGGATCAGGCTGACCTAGGTTGATACATTTTACAAGTATATCAATCCCTTCTATTCCAAGAGCATGCCTCATGTTTTACACGAAGATCGATTGATCAATCATTCTGTCTGGTGTTGAACTATGTATCAGGACATTTAAATTTCATTCTCATTTGTGTTGAATGAAAGTATACGCAGAAACTACCTAAATTGTGGATTAATGACAGGGTATTTTATCGAAAGCCTTTGAAAACGGGGTCTTTTGATAAATGTTTTACAGACACCGAAATTTTAGACCCTTCCAAAATGCAAGCATATCACAAAATCGAACTTGGTACAAATTAGCCGAAATCCTGTGAAAGGGTGTGTCGGAAGCATCGTAAACAAATGAGAGGAAAAGTTTTCTTACAGGCAAATATTTTGTCGGACAATCAATAAATGAATCTATCAAAATATTCTTGCATACATGTACATGTAGTAAATTACCAAAAATATTTTTTACTAACAGTAACCGTTATTTCAGCATAGCCTTCTGTCAGACAACTTTCTTTTTATCATTTAGTTAACCGTAGACCACTTTTCAAAACGAGGAAAAATTGCTGGAATCGAGCAAGTATTTACTTTACTTCAATATTTTTCTTTTTCGTAATTAAATTTTCATCGTTAAATGTATTGATTATTCATATTTTACATGAAGATTTTCGAATCGTCTGTGGCAAATTTTATTCCATGAGATAATGATAATAAAACAGAATGGTACAACCTAACCTAGCACCAAACAAATGTTACCATTTAAATTGCAAGGCTGTGGCACAACATGTAAGCTGCAAAATAATAGAGGAGCTGGGCTTAAAAAAGTATGGGCGGGTCTCGTGTACGTTATAAGGATGTTCATTGATTTTAGACCGAAAACTGCAAATGATCGACATAAAAGTAGTAAACTCGCTTGTCGTACCAGTGTGGGCGATACACAACGGGTCTAATTGGCAAGACAAAGGGGCTAAAACAGAGATACTATGTGGCTAGGAAAAAAGCATGAATGGGGCTGCCATACCTATATTTTTATTAGAAGACAATGGGGCTAATCCAGTTACATTTGCCTGTATTTTGTAGCAAAAAAAGGCAAGCTTGCTGAGATATTTTACTCTACAATATACAACCATGATCAGATAAATTGAAATAATTACATTTTGAATTTGTTTTCAATAACAAATTAAAATACTATAATTACAGTCAGCCCTAACTATGCATGTGTGTGTCCTGAAAGTTTAAAATGCTATACACAGTTTCTACGTTCAATCAGCACTACATACATGTATACGCATGTACGAGTACATATCCTGAAACTTTAGAATGCTTTATACAATTTCTCGGTTCTAGTTAGTTGTACATTACACTGGGTCATTTCTTTTCTAAACGATTTATTTCACGTATTGATGAACAGATAAGCGTAGCTCCATTCCTACCTTTTCATTTTCTGAGAAAGTGATATTCTCAATTTTTTATCATATATCCATTCTGAATATTTTTTCCTGGACGAAATTGATTTTTAAAAATTCTAAAGTAAGATCTACGTGATGACTTGTTGATATTAGAAAACCAGCTCTGATAATATTGATAATAGATTCTTCGTTTAATTTTTACATATCTTATAAAATTGACGGAGTGATTTATCCAAAGATTGTTAAGCTAAGAGATTGGAGAAGAATTTTTACATGAAATACCCAGTTCAGTCAAGTATATGTAATATTCATGTCAGTGTCGTGTCTCAACTTGTTGCAAATTATCTAAAATAGTATGCTTTTTTCGGGTGACCTTTCTAGAGTAAACCAATAGTGGATCATGTTACAATTTCGAACGATAATCAGAGGGAATGTTCCAAGTTCTCCATATACTATATACCTGAAAAATTAGTTGATTTTTCGAACAATAAGGAATCATCTACAAACTTTCTATATCTGTGACAGAACGTAATGACCAATTCTCTGATGCATAGTGCATTACCGGAAAAACAACAAGTGAATCAAACAAGAAAAAAAAAATTACTAATGCTGAATTAAAAATTGTTTAAAGAGGAAAACCTTAGCAAATTGCTATTTTTTAACAAATGTATTCCTAGGTATTTAAAACGTAACGTTTGAAATCAAGATTTTCATTGTAGAGAAAGAAATCATGTGATGTGTTACATCTTCCATATTCAAAGATCACTGCTGTAGCAGTCTTTGTATTTACCTTTAGTAGTGTATACAAAGCGCGAGCGAATCGTCCTAAGTCCAAAGGCTCATTAATTTTCAAAATAATGGCTGTCCCTGACCGTTTCCCTTTAAAAAGCGCGCGAATTAGGACAGGTGTACGTGGCATACCGAAGACAAACGATCTTTGTTCTGTCTTTCCAATGGCTGTAGTAAGGGCCAAAATGTTGGCGCATCTTTTTCTGCAAAATTGGCGGGATGATCTAAATTTGAAATTCTGCATGATAATTCAACTTAAAAATAGCAGAGCCAATGACGGTCTTAGTTCTGTCTGGTTGTCCGTGACTCGTTGACCTTTAAAAATCGCGCGAATTAAGACAGATGTACGTGACATACCGAAGACAAACGATCTTTGTTCTGTCTTTCCTATAGCTGTAGTGCGCGCCAGAAAGTTGGCGCGTCTTTTTCTACTAAACTGGCTGGGTAGTCTAAATTTAGAATTCTGCATTGTAACGCAACTAAGAAATAGCAGAGCCAATGGAAGTTTAGAAGAACTTGCATGCGTGTAAAAACCTATGCTTTGGAGGGAGATTCGTTTTAGTCTTGCGTCTTGTGGAATTGAGTTGTCTAGTGAATTCTAGAACTTACACAAATATTTCAATGAAACATTTTGGAATTTTACCTGCTGAGTTTCAGTGGATCTATAGCAAACATTATTTTGAAAATAAGAATCCCAAATGTATTCTGTCTAATGAGCTAGAAAAGTTTTTTTTAGCAAAATAATATCTGTGAAATACGAAGATGGAATCATGCGTATTGTGCATTTTGGGTCTTTAACAAATAGTCGACTTTCTCTGGATATATAACGAAATTATTTCGGATTTATTGTGTTTTGTGATCTTATTGTGTGACTTTTGCTGGATCTGTAGCCAGAATTATTTATCATATTTCAAGTGTGACACCACGCCAATGCTGTGTGTGTAAAGTTTAGTAATCTGAAACATTTATTCGACTTTGGAATAATAATTTTCTTTCTAAAATACTCTGTCTAACAATTTTGGAAAGGAGATCTATTCAAAAGATTTGAGACTCGCAATTGATGGTAAGTTGTGTCCACGAGTTTTGGCCCAGCTCAGATTATCTTCATGTCAATACTACAAATGGAATCTGTTGTTTAAACATTAAACATTTCGATCTCTCTTTGTCTCTGTCTTTCTGTCTGTCTCCCCCACCTCTATCTCTCTGTTTCCCTTTCTCTTTCTCCCTTTCTCTGTCTGTCTAGCTCTGTCTGTCTGTCTGTCTGTCTGTCTGTCTGTCTGTCTCTCTCTCTCTCTCTCTCTCTCTCTGTCTCTCTCAATGAATGTTAACCATATTCTAAACAATGATAATTGAAATATTGAAATTGTCAGCACAATTCAAAGAATCAAATGAGGGTGATATACGGATATGTGAAGTTTGTTACACTAACATTGCACTTATTATAAAGGGTGTTAAAGTGCACTGAAAGACTGATAATCATCAAATTTGATATTGCTTAAGGTCGTCATTTGACATTAAATGAAAAGATATGGAAGCCAGTGCAGGTCAATCCAGACAGAGTTGTTAAATCGATTGTCTCATATAGTTGAAATTCTATTTAACTCTTTTAGCAAACAACAAAATTTTAGACAGATCCAACACTGGCATACTGACTATTGTCAAATGTCGGAAAGGATGTCGGCCCAGTCGGGATTCGATCTCGCGACCCCTCGATTAACAACACAAAACGCTACTGACTGGGCTACAGGGCTCGGTGCATACCCCTATTGTTAATTTAATAATCTAAAATCCCCATTGAATAGGAAGGACTAGTCCATTATTCAAAATGTGGCAATGTAAAATGTGACAAACTTATCTAAAACGAAATAATTTACTTCCCGTATGCTTAGTCTTCTATCCAAATCTCTGCATCATTTCGTGTCTTACCACGCTTTTTTCAGAATCGAAATTCTTGACATTTAAATTGAATTCCAGCTTGAAAAATGTATTTTCTAACATGGCAAGACACTGTAAATTTTTAATCTTTGTTTTTCAACAGAATCTAAAGCTATAATCCTTTGACATTTAAACACAATAACAACGAGAAGAAATCCAACAAAGACAAAATCTTTAGATTATATCCAGATTTTTTAACGTTCTTGACACTCGCTTAGTTTTTTAGGTTAAATATTTTCCTAATTAGTTCGTAGCTCTGATGTAGAAGTAGATTTAGCTGTGGCTTATTGATGCGTTAAGAGTATAAAAACATTGAAAATCAGTTACTTACAAATAAGCCCAAACAAATCAAACTTTTTGAGTTTTGATCTACAAATGATGTCTGTTATTTTCGATATTCTGGCCTACGTTATGTCGCGCGCAAGGATGGACAAGTTTTTTAATCCAGTATTATGAAAGTACCGAAGTAACATCAAACACTGAAAGTTTCAAACTGACATAAAATCATAGCGTTGAAAGTACGACTGTTCAAATCAAAGCACTGAAAGTTCCGAAAGTAATATATTCAAATGAAAATACTGAACATTTCGAATTGACATAAAAATCAAAATGCTGAAAGTTCCGAATGGATTAAGATCTAAGTACAATTAAAACGCTAAGAGTACCAATTGTTTGTTTGTTTGAATGGTGTTTTACGCCGCTTTCAACATTATTTCAGTCATATCATGGCATGTTATACATGTTTTCCTGGGTTTCACCAGTACTAGGCTAGAGCTCTGAGGTGTCTTGCCCAAGGACACTCCTGTGAAAAACCCGGTGAAGCCAAACCTACACTTCAACACTGAGCCACACAGGACCCCGCTAAGAGTACCAAATGGACCAAAGAAAATGTATGTCGCCTCTCTGCTTGAGCAAATAAACTTTGAACCTTAGTTTCTTAATAAGAACACCGCAGAGAATGAGAAATGTTATGCAAGAAATACAATTCATGATATCTGCAGAAGATATAGATTGAAGGTATAAGATAATTGTGAAAGTTTTCATTTCACAGAATGTCTGTTTGCCGACGGTGCAGGGCATTTTTTAATGATGCCACCCCATTGTACGACCACGAAGAAGTACACAAGTCGCTAGATGGACTTGGAAGATATATGACTGTAAGTTTACATGACTAGAATATTTGAAATAATATGAAAATAGGCAAAGCCTAAATACGGGCGGAAAGGCAAAGCAAAATTACCTTTTTAGATTCTACACTTTAACAGCAATTTTTAAAATTCAAATACTGTATCACAAAAATAGATATGTTACAATGACTTGAAACTAGTAACACTAAAATGTTACAAATCATGATCATACTGCCAAATAATTTCCATGTTGCAAACTGAAAACAACTTCTATTTTGCAAAATGAAATCAATTTGCATGGGATTTATATTTACATTATTCAAAAACAATTATTTTGTATAGATCACTATGATATCTTATGGTACTTCAAACCCCTGCTGCTTTACAATTCATTTACTAATGGGAAAAAAAAAAAACTCTGCACTAACCTTTTACAAAATAACTAAATGTTAGACTGGTCAAAACCGAAAGCATTAACAGTTAAGTGACTCCAATAACTTGATATTGATGCAGTAGAAAACATTGTTGGAAAAGGAAAAGCACTGTTTAACCCTTTCCCAAACAACAAAATTTTGGACTAAACCAGATTGAGAAGGTCTGGAGAACAGAAATTAAATACACCACTCATGGTAATTTTCTGTTTTTGATACATGAGTAGCTGTGATCATGTAAAACTGTATTTGGGTTATGACAAATCTTTTTGGTTATAGATTCACATGATGGCAATATTGTAAATTTGTCTTTTTGACCATCCATGTCTATGTGCCTTCTAAAGTAATTTACTTTTGAACAAGGACACAATGTTTTCAGATACCTTCAGGGTTGTGCCAACATGGGACTTTGAGTCAAACAGGTAAGGGCAAGGTTGAAAAAGTAATAAGACATGTTTAAGATAAAAATTTATTAGCCAACTTTCTTTTTCTTTCATAGATTGCAATTTTTTGTTCTTAAATAATACATAGGATTATGGAGACCAATTCGTTTCCAGTTATTACAGTTTAATTCATTACTGTACACACTGTACAGGTGGAATACAGAGCTACCACTCACAATAGCCTAAGATGCATCACAAACTAGATTTTTTAGCACATGTGAGAAATAATCTGCAATGATTCTATTTGCATAAACGTTGGAAAAGGAGCAGTTGCTTTTGACAAATACATTATATGTACCTCCTTTTGCAGCATTTTTACCATGTTCTACGGCTGAAGTCTATTAACCCTTTAGCAAAATCCCTAAGGAAGATGGCTTTTGAAAACATTGTGGGAAAAGAAGAAAATGCTGGTAACCAGCATTTTCTCCTTTTCTTACAATGTTCTCTGCCCTTCCCAAAACAAATTCCAGTTGTTGAGTTTAATTCATTTTGATGTTTGCAATTGGTTTCAATTTGAACAAGACTATAATTTTTCATATGGTAAAGAGTTGAGCTATAATTGTGAAATGAAGCACCTTGCAAGAGTGATTTGCAACACAGCTAACAAAAGTATTTGTGAGAAAAGGGACTACAGTGTGTTCTTTTTAATGTATATGGAAGCAAATGCGCTTTTTATCATACAGTTTTGATTAGGGTTCTAAAAGAAGGTCCAATTCAAGCTGTAAATATCAGCACTAATGATATGGTTAGTGGCTAATTAGTCCATATCACTTTCACTGCTCAAACTCTCTGGTAGTTGACTGTTTCTTTATCTAGCTACCAATACTTCTCTAGCTCTTTTCTGGCCTCCTGAATGCTACAAACTTGTAATTTTATGCAAGCACCTGAAAGAAATAAAAATATTGAAATATTAGAGAAGCAGCATGTAATTGTGTAAAGCTTGTGGTTGTCTGTAAGCTTTTCCTTATCTTCACCTGCTTACAGAAAAAAATTAAAGTTTTTCTGGTATACATATATCTCATTAGATATTTCACATAAGTGAGCAATATTCTATTTCCAGAGATAAAGATTTCTTTACCTTTATTTTTCTTTTTACTTTGGTCAAAGAAAATTCCAGTAAGACTGGATTTTCTAAATAAAAATGTCTGAGGAACATTTTTTCAAGGCATAGTTTGTAATAAATGTGTCGTTCCAACAAAAGAAACACTGTCCCAAGTGAAAAGATTTGCACATATCCAAGTTGAAAGCATCTTTAGATGACAAATTTAAAAATGATACCAATGACCTAAAGTTCCTTGATAGTGTAAAAAATGTTGTGGTAATGGAGAAATTAATTGTAACAAGCGATTCCCCTTTACCTACAATGTCTTCAAAGACTTTCTTTCCCAGGGTCATTAAAACCAGGGATTGTTTGATGAAGGATTAATGCTTCTCTGTGATCCTTTTTACCAAACAAGTCATTTCATAATTATGGATCCATAAAACCAATTTTGTCTGACAACTGAATAAATCAGATGGCAGAATGGTCCGTTGATATGCTGAAAATAGACTAATAGCAAATCGTTTCAACCCAGGTCAGCCTGCACGGTCTGCACAGACTGTGTAGGCTGACCTCTGTCGATACTTTTTGCAGATGCATTAAGCCCCCTTTTCAGACAGCATGGTTAAAATACTTTGGTAAAGTATAAGAAATACATGTACTGCCAAAACCTAGCAGCTCAGTGCATACTAGTATTTAAATTTTCTACTGCAAGTGGGAATTACTTGTGGAACACTGATAGTGCTAAACAAATGAAATGGATATTCTAAATCTGAACTAAAGCTGCATATACTGTGATTTCAAAGCTGTTTTTCCATAATATTTGGCAAAGAAGCAAATTGTGGATTCAAGATAAAACTGCTCATTTTGAACTGTCTGCATTAGCAATTCAATCTGAGTGTTGCCCTTCAAAGGTTGAATAAGGGGACAGTCATTTTGCAGTCGTGAAATCTGTCTATCTTCATGAGATAGGAAATGACGTCACTGTAACTATTTGAATATGATCCCACATAATCGACATATAAAATTGATCATGTGACATCCCCACAGGCCTTTGCAAATCATTTCTATGGTAAATTCTTCACTACAATTTATGACAAAATTTGAGATTTGTCAAAATTGAATTAATTTGTTGACAATGAATTTCTTTCTATCCTTTCAATGACAAAACCAATTGTTTGAGACACGTTTGTCACCTGCAAATGCTTTCAAATTGAACCAATCTGATTCTAGGAAAGGAGTAAACACGCATCTACACTCATTTTTCAGCCATTTTTTTTAAACCCATTTCATATTTATTTTATGAAACTATACTTGTATTTTCATACTAAATGTTGTCCCAAACGGTTTGAAGGTTGCACAGATTACGTCGGATAGGAAATGCATGTCATTTTCTTGCGGTCTTCAAAGAAACGACTGCTGTCATCTCTGGTTTTAAATCAAAGACAAATCCCTCATCCCTTACAACAATATATATTGGTGTTTTATCTATGATTACATTACTTACTTCTGAACCATTCTTACCTCTGTCAACTTTCAACAGCATTTTTGTCTCTTTGGCTGCAAGAATGTATCTTTATGAAAATACAATTCCATAAATTCTGTCATACTTCTCTTTCATACTAATCAATAGTTAAAATTACAAACTAATACCATGCTAAATTCCAATGTGTTAGCTGTTGCCATTATATGTCTGAAATAATATTGAAAATGGCATAAAACACTGTAAAAAAAAGTCATACTAGATATATATTCAGTCATGAGATATTGGAAGTTTGGGATGATATTGAAAATCTAAAAAGATCATTTTATCAACCTGGGCTAGTTATAAAATTATTTGGAGTTCAACAAAATTCAAGCTTTTTTTTTCCTACCTCTGCTTCCCTATTGAAAACATTGTGACAAAGGAGAAAATAGTATCTGTACTTGTCACTATGTTTTTACTTGTCGACATTCAGATTGGTGTAGATGTCAACTCTTAACCGTTCACCACACAATCCTGACTTTAAATAACCCTATGAGAGAAGGCTTATGAAAACATTGTGGGTAAAGGAGAAAATGCTAGTGACCTGTGCAGTGTTTCATGGTGCACGAAAACCAATTTCAATATCGTCATCAACTCTAGGCTTTCTTCAGTACCTATGCAAACAGTGCAATAACTGCAATAATCGTGTTACACTTTTTCTGCTTACAGAAATTACACAAATCTAGCGTGTTATTGCAACAACATAAGAAAATACATACCGTGTAAGAAAATGGTGGTCGTTATAAGTTGCGTAGAGTCGCTTCCCTTCTGCAACCCCCCCTTTACATATTTATTTGCAAGTTTGAAGGCGCGTATCGTTCTTGAAAGGGTTGATGGCAAAAATTAACATTTAGAAAGTTAAAAGATAAAACACCGACATTCTTATCTTACCTATGTAAGGCCAAGGGCTACTGTAGTGCAATGCCGGTATGGGGTTTGTCCGCTTCGCAAATTTCGCTCGGTTGAAGTTCGTAATTTCAGCCCTCGGAAGATCTTTAAGGAATAAAACTTCTTTCCAGTGAAATGATGACGCCATCTGTTCAGCAGTAAAACGATTTCAATAATCCTAAATACGTTTGGGGAGCTCTGAAAGCGCCTAAAAAATTAGTGTATGGAAAGCTCTGGGAAATCTCTTATCCACCGGTATGTTTGTAAACACTCTCGTCACTCGGCCATTTCCGTAACCTGAACCAGTTAGATTTGATTTGCTCTCCGGAATCTCTCGAGTACCTATTCTGTTAATTGACTTTACAGAAAACTTCATTAAAATCGGCAAAAGAAATTTCTCTATCCGTTGTTAATGACAAATGACTGTTGTGACGCAAATTTACATTGATTTGGGGACAGATATTCGAATATGCAAGAGATCCCAGACATCTCCAATATGTGTAAACCAAATCGCCGATATTTCCCAAGTGATGTTTACGCCCCCTCCCCCCCCACCTTTTCGACACGAATTTGCACTGGACTCTACCATTGTAAACGCACCTAGAAAGCCGAAGTATTCCCTGTACGTTTTTGCAACTTCTCGGAATTTTTTTTTTCCCTAGCATAGTGCGATTTTGTAGACTGGTACACATACATGTTACCTATAGACGGGCTCCAAGGCCGCTTCGCGGCCTTTCCGCCCGTATAACCACAATATTTTACCAATTTTCTTTTAGCACAATATTTAAACAATTTTGTTTAATTTTAATTATTTTATAAAGAAGAGCGACCCATTATTTAGTGAAATAAATGTCAATGACAAACAAATGAAGAAAAGAAAGAACAGTTGACCAGTAAACGGGTAAGTTTTGTTTTAGAAAAGCCTCATCTTTTAAAAACGAGTGATTAATGTTTAAACATTATTCATTTCACTTTGTGTTTTCACGTTACAGAACTAGCAATTTGAACATGTTTTGAAATCATGGTTTACTTTCTTTTTCAGTATGAAACACAGTCATTGAAAGGAAATGTCGAACAATCGAACAGCGAAGTTTTGAATACATTTCACTGCGATAAATGCAGCAAATCATTTCAATACACGCAGTCGTTGAGAACATCATGCAATTGCGGCTCATACCAACCAAATCTTCGAGTGTTCAAAATGTGGAAAAGTATTTAAATATGACAATCATAGGTTAGTATACGAGAAGTCTTGTCAGGTTCAGGCAAACATGTTTGCTCTCAGTGCGGTAAACGTTGTTTCACATCTCAGGGATTAAAAAAGCACATGGTGTGGCATGAAAAACAGTCAACCACCAGAAACAACAGCACTTCAGCGTTGAACACAACCACGAGTGAAACATCGAGACGTCCTATTATTCAGAAATTTTGCTGTTGACAGGGTACGGAGTGTTTCGATTCAAAAAGGATTTAATTAAACACAGTATGATCCACCGTCATTCAAATCAGACTGGATCTAGTCGCCAGTCAAATGAGACCTCCATGAATACCGATGCCGACGTTGTACGGAGTGTTTTGACAACCGAAGAGACCTCTACTTTCACGGCATATGACAACATTATCAAATGGGTGGAGCATTACAACAAAGACCATGGGACAAGGATTCGGCCCCTTGGAATCAAAATGGACAGGACGACGGCCTACACCAAGTATATGAAGCCAATGCACCTTTAATTCTAGAATCACACGGGGGCCAATTCATTCGGTCTACAACTTTCCATTGAACAACGACGTGAACGTCGATCAACTTATGCCCTATGCTGATGAAATTTATAGCCAGGAGCTACGAGCCTTTCGATAAAATGTCGTGTTTGGGGTCTTTTTACAAAACAGGGAAACGGGGAAGTATCAATATTTTATACTATATAACAACAACGGTATTTTTGAGCGTCCCTTTTACATGTCTAGTTGAAAAGATCTAGATTGACTTCGACTTCGCTTGCAACAGAGAGATATATTAGGCAATATGCTACGTCATCGACCCAATACGAAAATGGATTCCTGTCCTTGTGACCAATGTGCATTTTGCGCTTTATAGTACTTACTATCTGCCAGAAAATGGAGACCTTCCAGACTTTCTTTTGAGAAAGGAAAGTATTTATCCGTTAATCAGAAGTCGACACACTGGAATACGTTATGCTGATCAACTCTGTGCTTTTAGAGCGTTGGCACTGCATCGAGGCCATGACATACGACATGCGGATGGTCCCACTAAAGAGTTTCACAGGAAATGGCAGACACATTCCAACAGTCATGACGAACGAATCACCTTCGAAGATTTTCCACTTTCGAGAAATTGTTCCGAGTCAATCTCGAAGTGTACAGCCTCAAAGAGGATGGATTTGCCTGATCAATTAACAAATCCAGAGGTCTACAGGAAACGACTATTTATCTCAACATGTACGAAAATCAACTGTTGAACATTAAGAATTTCTCCATGTACGCAGAAAAATATGGATGCAAAACATGCTATCACCATTTTAAAAAACCTTGTAAACTTCACCGTCATCAAAAATGCTGCATCAACAAGACCAAATATGTGTACCCCGGAGGATTCTATCAATCTACAGAGTCCATATTTGAAAACTTGGCAAAGTATGACATTTATGTCCAGGAAGAAGAACACACATTTCCCTGGTTTATCTGGTATGATTTCGAAGCCATACTTCAGAGCTAGAAGCTATTGATAACAAGATTGAAAAGGATGATAATGAGGAAGAGATGTACTTGACCGAAGATTTTGTGTGTTGATTTAGGTGACGAGGCGAAAGAGAATGGCCCCGTGATGAGATCCAATCATCCGTTGAAAAAAATTTATGGTCAATTCGAAGTGTACATGTCGCAAGTGCTTGTCATTGGATTTAACTCGGCCAACTACGATTTAGATCTGATCAAAAGGTCTTTAGCAAAACACTTACAGAACAGACAGATACCTTTGTGGTAAAGAAGAACAACGCCTACGCCTGCATTGCCACAGACTCACTTAAGTTTTTGGACATGTCCCAATTTCTTGCTGCTGGCTCGTCTTATGTTTGGTTCTTGAAAGCTTATCAAGTTGAACAAGCTAAAGGCCATTTTTGCTATGACTGGTTTGATAGCATGGAGAAATAAGAACACCAATCCCTTCCTGAACATCAAGAGTTTTATAGTCAGTTAAAAAGCTCTAACATCAGCAAAGAGGAATACGACTACTGTCAAAAGGTTTTGAAGGAAAACAATATGTCAACTTTCCGTGATTTTTAGATATGGTACAACAATCTTGACGTGGGACCATTCATCACTGTTGTAGAACGATTCCAGGCATCTTATTTGGTGTATTCAAAACAGCCATCTTTGTGCCAGGTTTTGCCAGACAGCTGTTGTTCAGAACTGCATATATGCAAAATGTAAATTTTGCTCTATTTGATAAGTACAACAGTGACCTTTACCAAGCCATCAAACAGAACATAGCACCGCAACATACAATACGAATAGGGTGAAAAAGAGAATTGTCTTAAAGAGAATGACCCTCTTATTCAAACATTAGACTGCCTTGATGCCGAGGAACAGTACTTAGAGCTGGAGTTGGCCAAAAGAAAGATCAAACTGGATTTACCCATTCAGCTAGGGTATTTCATTCTACAGTATGCCAAGTTTCACATGCTTGAATTTTATTACGACTTCATGGATGTCTACGTCGACCAGTCAGGTTTCGAGTACTGTGAAATGGATATGGACAGTGCCTACATGGCTATATCTGGTTCTTGTTTGGAAGAGGTGATCAAACCAGAAATGAAAGAAAAATACTTGCAGGGAGTGAATGGGTTTTGTACTGACGATGAGATAGAGCCTGGCGCAAATTTCCACCGGTTTCCACGCACTTGTTGTGGCAAACACGCTAAATACGATAAACGAACTCCAAGGCTGTTTAAATCAGAGTATCAAGGAGACGAAATAATCGGTCTATGTAGCAAATTGTATATAGTTCGTAAAGCCAAGGTTATTGAATCCTCTTTGGCAAGAGTCACAGCACAACAATTGTTAAGAAAAAGTCTCAAATTGAAAAGAAAAAGATGCTGCCACAAACAAAGAGTCACAAACGAACTCAAGTTCAGTTCCAAAGGTGTTAGTAAAAGAACCATGAAAGTGCCCATGACAAAGTTTCGATGAGCATAAAAAATGCATATAGCCCAAAGTGGTCTCAACCATGGATTCAGAGTCCGAAATAACAAGATTTATACGTGTACACAAGAAAGAAGGGTTTTTTCTTATTTTTACTGTAAAAGAAAAGTGCTCGGCGATGGCATTCACACAGAACCATTGGGCATTACACTATGTCCTGTACAATCTTTGGAGGTTCATGATCAAGAGCTCATTGACTTGCTCACCAGTAATTTCGAAGATTAATGTATAAAAACATGTCAAACACACATAACGCTTCATAATCAAGATGTATCCCTTTCCCGAAAGTATGTCTATTGCGGTTTCTGGAGCCACATGCAGCGGGAAAACTACGTGGGTGTTTCGTTTGTTACGACACAAAGATATCATATTTATCAATCCACCAACAAAAGTTCTTAATTGCTATGCCATCTGGCAGCCATTATTCGAAATCACGGAGAATGAACTTCCATTTATTAAATTTCATAATGGATTGCCCACAGATGAAGAGCTGATTAGTATATCAAGTGCCCAAGAGTGTTATCTGGTTGTATTAGACGACTTAATGCAGAGTGTGACGTCATCGCCAGACATGGAAATTTTGAGTCTCAAAGGAATGCATCATCGTCATTTGAGTGTACTGTACATCAATCAAAATCTCTTTTGTAAAGGAAAATACAGCCGAACCATTAATTTGAACACATGTTCTTAGTACTCATGAAAAATCCGAGAAATGTGTCACGGCTAGAGTGTTTAGCCCGTCAAGCGTTTTTGGGTAAAGGCATTTTCATAATGGAAGCCTTCAAAGACGCAACAGCCCAACCATACGGCTATTTGGTGCTGGACTTTTCGCCGTCGGGGGTAGAATCGTGCAGAGTGAGAAGTAAAATCCTTCCTGAAGATACAATCATGTATCAGGCAAAATAAAAATTTTGATTTGTAACTTAAAGCACATAATTCACACAGCACGGGTTGAGTCAACATACAGAAACTGGTGTTACTACCGTATGATCGATATCAACGACTTCTAGCTACTGTACAAGAAAACAATTCAGCACCACTAAGTGATTCGAAGCCACATGAATCCAACAAGAATACAGTATCGAATGACACAGCTACCGATATTGACAGTTTAGCAGAACTGTTTTCCAAAACCTTGCAAGCTCGGGTGTGCGCGTTATTGACCTACGTGACTATATCTGGAGAGGAAATTACAAATTCTAACATCATTGATCTCATAAAAGTTGTATTAAAAGATTATAAAGACTTTCAACCCTTTCGGCTGGAGCAATTCGACTTGTTATTGAAAAGGACTAACGTTCCTCTCAGTCTCTTAACAGTCGATAGACAAGTACAAGTGAGTCAGAGAACAACATCTTCAAGGAAAGAAAATATCCCTCCTTCCAAGGTCACGGAAAGTTACAATAAAACGTACCATCGTTCCATAAAGAGAAACCCGGCGAGCGTAAAACGTAAAGATTCTATAGAGTTGTGGAAAATTCAATACAGCATAAATTCAAAATTAATTAGAAAAGAAACCCAAACTGCATTATATAAGTTCAAAATCAGTGATTTGGTAAGAGTGTCCTACATACGTCGACCTTTCCAAAGAGAGTATGACGACGGATGGTCTCGAGAGCTATTTGTGATTAATAATCGCCTTATGCCACAGAACATATCTCAATATCGGCTGAAAGACTATGCCAGAGAAATTGTTAGCGGATCATTTTATCACAATCAATTGATTAAGACAGCCGAGCAAGAAACCTATGTAATAGAAATGGTAATTAAACAGAGACAACGAGGAAGCCGAAAAGAATTTTTAGTTCGACGAAACACCCACGGGCACCCAAGTTTGACTCTTGGATTGGAGAGTAAGATTTCAAAAGTTTAAAGGGCACAGCATCAAACAGTTACCACTTCATAAAGCGTTTTTCAATTCAAGAGGATGGTACGAAAGTTTTTGCCGTTGTTTGACGTAGTGATACAATCAATCGATGAACAGCAAAAGGCTATATTGAAAAGCCTTACTGACACGCAAGTGAAAGCTATTTTGGAAGCTATGTACAATGAAACCTGTCCGCTCAAGGATAAAGATAAAAGAAAACTGAAATCCGAGAGTACAGTCATTCAGCGCATGGTGTCGAAAGACCTTACTTTATAACAACAACGTCGACTTCTTAAAAAACATGGTAATTTGTTGCCGTTATTGCTGAGTCCCGTGGTCAATGTGTTTAGAAAATCATGAGCAGTGACAGATATATCTATGTGAAAAGTGGCGAAAGCGACGAATATTTTCAGAATAACCAATTGTATCATTTCAAAGTTTATTTGAAATTACCGATATACTTAGATGGGTTGTGGAAAGTGGCCTTGGTTCAATCCCACACTACTGAAAAGTCAAAGTCGAAAGCCAGTGCGAGCCTTTACATTTATTCTGATCTTTGCGGAGAAAGCATCGTGAAAGGTTATGTTCCAAATTCACAAACTTGGATGGACTTTTTTCAAAGAATGAGTAGTGACAAAACAGAGCATAACCAATCAGGCAAAGGTAGAAGACCACGTGTGATCCCTGTCATCCATCAACCCAAGCAATAACAAGAAATACGCCATCAGAGCAGTTTTACCTTCTGAACAATCTACTGCGCAAGTAAAATCGGAGCTAGAACGATAAGATATAAATCCCCGAGCTGTTGAAAAGGCAGTCCAATCTATCAGCGACCATAGAGGAAAACGCAGGCGCACAGCCAAGTCAACAAAGCTAGCCAAAAAGACAGAAGTCGAAGTGATTAGGAAGAAAGACATATTCGATAAAAACTAAAGGATGTCAGTGTTTAAAGAACAAGAATTCAAGGAGGGACTCGTGTCCGAATTGGGTCTTTTTGATCTGCCAAGTACCAAATTTTACGATGAAGAAATCCGACCTGTATCGTAAGTAATATCGGAGGGTCCTTTTGGTTTTAGAATGAAAGGACAAAATTCTCTGGACTACTTGGATTTGAAGAATAGTCAGCAGTAGATGTAAAGAGAGAGAGCTGGTGCACAACCACAACTCAACCATCAAAACTCAACCAATTTTATTAACCACAAATTTTAACCATCCTAAAAAATCATTTTCTACCACAAATTTAACCATACTAAAAATCACTATTTCCCTGGCCGGGGGCAACCACCCAATTAATGCTAAGACTAAAGGTCAAATCCAACCATCCAAAATTTACATCAAATTAAATTTTAAAAATCTTATAATTATGGTCAAATCATACCATAATCATAAGGTTAAATTCTATGGTCAAAAATCATAAAATTTTTTTCATAAATTTTTTTTTTTTTTCATAAAAATTTTTTTTTTTCATAATTTTTTTTTTTTTTTTTTTTTTTTTTTTTTTTTTTTTTTTTTCATATTTTTTTTTTTTTTTTTTTAATAGATTTTTTTTTTTTTTTTTTTTTTTTCCCAAAAAAATTTTTTTTCATTTTTTTTTTTTTTTTTTTTTTTTTTTTTTTTTTTTTTTTTTCATATTTTTTTTTTTTTTTTTTTTTTTTTTTTTTTAATTAAAAAAAATCTCAAACCCATCCCCTTATTTTTTACTCATATACCTATATGAGCATTTCTATTAAAAAATATAACTCGTTAAGTTATATTTTTATAAGTCTAATTCTATCAAAATAGATACGTAAGCGTGTGTTACATTACGAGTGTCTGTTCTCGAGATAAAGTTTACGATGTCGCATTGTTTTACCTCCAATGCCTTCGGAAAAACTGTACAACTACAAATTTCGTCCGCTTTTTTTTTAATAATAGATTGATCAAGCGGCTCTGCTCCGTTTATCACTATACCAACATCTATTTCTTCTCCCCGTGCATTAGGATTATCTTTAACGACCGTTAAACTTCCTCTTATGATTCTACCCGGAGCACTCATACAATAACCCCCTAATCCATGCTTTCTACCTGAAATACCATTACCGAATGAAAACTCGTAATTACCAGATCCTAATGGTCCGTTTTCTTCAGCCCACACGGTTATAATAGGTTTAGGACCTATGAGAGAAGGAAGGGATACTTTTCTATCCACATAAGATTTTGTCGCTAAATCTCTTTCTTCTACCGGAGTCACAGCGTTTTTAAAAGAAAAACCTTGAAGATTTATGTCAGCCACCGCCGTGAAACTTCCGTTCGGGTTTTTTATAATAGCTCCACCGTTATCGACATAATTTTTATTGACTGCAGCATCGCGGGATACTGGATTAGGTAAACCAGTAATCGGGTTATCATTCATATCTATTCCACCAACCTTTGAATATGATCCATCTTGTTTTCTCGTTAAAGCTTTTTCACCCGCAGTAGCTGCCTCAATGGTGGTATCTACGTAAAACTTATTAGATGCTTGATCGTGTCTCGTGGGGATTCCAAGATTGTTAATTACTCGTCCTCCCATTGAAATTGCATCATCTGCCTCATACCACCTTCCGTCTCTATAAACGAAGGCTCGATTAACATTATCCACATAATTTTTAGTAGCAGCTTCACCCGGTTCTGTTGGGTCCTTAACATTTCTTATCGGATTAAAACCCATATTTAAATATCCGGTAACGTGAAATCCACCGTTTTCATCCAACAACCCTGAGTTGGCGTCAACATAAGCCTTAGTTGCAACATCATAAGAATTTACTGGATTACTAACCCTCGTTAATGTATTACCGTTCATGTTTATAGAACCAGTAACAACAGTTGTTCCATCTTTACGTAAAAAATTATTATTTATATAAGCGAGTGACACACCATCACCGCCTGTTTCAACATCTTCCATTCTTCCAAATTTGTTAACAGGCATTTTTTATAATGCTAAAAAAGTTTATTTAAAACATTTTGAAACCCGGAACCCGAGCCCAACTCTTTTAAAATGTATAAACATAAATGCCCACAAAATACCTGTCCCGCTCGTTGTAATTGATCTGTATTATAGTGTATTGGGCTTTTTAAATACTCTAGAATTTCAACAGGTGGTTGTATGCCATAACTGTCGAAATAAATTTTATTTTTACCGTTTTTATACCAAGCGACCCAATGTGTACCAGGTCCACCACTTTTATCAAAGTTTACTATACCACATTCTTTTTCACTCGGTTTTCTCGGTAATGTATTTAGTAAAAAAAACCCTCTAAAATAAGGAATCTTTAATCTTCTCGCGGCATCTTCCAATTCGAAATTATTTAACGGTTTATTCGGTAAAATTACGTTTTCGATCGAAATATTTTCCATTTTTAAATATTTATAATTTCTTTATTGTCAACCCACGAATTAAATTCTTTGGGATAACCTTTCCACTTTACGAGAGATTTCTCTTTTCCTTTTTTAATAACCTTTTCTATTCTATACGTCTCTTGACTGGTTTTCTGAAGTTCGGGTTCGTAAAATGCACCTTGTATTTCTTCTCCTCTAAGATCCTTAATTTTATATGTTACGGGTGATGTAAGTTTTACTTCAGAAACTATAAAAACCTCCTCAGTCCATCTCGTTGTATAACCTTTTTCAAAAGTCTTTTTCTTTTTACTTATCCTTACTCTATCTCCAACGGAAAACTTAGGATATTCTTTTATTTCTAAATGATCGGGGTAAAGATTTCTCCAAACTCTCGTTTCGTTTTCTTTTTTACTCGCGTCTACCGGAGTCATCTTAATAGATGAATGCCTCGTGTTATTATATTCTTTAACGAGATTGGGTAACACGTCGATGTAAACGTACGTGTTGTTAGCGGAAAAATACCTCCACATTTTCTCTTTCATTGTTCTAATCCATCTCTCAACAACGCTGGATTTTTCCTCATTTTGGGTAGAATATATTTCGATCAACGCTTTTACGTCTTTGTTATAAAACTCTTTACCCTCATCTACCCACATTTTATCGGGTTTCCTCTCCTTAAAAATACTCTTTAATTCTATAGCGACAGATTCCCCCTTTTTGTTTTTCAATGGCACCAGCCATCCGTATTTAGAAAAGATGTCAATGATAGCGAGAAGGTATTTAACGTCGCGATTAAACTTAGAAAAAGCTCGCATGTCTACTAAATCCGCAGCCCATATCTTATCTATACCGTTACTATAACTCTCCTTTTCTTAAATTTTCTTCTTACGGGTTTATGTAATTCTTCCGCTAATTTCATCATCTCGTTTTTTTTTTTTTTTTTGACTCGCCCTGCTCCGTCAGGGATATTCCCATTCCAAATTTCACCTTCGTTCCAATGAGTTTACTTACTAAACCCCTTTCCATTTTTTCTCTAATAGTAGGATTGTAAATACCTTCTAACTCCGTTAACATATTTTTATCACACACTGCGTTTCTTGTAGCAGTATCATCATGCTTAAGATAGCAAACATCATGATTATAAGCGGCTTGATCTACTCTATTTATTGGTTTACTCCAATCTTTCGGTGTTAAATCAGGATTGAGTCTTTTCTTTAATTTTGTACCTGGTCCCGTAAAGTTGTGTCCTGGTAGGTGCATTTCAACGGGTAAGTTGTTTATAAACGAGTTTAAGATGCTACTCCCGGTAGTTTTTTTTTTATCACCTCCGAGCCTCGGTGAGGAATAAATTGTGTTTTATTTATTCCGCAAATAACGCATTTCCCCCGCTTCATATTTCTTCCATTTTTCGAAACAGTATATTTTATATCACTCGTTTCTGTACGTTTTTTACATTTAATGCAATACATTTTATATATAAAAAAAAAAATATTTAAATAAAAAATGGATATTATAAACTTATCATGGAATGATGTAGTATCGAAGAGATTTAATCACTCCCTTTTACCGAGAAGTATTAGGGGTTTAATTATAGGTAAATCAGGATGTGGTAAAACTACTTTATTGTTAAACCTTTTACTCAGACCAGGTTGGCTTGATTAC
Source organism: Hippopus hippopus (assembly GCA_946811185.2). Taxonomy (NCBI): domain Eukaryota; kingdom Metazoa; phylum Mollusca; class Bivalvia; order Cardiida; family Cardiidae; genus Hippopus; species Hippopus hippopus. Next base: position 61,682,362 of record OX328098.1, on the reverse strand, counting down.
AATGATTTAAGTGTTTTCGGAAAGAGTCTTTTTCAACCGGAATATCGAATACTAAAAAAGGCTTTTGAAGAAAAACTACCAAAAGAATGCATCTTAAGATTGTTTAACATGCGTGATGAGATACAAGAACTAAACATTGTACCAACAGCTTTAGTCGAAGAATGGATTAAAACGATTAAAAATAAATCGGATATAGATTGCAACTTTTTCGAAAATGCTAATGATGTACCTGATCCCCGAGAGTTAAACTCAGAAAATAAAAATTTAATGATTTTCGATGATTTACTTTTAGAAAGGCAAAATAAATGTGAGTGTTACTATATTCGAGGAAGACATAGTAATGTTGACTGCTTTTACCTCTCACAAAATTATTTTAGACTACCGAGACAAACTATTAGAGAAAATGCTAATTTTATTTGCCTTTTTCCGCAAGACTTAAAAAACATTAATCATATTTATAATGATCATGTAGGTGAAGATATGCCCAAAGACGAGTTTAGAAAATTTTGTCAAAAGGCATGGGAAATACCTCATGGTTTCGCTATCATTGATTTAACCAGTAAAAAATATGATGGAAAGTACAGAAACGGTTTTGACAATTTTTACGTGCCAAAGTCGGTATAACTCGAAAAAAAAAAAAAAAAAAAAAAAATATTATAAAATGGGAAAAAAAGAAAAATCTTTTGATATTCTTAATCTTGATAGACGCATACAACAATTAGAAATAATTATTGCTGGTTTAATGGATGTTGTAAGTGATATGAAAAAAGAGAATAAACCTAAATAAATATTATATTTAAATATTATAAAATGGATATTGATCTTTTAGAAAAGATTGTAAAAAATACGGAACATAAAACATCGTTCCAAATCATTGTAAGCGATAACAAAACGCGTTTTAGAACGAGGTTTAATCCTCCGATTCAGCTGGAAAAGGACAAAGTATACGAAATAGCTTTAGTAAACCTCGAAACTTATTACTCTTTTCCAAACATTGATGAAACGAACAACACACTCGTTTATTCTCCGGACAATGGTACCACATGGATTAAAATAAAAATACCTGTAGGAAGTTATGACCTCGTTGACATTAATGATACGATTCGTCAGGAAATGAGAAAAAATGGTCATTATGATAGAGTTAATGAAGAGTATTATATTAACTTTTCTGCAAACACCAATACCCTAAAGTCTGTTCTTACTATAGACGATGGTTATCAAGTAGATTTTAATCAACCAGGATCTCTTGCTAAAGTATTAGGATTTACTCGAGCTAAATATACGCAAGGATTTCACGAGTCAGAGAATGTAGTGAACATTCTTAGCATAAATAGTTTGCTCGTTAACATAGATATTATTTCAGGAAGTAACGTTAATGGTTCAACAAAAAATACTATTTACTCTTTTTTCCCGGATGTTGCACCGGGATATAAGATAATTGAGTCACCAGTTAATTTAGTATACTTGCCAATAACGTTAGATGAAATACATAACCTAGAGGTAAATATTACTGATCAAGACGGTAATTTACTAAATCTTAGAGGCGAGAATTTAACGATTAGGTTTCATATTAGAGAAGCGAGATGAGATGAGGGACCCAACTCGCTTGGGCTAAATAAAAAAAATAATTATATATAAAATGACGAGTTACACTAATGTTAAAGTAAATATATCGGAAGGGCAAAAGGAAAAGCTTCAACACGCTGTTAAAGCCGGTTGCACAGCAACAAGTATACGTTTAGGTCATGAAGATTTACGTGGTAATGATGTTTTAGCGATTACCGATTCACAAGCTAAGAAAATAGCTAAAGCCTATGAAGAGGGTAAAGGTATTACAATTAGAATGTCCGCGAAACAACTTAAACATAACACGAAAATAGAGGGAGGTTTTCTCGGAATGTTGGCTGGGTTAGCTGCTAGAGCTTTACCAATGCTCGCAAAAACCGTTCTACCAGCTTTAGATGTTGGTGCTCTTTCTGGATTAGCTCAATCAGGTGTACAAAAAGCGTTGGGATCGGGTCTTTATCTTAAAAAAGGGGGTTGTGTTTGTCAAGTTGAAACTGATGGATGTGGATTATATTTAGAACCATACAAAGGTAAAGGACTAGCTTCCGTTGGTAATGGGTTGTATTTAAAGCAAGGTGGAAAATTGTATGATGGAAGAGGGCTTTTACTCGGACCTAATAGTCCGTTCGCTAATATTCCTATCTTAGGGGCTATATTATAAATATTATTTACAACAAATAAAAAATGGACATTCATAAATTTGGTATAAAACCTAATATCTTCTCTCAACATAAAAATATATTTTGGAAACCTCATTTGATAACAAGATATCCTCCCTTAAAACAAAATCCTTTAAAATGGAAAATATACTCGCAAGTAACTATCAAAATTCCTTCTCATGATGGTATGAGGGTTTCGCTAGGACTCGGTTATATAACTACACGAGGAGTTGTAATGATATCTGTTAGTAATAAATGGAAAGATAGTTTAACCATTCTTAATGGGACATATCTTGATAACGATGCTGATGATATCTTAGTCTACATTTATAATTTCTCGCGAAAACCGATCGAAATACCTGAGGGAGAGTTATTCTGTTATCTTTGCTTCCGAGCGTAAGCAAGGAAAAAATAATTAAAATTATTATATTAATAAAATGGAAGATACAGATCAAAAACACCCTAATAAAATATATCCCCCGTTACCCAAAGAACGGAGTATCCCAAACGCCCCACCGCATGACGAAGGTCATTCCTATCGTTTACAAAAAATATCTGAAGTACAAAAGTTTCTCGAAAATGAAATTCGAGAAAGAGAAGCTCTAGCCAAAAAATATTTTCGCGCCTCCAGAATAGTAGACAACGTTGATACCGTCCTGGTAACTGTAACAATGGCTGCTGGTGCTGGTGGTATAGGTTTGCTTTCTACCGTTATAGCTATTCCGGCTGTAGTAGCATTAGAAGCAACAGCTTTGGGAACCGGTCTTCTTTCATTGGTAGGTAAGTACGTTGTTAGAAATAGTAGAAGCAAAGGAGAAAAGCATCAAAAGATTAGAATGTTAGCTGATGCTAAGTTAGATACCGTTTCAACGCATATATCCAAAGCTTTAACTGACAATTATATCTCTGATGATGAATTCAAACTAATCATGGAAGAATTAGATAAATATAAAAGCATGAAGGAAGAGATACGTACCAAGATCAAGAAGAAGATTTCCTCAGAAAACGAAGAAAGTTTGATTGAAAGAGGAAGGCAAGAAGCTCGTGAGTCCTTTCGTAGGCTCGTTGAAAAGAATCATACCACGTTTTCCTAAAATCAGGTATAGGTGTAAGTGTATGTGTGAAATTGATAACATGTAATACGTTAAAAACTGCGTTAAAAACTACGTTAAAAACTACGTTAAAAACTACGTTAAAAACTACGTTAAAATTATTTTACTAATTAAAAATGTCTTTTTTAAAAATCGTTGATCCAGAAAAAAGGGATTTAATTGTAAAAGAGTATCTCGAAACGAGAAAGAATATCCGGGATAATCTACTAGCAGAAAAAACGGGTGAACAGCAACTTCAAACTGATCTTTCTAAGTTTTTTAAACCTATAACAGAAACGCAAAAAGCAAAGCTACAGCGAGGGAAATTACAGAGGGACTTAGACCTATTAAAGAGGGTATCGAACAGTTGCCACAAGCTATTACTTTTTCAGCCTTTCCTTCTATCACAGCTTATGATAAACCGTCAGAAGAAGAGGATCCGTTATATATTGGCGAAATAGCGGAAGGTTATTTAAGAAAGTTTTCTACTAAGTCTGAAGCTGATAGAACGTACGGAATATATGACAGAAAGGGTACGTTTTATATCGGTGAAAAACCAGTTGTTATTCGAGACAACGATATTATTGTGGAAAATGAGGAATATCCCGGTACCTCCGGTCTATGGGAGTTAATCGTTTCTAAAGATCCGGATAGTAGTATTTACACGGATGCGGATTACGTTAATTACGCGAAGTTGATGGTAAAAACCAACTCTATTTATCGCGACAACAACCCAAAAAGTAAATATCCTAAATCTTCTAAAGGTAAAAAATGGACTGTTATACTTAGACCTATTTGGGATAATAAAAGATTTTATGAGGGACAGGGTATCGTTGTTATCCCGTCTGACCCTAACGCATTAATAGAAAGACTAGATCTATTACTAGCAAGTAAAAAAGCGGGTAACACGGGTGTAAGAAACGAGTTAGTAGGCATTTGTGACGAATTAAAAAGACAAGGTGTTTTAAACTCGGGCTCTTATAAAAATTTAATGTCTATACTATAAAAAAAGATGATCATCGTTAAAAAACATGGATTTAAAAAAAGGTATTCATACGGGGGTGCCGGAATCTTCGATAGTGTTGCTAACTTTTTAGCGAGGCTTTTTACTAGTAGCGCGGTGAAACAAATAGCGTCTTCTGCCCTTGATGTAGGAAAGAGTGTAGCTAAGGAAGGTGCAAAGAAAGCTCTAGAGGCTGGAAAAAGCGCGGCTGTAGAAGCAGGGAAAAAATTAGTTACGAAAGCGTTGACTCCAAAATCGAAGCAAATTTTACAAAAATATAGCGCACCCGATGATACTCCTGTCAAAACGCAAAGCATTAGTACATTAATAGATGGGTCCGCCATTGCTATTCAAGACTTAAATAAAAGATTAAACAACGGAGCGGGTATTAAAATAAAATAAGTTAAATAATTATATTACTTATAAAAAAAGATAATGTCGGAGTTAAAATTTGATCGTGTAGATTTAAAAAAATACGATAGTATTTGTATTAATACAGTAGGTGCATCTTTATCTCTAAGAGATTGTGAAATCCTCGAAATTAATAAAACGACTTACGATTATAAAAAAGCTGTTGTGAGGTTATCTCCCGAAAAAGTAATCAAGATGAAAGAGATCGAGGAAAAGGTGAATGAATTTTTACGAAAGTGTGGTATACCTGAAATAACGATTGTATATGGTAATAAAGTTTATCCTAAAACTAGAATAGATAGACGGGGAACCGCGAGAAACATTAAACTCAAAGGTGTGTTTGTTAATAATAAAAATAAGTCTTTTCCCCAGCTTTGGTTAGATGATTATTAAAAATTATAATTACTATTATAAAATGGACATTTTAAAAATCACTGAACCAATTTTAAAATTTGATAGTATTGTTGAGTATGAACATCAAGAGTATGAACCAATTACAGGTACCACCTCAACAACTCAGGGGGAGATATTAGAATAAACATCGAGACCCAAGATATTTTTACTCATCCTAGTGAAAGTTATTTACTTATTATAGGCGAATTAGTAAGAAGTGATACTGGTGCAGTTTACGATGCTAACACTAATATTTCTTTAACAAACAATGGTCTCATGTATCTTTTTAAAAATATTAAGTATCAACTTTCGGGTATGGAGATTGAATCCGTATTGAATCCTGGTCATGCTACTACGATGCTTGGGTTGTTAAAATATCCGGATGATTTTTCTAAATCACAAGGGTTAAATCAATGTTGGTATAAGGACACCAGCGTCGCTGCTGATGATGATCCTAATGCTGCTACCTATAACTTAGGTTTTGCTGTAAGAAGAAATTATATTATTAATGATCCTCTTCCAAGAGGTACCTTTAGTTTTAGAGTTCCATTAAAACATATATTTGGTTTTTGCGATGATTATGATAAGATATTGTACGGAATGAAGCAAACTCTCACCTTGACAAGAAATGGTGATAATGATGCAATTTTTAGAGATAATGCTGCCCCTGCTGATGGTAGAATTAATTTAATTAAAATATCATGGTTTATGCCACACGTGCTACCTGCAGATGGGGAGAAGATGGAACTTTATAAAATTATCGAGAAAAAAGAAAAAATACCGGTTGGATATAGAATGAGGCAGAGTGACTCTATCGCTGTTCCTCAGTCAACATCATTTACCTGGAGGCTTTCTGTCAAATCATCGCCTGAAGTGCCGCGTTTTATCATTGTTGGCTTTCAGACTGGTAAAAGTAATGATCAAGAGCAAAATCCAGCCATATTTGATCATGAAAACGTTAAAAATATTTATGTTACGTTAAATTCTACTAGATATCCCGCTGTTGATTATAATCTTTCATTCGTTGCGAACCAATTTAGTAGAGTGTATGGTGATGCTGCTTTATTTAGATCTAAGTTTTATAGCATGGCTGAATTGGTGTCAAACCCTAACATTACTCCCTCAGATTATAAAACCCTTTATCCTTTGTTTTTGTTTGACGTTTCCAAACAGAGTGAGAGATTAAAATACTCAGTCACTGATATTCAAATTAAGGCGAGTTTTACTGCAAATGTACCCGCAAACACAGAGGCATATGCCATTATTATTAGCGATAGATTAATTAACTTCCAGTCTGATGGAAATAAAATGAGCGTAGTGTTTTAAGTTAAAATATTTAATCTTATATATAAAAAATGATAAAGATTATAGATTTAAAAAAAATTCTTAGACAGAATAATATAAATTTTTACGGTTATTGGGATAAAAAACATTTAGAGGAGTTGGTTAAAGAACATGGTTTATTACCGAAGGAGTCGTCTAAGCTATCCGAACAAGTCGGCTTGTTACCTAAAAAAGAAAAAAGCAAAGACCCAAAAACTTTTATACATAATCCTAAAAAAGTTAGTATAGAGGATGTTGAAACTGGTGAAATAAAAACCTTTCCATCGATTTATAAGGCGAGTAAATTTATAGATCGATGCCCACAAATTGTTAAAAACTATAACGGGGGAATTTGGAATAATAAATATAAGATTAACATATTATGAAAATTAATTTAAGTTAAATAAATTAATTTTCATATAAAAAAAATGGAAAATTATACCTTAAAAGATTTAAAAAATATGGCTAGGTCTAGAGGATTACGGGGATACTCTACTCTTAGAAAAGCCGAATTAATTAATCTTATAAGTAGTTCCCCACCTCCCGGTCCTGCTAGTCAATTCCGAGGATTCACAGTAAAAGACTTAAAACGAGAAGCCAAGTCTAGAGGAATCAGGGGATACTCTAGACTCAAAAAAGCAGAATTAATTAACCGCATACTTAACCGCTCCATTAATCAGGAAGCATCGATATTAGACTATAATATCGATAATGGCGGAGCGCCGATGTTACAACCAACACCTTACACACCACCACCACCTCATACACTAACCCCAACTATAACCGCGATTGATGAGTTGGAGAAGTATTTAGATAGTATTAAAGAAATTCCGAAAAATATATCACCTAGGATAAAAGCTTTAAAAGAAAAAATAGATAAGATATATAAAGATAAAAATGAAATAAGGACTATAGCGGGGTCATCATCACTAAAAGGATTTACGAGAGAATATTTTATAAAAGGTAAAGAAGGTTATATGCCGGCTAATTTCCTTTATTTAGCGAAAGATAAACAAACCAATATTATGAAAAATAATCGTCAAACAAAAGTTAAACTCGTTATGAAGTGTATGATGAAACACTCTATTACTCAAGAAGTAAAAGAGATGAATTTCGACTCTAATTACCCAATTGTTAATTTAGATGGAGATGACGCGGGTGAAATATATGATGAAATGGGGGAAGAGATAATAATCGCTATAGCGGAGAAGGAAATGAAAGAGGATTACTGGAAAGTCATTTATGTAATCGATTTAAGATTACATACAGTAGCATATAACCCAATAAGAGGCAGTTCTTGGATACCAACTCCTTCTAAGATAGAGAATACAAAAAGCATTATTAACCCGAAAAATAAAGATGATGATATGTGTTTCGCGTATTGCATTCTTATCGCTTTGAACCCGATTAGTCAAAACCCTGAAAGAATTAGTAGACTAAGACCCATGTTAAACACCATAAATATGAATGGGATTGATTACCCCGTTTCCCTTTCCGATAGAATTAAATTTGAGAAAAAAAATCCTACAATATCGGTATCAATTTATGGATATAATAATTTTGTTTATCCGCTTAGTGTAAGTAGGGAAGCTTATAAAAGAGAGCATCATATTAATCTTTTGCTTATCGAGGTGAATGGTATAAAACATTATTGTTTAATCAAAGACATGAGTAAATTGTTATCTAAACAAATATCTAATCATAATGGTAAAATCTATATCTGCGAAAGATGTTTAAATCATTTCCAAAAAGAAGAAACTTTAAAGAAACATTTAGAATATTGCATCAAAAAAGATGCTTGTAGAATAGACTTACCTGAAAAAGATACCAAAATATCTTTCCAAAATTTTTATAAAAAACAGAGACATCCTTTCGTGATTTATGCTGATATGGAGTCTATATTAGAAAAGAAAAACGAAAATAAAGGTAACACCACAATGGTAATTAATGCGCATAACATTTCAGGATATTGTTTTTACGTTAAATCGCTTCACGAAAATGTTTACCCTTCGAGGGTTTTCCAATATTCTGGTGAAGATGCGTCTATGAAATTTATATGGGAATTAAGAAATGTTATAGAAGAAATAGATATGATACCAATGAAGGAAATGATTTATACACTTTGTGATAAGATAAAGTTTGATGAAGCTGTAAAATGTTGGATATGTGGGAAGTCATTTACTGAAGAAGATAAAAAAGTGAGAGACCATTGTCATTATACTGGAAAGTTTAGGGGAGCCGCACACAATTCATGTAATTTAAATTATAGAAGACCTACTTTTACACCCGTATTCTTTCATAATTTTAGTAAGTATGATTGTCATTTATTTATAAAAGATTTAATGTGTATACCCGGTGAAATAAAATGTATACCAATAAACAAGGAAACATATATAAGTGTGTCTAAAAAAGTGATAATATATTACACTGAATTAGATCCAGTAACAGGAAAATATAAAAATAAAACTAAAAAGCATGAGATTAGATTCCTGGATAGTTTAAAATTTCTAGGTAAAAGTTTAGATGAATTAGCCGGCACCCTAGCTAAGGAAGAAAAGACTAATCTCGCGAAATATTTCGAGGGGGAAAAGCTCGAATTGGTCTCACAGAAGGGTATATTCCCTTATGAATGGTTTGATAACCTTAATAAATTTGATGAAACGGAGTTACCCGAGCGAAAAGCATTTTATTCGAAGCTCAAATGTAGTGGAATTAGTAAGGGAGATTATCAACATGCTAAAAATGTATGGAAAACATTCGAGATGAAAACTTTTAAAGATTATCACGATTTATATAATAAGACCGATGTTTTATTGTTGGCGGATGTTTTCGAAAATTTCAGGAACGTTTGCTTCGATAATTATAGGTTAGACCCGTCTTGGTTTTATACAGCGCCTGGGTTGGCTTGGGATGCGATGTTAAAAACTACTAAGATAAAATTAGAATTATTATCAGACCCTGACATGATTTTATTTATCGAAAATGGTATAAGAGGAGGTATCTCAACCATTTTTAAACGATATGCGAGAGCGAATAATGTATATATGAACGAAAAATATAACCCTAGTGAACCATCTAAATATATTACTTATTTGGACGCGAATAATCTTTATGGTTGGGCAATGTGTCAAAAACTTCCTACTGGTAATTTTAAATGGATGGATGATTTAGACAATTGGAGGGATCAACCCTGTATATTAGAGGTTGATTTAGAATATCCTAAAGAATTGCATGATTTACACAACGATTTCCCATTAGCACCCGAAAGATTAAAGATTGACACCCCAGTCGAAAAACTTATACCTAATTTATACGATAAAACTAAATATATATTACATCGTGAAAATTTAAAGTTATATTTAAGTTTAGGTCTAAAGCTGAAAAAGATTCATAGAGGGTTAACATTTGATGAGAGTGAATGGTTAAAACCTTATATCAATAAAAATACTAACCTAAGAGCGAAAGCTAAAACCGCGTTCGAAAAGGATTTCTTTAAACTTATGAATAATTCTGTATTTGGCAAGACTATGGAAAATATTAGGAATAGAGTAGATATAAAATTAGTTAGTACCAGGGAAAAAGGGGAAAAATTAGCAGCTAAACCAAACTATTACGGTATATCTATCCTCGATGAAAATTTATGTATAATTCAAATGAAAAAACAACGATTACTTTTTAATAAACCTATTTACGTGGGAATGTGTATTTTAGATTTAAGTAAGACATTAATGTATAACTTCCATTATAATTATATTAAAGATAAATATAACGAAAAAGTTAAACTCCTTTTCACTGATACGGATAGTTTAACGTATGAAATAGAAACGGAAGATTTTTATAAGGATATTAGTGATGATGTTAAAGAATGGTTTGATACGAGTGATAACCCATCCGATCATCCTTCAGGTATTCCCACGGGATTAAATAAGAAAGTTGTAGACATGTTTAAAGATGAGACAAGCGGTAAGATTATTGAGGAGTTTGTAGGTCTTAGATCTAAGCTATACTCTTATAAAATGTGTGATAAAGAGGAAAAGAAATGCAAGGGAATTAAAAAGCAAGTAGTAAAAGCATTTATTAAACATGATGATTATAAAGAGTGTTTGTTCGAAAATAAGACACTATTAAGGAAAATGGTAGTTATTAGGAGTCATAAGCATGAGTTGTATACTGAGGAAATAAATAAAATCGCCTTGAGCGGTAATGATGATAAACGTTATATTTTAGAGAATAAGATTGATACGTTAGCTTGGGGGCATACTAAGATAAAGACCTAAATGAATTGTTCATCTCTGATTTTGCTCATATAGGTATATGAGTAAAAAATAAGGGGATGGGTTTGAGATTTTATAAAAAAAAAAATTTAAAAATTTGGTTACACGTTTGTTGATTTGAGGGCTTTCTTAGTTATATAATATAATTTTTCGGGATTTTGTTCGTTAGGTGAATATTTTTTCATAAGTCTTTTCCTATTCGGAGAAACATCCGTTTCGTTCTTTAATTTATTTATTAATTCGATAGCTATTTTATTTTTATTAAGTTTTTTATCTAATTTATAACCTAACGATTCGGAAGAATACATTAATAAATCCTTTTTAGAAAGAGCTTTATGCTTATATAAAAAGTTCCATAATAAACCTCTTCTTAACGGACAAGAATGTAGTTCTGGGTCAATTTCGTCGTATATAGATTTAACGTAGTTAGACAACAAAACGGAATACCTAGCTAATATAGTTTTATCCTCGGTTAACAATTTGATTTTATCCTTGGCTTCATCTATGTGGGCTAGATCTTCTCTCATTCTGTGAATTGTACGAATTAGGGATGTGGGAGATGGGGATATGTTTTCATTTATAAAAGAAATTAATAATTCCATTTTACAATAGATTTATTAATTTTAAAAAAGAATTTCAAAAAAAAATTTATAAAAAAAAATTATTTAAAAAAATTTTTTTTATAAAAAAAAAATTTTTATTAAAAAAATTTTAATAAAAAAAAATTTATTTAAAAAAAAAATTTATGAAAAAAAAAAAAAAAAAAAAAAAAAAAAAAAAAAAAAAAAAAAAAAAATTATGAAAAAAAAATTTTTTTGGAAAAAAAAAAAAAAAAAAAAAAAAAAAAAAATATGAAAAAAAAAAAATTTATGAAAAAATTTTTATGATTTTTGACCATAGAATTTAACCTTATGATTATGGTATGATTTGACCATAATTATAAGATTTTTAAAATTTAATTTGATGTAAATTTTGGATGGTTGAATTTGACCTTTAGTCTTAGCATTAATTGGGTGGTTGCCCCCGGCCAGGGAAATAGTGATTTTTAGGATGGTTAAATTTGTGGTAGAAAATGATTTTTTAGGATGGTTAAAATTTGTGGTTAATAAAATTGGTTGAGTTTTGATGGTTGAGTTGTGGTTGTGCACCAGCTCTCTCTCTTTACATCTACTGTCAGCTGTATGTTAGGCTAAAAGTGGAAAAATCGGATGGAAGCGCTCTTAGTACCGAAAAAGTGGGATTGGCAAATTTATTTTTGCAAAGTTTATTCTCGACGGTAGAAGTAACGCTACAGAACAAGGCCACGATCACTTATAATTACAACGTTTACAGAGCCTACATTCAGACTCTACTGAAATAAGGACAGGATGCTTTGTCTAGTCAAACTCAAATGCAAGGGTGGATCATAGACAATGCGGATAGTCCAGGAGTAACTTACCCGTATGGCACCAACAACGAGTTATTCGAAAGAGCAAAGTGGATCGCCACTTCAAAGAGTCTGGATTTACAGTGACCCATCTTCCACGACTTGTTCGACATGGATCGCTATCTCTTAAACCAAGTGGATGTCAACGTCAAGTTATACAGAAACCCAGCGAGTTTTGCTCTGCTGGCAGCGGATTCTGCTGTGGTCTTTAGAATTGTGTTCGAGGACATTTATTGGAAGCCGCTCGAAAGCGGCTTCCAGTAGGAATGTACCTAAACTATCTACCATGTAGATGATCAGTAATTATTCGATGGGTCATAATTTTTATAAAATTTCTAATAATGTTGTGTTGTTGTGACAGAATTACTCCACATGACTCTTTCTTAAGTATTCCAACAGACCTACATGAAATTCAAACCTGGTTTTCTTGCAATATATAGTTCATTCCCAAATAACAATAAAAATACAGAAAGATAAACATCTTTTAATTGGCTGGTCCCCTGAAGTTTTCAAACATATAGGATTCCGTCTATTTTCCCAAACGAAGCTGTTATGCTCTCCGTTTATCACAAGCTTTCCCATCTCTCAATGGTTTTCGCATTTGTCTACTTTTTTTACAAAACAAAATAATGATGATTATGATATAGAGAGCATCTTAGAATATGATAATCAGAAGCAATTTTATGTACAAGTTTTTCGTCCAATCTTAATTTGTAAAGGATAAATCGGCAGTTAACCTTTGATCAAGGTATAGACTGGTTACCTCCCTACACAAGAGGCGTCTACAACAGCTATTTATAGAATACTTGCGAAAAGATAACTCTTTTTCTTCCCTTCGTCTACACATTAGCCCAATGGATTTTTGTTACACAAAACATCTACCCTATGAGACCTGCAAAATTTAGCATTTACTGTATTGTGTGTCGAAGCTGTTATGATCAGACTGTACGTGCTGTACGGTATGGTCCCGATCTACAGAACCCTTGAAACCAGGCCTGCTTGAATCATGACGTATGGATCGTGATGTACATTGACTACAGTAATTATCATGGTGGTGCCTGGTGCTCTAAGGGTTGAAGCTGCTCGAAAATGACGGAAATAGATGAAGATCAGACAGCACATAGCCCGTGTAATATTTTCTTTAATATTCTATAAGATATTTCGTAAACATAAAAGAAAACCTTGTTTGTTTTCCTTACTCAGTATATTTATTTCGTTGTGTAGTCGAAGGGTTAAATTTAATGATTACAGAACCTATTACTGTGAATATACAACTTTTTACGTCGCTGCTGGTCAAATATTTAGAATAGCTCTTGAAATTTACATAAGAAGTTTTACACTAGGTATGTACAAGGCATATGCAGAAAATGGTTCAAACTACTGTTTATTAAACGAAATATGTATAGTAATAGATATTATGTTGTGGTTGAATAGATCCAGATCTTTAAAGACTTAAAAAATGTTGTTTTTTGTGTGTGTGTGTGTGTGTGTGTGTGTGTGTGTGTGTGTGTGTGTGTGTGTGTGTGTGTGTGTGTGTGTGGCTGCCATTTCAGGAATAAAAGAAACGTGGTTTGTGCCAACTGTGCAGGCTATGATCAGAATAATTTTGGAGATGCCATGCAAAAGTTTTTGTTTCTAGAGTAGAAACGTAAAGATTCACTGTGTTACAATCATGCTAAGATACTTTTGACAAGCAAGAAGATCATCTTTTAGAAAAAAGTTGTTGAATATTTTTTTTTTTTTTTTTTTCTTTTTTTCTTTTTTGTTGTAAAAAAAAAAAGAAACACAAAGAAGAGATCACTGATAAAAATTGTAAATACATGTAAACATCATATGTGAATAACGATCTTAATATCACTTTGAATAATTGGTAACTTAAATAATTCTGTAGTATTGCCTTTAATGCCGCTATAGAAAGTTTCCTTTCTAAAATCATTAAATAAATGGAAAATGCAGTATTTGAATGCGCAATTTCTCCATTTTCAAATTTCGAGTAGAAATTTAAAAATTCCGATGCTTTTACGTGTTTTTTTTTTTTTTTTTTTTTTTCAAATAAACATCACTTTATAATAATAATAATATAATAACAAGATTATTTAAGATTCCTCTCTAAACTTCTTTTTTTTTAAGAATTAGAATACATGTACATATTATTTTCTGTTTCTTTTTTCCTTGCATTTTAGTACCATTTGTCATGATTTTCCGCTGGTGGCGGGGGTGGGGGTAAATACAGATACAAAAAATGTTATCACAATTTCTCAAGAGTGTCAATATTTCTGAAATTGTCCACCAAAAGATTGCGGCTTCTATGATGCTATGCATCATAAATTTGTCTTGTATGATAGCTAGAAAGGTTAGGCTCAATCCGGCAGTCAGCCACGGACAAGCCAAAATGCTAGAGAAGGAAAAAATGCTCTATACGCATACACCAGAAAAGAAGTTCGTGTGCAGACCATTCCCACCGGAAGCAGTTCGTTTAACTGGGAAAGTATGTTCCAGGGCAAGAAACCGGAAAGAGTGATAGTTGGTTTTGTCCAAAGCAAAGCACTCAACGGGGATTATACCATTAACTCCTTTAACTTCGAACACTGCAATATCACGCAAAGTACCGTTTACAGTGATGGTCTTCCAGTAGGTGGAAATCCGATAAAAACGGACTTTTCCGACACCAGTAGTACTATTACGAGGACTTATACGAAACTACTTCTAAGTATTGGCAAATGGAGGCAGTACGAAGGTTTTGCTTTGGACAAGGAGGCTCACTTTAAAAGCAGAAGCACCTTATTTACTTTTCAGTTGGAGCCCAACTTTTCCCACCACGGCGAGTACCTGTCTCTAGTGAAGAATGGAAATTCACGGCTGGCAGTTCAATTTAGCAAAGTACTTGCAAACAACAAACTTTAAAAATATTGATTGAATGAATGGCGTTTAAAACCGCTTTCAACATTGTTTCAGTCATATCACGGCAACAAATTACATATTCATGTATTCCTCGGTTTCATCTGAACTAGGCTAGGGCTCTGAAATGTCTTGCCCAAGGAGATTCCTACAAAAAGCCCGATGGATTTAGTATGGCTCGAACCGGGGCCTTCAGGTCACGAGTCCTTAACTTTACCACTGAGCCACACAGGGCCCCTTTTTAGGTCTACATTTTGTGAGAAGAATGTAATTTTGGAAAATGCGTTATGTATAGATCTTAATAGTTGCTTTGATTCCCTACGAAATTGTTTTATTTTTCTAGAACCAATGAGCTGCAACGTCTATTCGGAAGAACCGGGGTGTATGGAACTCACTAACGAACGCAGCATTGTGCTACAGTCATGAATACATCGCAGATAGAGTGTTGTATCAACTGTGACTAAGTACCCGGTGTATTTGCATCGTATCACATCCCAAATAATCGACCTCAACATTCGTATGGGTTTATTGTGAATACAGACAAGTATACGGAAGCTGGACAACATTGGTGCCCTGTCTTTAATGATGGATATGGACATATAGAATTTTTTAATAGTTACGGCAGAGCACCTGCAGAGAATTTAATGTTCTTATCTGGAAATGGATAAGGGAAACTGCAAAAACTTGGAACTCTAACCAAAAACAATTCCAGAGCAATTATTCAGCCATGTGTGGACTTTACTGTCTTTTGTATTTACGTTTTAAGTGTTTAGGGGGCACTATGGAAGAATTCACTAATCTTTTTGACAACTCCGATTTCTTTGTGAATGATAGTTTCGTGTATAACATGTCTTTAGCGATCTTTTCAGAACGTGCAGAGACAGAATGTAGACGAAACCAAGTTTGTCGTGCTTTGGATAGGGTCGTGTAAATAACATATTTTATATATGTGTGTTTAAAAATATGCCGAGAAAAAAATAGATATAAATGAGAATCTTAAAAAAAAATGTGTAGAAGTGTAAATTTTGTTGAAGTATTTATTCTTCCCTTTAAAACCTATCACCACTGAAAGAATAAAATGGAGCCAATAACTGAAACTTCCTAGTCAAGCATATTGTTATTTCGGGATATTCTCACTGTTTTAAAGGAGAGAGAGAGAGAGAGAGAGAGAGAGAGAGAGAGAGAGAGAGAAAATGAAGAGAGAGAGACACAGAGAGAGAGAGAAAATGAGAGAATGAGAGAGAGAGAGATAAAATAAGTGAGAGAGAGAGGAGAGGGGAAAGAGAGAGCTAGATAGAGAGAAAGACTTAAAAGCTTAACGGTAGTGTGAGTTATAGAATTGTGACCAGTGCCCCTATCCAAGTGTTCCTGGCAGTCCCTCGCCCCAAAAAAAACACAATATTCTGTCCGTGTCACTGATTGTTTTCTCACACAGACAAACGAATCGGTTGGAATGACTTTCTTTTATATTCTGACGGGAGATAAATTTATGAACCCCACGCCAGCGCCGCTATCAACTGATTTCTGAAAGATTACATCAGACAGGACAAAACAAAATACTCAGAGACCAATTCTTTCAATTAGCTTTACTTCATGGTTTGGATACATCACAATACGTCAAAGAGAAATGTCCTGAAATTTTACACATGGTACCGGTGTCACGATTTCTTCACACTTCGATAGGCAATTATGTCTTTGGTATTTCCACTTCAGTATGGCAAAACAGGCTTTACACTCGATGAAGGTCTTTTTTCCACACATCTTACATTTCGGAAAGTGATGGCTAAACATGGCTGATGAAATGTCACTTTAGATCCAGTTCTGAATTGATAAACGATGGCTTGCACAGATACCGTCAAAACAATGAAGTATTTGTGGTTAGTTAAGTCTGTTTTCTAGGTGCAAAAGTTGGAAAGCCAAACGAATCATTTTTGATTTCCACGTAGCACATTTCATGTCGGTCTCCCTCAAATCGCCACAGTAGAATTTAAGTTTATATAAATCGACAACGCTGGAATTGACGAACGAAGACACCGTTTCCCCCCATTGTCTTAAAATGTCTGTTTCATCTACTTGCTCAAGCACCTTTTCAAAATATAGCTCTAACTGTTCTTTCCTCGATAGTTGTAAACACGTATGATCCGTTTGTGACAAACTGTCATGTAGGCACCCAAAACACTTCTGCTTAAAAATCGTAAACATATTGTATTAAATAGATTTGGCGTAATAAAAGTCAAAATATGATTCCAATAAAGTTGCATCCATGGTCACACGTTGCTCGTTGATAAGCTTTAATCTTGGTAAGTTTTAGGTTCTTTCCAATAGGTTCGAGCTTCCAAGATGGCGGAATCTATGTTTGATATTAAATGTTTAAGGCTTAACAACTGCAAAAGACTTTAGTCCACTCCGATAATGCTGGACGTCCCATTCACAAACCGTCTGATATCTAGAAAAACGTATCCATCCAGGTTACAGTCTGTCACGTAAATGTTGTTTTGTAGATGAAACTGCTTGGTATATACGCAGTCAGAAGCGTTGATATCGGGTTTCAATCCTTCGTTTACTGGTATTGGAGAACAGTGTATTCCATACATGTAATTTGTACCAAGTATGGTTGGATCGCAGAGAGGAATGTGAAATCTCTTAACGATTCCATGGGTCGCATTTTTTTTTTTTTTTTTTTTGGGATGGGGGGGGGGTCATCCTGTATTGAGAAAAAAAAAATCACACACACATACACACACACACACAAACTTTGCCATCTTAGTTACTGTACTGTATCATATTGTCAGACTCATAATGGTATCCATACTTTCACACGGTATGAATAAATCGTATAAATTATGGTGGCATATTTCTGCCACGAGATACGAGATAGCTATCATGATAAGTTTAGCAAACTATCGCGATAAATCAAAGTTTCCTGAATATTTTATCGAGATAGTGAAAAGTTTCCTGAAAAAAATATCACGATAAACTTTGTTTTCTGACGCAAAACTTCTCAATCGTTCACGAAGCCGACGTTCGAGATAAAATTATCGTGATAGTTCTATCCGTTTCTCGATATCTGTAAATAGAAAATTCACCATTTAGATGAACTCGGTAGTTTTTGACTTCACAAGATTGTAGTAAGTAAAAATTCGAATCTTCAGCAATTAGTAGCTTAATTGGTAAATTTTTACAAGATTCGAAATGAACAGAAGTCTATAAAATCACAAAAACGACTTCGAACAACTGTAAAACCATTCATGGAAAAGGAAATTCATAAGGTTGTAGACGATGATGTTCAGAAACCGTTTCTAATTATAGATACCGTGAATGTCAGTTGTGGGCACGAAAGAAAAAAAATCATGAAAACAGAATATCGCAATATTTTTATCGTGAAAAATTTTATTATCTAGATAATATTTCCAGGAAACTTTGTTTTGTCACGATAGTTCTCTTAAATTATCGCAATAGCTATCTCTTATCTCAGGGCAGAAATATGCCACCATAAATTATGCCTGCAATTTTTGACTTCCCATTATATAATTTTGGTTATTAGTGGGCCTTTTATTTTTTCATCTTTAACAAGCCACTGTGTTTATCCAGACAAATTGTTCCACCTAATATTTGTTTTGATGGCTAAATCGTCCTGGGCACAATGTTTTAAAAATCTTTTTTTTTTTTCCTCAGGCTCATTAAAACCTATGATTGTGTGGTATAGGCAGTGTG
Organism: Hippopus hippopus; assembly: GCA_946811185.2. Taxonomy (NCBI): domain Eukaryota; kingdom Metazoa; phylum Mollusca; class Bivalvia; order Cardiida; family Cardiidae; genus Hippopus; species Hippopus hippopus. The sequence continues at coordinate 61,663,604 of OX328098.1, read as the reverse complement.
CATCAACTCTAGATTGCAAAAAAATGCATATCTGCACAGTCCTCAACTCATTTGCAATGAAAATGTATCATACTCGCACATGTCAAAAGTTGAGGGTCTCGATTAACATAATGATCAAAGAGTTATCCCTTAACCACACATTACCGAGTTTTAACCCACAGGAAGAGGCTTTTTGAAAACATTACAGGAAAAGGAGAAAACGATAGTAACCATGATTTTCTCCTTTTCCACAATGTTTTCTACTCATATACTGTAAATGATTTTAATTTTTGCAAATCTAAAATTTTGCCATTTAGTAAAGAGTTAAAGCCAGCCATTCATTTTCCTAGTCAATAGGCTTTAGGCATCACGTTTGCAATGTTTTCTACCCTTCCAAAGGCGAATTTCTTTTTTTGAGTCATAGTTATTTTATCGTCTGTAACGGCTTTCAATTTAGGCAAGTCTAAAGTTTATCATTTGGTAAAGGGTAGAAACGGAAAATAAATCAAATTCAGAAAAAAAAACGTTTATTGAAATCTTTTTCAAATCACAAATTGCACGCAAGATAAAGATATCAAATATTAAAATATAAATAAATTTTAAAAGTACTGTAATTCAAATCGACATATACATTGTATATGTACACAATCATATACATATACAAATCACAACAAACGGTAGTTGAAGTACATATAAAATAAAGAAAATGCTGACAACTTAGGACGAGTTTGTACACAGCACGATTACAGTAGCTTATATGAGCATAAAGCTAAAAGGAATCAGAAAAAACAGTTGTAGCCCTGATTGTTTCAGTTTTAGAGTAATAAAAGCACTTGCGACAATTTTTTTCTCAAAACAAATGAGTGGCACTCTGGTAAAAGGAGGTTAAATGCATCTCTGTGACGCATTGTACCATGCCCCTTCTCTTAAAATTACAGATCCATAAAATCAATTTTGTTTTACAACTGACTGAATCATGAGGTCCCCTGACATGCAGAAAACTGAACAATAGCAATAAGCTGCAAACCAGGTCAGCCTGTGTGGACTGCACAGGCTGACCTTAGTCTATACTTTTTGCAGATGCATTTAACTCCCTTTTCACAGGGCATGGCTCAGCTCCATTTCATGAAGTACTTTAAATTTTCCCATTTCCTTACAAAAACAACTTTTGTCCTTTGTGTAAAAAAGTCTGTACAGAAAAAAAAAAATCAACTAATATGGACAGCTTTTTTCATGTTTCAGTATTCAATGAAGATGACACAAAAAAAAAACACCAATTTTTGTTTGGCATTCAACAAGATAAAATGCATGTCAAATGCTATAAAAAGCTCACATCATGTTCTAAAGGTACGATAAAATATTGCACTTCCTCAAGAAAACCAACACTCAAATAAGCATTGCTCTGGCAAAAGGAGGTTTAACGCGTCTCCATGGTGCATAGTACCAAGCAAGTCATCACATAATCATGGGTCAATAAAATCAATTTTATGTAACAACCGACTGACCCGTGAGGTACACTGGTTCCTGCAGAAAATTGACTTTAAAGCAAAAAGTTTTGACCAAGGTCAGACTGTGCAGGGTGACGTAGGTCAATACTTTTTGCAGATGCATTAAGCCCTCTTTTCACATTGCGTAACTCAAATATATTGCACATTTTATAATGAGCACAAGTAAAAAATGTTTTAAAGAAGGTCTAATTTACATTAAAACTTTACCTCACAATAACATATTTGGTTCATCCATCATAAAAGCATTTGCAGATGACAAAGAGAGTATGGCTAAACTGAAGGGATTGGGCTTAAGAAGGGTAGAAAACATTGTGAGGAAAGGAGAAAATGATGGCTACCAGAACATTCACCTTTTTCCACAATGTTTTCAAAAGCTGTAGTCCTCTCAAGTTGAAAAAGAAAGGCAGCATGATTTTTTAACAGTTGGTTTTTACATAGAAAACTGTCATAACTGAACAGGGTATCTGAAGTTTGTAATAAAAATCACCATCCAACAACAGTAATTGTTATTTAGAGTCTGATCTCATACCAATATTGAAAATGTAGACCTCATAGTTTCTTGCAATCTGATCTTCATCCATTCCAATTAATCAATAAAAAAATTTTGTAACTTTAACATTTAGAAAATTCTTGAGAGTTAGAATAAGAATACAATTTGCAATGGTTGGTAGGTATAACCCCTAGTAATTTTCAATTTGTAAAAAAAAAAACGGAAATATCAATTTCAGGGTGCGTCTGCTTTACCCTTTACCATACTATCTTGAGTTTTGTCAACCATGAAAAAAAGCTTTTCGAAAACGTTTTGGGAAAAGGGGAAAATGCAAGTACTGCCTGTAATCACTATTTTTCCTTCTCCCACAATATTTTCTGTCGTATCATTGACATATTCCATCAATTGAGAGCCACACTGACACTCAGAAAATTGAGGAATAGCAAAAATTTTCTGTAAGCCTAGGTGGACTGTACAGACTGACATGGGTCTATACTTTTTACAGACACATTAATCCCCCTTTTCACAGAGCATGCCTCACATCAGAAAATGTCAAAGAGTTCTCAGATGATGACAGTTCTATGACAATACCCTCACATTTACTTTGAAAACAGCCAAGCTACATATGTGTAAAATAATTTGAGTCATGCTCTGTGAAAAGGAGGCTTAAAGAATATGAAAAAGTATTGACCCAGATTAGCCTGCGCAGTCTGTGCAGGCTGACCTTAAAACCTTTCGCTACTGGCCTATTTTCTCTGTGTCAAAGGATCAATCTACCTCATTCTTCAGTTGGTTGTTAGACCAATGGATCCATAAATAGTATGATGACTTACTTGATATAATGCATTAACGGAGATTCACTACACCCCCTTTTGCCAAAAGCACCACATATTTCCTTCTAACACAACTAGAGAATAAACTTTTGTACATATATTAACGAATTTTGGCAAGAACAAGATTAATACAGTATAATAGGGACTACACTGTGTTTCAAATTAAAGTGGAGAAAATAATGCATATACAGCTAACCCTTTGCCACACAATCCCAAGCTTTAATAACCCTGACAGAAAAGGCTTCTGAAAACATTGAGGGAAAAGGAGTTAATACTGGTTACCAGCATTTTCTCCTTTTCCAAACAATATTTTCCAACCTTTCAATGACATATCCCATTATTAAAGCATCATTTAATTTGTCGTATGCAAATGCTTTCGATTTGGACCTTTCTAAAATTTAGTTGTGTGCTAAAAACTTCAGAGAATTTTCAACTTTTCAAAGATTGTTTCCCACCCTTAACTCTTAACCAAACAACAAAAGACTCTGACTCTTCAATATTGTAAGCAGATGCAGACAACAAATGTAATGTGTCTCAAATGAAGTCGTTTGCCAGTGAAAGAAACAAAAAAAAAAAATTTTGGGAAAAGGAGAAAAGACTTAAAACCATGTTGGAAAAGGAAAATATAATGGTAACCAAAATTTTCTGAATTCCAGACAGTATGTTCCACTATTTCTAAGACGAAAACAATCTTTTGAGCAACATTCTAATTCACTGTCTGCAAAAGCTTTCCTTTGGTTAAGTCTGCTTTTCTAGTGGGTAGAGATTTAATAGCATAAGATTAAGCTAATGGCAAAATAAAAAGTCAGATATACCTAGGACACTGACATAAACAGATATGAATGACATTTATAATCAAAAGTCAGTGACAGAACCATAGAATACAAATAGGTAACTGATATACCGTACACATTCATCATATGCCTGAAAACTTTCCCGCTCAAATACATGCTTCACACACTGATAAAATAACACACATGACAGACAAAAATCCATATCTAAATAGTGTCAAATACAGTACCAAATATGGTACGTGCATGGAATATGCATGCACTGATTTGATTTTAAGCTATAGTGTTCATCCGCTACTCATAAAAGGGAAGTTACCACTGACTAATCCATTACTGTTTAATTTGTGTATCTTTTTCGAATAAAATGTCAATAATTGTGCTATTTTGTTGGTGAAAGTTGTAGGCATATAAGAAAAGGAATATTATGCTGTAGTAATTATGCTTCTTGCTGCATAAGAAAATTTTTACATCTAGCTCAATATGAATTTTTCTCACACTGCTCAAATCAAATACAAGGACCAGGGGTACCTTTTACTAAACTGTGTATGCACAAAATTTGCATACACAGTTTTTGTAAGCAAGCATTAAGTCTGAAAACGGCATAACTACGATTTGATTAAGTATTTGCATAACTTTAAGCCACTTCATATCTATGGGTAAAGCAGCAATCGTAGGCGTGTTTATTCAATCCCAAAATATTGGCGTAAATCTACGCAGTTTAGTGAAAGGTACCCAAGGTAAGTAACTATAACATAATATTCTGTAGATATATCAATGACCTAATCACAAGTGGATGACATGAACATCAAATACACATCAGTCACTGACATGAACATTGTTTACATTATCACATATATATTATATTGACATCAAGTATACATAAGTCACTGACATGAACATAAATCAATGACCTAATCACAAATCCATGATATAAACATCAGATACACATAAGTGACTGACATGAACACATATCAATGACATAACCAAACTTCTATGTTACAATCATCAAATATAAATGGGTCACTGGCAGTAATCAATAGCATGATCACAAGTTCATAACATAAACATAAAGGCTTGGTCAGACCGGCTAACGGATATGTAACGGGGGGGGGAAACGGACAAAAACATGCAGAATTTGGTTATCCGGTGGCAAAATTCATCTCCTCTGCCGCTCGAGGCTCACGCGATCGGTGTGTGGAACGAGGAAGCCACACAATGACCGCACGAGTACCGCACATGTAACGGAAAAAAACGCACGTTTAACGGATATGTACAGGATAATAAACGGTCTATTAACGGATATCACCGTACGAGTAAGGGACTTGTACCGGATAAAACGGAAGTGCAACGCATGAGAACAGGACAAAACGTACGATGAACGGAAATGTACCGAACACCAACATACGAGGAACGTACCGGTCACGTGACATGCCGAGGGTATAAATTGTCTGATACATCCAAAGTCTATCATTTGCACGTCTCTGTCCGTTTTGTCCGGTGGAAAGTTTTGAACATGCTCAAAACTTCCCACCGGACGGAACGAACATCGCCGGACATCGCCGGACAAGTAGCGGATTCACCGGATAAGTAACGGACATAAAACGGATACGAACGGACACGAACGGATAAAATGATTTTTTATCCGTTACTCGTCCGTTAGCTCGGTGTGACCAAGGCTTAAAATGCACATACATGTAGGTCATTACAAATTAATGAAATAATCATAAATCAGTGCTCAAAACATCAAAACACAATATCTGTGTATCTACACGTCTCTGACATACAGATGACATACTCACTAGTCAGTGACATAAAAATCGAAATGACATATTCTTGTATTTATAGGTAAAATAATTATATAAATTAAAATACATATCAAATACTAGTCAGTTAAACAAATATTACTGAAATTTTGGCAAATATGTAGACAGGAAAAATGACATAATCACAAATTGTCATCAGCATGCAACAATCTTTAACATACATTCAATCTCAAACATAATTATGTGTTGAAAATTAAACATAGAAGTAAAATTGATAACTAATATGGCTTATGGTTTCATACGTAAGAAAAAACTGTGGCAAAGGAGTAATATATTATGCTCCGTTTTCAGCTGCAAGACAAAGTGATTTGTATGCAAGAGGTATTTAGCTATAAATCTGAACAGATCCTGAATTACACTGGAATAACCTGTTAAATTGGAATGAACATTTAGTCAAATGAAATCGAGCAGACTAATTTACCCAGGAATTTGCATTTGGCAACCAGTGTAGATGCAGATCTGATTGCACAACATTCAAAAATATAACTAAACCCTTTACCAATCAACAAAATTTTACACTTGTCCAAATTGAAAGCATTTGTAGACGACAAAAAAGAATTGACTCAAAAATTGAAGTTGTTTTTAGGAAAGGTAGAAAACATTGTGGGAAAAGGAGAAAATGCTGGTTACCTTTACCCACAATGTTTAAAAAAGACTTCTCTATCTGGGTTGTTAGAACTAGGGTTTACGGTGCAAAACATTAAGATCTACAATGTCCGATACTTAGCCCTTTATCAGACAACAAAATTTCAGCCTTGTCCAAATCAAAAGCATTAAATTGTTTTGTAGATGACAAATTAAATATTACTCAAAACATAACCTTTGTCTTTTAAATGTAAGAAAACATAGAGGGAAAAAGAGTAAATGCTCTTATACCAAACATTCTCTCCTTTTCCCAGAATGATTCCAAAAGCCTTCTTCCCCAGGACCATTTAAAATTGGAAAGTTTTGTAAAAGGTTTATGCAATATTCTGACAAAAACTGCTTTTGAAACATGCAGGATTTTCAATACCTACTCTTTAACCCTTTACCACATTTTACTCCCGATTTTCAATGACACTGAGGTAGACGGATTTTCGAAACATTTTAGGAAAAGGAATGAAATGTGGGTTCCAACAATGTTTTTTCAAAGCTTTCCCTTATTGAATGGAAAATTATACTTAAACTGCATTAGGTTAATGAATACGGGAATGAAAATAACACATGTATAATTTTACAAAATATGTGAAACTGAAAAGCAAACAAATTGCAGGATACGATGAATTGAGCAAGTAAGGTTAAAAAATTACTGATTTGAAAAAACAGGGATACAAAAATGAAAACTAAAAATTTGAGCTTGTTTTTTTCCTTTTTCTTTTTCAAGAAGGTGTTTAAAGAGGTTTTGGAATCCTTTAATTAAACATGACCGAATGAATAGAATTGACAAATACAACAACTATCTAATTCAAACATTTCCGAAACCTTTACCAAGCTATCCTATGTTTTAATGACCATGATGAGGAAAGCTTTTGAAAACATTGTGGGAAAAGGAGGAAATGCTGATACCCAGCATTTTCTCCGTTTCCCACAATGTTTTCTACCCTTTCACTCTTTCCCAAATAACAATATTTTAGACGGGTCCAATTTGAAAGCACTTGCAGACGACAAAATTTATATGGCACAAAGGATGTGATTTGAATCAGATAGTCTAGAAAACATTGTGGGAAAAGGAGAAAATGCTGTTTACCAGCATTTTCTCAGTTTCCCACAATGTTTTCAAAAGGCCTATTTTTCAGGGTCGATAAAACTCAAAATTGTGTGGTACAAGGTTAAAAGGCAAATTCCCTCATTTGAACAACTTATTTTGTCTTCTGAACATGCTTTCAGGCATGCTTTCAGACATGGTCTAAAATTTTGACATCTAGCAAAGTGTTAAATATGATGATATGACAAATCCTTTGACTGACAGACAAACGTGATAGAATGAAATGAAATTACAATACAACTCCTTACATTCTGAAACAAATGAGTGAGTGAATGAGTTATACATGAACTTAAACCTTTAAAAGGAAAAAAAAAAAGGTTTTAAAATCATCTGTTTGAAAGTTTTAACCCCTAGACTTCTAAGCACGACTTACTGACCTTTTGCGGACGGCTTAGATCAAGATCAGACAGCAAAGAAAGTGCAGTCTGATCTTGGATCTGCACTGTCTGATAAGGAGATAATTTTTCTCCAAAGAATAAGTTAGAAATAATATTATTTTGGTATCGACTATTAGCTCGAAAGTTTTATTTAACTTACATAGCAGGATAAGCGTTAATACAATCCCTTCATAAGCAACAGCAAATAACTGACATGTACATAGGCACTAAGCTCAGAGAGATCAAAATGGTGCCATTTCCAGGCTGTTTCAGCCACAATTCCCACACAAAATATCAAGAATTGTAGATTTTAGATCAAGCTGCACTTTCCTTGATCTACACAGGCTGAAAAAATCACTTCCTCCTCTGCCTTGCATTCAAAGGATAAGGGAACCACATCTAATTAATATCCAGGGGTACCTTTCACTAAACCGCGTACTCACAAAATTTGCGAACACAGTTTTTGTTAGCAAGCATCAGTCTCAAAACAAGTTTCACTGAACTGCATAACTTTATGAATAGAGTAAACATTTGCATAACTTCAAGCCAGCTCATACCTTCTGGTAAAGCAGGGACCGTATGTGTGAATATTCAATGCCAAAATATGTGTGTAAATCTATGCACTTTAGTGAAAGGTACCCCTGGTATTTCACCCTTTACTACACAACTGTTTAACAACCTTGAGGGAGATGGCTTTAAAAACTAGAGTCCCTTGAGGGCCTGAAATCGCTCTACTGGCAGTGATTTTGCTTTTGGTGGAATACATTATGAATTCATGATGCAAAAAGAAAAAAAAAAAAAAAAACACAAAAATGTCTTCTTGCAACTGGGCTTGAACCAACGAAGACAGCGTAAGTAGGCATGGTGAATTGAATGAACAGTGAAAAAAAAATGAAGTGCAATTTCTAAAACTAATTGTTTGGAATCCAGCCAAATTTGATAGGGTTTCAGTACGCATTTTTGTTTGTAATGAAGTTTAACGCCATTTTAACAGCTTAGGTCGTATCATGGCGGTCAGTGACGCACCCATGTGTTTCCTGGCTTTCTCACACTAGTACTGACACAACTTTCTTTCCAAAGCCACTGACTACTTTTCTCACATGCATCAGAGGTGAGAGGCAAAAAATCGCCGGAAAGAAAGTTCACCGCTACCGGGTAGTAAACCTGCAACCTCCAGATCACGAGTCAGATAATCTAACCACTGATCTACCCGGCTGGGACGCCTTGTATTAAACAATCCTAGCAAATTTCAAAGAAATGTGACTAATAATGTGGACTTTGTTGAGTAAACAATACTAAGTCATCAAATGGCTGCTTTTCCTGAATGGATTACTAGATATTCTTCACTTTTAATAGGGTTCAATCCCTTAATGAACCAAATAATCTTTGCAAGTTTCAAAAGAATTGGATCAACACTGTGGACTTCATTACCTATACAAGAAATTAAAATTTTCAACTTTGAATGGCTACTTTTCCCATACTGATTGTCAGATTTTTTTCAAAATCAATAGGGTTCAAGCTGTTGATGATACAAAGCAACTGTGCAAGTTTCATGAAAATCCTACCACAAATGCAGACTTCATCGCGTAAACAAGAAATGGAAATTTTCAACTTTGAATAACTACTTTTCCCATACTGATTGTCATTTTTTTTTCAAAAATCAATAGAGTTCAAGTTGTTGATGAGCAAAGCAACTGTGCAAGTTTCATGAAATTCAGACCACAAAATGCTGACTTCATCGCGTAAACAAGAAATTGAAATTTTCAACTGGAAATGGCTACTTTTCCCAAACTGTTTGCTGGTTCAAAATCAATAGGGTTCAAGCTATTGATGAAATAAACAAACCGTGCAAGTTTCACAAAAATCTGATTACAAATGCAGACTTTATCATGTAAACAAGAAATGGAAAATTTCAACTTGAAATGGCTACTTTTCCCATACTGTTTGTTGGATTTTTTTCAAAATCAATAGGGTTCAAGCTATTGATAAGATAAACAAACTGTGCAAGTTTCACGGAAATCTGACCACAAATGCAGACTTTATCACGTAAACAAGAGATGGAAATTTTCAACTTAAAACGGCTATTTTTCCCTTACTGTTTGTTGGATTTTTTTCAAAATCAATAGGTTTCAAGCTATTGATGAGATAAACAAACTGTGCAAGTTTCACGAAAATCTGACCACAAATGCAGACTTTATCACGTAAACAAGAAAAAGACTAACTGACGGACAGACAGACGGACGGACGATGGAAACCATACCATGACATAAGCTCTGCTGGCTTTCAGCCAGTAGGGCTAAAAACTGAGGGAATGGATGAAAATGCGAGAAAGTGGCATTTTCTTCTTTTCCAACAATGTTTTCAATGCTATTTCAGAAAATCAAATTATTCAAGCCACATTTGATATGTTCTACGAAAATACTGGAAGTTTTGAATAAGTCTAAAATTTTGTCATCTGGTAAAGAGTCGGTAAGACAATCCACATATAATATGTAGGCAGAAGGGCACTTTGTGACACCTTTGCCAAAATTAGGGGTAAAAATCATCTTTGCAAGATATTTACAAATTCTCTGTTTTTTTTTTTGGACAGAGAGGCTTCAAACAAGTTACAGACCAACTCTTTACCACACAATCCCGAGCTTTAATGACCCGTGGGATATTGCCTTTTGAAAACCTTGTGAAAAAAGGAGAAAATGCTGGTACCCAGCATTTTCTCCTTTTCCCAAAAGGGTTTCTACACTTTCACTGACAATAACCACCATTTTAGCTAAATTTGATTAGCCGTTTGCAAATGCTTCCAATTTGGAACAAGTTAAAATTTTGTTGTTAGGTAAGAAATTAAACAAGTGTCAAACATTAAAGGAACCTAAAATACTGCAATTTAACAGTATGGAAAACATTGTAGGAAAATAAACAGTTTCTTGTTAAGAGCAACTGCTCCTTTCTTTTCCAAGAACAGTTGCCAAAGCTGTCTCCTGTATGCTAGTACAAGCAATTTCTCCTTTTCCCACAATGTTTTCAGCAGCTCTTCCCTACAAGATAGTGAACAGCTAACCTATTTTTATATACTATCAGTACGATTTCCAGCACTTCTTAGACAACCGTCCCCTTGACGGCTATGACAGGTGCCTCAAGACTGAAATTATTGTCACTTGGATTGTCATTGTCACATGATTCATCGTCTAACGTAAAGCATGGAATGTTTTTATTTCTCTCTGTATTTTCACTTGTCATCTTATCATTTTCAGTCTCTTCCTCTGAGTCCGTGTCGTCCATGTAAATAATTGGAATCTGAAATAAAAGATACTAAATTAAGTTTACCATTACACATACAATCCTACCCTCTTTTGATCCTGGGGAACAAACCTTTAAAACAATGTATAACCCTTTACCACACAATCCAAACTTTTAAAGACCCTGAAAGAGATGGCTTTTGAAAACCTTGTGGGAAAAAAAGAAAATGCTGGTAACCAGCATTTTCTCCTTTTCTCGCAATGTTTTTCTACACATCAAAGACAGAAATAGTCATTTTAGCAACATTTGTTTTGTTGTCTGCAAATGTATTCCATTTGGTCCAGTCTAAAATTCTGTTGTTTGGTAAACAGTTAATAAGGCCATGATGTGCGATTAAATGTGCCTCATATGATGGTACTTGTTTAAGGAAGGGTAGAAAAATTGTTGGAAAGGAAAAAATGCTGGTGATCCAAATTTTCTCCTTTTCCCACAATGTTTCAAAAGCCCTCTTCTCACGATTTGTTGAGATATTTGATTGTTTGGTAAAGGGTTAACAGCATTTTTCTCTTACTACATTGTTTTGAAAAGCCCTTTTTCTAATTGACTTGAAAACTCCAGATTGTTTGGTTAACCCTTTCCCACACAATCCCAAGCTTTAACGACCTTAAAATAGATGGCGTTTGTCAACATAGTTAGAAAAGGAGAAAATGCTGGTAAACGGCATTTTCTCCTTTTCAAACAATGTTTTCTACCTTACCAAAGGCAGAAATCATCATTTTAGCAGCATTTAACTTGTCGTCTGCAAAGGTTTTCAATTTGGTTCAGTCCAAAATTTTGTTGTTTAGTAAACAGTTAAAGGTTAAGATTCACTTTATTTTCACATATCAATCACAAGAAAGCACTAAACAGTTATGTCAAGTATATGAGTCTCACTCTATTATTCCCATCCTGCACTAGGCGACCTTTCTTTGGTTTCTTCAAGGAGTCTGATGTGATAATTTCAGAGTTGTCTGCCCCTGTTGGCTCCTGTCTCTGAAAAACGAAAAAAGAATAAATAATAATTCCAATAGGGATCCTATATCTGGTACGAGTTGCATCTCCCTTTCAATAGACTGCAGGCAATACCCTTTGGCAAACCTTGGGTGATCCATTGTTCAATTCCCACTGCTGTAGTGTATTATGTTGTGTGATATTCACATACATCATAAACAAATTACCCCGTGATAGTTTGCTTCACCGCTGATAAAATCATTCTCAGCTACAAATACATGTGTTACATTTTTCAGTCTTGCTTAATTTTTTTTTTTTTTTTTAACATCGTTTATCAATTTTGTTGGCAGTTTTCATTGAACAACTGATAAATGTAAATAACTTCACTGTAGTTGTAGTTGTTGTTGGTTAAGAATTTCTGTGTGACAGAAAGGTGTTTTAATGAATACCTTCTGGACACTGCAGACGCTAGATGCTATTTCAAAATCTGCCAAGTTGCAGTGAGTGTGGGGCAACATCCAACCATTGGAAAGTAGCTATTGGATATGACATGCACCTATCACACAACACACATGGCTTGCCATAGAGTCTGTTCCAAAAAAGCCGACAGGTTTACATGGGACCAATATCAATTGCTTCAGAATACAAGAGGGCCATAATGGCCCCGAGGTCGCTCACCTGAGCCTTTTGACCAAACATGACCCATTTCCAATCTCTTCTGAGGTATAATGACAGACATTCTGAAAAGCTTTAATCAATATTGGACTTAAAATATGGCCTCTAGAGTGTACAAAAGCTTTTTCTGGAATTTGTTTCTGTGATCTGTGACTCAACATTGCCTATTTTCAAACTTGTAGAAATTATCCAGACAAACATTCTGACCACCTTTCATGAGTATTTGCAAGAAAATGTGGCCTGTAGAGTGTACACAAGGGTTTTCAGAGATTTGACCAAATTCAATGAAAAAAGATGTCACTGGGAACTAACGTCACTGAAACCTTGGTAAAACATGAAGTTTGGTGAACGAAATGGATAATGTCACTACGATAGGCATTTGACGCATTTTTCATTTAACATGGATTCAAACAACTTCAAGGTAAACAACTATGCATTTTAATGATTTGTTGGCAAAAGTAAACGACTATTAGTTGCCTCATACAACCATTAGGTTATCCTTTTAACGCTACAATGTTCGAGTTTCATATGTTTGTCTTGTGGGCCGCTTGTATCGATAGACGCCGCCATTTTGGATGTTGTGTTGAAAGAATAATCATGTATACGGGCCTCCTGAAAGGGAAACTTGTTTTACGTGGATTTTGCCAGTGTACATGATTATTTGTTCGGGACATATTATCCAATCAGATCGCGAGATATTTCTTTGCAGTATAATAAAAGGTTTTTCTAAGATTTGACCTAGTGACTTACTTTCTGAGCCAACATGACCCATTTTCAAATTTTTCGAATGGAAATATTGCGCAACATTAAATGATGTTTCTTACCCGATTTTCCATCTGAAGTTTCCGCTCATCTATCAAAGGTGACGGTTTGGGTGAAAGTGAACTGGGTCTTATCAGGTATCTGAAACAAGAAGTTATATATTAACCCTTAGAGCACTGAAAAACCCGACACACATTTTCAATTTAGATATAATCGATATAATTGCAATTTCAATGTTGCTTATGTGACAAAAGACTAAGCAAAGGGTACAGTCTTTATCAAAGATCTGTCTGCATGTTTTGTGCAGTCTGATCTTGATCTTTAATGGCTGCAAAAGCAACCTTAGGGTTAATTTTCCGGTTTTCAATTGACGGAAAAAATTCAAGCATTAGGTTATGCGCCATTTAGTATCAGGATACTCATTTTCTCCTGAAATAAGTTTGCACCAGATGAATAAGAAAGAGAAGGCAGACTGAAGGGCAAATATATTACCACTTAACTCTTTACCGCTCTTCACGGCCCTGGGAAAGAAGCCTTTTGAAAACATTGTGGGAAAAGGAGAAAATGCTGGTAACCAGCATTTCCTCCTTTTCCCACTATGTTTTCTACCCTATCAAAGAAAAATTTCACCATTTGAGCCACACTGAAATTGCCGTCTGCAAACACTTTCAATTTGAACAAGGCTAAAATTTTGTCATCTGGTAAAGGGTTAAGAAACAGCACAGAACAGGCATATTACTTTTAACAAGAAAAGGAAATTCAGACACATCTACTAGTATAATGAAAGCTTTTGAAGACAACAAACAAATATTGTTGAAATGATGGCGTCTATATTTGAAAAGCTGAAACACAGCTGGGAAAAGAAAACAAGAACCAACACTTGTCTCCAATTACATTCTAGCTGAATTTCTATGTCAAAAACAAGGCATAACTTTATCAAAATATTTGAGGAGTACCTGTTCATGTAGTATGGGTTCCCTTTTTGATAGTTAACAATTGATCAGAGTTTGATTTAACTATCTTCCAAAACACATAACAATGTGGTCATGATAATGCCTTGATGTTTTCTTGAAAACTACAAATCCAAAAATGTTGATTATCAATATTAATATCAAAACTTCCTTCCTCTGGGTCCTTAAATCAAGAGGTAGTTTTGTACAGAATTAAATCCAACTTACATGACATCATCGATTTCCAGTTTGAGATCGTATCCAGGGTTGATTATAACATAAGAGATAGTATTTCTCTTGTCATTGGCCTCGTCATCTGCAAAAACAAAATTTCCTATACTAACTGACCCATTAATACAATAATACAACATTGTGTGTCCTCGCACAAGTCAGATTTTGAAAGCATCGCAGGAGGAGTATGGTAATAATTCCATGTTACAAGCAATTACAATTATGTGGAAAGCCACATAGTCTATAATCTGATTTTAGCGATCTAAGCACTCTGATTGTAAAGAAACTCCAGGTAAAACGTGGGTAGACCTGTGCACTGACGATTCCTTTTGTGTGTATATTCATTGCGGCGGCAAGTGCACCTACCATGAATTCCTGAAGTTCCTTTTACCAGTACTCTGCTCAATACTAGTATTCTTCCCAACCTACTGACGGATTCCTCGTTAGAATCAAAGTCTCTCTAATATAGATCTAGATCTACATGCAGTGAGGAAATGTTCCCATAAGATGGTCTTTACATGTTGACCAATAATCATTCCAAGATATTTTTTTCTGGACATAACTTAACGAAATTGTCAAGGAACTGTTTTTATTTTGTTCAGGAAATTAGGGACAGTTCGCCCTATTTCACATGTATAAATCTACGAAAGAAAATTGCTTTCTACTTTTGACAACGCTCAAAATTAGTTTTGGCAAAGACAGAATTCGAACTCAAAACCCTTTGATTTCAAGATCGAGAATCTAGCTCGTCATTCGAATAAATAGATATTTGTTCCACAAATCATTCACGTCGCTCGTATTGAGGCTTTGCCTTTTTCATATCATGATTTAATTCTACAAATTCAAGCTCTGCAAAATTCAATAAAGTCAGGTAAAAGTGAAGATAAAATAAACCCTTTACCTCAAAGCCATGACTTTTAATGACCGTGAGAAAGAAGCCTTTTGAAAACATTGTAGGACACGAGCTTCGCAGAGTGGCACATATACACCTGAAGGGGCTTGTCAGTGAAATGAGTTAAACTGAAGGATGTACTGTGCAAGAACAAGACACTGGACAGTTAGGGATCACATATGAGACCATGGCGTTATTTTTCTTGTACACTGCACTTCTCAATGTGATCTATGCACCTATGAAGTATCATTTTTACACCTCTAATAGTTTTTGAGTTATGCTCCTGACAAAATTTAAGTAAGAAAAAAATTAAAGGGCAAACTCCTAAACTATGGGGCCAAAAGTTATGGTTCTTGTACACTGCACTTCTCCTTAATGTCATCTATCAACCTGTGAAGTTTTAGGTTTATATCTCATGTAGTTTTCAAGTTGTGCACTAGACAAAATTTGAGTAAGAAAAATAAAATAAAGGGAGATAACTCCTTAATTATGCAATCAAGAGTTATGTTTCCTCTGCACTGCACTTCTCCTTGATAAGATCATTCCACCTATGAAGTATCATGTTTACACCTCTAATAGGTTTTGAGTTATGTTAATAATAAGATTTAAGTACAAAAATAACAAAGGGCAATAACTCCTAAACTATGGGGCCAAAAGTTATGGCTCTTGTACACTGCACTTCTCCTTAATGTCATCTATCAACCTGTGAAGTTTCATGTTTATATCTCATGTAGTTTTCAAGTTATGCACTAGACAAAATGTAAGTAAGAAAAATAACAAAGGGCAATAACTCCTAAATTATGCAATCAAGAGTTATGTTTCCTGTGCACTGCACTTCTCCTTGATGAGATCTATCCACCTAGGAAGTATCATGTTTACACCTCTAATACTTTTTGAGTTATGCTCCTGACAAAATTTAAGCATAAAAAATAACAAAAGGCAATAACTCTAAAATGCCTAAAGCGATCCAAATGTAAAGAGTCACATGCACAACTAAACATCATAGAGATTCATTGTGGCAAGTTTGAACTTATTCCGATGGAAACTGTAGGAGGAGTTGCGCACACAAGAAATTGCTAACGGACGGACAAACAGACAGACAGACGGACGGACGGACAAGCAAGACCATAACATAATACGACCCTTCAGGCGTATAAAAAGGAGAAAATGCTGGTAACCAGCATTTTCTCCTTTTTCCACAATGTTTTCTACCCTACCCTAAACAAATTTCAATTTTTCAGTCACATTTATTTTGTCCTCTGCACCCGCTTTCAATTTGGACAAGTCTGAATTTTGTCGTTTGGTAAAGAGTTAAGGTTACAAACCATAATCTGTAAGTGGTTGACCAAGACTCTGCATGTGACATTTGACCAGCTGGTTGATCTCTTGCCTCTCCGGCGTCATCATACTGGACTCTCTCTCATGCCGGTTGTTTCCATCCACCATCATGTTTAGTGATACCTGACATAAAAATTTTAAAAAAATGTATAAGAAAAAATTTCAATTTGTCAGGGTTAGTTGGATCATCATCTGCCTACTTTTCAACTCTTTACCCAATGACAGAATTTTAAACTGCTTCATTTAGAAAGCAATTGCAGATGACGAATGTTGCTACATTATGATACTTGTCTACGAAATGGTAGACAACATTGCGGGAAAGGAGAAAGAGCTGGTTATCAGCAAGACATGGTGACATGTTTTGATCTAGGATGCTATATTTGAGCCATGTTTTGGCAAAATAGGGCTTGATGCATCTCCATGAAGAACTGTACCAAGCACATCATTACATAGCTATAGATCCATAAAATCAATTTTGTTTAACAAGCAACTGAATCATGATGTATAATGGTCCTTTGACATGCAAAATATTTAAAGATAGCAAAGAGTTTCATCTCATGTCAGCCTGTGCAGGGACAAAATATCATCAAGACAAACATTCTATGTTTTATTAACACTGGGCAAAAATGTGACCTCCCAAGTGCAAACACTTTTCCCTTCTAATTTGACCATGCGATCTAAATTTGACCAAGATGACTCAGGATAACACATGTTAGTATCAGTACCAGATATTTCCAAGATTTACATGCAGACCAAATTTCATCATCAGATAAGAAAAGTACATCTGGCCTGCAACACGTGAAAAGGGGCATTCGGAAATTTGCGCAAAGTGACGTCTCGGATCAGCCTGCGCAGTCTGCACTGGCTAATCCGAAACGACACTTACCATTTTTATGTAATTTTCTGTTTTGCGTAAGTCTACTGTAGTACAGAATCGAATGTAGTCGTCAAGTGCCATTTCGGATTAGCCTGTGCCGACTGCGCAGGCTGATCCGAGATGACAATTTACACAAAAGTCCGAATGCCCCTTTTCGTGTGTTGCAAGCCATCTCTGGAGACAATGTTTCGAAAATAATCTCAACCGGAGGTGCCCTTTTCTTTTTAAATGATCTATTTATTATAGAGAAAATTGATTCTGACCAATTTCTATAGTTGCAATGGATTCAAACTATGGCTTCTAGATCACACAACATAAAAGGCAATTGGCCCTACAGCTCTCGCCTAGGTCTTAGATAGATATAGTCGAGAAGATCCTGATTGTTACTATGTAAACTACATGCAAAATGTATTCACTGTGCATAATGGGAATAAAGTTTATTTTTTCAATAAATGTACATGTATAAGATTTATGTGTGTTTCAGTAATTGACACCAGTGCAGCCCCAACTTTCATGAGAAAGTGACTGAAAATGAGGCCTTTCTAGTGCACACAAGGTTTTTCTAAGATGTGTCCCTGTGACTTACTTATTGGCCCTATGTTACCCATTTTTGAAATCATCAAGAATATTACCAAGACAAACATTCTGACCGATAGTCATGTGAATTGGACTGAAAACATTGCCTCTAGCGTGTGCACAACATTTTTTCAAAGACTTATTACAGTGATCTACTTTTTTACTCAACCAGGCCCCTTTTCAAGCTTGACTTAAAATGCTTTAGCAAAATGTGTTCATGCAAATAGCAACACATTCTATAATCCATTTTGACTCTTTACCAAATGATAAAATTCTAGACTTCACCAAATCAAAAGCATTTGCAGACAACAAATTAAATCTGAATGAAATCAAAGTATTTGTTTTTGATAGGACAGAAAACATTTCGGGAAAAGGTGAAAATGCTGGTAACCGTCATTTTCCTTTTTTCCCAACAATGTTTTTTAAAGTCTTTTTCCTCTTGGGTTGTTTAGTAAGACACAGAATAATTTCTTTTCAAGATGAAAAATAATTTAAAAGGTTACACAACTTTATAGCAGAATGAGAGTTCACACTGAGGACCAGGGATGTTCCTACCTTTTTTTCATTTGGCAACAAGGCCCTTTGAAACATTCTTCCCGGTTTTAAAGGCCCTTTGAAAGTGCATATTAAACAGCAAGTAGAGTGCTTCTGAAGTAGTCCATGTAATGTACCTAGTTTTTCTTATCAAATAAGGTATATTCTTAAATTAGTCAAATAGTTTTCATATTTCAAAATTTACAATTCTGATATCAGCAGCCACTGAATTTGCTACAGATGCAAATTTGCTACAATTGAATTCAATGCTTTTAGTTTTGAAATTGGGACTTTTTTTAGTAAAAGATAAGCCAAAATAAGTGTGCATGATCTGTCAATATTTTAAGAACTGGGAAATAAAATTGAGAAGAATAACGACTTTTGGGGAATTTTCTGGGGCCTATATTAATTCAACTTAGAATTTGAGATAGGAAAATCCCCTTGAATAATGAGAATAGTATGACAATGACAAAGTTGACACTTTTAACTCTATCATTACTAAATAAATGAGTCACACTTTTTCAAAGGTCACTAATAAACCTTTGCTGCAAGGAATGCCACTCATAATTTAACATAAGGTAGTGGACAGTGCAGATCAGAGATCAGACGGCACGTTCTGTGCAGTCTGATCTTGATCTACACTGTCTGCAAAATTTTTTGTGTCGTCTACAGTAAGGAAAGAGTTAACACTTGTAGCCCTGAACCTGGATATATCATTTCTTGTGCAGATAGTGTAGATCAAGATCAGATATAATGTACTGCCTGATCTTTGATCTACACTGTTAGGTTCTTTGCCAGATATTCTGATCAAAACAGCTTTGAAATTGCAATATCTGCATTTATAGTACTGACTGAGAATGTCCATTTCGTATGAGCCATGCTCTGGCAAAAGGGAGTTTAATGCATCTCTGTGATACTTTATACCAAGCAAGTCGTTACATAATTATGGATCCATAAAATTCATTCCATCTAACAATTGACCGACTCGTGAGATAGACTGCTCCTTTGGCATGCAGAAAATTTATGAATATCAAAAAGTTTTGATCAAGGTCAGCCTACTTACAATGCAGAGGCTGACCTGAGTCAACAGTTTTTGTAGATGCATTAAACTCCCTTTTTACAGAGGATGGCTCATACATTTATCACGAGGGTTAACAAAAAGCACAGTGTCAAACTGAATGAGCTCATGAGCTGTAAATTCGCAGGAGACAACTTTGAAAAACATCCATGTGAAAATTTAGATGAAATCAATATGACTAGAGGTGTGATTCCACTGCATGCATTAAGTTTTACTGATTTTCCCTTTATCATTCAATACCAAATTTGTCACCATCCTAAGCAAGACATGTTTTGAAAACATTGTGGAAAAGAACATTGCTGGTAACCAGCATTTTCTCCATTTCCCACACAATTTTCTAGATCTAGTCTTTCCATGACAAAATATATCATTCCAACAGTGTTTTTTTATCATTCCAACAGTGTTTTTATTTATCATCCGCAAAATGCTTTCAATTTGTACAATTTAAAAATTTTGTCATTTGATACAGAGTTAACTTTTAAGTCTTTACCACACAACAAAATTTTGGAGTCGTCCAAGTGGAAAGCCCTTACAAACAACATATTAAATTTGGTTCAAGTGATGACACTATCTGTGAATGGATAGAAAACATTGTTGGAAAAGGAGAAAATGCTGATTACCAGCATTTTCTCCTTTTCCAACAAAGTTTTCAAAATCATTCTCATTTAGGGTTGTTAAAACTAGGAATTGTGTGGTATACGGTTAAAACAACAACATTTTAGACTTGTCCAAATCCATAGCATTTGTGATTACAGTTGTGGAAAATGTCTTTAGTAGTCTAGAAACAAATGTAAGGAAACGAGCACATTCTGGTAACCAACATTTTTTTTCATTTTCTCCCACTATTTTCAAAAGCCTTTTACCATAACGTTGATGAAACTTGGAATTGTGTGGTACAGATTTAAACATGTCAAATGCACTTCTTAATCAAATGACATTTCCTGGTGGAAGCAGCAATCTGCATCAACAAAAAAAATGAGAATGAAGAGAAAGTCAAGAAATGGTTTCAACAAAATGAGAAAAAGTATGAGGAAGTATTCATATTGACAAAAATAAATAAATCTGATTTGAGAAAAAGGTTGTAAAAGTAGGGACTAAAGATATGTAAAATACATCTTCAAAAGGGATAACAGATAACAGTGCCACAAAACTTACAGCCGACATCACCTGTATTGTGCAAAATAAAAAATAAATTAAATAGAAAGTAATAATAAGTCATAACTTCTCAAATATGCAAACATCCAAACTAAAAACCAAAACCATTCCAATAATGATAAAACTTGCAGCTACATGCTCCTTTAACCCTCAAAGCACCTTTAATCCTTTACCACACAAACCAGAGTTTTAACCACCCTGATGAGAAAGAAATATTTTGTAAATATGGTGGGAAAAGGAGAACATGCTGGTAACCAGCACTGTCTCTCTTTCCCACGATGTTTTGTACTCTTTCAGAACAAAATCTCACAATTCCAGCCACATTTAAATTGTGATCTGCAAGTGTTTTTCAATTTGGGCAACTCAAAATATTTGTCCTTTGGTAAAGAGTTAACCCTTTACTACATGACCCAAGGCAGAAGGCTTATGAAGACATTGTGGGAAAAGAAAAAATGCTGGTAACCAGCATTTTCTCCTTTTCCCACATTCTCTCCTTTCAAAAACATTCATATCATATGTGTCACATACATTTTTTGTCTAAAAAAAAATAGTCCTTTTAATCAAATCAAGTCTAAAATTTTGTTGTTTGGTAGAGGTTTAAGCACATGAAAAACTTCTTTTATAAACAATATAGATTAAGCTCAGATTGCAAAGAACATGAGATCTGAGTTTAAAACTACAGTTTTATATATATTCTATTCTGTCTTCAAAAAAGATACTAGAAATGCAATTTCCATATTTCAACAACATAAAGAAATGTCCATCAAGATTACTAAGGGTCAGAACATTCATTTTTCATGCATCATTTTATAAGTATGTAAATTCACAGAAATAAAATTTTCTCTTCTGATATTCTAGAATCATGCAACTCATTGCCTCTTGCATTTTATATGTTTACGTTTCTAAAAATAATAAGAGAAAAAGAGAAAGTGATCTTAAACATTTTCTGTTTTTTAACACAGGCACTTGGTTTTTAACAAGCTTCCTTCCTTATAACCTTATATTTAAGATAAGGTGTCAACTGCAGGGTTGCATCTAGAAATTTTCAAATGGGAGCGTTTCCCCCATTGCCTTCAGAAAAAAAAAGGGGGGGCTCTCATTCCCCCCACCTCAATGTAAAAGGGGGAATTTATCTCATGGCAGTTCCCATTGTGTGGTAAAGGGTTAATGTATTATTTTGTTTTTATCCTTGGAAAAATAATAAAGGTCTCATCCATTAAAGGGTTCTTTTATTCTAGTCTTCTTTCTCTGTATGAATGTCCTGTACCTTCTTAACACTAGTTACAGAGCTATCACTGTAAGACAAGGAGACCTAACCCCCACCCTACCCTCTCCTACACTGTTCAATATTTTCATTTCATAAATTCACCAAAGTTTTTACCTCAGTATTCGACAGTTATTTTAGCTTCCACCTATTGTTTCATACAGATATTTATGTAAATTTACTGCTAAAATTCACTATCATAGCTGAAAAGACAGTCTGAAGTGCCTCTGATCAGACGATGTCATATTGACGTTTTGTTGCGTCATGGGTTTTTTCATTTTTTGCAGCAATCCATTTTTTTTAATGTCAATTACTTTTTCTTTTAAGTATGGCTAGAATTTGTCAATAAGGGTAGCAGATCACTTCAAAACCTGTCATTTTACACTAGATAAGTGGATTAACATCATTTTTGTGCTTTGAATTGATGACATGCCTGCTTGTTAAGTTGTGATAATGGTGACGCCTGGTCCTTCATACTTGATGCATACTGTTTATTGCGGAGTTACGATCTTTCAAGAATCTTGTAGCCTAAAGACATTACTTGTCACCAGTAGATTTGCCACAGCCTCATTTTTTGAGACATTTTTTTCTTAAATTGTCGCTTTCCATGGCATTGGCGACGGCGTGAGCTCTGCAGTGAGGCTATTCCTCCGCATAAAACAAATGACAAGCGTCTATTGATGTGATCAAAATAACCTGACAGTCTACGATTTAATAGTTTCAAATGACTATTGAGGTGACATTTTGTTACATTTTATCCCTCAACGTCATTTTTTCCTCCTTCTCTTTCTCTCTTTACCCATTATGGTGTGCACTATCATACAATTTTTGCAGACTATTTTGTTTTAGTGGGCTATTTGGTGCACAAACAAATTTCATTTTCATGGGATTTTGAATTTTGATGTGGGATTTCGGCAATTCTGAGATGCAAACCTGCAACTGTATTACCTGCTGAACACCATCCAGAATTAATTGTGAGATTTTTACATGTTTCTAAATTCACATAGAAAAAGTCATTACTTTTATCATGTTCTGTGATAACTTATTTTCAATCTGGTACATGGAACAAAACAAGTGCATTAATATTAAGAAAGCAATAAAGATCGAAACTTTGGAAGTCAAAAAAGAGCTTCTTGCAAAGAAAGTGTTCAAATCACCATTTAATCCTTTAACATTTAATTTGTGCTGTCATAATTACTAGTTTGTCAAAATTAGTATTCCAGTGCATGCACAAAAAAGGAAAAATTATTTTATATGTAAAAGTACCTGTATTGAAATGCTTCAAGATTTTGAATACAACATGTGTGATTTTACCCCTCATTTCAACTTTGTGAAGTTACCAATTGTTTTTCATTTTCTATTTCAAAACTTTTGGCCATGACAACAAGATTAACTGTCTTAAAATTTAGATTCGATCAAACTGAAAACATAATTATGCAGCTGATATAATATGATTCAACAACTACAACTTGTCTTTGTAAAGGTAGAAAATGTTGTGGGAAGAGGAGAAAACGCCGTTTTAAATATTTTCTGAATGTTTCTTTTATCACATAACTACCTTTGTTTCCAGCGTAATACATGTTTAGCCATTATCAATTTTCTTATCTTGCACTCATTTCAGATTAGCATTATGTGACATCATATCATAACATCATTTTACACTAGTTTCAGAGAAGTAAATTGAGGAATGCTCATGTGTACATACTTGGTTTTGCAAATTTTAACCTAATACTCTTCTTATTATGGTTATGTGATTTTAAAACAAGAGGGCCATGATGGCGTTGAAGTTGCTCACCTGAGCCTTTTGACCAAACATGATCCATTTTAAATCTCTTTCGAGATATCATGACAAACATTCCAACAAGCTTTCATAATTGGTGAACTGAAAATTTGCAAATTTGGCTTCTAGTATGTACACAAGCTTTCTCTAGACTCATCTAAGATGTCATCAAGACAAATATTTTGACCGAGATTCAAGAGTATTGAACTTAAATTGTGGACTCTAGAGTATAACAAGGTTTTCTAAGATTTAACCTCGTGGCCTAGTTTTTCACCTGACCCAACCCATTTTCATTCATCAAAGATGTTATCAAGAAAAAAATTCAGACCAAGTTTCATGAGTATTGGGCTGAAAATGTGGCCTCTACAGCAAACACAAGTTTTTTCAAATATTGTTCCCCATGACCTAGTTATTGACCTGAGGTGACCCACTTTCAAACTCCTAGATAATATCAAGAGAAGCATTCTGACTAACTTTCATGAGTATTTGAGTGAAAATGAGGCCTCTAGAGCTTACACATGGTTTTTATAGGATTTGACCTAGTGACCTAGTTTTTACCCAACATAACCCACTTTTGAACTCGTCCGAGATATCATCGAGACAAACATTCCGACCAACTTTCAAGATTATTGGACTAAAAATGAGCGTACACAAGGTATCAAAGATTTAACCTAGTGACCTAGTTTTTGACCCGAGATGACCCATTTTCGAACATGTCCAAGATATCATCAAGGGAAACATTCTGACCAAGTGTCATGAGTATCAGACTGAAAATGTGGCCTCTAGAGCGTACACACGGTCTTTCTAAGATTTGACCTATTGAGCTAGTTTTAGACCTGACATGAGCCACTTTCAAAGTATCAGACAGAAAATGTGCCCACTAGAGCGTACACAAGGTAAAAAGTTGACAACAGACAACAGACGCCGGACACAGCACGATCACAATAGCTCACTATGAAATTTCGTGCTCAGGTGAGCTAAAAAATATGACATAGGTTGGCTTTTGAGATAAAATTTATTTAAAGTCATCTCAAAAAATGTCATAAAACTTTCCAGAGGCTCACTTTATTGCATTTTTTCAAGACCTATTTTATAAAATTTGATCTCAAATGCAAACTCATGTCATATCCTATATATCTGGCAGCAGTATCTAGGTCCCTCATTTGTTTAATTGAAAATACCCTGATTACAAAATTTATATGGCACTTTCAGTCTTTAACTTGACTGTTTACAAAGTTCTTGACTCATTTAACTTGAAAATATGTACAGACAACAAATTGAATTTGAGCCATTTAATGATGGTATTTACTTTTGAAAGGGTAAAATACATTGTGGAAAAATGCTGGTTCACCAGCATTTTTTTTTTTTTTTTTTTTTTCCTTTTCCCATGGTGTTTTCAACAAGAGGGCCATGATGGCCCTGAAGTCGCTCACCTGAACCTTTTGACCAAACATGATCCATTTTAAATCTCTTTCGAGATATCACGACAAACATTCCAACAAGCTTTCATAATTAGTGAACTGAGATAGGTAAAGTTAGCTACTAGTAGTTGGCTACTAGTAGTCAGCTACTTGAGCTGGTAAAATTGGTTATTTGTAGCCAGCTACTGTTAGCCACCTTCTAGTAAGCAGTCACCTGTAAAGGAAACTCTGGCAATTCGTACCCAGTGACCAATGTATAGGTAATTAAAATGGAGGTTTTTATTAGTTTCCTAAAGGTACAAGTAGCTGGCGAACCAAATGTCGGCGCCTTAAACGAAATGTTTTTCTTCCATCAAGAATACCATATAAATGCATCAGAAAAATCAATATCAAATAATTTCCTGTATTAAAGGGTCAAGCTACGAGATCTGTCAATAGGAATTTTTTTCACATTTGTTTTTAATTTGGGATTCAAAATGTACAAGTAACTGACGAGATTAAGACAGACATTTCAAAATATTTCAAAGAATCATATTCTCTGTACTACGGAGAAATTAAAAATATCATTTTCAATTCATTTTTAATTATTAAAGGGGCCAGCTAATCGTCATGAAAATTGGGACATTTTTCAATTTCACTTAGAAAGGAATTCAAAGGTACAAGTAGCTGGCGAATCTAACAGCTGTTTTTGTAATTAAGTGCTTGTTTTGAATAAAGTAGACTATAAATGCGAAATGATGATTTAAAATGTACAAGTAGCTGGCTAGATTTAGAGACATTTTTCAAAATATTTCAACAAATCATATTGAGGATACTTAGGAGAAAACAAAGATATCAAAATCAATCCATTTTTATTCATTAAAGGGGGCAGCTACTTGTCAGGAAAATGCAGATATTTTTCAATTATACTAAGTGCGAAATCAAAAGGTACAAGTAGCTGGCGAGCCTAAGAGTGAATTTTGAAATTAAATGCTTGTTTTGAATAACAGAGACAATGGATGTATGAGAAAACTCAAAATTGAACCATTTCCGATTATTACAGGGGCCAGCTACTTGATTCAAAAACGGGACAACTTTGCTGTTTTTCGAAATAATGGTTTTAAATGTACAAGTAGCTGGCCAGATTTAGAGAGATTTTTCAAAATATTTCAACGAATCATATTGAGGATATTTAGGGGAAATTAAACGTATCAAAATCATTCCATTCTTATCATTTAAAGGGCCCAGCTACTCGTTAGGAAAATGCGGATATTTTTCAATTTTACTTAGAGTGAAATCAAAAGGTACAAGTACCTGGCGAGCCTAAGAGGGAATTTTTATATTAAATGCTTGTTTTGAATAACAGAGACTATGAATGTACGAGAAACTAAAAATTGAATCATTTCCGATTATTAAAGGGGCTAGCTACTTAATTTAAAAACGGGACAACTTTGCTGTTTTTCGAAATAATGATTTTAAATGTACAAGTAGCTGGCTAGATTTAGAGAGATTTTTCAAAATATTTCAACGAATCATATTGAGGATATTTAGGGGAAATTAAAGGTATCAAAAGCAATCCATTCTTAAAGGGCCCATCCACTCGTCAGGAAAATGAGGATATTTTTCAATTTAATTTAGAGTGAAATCAAAAGGTACAAGTAGCTGGCGAGCCTAAGAGCGAATTTTGAAATTAAATGTTTGTTTTGAATAACAGATACTATGAATGTATAAGACAACTCAAAATTGAATCATTTCCGGTTATCAAAGGAGCCAGCCATTTGATTTGAAAACTGTACACCTTTCGTGTTTTTCGAAGTAATGATTTCAAATGTACAAGTAGCTAGCGAGATTAAAAGAGATTTTTCAAAATTTTTCAACAAATCTTTTTGGGGACACTTAGGAGAAATTAAAAATATCAAAATCAATCCATTCTTACCCATTTAAGGGGCCAGCCACTCGTCATGAAAATGCGGATATTTTTCATTTTACTTAGAGTGAAATCAAAAGGCACAGGTAGCTTGCGAGCCTAAGAGCGATTTTTGAAATTGAATGCTCGTATTGAATAAAAGAGACTATAAATGCATGAGAAAACTCAAAATTGAAGCATTTCCGGTTATTAAAGGGGCCAGCTACTTGATCTGAAAATGGGACAACTTTGCACTTTTGCGAAATCATGATATAAAAAGTACAAGTAGCTGGCTAGATTTAGAGAAATTTTTCAAAATATTTCAACAAATTATATTGAGGATACGTAGGAGAAATTAAAGATATCAGAATCAATCCATTCTTTTTCATTAAAGGGGCCTGCTACTCGTCATAAAAAATGCGGATATTTTTCAATTTTACTTAGAGTGAAATCAAAAGGTACAAGTAGCTGGCAAGCCTATGAGCGATTTTTTAAACTGAATGCTCGTATTGAATAAAAGAGAGTATAAATGCACAAGAAAACTCGAAATTGAAACATTTCCGGTTATTAAAGGGGCCAGCTACTTGATCTGAAAATGGGACAATTTTGCACTTTTGCGAAATCATGATTTAAAATGTACAAGTAGCTGGCTAGATTTTGAGAAATTTTTCAAAATATTTCAACAAATCATATTGAGGATACATAGAAATTAAAAATATCAAAATCAATCAATTCTTATTCATTTTAGGGGCCAGCTACTCGTCAGGAAGATAAGGATATTTTTCAATTTTACTTAGCGTGAAATCAAAAGGTACAAGTAGCTGGCGAGCCTAAGAGCGAATTTTGAAATTATATGCTTGTTTTGAATAACAGATACTATGAATGTATGAGAAAACTCAAAATTGAATCATTTCTAGGTATGAAAGGGGCCAGCTACCTGATTTGAAAACTGGACAACTTTGCTGTTTTTCGAAGTAATGATTTCAAATGTACAAGTAGCTATCTAGCTTAAAAGAGATTTTTAAAAATATTTTAACAAATCATTTTGAGGACACTTAGGAGAAATTAAAAAATATCAAAATCAACCCATTCTTATCCATTTAAGGGGCCAGCTACTCGTCATGAAAATGTGGATATTTTTCAATTTTACAAGTAGCTGGCGAGCCTAAGAGCGATTTTTGAAATTGAATGCTTGTTTTTAATAAAGATGACTATAAATACATAAGAAAACTCTAAATTGAAGCATTTGCAGTTATTAAAGGGGCCAGCTACTTGATCTGAAAATGGGACACCTTTCCACTTTTGCGAAATAATGATTAAAAAAGTACAAGTAGCTGGCTAAATTTAGAGAGATATATTGTAAACTAATTTGATGAATGATACTAGGGAAACTTAGGAGAAATTAAAGATATTAAAACCAATCCATTCTTATTCATTAAAGGGTCCAGCTACTCGTCATGAAAATGCGGATATTATTCAATTTTACTTAGAGTGAAATCAAAAAGTACAAGTAGCTGCTCGTATTGAATAAAAGATACCATAAATGTACGAGAAAACTCGAAATTGAAGCATTTCCGGTTATTAAAGGGGCCAGCAACTTGATCTGAAAATGGGACAACTTTGCACTTTTGCGAAATCATGATTTAAAATTTACAAGTAGCTGGCTAGATTTAGAGGAATTTTTTCAAAATATTTCAACAAATTATATTGAGGATACGTAGGAAAAACTACAGCTGTCACTGAATGTGACTTTATACCCCCGCCAGCGCTTTGACAGAAACAGGCAATTTAACAAAAAATTTTCTAATTTCAAGGGGAGATTACCCTTGAATCATAGGGAGTAGATGATTGAAAACTGCGTATTGCACAACTTCAATATATGATCAATATATGTGCGAAGTTTCAATACAATTGAAGGAAAACTGTAGGAGTTTGCGACACAAAATTACTAGTATTTTGTACGCAGACGGGCACACGGACGGACACATAGACGGATGGACAGTATAACCCCAAAAACATTCGTTTTGCGGGGGTATACTTAAAGATATCAAAATGAATCCATTCTTATTCATTAAAGGGGTCAGCTACTCGTCATAAAAAATGCGGATATTTTTCAATTTTACTTCAAGTGAAATCAAAAGGTACAAGTAGCTGGCGACCCTAAGAGCGATCTTTGAAACAGAATGCTTGTTTTGGATAACAGAGACTATAAAGGCATCAGAAAACTAAAAAGTGAATCATTTTCGCTTATTAAAGGGGCCATCTATTTGATCTAAAAATGGGACAACTTTGCTGTTTTTCGAAAGGATGATTTTAAATGTACAAGTAGCTGCCTAGATTTAGAGAGATATTTCAAAATATTTCAACGAATCATATTGAGAATATTTAGGGGAAATTAAAGGTATCAAAATCAATCCATTCATATCATTAAAGGGCCCAGCTACTCGTCATGAAAATAAGGATATTTTTCAATTTTACTTGGCGTGAAATCAAAAGGTACAAGTAACTGGCAAGCCTAAGAGCGAATTTTGAAATTATATGCTTGTTTTGAATAACAGAGACTATGAATGTATGAGAAAACTCAAAAGTGAATCATTTCTAGGTATGAAAGGGTCCAGCTACCTGATTTGAAAACTGGACAACTTTGCTGTTTTTCGAAGTCATGATTTCAAATGTACAAGTAGCCAGCGAGAATAAAAGAGATTTTTCAAAATATTTCAATGAATCATATTTAGGATATTTAGGGAAAATTAAAAATATCGAAATCATTCCATTCTTATCATTTAAAGGGCCCAGCTACTCGTCAGGAAAATGCGGATATTTTTCAATTTTACTTAGAGTGAAATCAAAAGGTACAAGTACCTGGCGAGCCTAACAGCGATTTTAGAAACTGAATGCTCGTATTGAATAAAAGAGAGTATAAATGCACGAGAAAACTCGAAATTGAAACATTTCCAGTTATTAAAGGGGCCAGCTACTTGATCTGAAAATGGGACAACTTTTCACTTTTGCGAAATCATGATTTAAAATGTACAAGTAGCTGACTAGATTTAGAGAGATATTTCAAAATATTTCAACAAATCATGTTCAGGATATTTAGGGGAAATTAAAGGTATCAAAATCAATCCATTCTCATCATTTAAAGGGGCCTGCAATTCATCATGAAAATGCGGATATTTTTCAAGCCTATGAGCTTTTTTTTAAAATAAATGCTTGTTTTGAATGAAGAAGACTAGAAAGGCACCAGAAAACTCAAAATTAAAAGATTTCCAGTTATTAAAGGGGCCAGCTACTTGATCTGCAAACGGGACAATTTAGCAGTTTTGCGAAATAATGATTCAAAATGTACAAGTAGCTGGCGATATAAACTCTTTACAAAACAACAAAAATGTAGACTTGTCCAAATTTAAAGCATTTGCAGACGACAATTTAAATGTGGCTCAAATGGTGCAAACTTTCTTTGATTAGGTAGAAAACATTGTGAGAAAAGGAAAAAATGCTGGTAACCAGCATTTTCTCCTTTTTTCTACTATGTTTTCAAAAGGCTTCTTTCCCAGGGTCGTGAAATGTCGGCATTGTGTAGTAAAGGGTTAAGACAGATATTTCAAAAGCTTTTAGCCAATGATGGGCAATGACAAAATCGTACACGGGAGATAATAATACTAGTAATTTTTCTTTTACATTTTTTAAACGTCTTTCATCTACCAAAAATGGTATAGACCATGTTCCTTTACAAAATAGTTCCCCATGAAATAACAAACTTGCATTCAGTTTCCACAGGAATCATCAAATTAACAACATAAACACATTTAAGACATGTCCTTTCATTTTCTCCGATAAAACAATGCAGCAGAAGTGCTTGCTGTCAAATTTTCAAATGACTTTTGACTACTATGACCTGGAAGGTGTTCGCAGTGGTGTCACTCCATAAACGACAGCAGTTTGTCAAACACAGAAGGGTTCCGAATGAGGAGAGACCATGAACAACAACTTCTGGCAATTTCTGATTGTATCGAACAGACCTAGCTTTCAAAGTGAAAGTTTCACAGACCCACAATAGCGTACGCCAGTATCGAATTATCATTCGACCCCCATATAAAAGGTAGGCAATTTATATCAAAAATCGCTCATTAGCCCACTAGCTACTTGTACCTTTTGATTTTACTCTAGGTAAAATTGAAAAATATCCTTATTTTCATGACAAGTAGCTGCCCCCTTTGATGAATAAAAATGGATTGATTTTGATACCTTTAATTTCTCCTAAGTATCTTCAATATAATTTGTTGAAATATTTTGAAAAAGTCTCTCTAAATCTAGCCAGCTACTTGTACATTTTAAATCATCATTTCGCAAAAGTTCAAAATTGTCTTATTTTCATATCAAGTAGCAGCCCCTTAAATAACCGTAAATGCTTCAATTTTGAGTTTTCTGACGCATTTATAGTCTACTCTATTTAAAACAAGCATTTAATTACAAAAATCCCTCTTGGGCCCGCCAGCTACTTGTACCTTTTGATTTCACTCTAAGTAAAATTGAAAGATATCCACATTTTTATGACGAGTAGCTGGACCCTTTAACGAATAACAATGGATTGGTTTTAGTATCTTTAATTTCTCCTAAGTATCCTCAATACGATTCGTTGTATTAGTTTAAAGTACGAGGGTCCTCCAGTAATGAGTGAGACTGTTGTCATATCTCAAAAATTGTCTGACAGATTTTAGTGAAACTTTGCACATATTAGCAACACAAAAATTACGCCAAATGAGGTTACGTTATGACGTCACAATTATGACGTCATTTCCTGTGACACAAACAACTGCAACATGGCCAGCTTCACAGCAGAAGAACAACGTGCATATATAAAAATTGAGTATTATAAGGGTAGAACTGGAAAAGAGATTTTTCAAACCTTACAAAAAGTTTGTGGGGACCAAGCTATTTCTCATGAAGCAGTGTTCCGTTGGATTGCACAGTTTAGGGAAGGAAGGACTAGTGTGCAGAAGCAACCCAGCCCAGGTCGGCCAACAGAAGCAACAAGCGAAGAAAATATCCAAAAGGTGAAGGCTGTAATGGAGACTGATCGAAGATACACATGTGAAGAAGTAGCCAATGAAATTGGGATAAGTCATGGGTCAGTACATACAATTTTGACAAATAAGTAAAACATGCGACATGTTGCTGCAAGGTGGGTACCCCATGCACTGAGCTCGGAGCAGAAACAGGCAAGAGTGGATGTTGCCAGTCAATTACTGGAAAGATACAAAAATGAGGGTGATATGTTTCTTAACAGAATAGTGGCAATAGATGAGACTTGGATATGAATTTATGAACCAGAACTAAAAAGACAATCTTCAGAATGGCACACGCCGGGGTCCCCACAACCCATTAAATTCAGGCAAAAACAAGGAAATTTGAAGATGATGATGATTTTTGCCTATGATAATCACGGCATATTAGCTGCAAATCTGGTCCCGATCGGGAAAACAGTCAATCAAGAGTATTATTGTACATTTCTGATGTCTGTCTTGAGACCTGCCATTCGCAAGAAGCGACCGCAGCTGCTTGAACTTACACCATTAATTCTGCATGACAACGCCGCCTGTCACAAGGCAGGTAGGGTGACGTCACTTTTGACGCTCATTAACTGGGACATTTTACCGCACCCTCCATATTCTCCAGACATGAGTCCTCCAGACTTTGATCTTTTTCCTAGGTTGAAAGAACCATTGCGAGGCATTAACTCTGGTTGCCTAGCAACGGGAATAAGAAGACTTCCTCACTGATCGAATTCTGTCATTGAAAAGGGAGGAGCCTATATTGAAGGAATGTAGGAACATTGGATGAGTATTAGTTCAGGTATTTCTTCAATAATTACAGTCTCGCTAATTATTGGATGACCCTCGTATATCTCTCTAAATTTAGCCAGCTACTTGTATGTTTTTAATAATTATTTCGCAAAAGTGGAAAGGTGTCCCATTTTTAGATCAAGTAGCTGGCCCCTTTAATGACCGAAAATGTTTCAATTTAGAGTTTTCTCATGCATTTATAGTCATCTTTATTCAAAACAAGCATTCAATTTCAAAAATCGCTCCTAGGCTCGCCAGCTACTTGTACCTTTTGATTTCACTCTAAGTAAAATTGAAAAATTATCCACGTTTTCATGACGAGTAGCTGGCCCCTTAAATGGATAAGAATGGATTGATTTTGATATTTTTAGTTTCTTCTAAGTGTCCTTAAAATGATTTGTTAAAATATTTTGAAAAATCTCTTTTAAACTCGCTAGCTACTTGTACATTTGAAATCATTACTTTGCAAATGTGGAAAGTTGTCCCATTTTCAAATCAGTAGCTTGCCCCTTTAATAGCTGGAAATGCTTACATTTTCACTATTTTGGTGCATTTATCATCCCCTTTATGTAAAACAAGCATTAAATTTTGAAAACAGCTCTTAGACTCGCCAGCTACTTGTACCTTTGAATTCCTGAGTGAAAATGAAAAATATCCCAATTTTCATGACGAGTAGCTGGCCCCTTTAATAACCGGAAATGATTCAGTTTTGAGTTTTCTCATATATTCATTGTATCTGTTATTCAAAACAAGCATTTAATTTCAAAATTTGCTCTAAGGCTCTCCAGCTACTTGTACCTTTTGATTTCACTCTAAGTAAAATTGAAAAATATCCGTATTTTCATGATGAGTAGCTGGCCCCTAAAATGAATAAGAATTGATTAATTCTGATATTTTTAATTTCTCCTACGTATCCTCAATATGATTTGTTGAAATATTTTGAAATATCTCTCTAAATCTAGCTAGCTACTTGTACATTTTAAATCATGATTTCGCAATTTTCAGATCAAGTAGTTGGCCCCTTTAACAACTGGAAATGCTTCAATTTTGAGTTTTCTCGTGCATTTATAGTCTCTTTTATTTAATACGAGCATTCAATTTCAAAAATCGCTCTTAGGCTCGCAAGCTACCTGTGCCTTTTTATTTCACTCTAGATAAAATTGAAAAATATCTGCATTTTCGTGACAAGTAGCTGGCCCCTTAAATGGGTAAGAATGCAATGATTTTGATATTTTTAATTTCTCCTAAGTGTCCCCAAAAGAATTGTTGAAATATTATGAAAAATCTCTTTTAATCTCACTAGCTACTTGTACATTTGAAATCATTATTTCGAAAAACAGCAAAGTTGTACAGTTTTCAAATCAAGTAGCTGGCCCCTTTAATAACTGGAAATGATTCAATTTTGAGTTGTCTTATACATTCATAGTATCTGTTATTCAAAGCAGGCATTATTTTAATTTCAAAATTCGCTCTTAGGCTCGCCAGTTACTTGTACCTTTTGATTTCACTCTAAGTAAAATTAAAAAATATCCGCATTTTCCTGACGAGTAGCTGGGCCCTTTAAATGATAAGAATGGATTGATTCTGATACCTTTAATTTCCCCTAAATATCCTCAATATGATTCGTTGAAATAATTTTAAAAATCTCTCTAAATCTAGCCAGCTACTTGTACATTTGAAATCATGACTTCGAAAAACAGCAAGGTTGTCCCCTTTTTAAATCAAGTAGCTGGCCCCTTTAATAATCGGAAATGATTCAATTTTTAGTTTTCTCATACATTCATAGTCTCTGTTATTCAAAACAAGCATTTAATTTCAAAATTCACTCTTAGGCTCGCCAGCTGCTTCTACGTTTTGATTTCACACTAAGTATAATTGAAAAATATCCGCATTTTCCTGACAAGTAGCTGCCCCCTTTAATGAATAAAATGGATTGATTTTGATATCTTTAATTTCTCCTAAGTATCCTCAATATGATTCGTTGAAATATTTTGAAAAATCTCTCTAAATCTAGCCAGCTACTTGTACATTTTAAATCATCATTTCGCAAAAGTGCGAAGTTGTCCCGTTTTCATATCAAGTAGTTGGCCCCTTTAATAACTGGAAATGCTTCAATTTCGAGTTTTCTGATGCATTTATAGTCTACTTTATTCAAAACAAGCACTTAATTACAAAAACAGCTGTTAGACGCGTTAGCTACTTATACCTTTGAAGTGAAATTGAAAAATGTCCCAATTTTCATGACGAGTAGCTGGCCCCTTTAATGATTAACTAGAGCTGTCACTGAATGTGACTTAATACCCCCGCCAGCGCTTTGACAGAAACAGGCAATTTAACAAAAAAATTTCTAAGTTCAAGGGGAGATTACCCTTGAATCATAGGGAGTAGACGATTGAAAACTGTGTCTTGCACAACTTCAGTATACGATCAATGTATCAACAAACTTTCAATACAATACAGCAAAACTGTAGGAGGAGTTCACGACACAAAATTACTAGTATTTTGTACACAGAGGGACACAGGACGGACGGACAGACAGGCTGATTCCAGAATACCCCCGAAAACATTCGTTTTGCGGGGGTATAAAAATGAATTGAAAATGATATTTTCAATTTCTCCGTAGTACAGTGAATGTGATTCTTTGAAATATTTTGAAATGTCTGTCTTAATCTCGTCAGCTACTACGAATTGCCAGATTTTCCTTTACAAGTGACTGCTTATTAGAAGGTGGCTACCAGTAGCTGGCTACAAATAACCAATTTTACCAGCTCAAGGAGCTGGCTACTAGTAGCTGGCTACTAGTAGCTGGCTACTAGTAGCTAACTTTACCTGAACAAGTAGCTGGCTACTAGTAGCTTACTACTAGTAGCTAACTTTACCTATCTAGTGAACTGAAAATTTGCAAATTTGGCTTCTAGCATGTACACAAGCTTTCTCTAGATTCATCTAAGATGTCATCAAGACAAATATTTTGACCGGGTTTCATGAGTATTGAACTTAAACTGTGGCCTCAAGAGTATAACAAGGTTTTTCTAAGATTTAACCTTGTGGCTTAGTTTTTCAACCGACCCCACCCATTTTCATTCATCAAAGATGTTATCAAGAAAAGAATTCTGACCAAGTTTCATGAGTATTGGCCTGAAAATGTGGCCTCTAGGGCAAACACAAGTTTTTTCAAATATTGTTCCCCGTGACCTAATTATTGACCTGAGGTGACCCATTTTCAAACTCCTAGATAATATCAACAGAAGCATTCTGACTAAGTTTCAAGAGAATTTGAGTGAAAATGTGGCCTCTAGAGTTTGCACATGGTTTTTCTAAGATTCGACCTAGTGACCTAGTTTTTCATCCAACATAACCCACTTTTGAACTCGTGCGAGATATCATCAAGACAAACATTCTGACCAAATTTCAAGAGTATTGGACTACAAAGTGTCCTCTAGAGCATACACAAGGTATCAAAGATTTGGTCTAGTGACCTAGTTTTTGACCCGACATAATCCATTTTCATACTTGTCCGAGACATCATCAAGGCAAAAATTCTGACCAATTTTCAAGAGTGTTGGACTCAAAATGTGGACTCTAGAGCGTACACAAGGTCTTTTTAAGATTTGACCTATTGACCTAGTTTTAGACCTGACATGACCCATTTTCGAAGTCGTCCGAGATATCATCAAGACAAACATTCTGACCAATTTTCAAGAGTCTTGGACTGAAAATGTGGACTCTAGAGTGTACACAAGGTTTTTCTAAGATTTGACCTAGTAACCTAGTTTTTTACCTGACATGACCCATTTACAAACTCGTCCGAGATATCATCAAGATAAATATTCTGACCAACTTTCAAGAGTACTGGACTGAAAATGTGGACTCGAGAGCGTACACAAGGTTTTTCAAAGATTTGTCCTATTGACCTAGTTTTTGACCCGACATGACCCATTTTAGAACTCGTCCAAGATATCATAAAGGCAAACATTCTGACCAATTTTCAAGAGTACTGGACTGAAAATGTGGCCTCTAGAGCGTACACAAGATTTTTCTAAGATTTGACCTAGTGACCTAGAATTGACCCGACATGACCCATTTTCGAACTCATCCAAGATATCATCTAGGCAAATATTCCGACTAACTTTCAAGAGTACTGGACAGAAAATGTGGTCTCTAGAGCGTACACAATGTTTTTCAAATATTTTACCTAGTGACCTACTTTTTTACCCGACACGACCTATTTTCATACTAGTCCAAGATATTATCAAGGCAAACATTCTGACCAACTTTCTGGAGTATTGGACAAAAAATGTGGCCTCTAGAGCGTACACAAGACTTTTCTAAGATTTGCCCTAGTGACCTAGTTTTTGACCCAACATGACCCATTTTCAATCTGTCCAAGATATCATCAAGGCAAACATTCTGACCAAGTTTCATGAGTATCAGACTGAAAATGTGGCCTCTAGAGCCTACACAAGGTAAAAAGTTGACGACGGACGACACACGACACACGGCGGACAAGGCACGATCACAATGGTTCACCATGAGCACTTCGTGCTCAGGTGAGCTAAAAAGCTTTCTTCATCGATGTCATTTAAAAAGGCTGATTGTTCAATACAAGTGTTTAAGAAACAAGTCAAAAATTTAAAAAAAAAAAAAAAGAGGTGATTAGGAAAAAGCAAAGCAAAAGATGTGTGGAAGCCAATTCAGTAAAACTTGCTTAACTGATGCTGTTAATGCAGATAGTCAACACCAAAATTCAAACTAAAGACAGGAATATGTTATTTATAAGTGTTAATCTCGGTTAAACAATAACTTATTAAAAAGTGTTAATATTAGTGAAATATCTACCCTTCTATATCCTCTCCCTCGCTGAAAAAGTAAACAAAACAACATTTATGAACATAAATTACTCTATTTCAACAAAACAAAGAATGACTGAAAACAAGAGTAGAATACTAGACTACCACACTCAACTTATTTTTTCTGTAAAGCATGACAATTAGCCCTTTATCAAACAATCCTGTGCTTTTAAGACCCCTAAAAGACTATCAAAATCACTGTGAATAAGAAAGAAAAATGCTGGTAACCATCATTTTCTCCATTTCTCACAGTATTTTCTACAGGTTCCAACATATTAGCCACATTTAAACAGAACTGTAAAGGCTTTCATAAGCATCAACTTTAAATTTTGTTGTCTGGTAAACAGTCAACATTGAACTATCCCTTTTTTTAGACATTGCAGTTCCTAGTTTAAGTAAATGTGTCGTAAAAGAGAGATATGTTTTAGAACTACTATGGAAAACAATATTGCAAAAGCAGCATTTACAACTGCTTGGACAGTTGCATAGTTGAAATGGATAAACTGATTTGCAATCAGTTGCTTTTATATGATGTTCGAGTTTCCAAAATGAATGGTAACTGTGGGCCAATCTAACAATTAGCACATCAATCAATGTTGAAATAAAATAGCACAAAAGCAGCAGACAAAAAAGTCAATTATTAGATCAATAAAAAAAATTAAAACAAGAGGACCATGATGGCCCTGAAGTCGCTCACCTGAGCTTTTAGATCAAACATGACCCATTTCCAATCTCTTCAGAGATAATAAGACAAACATTCTGACAAACACTCATTAGTATTGGACTTACAAATATGGCCTTTAGAGTGCACACAAGCTTTTTCTAGAATTTGTCTCAGCGGTCTACTTGACATGTAGAAATTATCCAGACAAACATTCTGACAAATTTTCAAAAGTATTTTAGAGAAAACGTGGCCTGTAGGGTGTACAAAAGGTTTTTCCGAGATTTGACCTATTGACCTTGTTTTTTATCCAACATGACCCACATTCACACTAGTCCAAGATATTATCAAGACAAACATTCTAAGCAAATTTCAAGATTATTGGACCGAAAATGTGGCCTCTAGAGCGTACACAAGGTTTTTTAAGGATCAAAACTGGTGACCTAGTTCTTGATTCCACGTGACCCAATTTCAAACTCATGCAAGATATCATCATGACAAACATTCTGACCAAGTTTAAAAAATATTGGACTGAAAATGTGGCCTGTAGGGTGTACAAAAGGTTTTTCCAACATTTGACCTAGTGACCTAGTTTTTATCCAACATGACCCATTTTCATACTAGTCTAAGATATTATCAAGACAAACATTCTGACCAAATTTCAAGATTATTGGACTGAAAATGTGGCCTCCAGACCATACACAAGGTTTTTCTAAGATTTCACCCAGTGACCTACTTTTTGACCCGACATGACCCATTTTCAAACTCGTCCAAGCTATCATCATGACAAACATTCTGACCATCTTTCAAGAGCACTGGACTGAAAATGTGGCCTCTGGAGAGTACACAAGGTCTTTCTAAGATTTGACCTAGTGACCTAGTTTTTTGACCTGACATGACCCATTTTCAAACTTGTCTGAGATATCATCAAGACAATCATTCTGACCAATTTTCAAGAGTATTGGACAAAAAATGTGGCTTCTGGGGCGTACACAAGGTTTTTCTAAGATAGGACCTAGTCACCCAGTTTTTTACCCAGCATGGCCCATTTATGAACTCATCCGAGATATCATCATGACAAATATTCTGACCAACTTTCAAGAGTATTGGACTGAAAATGTGGCCTCTAGAGCGTACACAAGGTTTTTCTAAGATTTGACCTGGTGACCTAGTTTTTGACCCGACATAGCCCATTTTCAAACTCGTCCAAGATATCATCAAGACAAGCATTCTGACCAAATTACAAGAGTTTTGGACCAAAAATGTGGTCTCTAGAGCGAACAGAATGTTTTTCTAAGATATGACCTAGTGACCTACTTTTTGACCAGACATGACCCACTTTCGAACTTGTTTGAGATATCATCAAGACAAACATTCTGACCAACTTTCAAGAGCATTGGACTGAAAATGTGGCCTCTGGAGTGTACACAAGGTTTTTCTAAGATTTGATCTAGTGACCTAGTTTTTGACCCGACATGACCCATTTTCGAACTCGACCGAGGTATTATCAAGACAAACATTCTGACCAACTTTCATGAGTATCGGACTAAAAATGTGACCTATAGAGTGTGTACACAAGGTTTTTCCAAAATTTGACTCGGTGACCTAGTTTTACACCCGAGGTGACCCATTTTCGAACTCGTCTGAGATATTATCAAGACAAACATTCTGACCATCTTTCATGAGTATCGGACTAAAAATGTGACCTACAGAGTATACACAAGGTTTTTCCAAAATTTGACCTGGTGACCTAGTTTTAGACCGGAGGTGACCCATTTTCGAACTTGTCCAAAATATTATCAAGACAAACATTCTGACCAACTTTCATGAGTATCAGACTAAAATGTGGCCTCTAGAGTGTACACAAGGTAAAAGTTGACGACGGACTACAGACGCCAGACGACGGACACAGCACGATCACAAAAGCTCACCTTGAGCACTTTGTGCTAACATGAGCTAAAAAGAAAAGAAAATGCATTCAAAGAACCAAAAATAGTTTACAGTAGTCTTTTGAGCACAAATTTAAGCCAATGCAAGAGCAATTTCAAAGTTGCTTTTGTCTAAATTTAATAAGAAAGCAGATTATTTTGTGCAATCTGATCTTAATCTACAGTGGACCCATATGCTTTCTAAAATGTTTTCTGCCCTGTCACATACAAACTCTATCATTTAAGCTACTATTACTTTGTTGTCTGCAAATATTTTTAATTTGGACAGGTCTAAAATTTTGTCATTTATTCAAGAGTTTAAAAATACAACACATTTAATACTTATTCAAAAGACCATCACATAAAAGACTATAACAACCATAACAACAAACATCAACAGCTTTTTCACACACATCAAAAAGTCACAAAGTACAGTACATCACAAAGAACACCAGGCAAAGAGAGGCTGGCATAGAGTTCAATCACAGGCAAATAACATGGTACAAAATGTCACACAGAAAATGAGGCAAGACAGGCTGG
Source organism: Hippopus hippopus (assembly GCA_946811185.2). Lineage (NCBI taxonomy): Eukaryota > Metazoa > Mollusca > Bivalvia > Cardiida > Cardiidae > Hippopus > Hippopus hippopus. The sequence goes on along the minus strand of OX328098.1, from coordinate 61,622,592 downwards.
CAGGCTGAAATAGAGTTCAATTACAGGCAAGTCATATGGTACAAAACATTACATATAGAACACACGTCAAGGCAAAAAGAGGCTGGCATGCTGAAATAGAGACCCATCATAGGCAAGTCACATGGTACAATATGTCAAATAGAACATGAGGCAAGAGAGGCTGGCAGGTTGAAATTACAGACCTTTGAAGCTCCATTGGGACTTTCATTAAACACCAAACTTTTCTTTCCTCCATCATCGGACACCTTTACTAAAAATAGCACATTTGCGCATCACCTCTATATAGTAACACAAGATGTGCAACCAAATCGGAAAGCATTTGACCCCTTGTTTAGCTTGAAAGAGAATATTTGACTATAATTGTGTGAAAAAAGCTGGTAATTGGTGCAAATGGGTTCAAAAATGAATTTTTCTTTTGTTCCCTGACATTCAAAGGTTTCAAACTACTCTTGCATCAACATATTGGGGCTGATGTCATGAGTTTTTAAAAACTTTTACATTTTCTGGATCACCATGGGCTTACGTCATACAATTCATGATTGAGCAGAGAATTATTACTCACGTGAATTTACTGTCAAAAACATGCAAAAGTTTTTGATCAATAAATGGTATTTATGCATTTGAAAAGATGCCAAATGTAAGATGGAATTTGTAATACTGAATTAGATTAAAAAAATGTAATATAACAGACAAAATATTATTTCAATAATTTCACCAATAACATCAACAAAAAATTTTGAAACCTTTGTTTTGAAAGCATACTTAAATTACAATTCGCTGCGGGATATTGCATTGTGTGACATTAGTGCATGAGAATCCGCAAAATATGGAAGCTTTTTTAAATTCTTGAGATCAGTATCAATAGCTGGTTGCACAAGTCTTTTGAGACCTTGGAATGTCAAAAATGAAAGAAAAATCATTTATCACATATCCTCCCTTGTTTTGAGTGTAATATATCCATTACAAATTTCCTTATCTTATACACGTTTGATATCACAGTTGTGTGACGCCATTTTGTACATATTTCACAGAAGTGAATGGATTTTTATGGATATTACAGCGGGTTTATCTATAGATGGTTTTGCATCTTCTGAACTATATAATCTGTGAAATATTGTTATGTGATAAGAAGAATCTGACATTCGTTGGCGTTTGAGACAAAATTTTATTAAACTTGTCTAGATGAAATTTTATAAAGTGATCCTTTGGCTAGCTTAGTAACATTTTCCCTAGACTCGTTTAATAAAATTTTATCTCAAACACCAACTCATGTCAGATCCTATATTTCTGAATCTATCTGCACCAATCACTTGGTTATTTCTAATTTTGTTTAATGTTCTCTTTCAAGGTGGCAGACAGTCAAATTTTCTCAGATTTCGTTGCACACCTTGTGTTATTATATATGATAAAGGGGTGATGCACCAGTGAGATATTGTTAATGATGTGTCAGATGATCGACCAATAAAACTTTTTGTGTTCCATGATAGATCAATGGAACTTCGGTGCCCTATGCTGAAATAGAATTCAGTCACAGGCAAGTCATATGGTACAAAATAGAATACGAGGCAAAGAGGTTGGCATGCTGAAATAGAGTTTTGTCACAGGCATAAAGTTATCAAAGCATTTTCTACTTGAATCATTACCTCCTGCTAATATATTTGTTTCACGTCTTGCAGCACATGGCTTTTGAAAACAGCGTCTAACAAAAGCACCACATGCAGGTGTCAAGGCTAAGCTGCAAGTGCTTGATATTCAGTGAAAATACTAAGTTGAAAAAAAAGGGGCATAAGTGTGTCAAAAATATTTTGATGGTTACCTATCCCCCTTGTATGAGTTACTTTTTTTGACAACAAACAACTTTGTCCAAGTTTGAAGTAAATGTTTTTAGTAATAACAAAGATACTACAAAAAGTCAACGTTTCTGTACGCCAACGACACAGAAAACAACACCAGGGCTACGACAATAACTAGTTGTTTTATTCGAAAACAGCCCAGCTAAAAATGAGAAATCCCTCAACAACCTATGAGTTAAAATTTATACAGTAATTCCCTGCTGCATAGATTTTTCAGGAGATAATGATGTATCCAAGAACCATATAGTCTATTTTAACAATTAATGCAAAAATTATAGACTAGTCAAAATTCATAGCATTTTCAGAGGCAAATTAAATGGGCTTCTTTTGACAAAAAGGAGCAATTACTCATAAAATATAAATGACTCCTTTTCATGCCATGTTTTCCAAAGCTTTCATCCAGGTATAGACATAAAACATTTTTTTAAAGGGTAGATGGTAAGAAATGTATCATACACAACTTTCATAAAGCATTATACAACCAGATGTAGCATTGTGCCACCAAATGTAACCAGTGACTAATTTTACATTGCCACAAATTATTTTCATACACAATTTACAGGTACGACTTTTGCCAGTCTCGATGCTAAACATTCTGGCAAACACGGACATTGTCCATTTCTGGCAATATCTCCTTTTGCCACAATATTTACAACAGAAAGCAGGAAATAACAGGAAATCTTCTGTTGGTGGTCAATATGTATCAATCTGATTGTATAATTCAGCACTGCATTTTAACCCTTAGAGTGCCTATGAACTCTTTAACTAACAATCATAAGTTTTATGAACCCTGAGGAAGAATACTTTTGAAATCATTTAGAGAAAGGACAAAATGAGGGTATATTAAGCCACAATAAAATCATAGTTTGCGTGTGCTATCAAATTGGAAGAGCCCGAAATGTGGTCATGTGATAAATAGTTACATGTAACTCTTTGCAAGGAAAGAAGATTTTAGGCTTGTTTAAAGGGCAAATCCTAAAATATTTTGACCAGGCTGTTTTTTTCCTTTAATCAGTGCAAATGATGTCAGTTAAACATGTGTCCGCCATTTTTCATAAATACCACCCTGTAACATGCCATAAACCACGGCCGAATTGTCACGCTGATATACGGCCCTAAAAATGGTACATGGCTTACTTCCCCTGATTCGCTTATCTCCCGTGCATGTGTGACGTCATTGTCGAGTTAGTCTGTGTATACCGTCAGTAGACATACAGTAGGAACGCGGATGATTGTATGCAGATATATGAGTATTAACTGAGAATTGAGCCGAAAAAATGGTAAATTGTGCAGCCTATGACTGCAACGTCCATGCGGGAACTCATAGAATTAGTATCTTCAAATTTCCGAAGGAATTAAAAAGGAGGAAACTATGGATTCAACGTTAAAACCAGGGCCGGACAGTAGCGACAGATTTTTTGCCATCGGTTCATTCGAAATTGTGTCTGAAATACTTCGATGACAGTCAGTTCTTAATAAGTCCAAAACTCGCAAAAGAAGTTGGTTATAGAAATTTTAGGCTGCGGTTAAAACCTGACGCTGTGCCGACATTATTCGAAACTCCGAGTCGAAAGGAGATAGGCCTTAAACCGAAACTCCGAAAGACAGACATTCCGCAACGGTAATTTCCAAAAAGAAAATCCAACATGAAGTAGGTAATTTCTTTTTTTCTCGAAATTGGAATACATGAATTGTTATTCGTACTATTTTACCCTTTTCTACATTATCGCTTCATTCTGGACAAAGGAGAAATTGCTACCGTTTTCTCCCGTTTCCAAATGATTTCAACATTTAACAAAATTATAGATTCATCCAAATTCATAACATAAATTTTGCAAATAACAAAGTCGACATTGTTCAAATGATGTAAACTTTCAAGGGATAATAATCATTCTTTGAACAGCAAACATCGTTTTCTTCCCACACTATTTTTCAAACACTCTTTCTTTGGGTATTGGAAACTAGATCTAGGGTGTGTATGGTAAAGGGTTAAGTCGGTCTCTGGCTACCCCTAGTCATGGTCATAAATGTTAATTCATCACCGACCAGTTGAAACAATACAGGAAATGGTTACATAACATTTGCATATCTCACCCCTTTACACTGTAATGTTTGTGTAATGCATTTTGAACAAATTTTGAATTATATCTATACAATTTTGATTTGTGGATATTTCCTTGTTCCTATCCATATTATGTCGTCTAGACAGGCTACTGAGAAAAGTATTTTGGACATGTCAGTATGAAAATTTTGAAATTGCGCATTTGACACAGGTCACTTTCTCTGATAATCAGACAAAAGTGAGGAAATTAAAAATAACACATTTTTTTTTAAATTAGGAAACAGAATGTTTTCGACCAGGCTCACACACCAATTCTTTTACCTTTTACCTCAAAATTCTGACCTTCAACCACCCTAATGGAGAAGGCTTTTGAGGACAAGGTGAAAAAAGGAATAAGTCCTGATACCCAGAGTTATCTTCTTTTCCTACAATATTTTCTACCCTCAAACCTATTGTCAAGGCCACATTTGATCTGTGGTCTGCAAATACTTTCGGTGTGGAGTGGACAAGTCTAAAGTTCTGCCATCTGTGTAAGGGTTTAGCCTAACCCTAACCCAAATGATAAAAAAATTAGAATATTTCAAATCCACAGCATTTAAATATGACCGATAAAATGTGATTGTTTATTGGAATTTAGTTTAACTTAGTTTAACCCTTTACCAAACAATCCTTTGTTTTAACGACCCTGGTGAAGAAAGAAAAACCTTTTGAAAACATTGTAGGTAAAGGAGAAAATGCCGGTAACCAGTATTTTCTCCTTTTTCTGCAATGTTTTCTACCCCATTAAAGACAAGTCCAAACATGTGAGTAAAATTTAATTTGTTGGCTCCAAATGCTTTCAATTCGGTTGAGTCAATAAATTTGACGTTTGGTAACAATTTAAACATGTATTTTACGTCTCTTGAGAAACAAGTTCATATAACTCGTACTAATCTCTTCAGATACTGCTTCCTCGGAACTAAACCAGAACTCGTGCCCAATGTGTGGGATTTATATTTAACCTTTTACCAATCAATCCCTAGTCTTTACGACCCTGAGACAGAAGCCTTTTAAAAACATTGTAGGAAAAGGAGATAATGCTGGTAGCCAGCATTTTCTCCTTTTACTACAATGTTTTCTACTCTGCTGGAAACAAATTTCAATTTTTGAAATATTTAACTTTATTTTGTCGTCTGCAAGTGATTTCAATTTGGACCTGTTTAATATTTTGTCGTTTGGTAAAGAGTTAAAAATAGAAAATATTGTGGATAAAAGACCAACTGATAGTTACCAGCTCTTTCTATGTTTTTACAATGAATCTGAAGTCGTCTATACTGCAATTTGACCGAAATGTCAGTATTAACCGCTCAGTCCCTAGTAGACCAATTTGAGACTTACCCAAATTGAAACAATTTGCATAAGACAAACAAGAAGTGAACAAATTTACACTATCCTTTCCCACGGTTTACAATTCAGAGTTTAAGACTTTCACAGAGAAGCTCTATATGGAACATACAATAGCTATAAATGTATGATAAATTTTTGCATTGAATGGATCATGTGGACAAGGTAAACACAAAAAAGTATTTCACACAGGTAGATCCCCTCTCCCTCTCTCTGATGTTCATGTATTTCTGTATGGTAAGAAATACAACTAAAATAATTTTCAAAATAATTTTGAGAATTAACTCTTAATAATCTCGGAACATATTCTTTTATCAAATTTCATGCTGGTTAACAGCATTTCAAAAATTCTTATTCTCATGAAAATCGTGATTTATTGTGGAACCCTTCACCCATGAGACAATAAACTTGTACCCGTCATTGTTTACAGAATTCTGTACAAATATCAACAAGGACCCATTAACAAATAATTAGAACTAACATCTCACGATTATCAATCGTAAAAGTCAAGAAAAAGGTTATTTGACATGAAACTAAAGTGTCGGGGAACTGTCTTGCGGTGGAACTGTCTTGAAACTTTTTTTTTTTTTTTTTTTTTTGTTTAATTCCGCCCGTTAATCTACTGAAAATGCTTCACGTGAAACAAAGTTTATGCCATACACTTAATTCTATCATGTATAGAATATTATTTCTGTAAGCGATGTTCGCCATCGCCCCGTAATAGACGTATTTCAATAGCGCGCGATACTCAACACGTTGAAAAGTCCGGCACAACATCGTCATTTTCGTCAACAGTGGGCGAAAAGTTACTTTTATCCTCATCACCAGAAACTGAATAAGTTTCTTTAAAAATTGGCTCGTACATGTACGGCCTTACCGGCCCAGAATCGTCTATTTCTTCGTCTTCAATATCGATCGCTCAGTTCACTATCGTAAACAACGTCCATATTGAAACAAGCTCTCCTATGACATCACAAATCAAGGGACGCAACAATAAGTAAGGGAGATAAGCGATGCAATAAAAATTAATAAGCAGAAATATGAATTGAAAAAAAGTACTTTTACTAATTTTTTTTTCTAATTAGAACATTACCAGGTTACCATTTGATAAGTGTAGATTTGAAAATTAACCATATCTGAAACTTGTTGATTTGCGCTTTAAAGTGAAAGCATTTGCAGATGATAAATTAAATGTGGCTCAATGGATGGAATCGGGCAGAAAACATTCCCACAATGTTTTCAAAAGCCTTTTTGCTCAGGGTTATTAAAACAAGATTTTGTAAAAGATTAAATGATAATTTATGAACATTTGCAGTATGCCAAAAAAGATCTATATTTAATTCGGTTTTAAATTTGTTTTTGCAAATATATTTTTCAAGGTATTTGACAGTCCAGGACAAAAATCAAATGTTCCTAGCTATCTGTTTTCTTTGTTCTATTTCACAAAATATTTGACACTGCAGAACCAAAATGAAATGTTCCTAGCACCCTGATCCTGGTCTACACTGAACTGCAATAGCAACTAAAGTTTGGTACTCTATGGGCTGATACAGGAGAGCACATAATCACCATGAACTGTAAATTGCATTTTTAGTTTTATTAAAAATTTTGAAAGTAATACAATTTCTGCTTGGCTAAACCAAATGGTTTAGCCAATCAATAATTGTGCTACTTTCAAAATTCAGAATATTCTCGAGAATAAGATTAAAGTAGCTATTAAGAATTGTTGGTGAATACGTCCCAGGAAACTTCACCCCAAAAAGAGCTGAAATCAAAGGGACAAAGGTCAAAGTTTGGCACACCAAACATGGTTAATATTGAACTATATACATATACTTACAACAGAATTTCTAAATGCTAAATTTAATGCAGACTGATCTCTGGATATTAACGAGGCGTTCTGAATACAAGAGAGAAAAAAAAGAAATGAAATAACAAAAATCACGTGTAGAAAAATCTCGAAAAATTTGAATGAGTTCAAATTTCGAATTGCTTTGAATCATAAGTGTATGAAGACCATCAAAATAACCATTCGACACTTCAATATGCGATTAACCTTTCACCAAACAATCACTGGTTTTAACAACCCTGAAGAAGAAAGTTTTTGAAAACATTGCTGGAAAAGAAGAAAATGCTGGGAACCAGCATTTTCTCCTTTTCCCATAATGATTTCTATCCTTCAAAAGAAAATTTCAAGTTTTTGAGATATATTTAATATTTCGTCTGCAAATGCTTTCAACTTGGACCAGTCTCAAATTTTATCGTCTGGTAAAGAGTTAACTTATTACCCCCTGAAACAAATCTGAGAAAGACAACTTCGAAAATGTTTGTGTGAAAAATGGAAAATAGACACAAATCAAACTAAAATAGGTGAATACTGACACTTGTGGAAATAATGTGCATGGGGAAAATTGCTTGTTATGATCAAGTGCCCCTTTTGATCTACAGATAAGTGTTAAATTTTGTCATTTGGTACAGAGTTAAGATCATGCTTTCACATGTGGTCTGATGTAAGAAAAAAGAAATAAATATTGTCTACAAGAGGTGGTGAATGGAATGAAAAGTATGTGCCTACTTATATTAAATGGAATGTCCGAGAATTTGGCCTTCATACAAATATCAGAATTCGTCTCAGAAAAAAAGAGTGAACTACAACAGCCTCCCTGAAGGCCCAATAGCAGCCAAAAGTAAACAGTGCGGGTCTTTGTATGCATTTGAATTTAAATCATACCATTAGAACTATGGAAATTATTGTGGAGATGCCAATCTGTTATTGAACAGTCCGTCCAAGTGTTAGTTGCTGGCAGAAATAAGATTTTTAATACTAGGTAAAAAGTTGCCGAGCCACTCTATCGTTTATTTACTTTTTACATGCTTTTCACATCCATTTTTTTGAAAGTGTCTAACTCTTGGACCTACCATACAGATTGTCATCTTCACAATAACTTCATTACTTTGAAAAAGTATGATTTAAATTTGGATGCAATTTAACACCCTTATTGTTTACTTTAGGCTGCAACTGAGCTTTTAAGAATCTACCAAATGACCAAGTTCCAGACTTGTCCAATTAGGGAGCATTAGTATGCAACAAATTAGATGATACTGTCTCTGAAAGGTTTAAAAAGTATTGTGTGGATAAGGACAAACTGCTGGTTGCCAGTATTTTTTTCTATTTCCCACAATGTTTTGAAAAGCGCGTTCTTCATAACATGTGATTGTTAGCATAGGGATAATTGGAAGTGCTACTTCACTTAATTTCTAAAGACATGCCAGTGTGACTTATTCCAATTTATCGAGATTTTACTATACAAAAAAGCAACAAAAATATACATAGCTATTAAAAGTACAGCAGTAATAATGATCACATTCAATGAATAAAACCATTGAATTATGTTTGAATTATATTTTTCTCCAAGTTTTTTTTTTTACATAAAACCTAACCTCTTTGAAGGACCTCCTGTATTAAGCAAGCCACTGTTGCAAGAGACCATTGATTATTTTGGTTTTTTTTACACATCCTCTAGCATTAATTCTTTACCGAACAGCAGAAAGACTTATCAAAATTAAAGCATTATTTGCAGACAACAGGTTTAATGTGACTCAAATGATGGGATTTGTCCTGGAAATTGTTGAAAACATTGTAAAAAAGGAGGAAGCACCCTTTACAGCAACTTTTTCTACTCTTTCAAAGACATATCTCATCTTTTGAGACACTTTTTATTTGTTGACTGCAAAAGCTTTCAATATGGACCAGTCTTAACCACACAACCCCGACTTTAAATGACTCTACGGAAAAGGGCTTTTGAAAACCTTGAGGGAAAAAGAGAAAATGCTGGTAACCAGTATTTTCTCCTTTTCCCACAATGTTTTCTACCCAAATGAAAGACAAAATTTCATGCTTTGAGTTACATTTAATTTGTCATCTGCAAATGTTTTCAACTTAGACAAGTCTAAAATTTTGTCATTTGGTAAGGAGTTGAATTTGCTATCTGGTAAAGAGTTAAAGTTCAATACACCAATACATGTGAAAACTAGGTTGCTCAAAATGAACATTTTCTTCTCTTGTAATAAATATTAGCATTGAAAATTTTTTCTGCAAATGTTTTCAGATAGGACAGCTAAACCTTCGACCACATAACAAAATTTCACACTTGTCCAGATTGACAGCTTTTGAAGAGGACAAATTAGAGGTTACATATACATAAACTTTGTCTTTCAGAGGGTAAAAAATACACAGTGGCAAAAAAGATAAAATACTGTTTACAAGCATTTTTTTCCTTCTGCCGCAATGCTGTCTTCCTTAGGATTGTTAAAACTCGGAATTGTGTGGCAATGGGTTATTATGTTATCTACACATGCTTCCAGATAGAATAAGTCTAAAATCTTGCCCTGTTGTACCAAGTTGAAATATGAGCCAAGCTCTGGCAAAAGGGGGCTTTGTCATATATAATCATATTTGTTTCACTCTTCACCAAACAATCTTTTGCTTTTATATGTTTGCCCCAGTATGGGCAGGCTTTTGCATATGTAGTTGGAGAAGGAGAAAATAATGGTGACCATCATTCACCTTCTCCAGCATTTTTTTTCCAATCTTTGGTAGACAAATCCCATCCACTGAAATACATTTGATTCATGCTCTGGGAAAGGGGGCTTAATGTATCTCCATGATGCATGATACCACACAAGTCATCACATACTTTTGGACCCATAAAATTCATTTTATAAAACAAACATCTGAATTATGAGAATTTGGGACCATTCCACTGCAGTACTTACGCAAATGCAAGTAAAAAATTTCGTAAGTTTTAGTGCAGGTCGAAGTTTTGAATTTTACTAGTTTTCGTAGTTAAGTACGACCATAAGTTTTTGCATAGCTTTACGTACAAAATTATCGGTAATAAGTAAGAACATAGGCCAAAATCTGGAGACACTTTTTGCATTGCGTTGTCATAGAGGAAAAAATATGAGAAAAGCATTTTTATAATTCTCACAGTTGTCCATAGTAATTATTTTTTTTCTGACACGTACAGTATCCATATTTGACGAAAGTGGCTGAGATATGAGATGATCTAAAGTGCGAGAATTGTAGAGTAGATGCGCATAAATTACATCATGTTTCCCTCTTGTTGATAGGCACATACATTTTACCCAGGTAACAACTGCATGAGAACTATTGTTTCTGCCTTCACATGAAGAGTTACCGAAATGTTCACCTACGCACATACACAAAGTTATGAAAGTTTAGTAAAACAGATTTACAATTTTTGTAAATCTGAATGTAGGCCTAAAGTTATGAAAATTCTCACACAAAAACTTACAAATTGTTAGTAAAACGGTACCTTGGTCCTTTGTCATTCAGAAAATTGACTGATAGCAAAAGTTCTGACCCAGGTCAATATTTTTTGCAGATGCATTAAGCTCCCTTTTGACGGAACATGGTTAATTTGTCATCTGCAAAAGTTTTCAACATGAGCAAGTCTGAAGTTTTGTCATCTTGGTCAGGAGCACTTAATACTTTTGTTAACCTTTCCCCAAGCAATCCTGAGTTTCAATGACCCTGAGGAAGAAATCTTAGGAAAACATTGTGGGAAAAGAAAAAATGCAGGTTACCAGGATTTTCTTCTTTTCCGAAAATGTTTTCTACCCTTTTGGAGACACATCCTATCATTTGAACTGCATTTAGATTGTCCACTGCAAATGCTTTCAATTTGGATATGTCTAAAAGTTTGCTCCGAAGTAGAATTTAAGAAATGGATTTTTTTCAACCACTGTTGTTTCAAAACTTGTAAATGCAAAATATTAAGTTAAAAATTTTGACAAAACATCCGAACACTTTCACAAAACATATTTACAAATAGAAACAGGGTAAATAACTTTCTATTAATAACTGTACCAGCTATTCTTGAACTATTACATATCACATACAGGACAAATACTTCAAGCAAAGAAAAAACATTGGTTTCTAATAGTATTGGAAACATTGAGGAAAAAGGAACTATTGTATGTCAGGAGCATTTGCACCTTTTTCCTATTATAATTGTAAAAGCCAATTTCTTCCAGAGAGTAATTTTTTTTTAACATCATTGATAGATGGTAATAATTTAAGTCTTCCAAGTGATGAAATTTTACACTTGCCTATATCAAAAGCATTAATCTTGCAGAAAAAGAATCCAATATATATTGTAGCTTTAATGATAAAATTTGTCTTTGAAAGGATATAAAATATTGTGGGAAAAGGAGAAAATGCTGGTTACCAGCATTTTTTCCTTTTCCCACAATGTTTTCAAAAGCCTTCCTCCATAAGGTTGGTAAAACTCAGAATTGTATGGTAAAGGGTTGAGGATTATATGCCACCAAATAAAGAAGATCTTGCCACAATACATTATGTGCATGTTTGAACGTGAATGTGTAAATACGAATGGTGAAAATTTATCCATAAAAAAACGTGTGTAAAACAATTACTGTAACAAATGGGAAAAAAAATTACTTTTTTTGAGTTCATTTCATGGGATTTTGAGACCAACAGGCCGAGAATCTATGAACAAAAAGTATGAAAAATACAATGAAAGTTCACAAAACCTCCTGTGTCTGTTCCTACAAAAACCTGTATAACTTACTTACTCCTACAAAATATTGCCAAATAAAATTGTTTCAATACTACCGCTAGAGTACAAAATATCTTAACTCTTTACGGCACTATGCCGACCTTTGATGACCCTGGGAAAGAAGCCTTTTGAAAACACTGCGAGAAAAAGAGAAAATGCTGGTAACCAGCATTTTCTCCTTTTCCCACAATCTTTTCTACCCTTTCAAAGAATAATTGCACCAATTGAATTTGAGCTACAATGAAGTTGTCGTCTGCAAATGCTTTGAATTTGGACAAGGCTAAAATTTTGTTGTCTGGTAAAGGGTTAATCCATATTGGACTCGCTAGAGTCCAAAAAATGGATTTTTCAGAACTAGGCTAGTTTCTAGGGTATGGATCATTCAGAATAAGGATTTATTTTTGGAAGGGTGGAAAACATGGAAACAAGAGGGCCAAGATGGCCCTGGATCGCTCACCTGAATTTTTGAGAGGACCATAACCCATTTTTTTTGAAGTATTGACATTTTGGAAACAAAATCATTATTTTGCCAAGCAATTTTGAAAAGGTCACATGTAAAAATCATTTCAAAATCTGTCACCACCCCTACAATCATCACCACAGCCAAGTTTTTGACGAATCAGAATTCTGCAAATAAATTTTGGGATAGGCCACCCAAGGACCATTTTTTGAATAAGAGCACATGCCCGATAGTGGCTAAAAATATTAAGTCGAGCAAGAGTACCGCATGTGGGTGCCAACGATCGGCTGTTGGGTGCTGGATAGTAAGTTAAATTCCAAGTCGAAAAAGGGGCATAATTTGGACAAAATGATTTTAGAGTTATCTGCCCTTGTTGTATGGGTTGCTCTTTTACTAGTGAACAAGTATTCCAAGTTTCAAGTACATGTGTTGAGTGGAAGCCGAGATATAACAAAATGTCAAAGTTTTTGCACAACGACGACGACAACAACGCAGATGACGACAACAGGGCTATGACAATACCTTGATGTTTTCTTCAAAAACAGCCAAGCTAAAAAAGGGGTATAATATGGTCAAAAGTACTATTTTAAAGTTACTTGCCATTGTCAGACAGGTTGTCCTTTTGATAATGAACATTTTTTCCCAAGTTTCAAGTAGATGTGTTGAGTGGGAGCAGAGATTTTACAAAATGTCAAAGATTTTGGATGATGATCCCTTTCATCAAAATACCTATACAGTCTTTTGATGAAAATTAAAAGGTCACCAAAGGATCATTTCTGTGAAATTATTTCAAAATCTGACCAGTGGTTTCAGAGAAGAAGAATTTTTAAGAATTTCTTCATGTCCGTATAGTGCAAATAGCCCCCCACCACCACAGCCATGTTTCTTGACGGATCAAAATTTAGCTAACGATATTTCAAAAAGGGCACCCAAGGAATATTTATGTGAAATTATTTCAAAAATTATTATGAAATTATTTCAAAATCTGATGAGTGGTTTAAGAGAATAAGAATTTCAAAGAATTTCTTTAAGTCCATACAGTGCAAAGAGCCCCCCCCCCTCCACGGCCATGTTTTTCGACAGATCAAAATTTTACGAACAGTTTTTGAAAAGGGTCACCCAAGGAACATTTCTGTGAAATTATTTCAAAATCTGACCAGCGGTTTCAGAGAAGAAGATTTTTAAAGAATTTCTTAGAAAATTCCATTTGGTTGCCATGGCAACCAGAATTTTTGATAGAATCAAATTCTGTGAACAAGTTTTAAAGAGGACCTCCCAAGGAACATTCCAGCCAAGTTTGGTCCAAATTGGCCCAGCGGTTTAGGAGGAGAAGATGTTTAAAGAATTGTTGACGCCGCACAACACACGACTGACACAACGTGATCCTAAGAGCTCCCCTTGAGCATGTTGTGCTCAGGTGAGCTAAAAACAGAAAATGCTAGGAACCAGCATTTTCTCCTTTTTCCTTTTAACTTTAGGATCATTAAAACTCTTAGGTAAAGTATTAATTTGTCTTAAAATTTTGACATTTGGCGAAAACCTATTTCAGAAATTATTCTGGAATCCATCATCTGCTGTAAATATAAAGGGTAATTCTACACGAGACAAGAGTTTCAGACTCTTCCAAAAGTGTTATAATTTGCAGACAACATACAGGTATCTAATAAGGTCATGATTAGTTTATCTTTGAATGGGTAGAAAACATTGTGGAAAACAAACATTTTCCCCTTTTATCCCTAATATTATTTGCTCTATCCCTTCAGACTGCTAAAAGCATGGAATTGCTGGGTAAAAGAATTTATTCAACAAATGTATTACCGACTGGTTCCCAGGTGGTGATCGGCAAGTCTTGGTCTGGGTCTTATAGATGCCTATTGGAATTTCACAGGTTGTTGAGCAAAGTTTCTGATACAGTCTACCATAGGTCCGTATCCACAAGTCATCTTTTGTGATTTTCATCTTAAAATTAAAAGTTGAGAAATTATTCCCAAAACACTGCTTCTCATATTGTACTAGAAAACTTTATCTTTTCTCATGAAAATATATGTGTATTAGAAACTCATACTGAGCTTGCAAAATGTGCTACAGAGTTTTACTTATACTTCCTAGCAAGCTCTAACTCTTTACCAAACAATCCTGTGTTTTAAATACCCTGAGGAAGAAGCCTTTGGAGACATTGTAGGAAAAGAAGAAAATGCTGGTAACCAGCATTTTCTCCTTTTTCCACAATGTTTTCTACCTTCTTCCTTCTATTCCATCATTTAACTCTTTACCACACAACAAACATTTGGACTTGATCAAATTGAATGCATGTGCAGACAACCAGATAAATGTAAGTCAAATGATGATTTCTGTCTTCGATAAGCTAGAAAACATTGTGGGAAAAGGAGAAGATCCTGGTTACCAGCATTTTCTCCTTTTCCCACAATGTTTTCAAAAGCCTTCTTTCTTCAGGGTCGCTGCCGAGCCCCGGTAGCTCAGTCGGTAGCATGCAGGACTTGAGAACACAGGGTCCAGGGTTTGATCCCTGGCTACGACCCCTGGCTCGGCCAATTTCTTTCCGAGGATTGATGATAGTCACTGCGACAGGATTCATTCCTCTCCCACCGCTGACCATTCTTTCGACGATGATTATGTGGGAAAGCAGCCAGTGGCTTGGAAAGAAAATTGTGCGAAGTACTGGTAAAAGAGACTCCAGGAACGCACAGATAGGTGCACTGGCCACCGCAATATAACTGAAATAATGTTGAAAGCGGCGTTAAAAAGCGGCGTTGAAAGGGTCGTTAAAACTCGGGATTGTATGGTAAAGGGTTAAACCACATTTAGATTTGTCTGCAAATGTTTTAGATTTGGACAAGTCCAAAATTGAATTATGTGGTAAAGTGTTAAGTATTGAGAGGCCCTTGACATGTTCTCACCACAAAAGCCAAGAAATCGCACTTTATAGGTTAGGCTGTCAAAGCAAACACTCTCATGTTCTCATACCACTTTTTTTTCTAAACATTCCTTTCAATTTTTTCCTATAATACTTTGTGGCATTTTCTTGTAAACATTTTCTTGTAACATTTTCTTGTAACAAATTCTTGTAATACTTCTTTTAACACTTTCAGTGACATTTTCATGCAATATTTTCTTGGAACATGTAAACATAACTGCTCTTGCACCATTTGCATGAAACATCCATGTTACTTTCTGGAATCAATTTTTTGAAATGTCTTTTCATAACATTTTCTTAAAGGTTTTAAAATAATCATTCTTGCAACAGTTTTCATGTAAAATTTCTTGCCACGTTTCATTGGAACATTTTTAATACAATCTTATGGAAAATATTCTTGTACAATTTCTAGTACCATCATCTGGTAACATTTTTGCAACATTTTTTGTAGCATTTCTTACAACATGTTTTGTAACATTTTCATGTAACATATCTGTATAATATTTCACATCAATCTAAATGCTCTTTTAGCATTTTCTTATGTGTTTTGTTGCAAATGATTTTCAGAACATTTCTTAAAACATTACATTTTGATGCAACACTATCTTGTAGCATTACCATGTAGCATTTTCTCATACTATTCTCCTTGTTGCTTTCATTTTACACACTGTTGTTAATAAGCATTTCCTCCTTTTCCCATGAATCAACCCTTTCAGAAGTAAACTCTGTCATTTGAGATATTCTTCACCCTTTACCTTACAATCCTCACATTTAACGACCCTTATAAAGAAGCCTTTTGAAAACATTGTGGAAAAAGGAGAAAATGCTGGGAACCAGCATTTTCTCCTTTTTCCACAATATTTTCTACGCCTCCCAAAGCAAACTTAATTTGTCAGTCATTTATTTAGTCATCTGCAAATGCTTTGAATTTGGACTAGTCTAAAAGTTAGTCATTTAGTAAAGAGTTAACCATCCTCTACAAATGATTTCAATAAAGGCAAGTCTAAAACGGTTAAGAGTTAAAATTCATTCAAAATCAATATGTTTATTGTCAAATATGGTGCAGAAAATGAGCAGACAAATATAAATCCTTACACATGACAAATGTCCAGATCCCACCGCCTGATCTATACCCAGCAACAATCTCACAAACGTGATTAAATAGTCTTTCACAAACGCCTGATACAATAACGTATCAAGCATACTAGCACTGAACACGTTTCCACCAGCAAACGGCAATCTGAACATGTATGATATGTGTGAACCTCTCTCCTTCTCTTTCTGAAAAACAAATAACACAATGAATAAAACACATGAGCCATGCTCTGGCAAAGGGGGTTTAATGCATCTCCATGAAGCATTTTACCAAGCAAGTCATCGTATCATGGATCCATAGAATCTAATTTGCCTAACAACCAACTAAATCATGAGGTACTAGTGTCCTTGGCCATGCAAAAATGTACCGATAAGAGAAAGTTTCAACCCATGTAAGCATGCGCAGGCTGACCTTGGTCAATACTCTTTGCAAATGCATTTAATCCCTTTTTCAGAGCAAAATTATTTAACCCTTTACCAAACAATCCCTGGTTTTTACGGCCCTGACATAGAAGCCTTTTGAAAACATTGTGGGAAAAGGAGAAAATGCTGGTGACCAGCATTTTCTCCTTTTCCCACAATGTTTTCTATCCTGCTGGAAACAAATTTCAATTGTTGAGTTACGTTTGTCGTCTGCAAGTGCTTTCATTTTGGACCAGTTTAAAATTTTGTCGTTTGGTAAAGAGTTAATTCCCACTGTACTGAACTTATATCCACCACCAAAGGAAGCATACATGTACTTTTGTACAGATAAAAAGATGGACTGAAGGATGAGGAGGGGCAAAACCTATTGATTGAGGAAGAAACAGACAGACTGACAACATAAAAACAAAAGCTCTTCACCTTTACATGGGGGCGTAAAATTTGAAGTTTTTGACTGTTTCTTTTTGCTTCATTGTTTTAGATATGACATCCTATCAATAATATTCAAGACATTTACCTCTTTACGCACAGCTGGGGGCGCTTTTGCAGACAGTGTAGATCAAGATCAGACTGCACTAAACATGCAGTCTGATCTTTGATCTACACTGTCCAATATGGTATATTCTTTCTTTGAAATCAACTTTGAAAACACAATATTTTGGTTTTTACTATTGAGTCAAAAATTTCGCTTCCATTATTTAAGCTTTAACGACTCTGAAAGGTTTTGAAGCCATTGTGGGAAAAAGAGAAAATGCTGGTAATCAGCATTTTCTCATTTTCCCACCATGTTTACCATCTTTTGCAGGACAACAAAAAAAACATCAATTGAACAAATACAAAATACCTGTAATAAACAATATCTTATCTGACATCTGCAAATGCTTTCAATTTGAACCAGTATAAAGTTTTGTCAGTTGGGAAAAAGTTTACAAACAGTTTACAAGGGTATTTCTCTAAGGTTATAGAGGCCATGCCACCTTACCATGCATCACTAGAGTTCCTTTACGCTTATAACCCATTATACTCTTTCAAAGTCACATGATACCCTCTCATTCAAACAAAGTCAATCAAATATTTTTCCCCTTTATTTTTGACAAATGTTCTATGTACAATTTGTATTTTTTGGCCATAATCAGATTGTGAAATAATGCATTTAGAAATGTAAAGCCAATTCTTTCTCAAAGTTATGTCACATGGGAAGATCTCTCTGTGCTAAATATGTTAACCCTTTATCAGATAACGAAATTCTAACCTTTTCCAATTTGAAAGCATTTGCAGACGACAATTTCAGTGTGTCTAAAATGGTGCAATTTTTCTTTGACAGGGTAGAAAACATTGTGAGAAAAGGAGAAAATGCTGGTTACCAGCATTTTCACCTTTTCTCACGATGTTTTCCAAAGGTTTCTCTCCCAGGGGCGTTAAAAGTCGGCATTGTGTGGTAAAGTTTTAACTTAAATGACTTCTGTCAACAACTGAAAATACAATTCCTTGAAACTCAGAAAAATTTGTGTCTTGTAGGTTTGACATCTAAGATCAGACTGCATCTTCTGTGCAGTCACATCTTGACCTATACCATCAACAAAAACCTCTGTTTTCAGGGTTAACGGTTACTGTCTTAATGACTTCAATCTAGCCATGAAGAGATCTGTATGCATGCTTGGGTTAATCCTTTGAAACATATTCTCAAGGGAAGTCTAATATTTTGTAATTTGGAAAAGAGTTAAAACAAGGCTTTTATTACTGGCTCTTCATGATACTGCCCAGCCACTAGAACTTTGATACGGACGTAAACTAAAACACGCTGCCTTTTCTTACCTTTTCTAGTTTTGACAGTTCATAGCAGTACGAATCGTTAGCTCTAAACTGCATAAACCTCATGTTTGATGACTGGGTCAGCTCAGTTATAATATTGGCACTTGGAAATAATCTGAATAAAGACGAATCAACCAAAATATTTGATGTCATTCAAAATCCATCCAAAATCTTTGATGCCTTTCAAAATCTAGCAAATTCTTTTTTATATTTCTTTCCAAATCCAAAATTCTGATGTCTTTCAAAATCTAATAAAATTTGATGGCAATTTTTAAAATCCAATCAAAACTGTAGGTGCTTTCAAAACAGAACCATAGTTTATGTCTCAAAATCTGACCAAATTCTTCATGTCTTTCAAAATTCACCAAAAAATTAAAATCTTGATGTCTGTCAAAATCCAACCAAAAGGTTTGAAGTCACTGAATTTATTATAACACTAAAACTAAAATCAATCCATACCACCCAAAGGAGACAGTTTTTTTTCTTGACACAGATATCTTCTAAAAACAATGTGGTATATGGCAAACAAGCTATTTTCCCTCTAGCCACATTGTTTTCACAAATATTCATGCAATGAAATCAAATGAATGTTGAAAAGAATAGTGTTGTTAAAAAGAGTTAAGGTTCGATTAATTGTCAAACTGAAGAAGCACAAAAGCCATCTGGAAGGGAAACAGACTTAACCCTTTACCAAAAAATACTGGGTTTACCTGACCCTGAGGATGACGGCTTTTAAAAACATTATGGGAAAAGGAGAAAATGATGGTAACCAGTATTTCCTCCTTTCCCCACAATGTTCTCTACCCTGTCAAAGAACTAAAGTTTGTTAGTACCACTTTCATGTGCAGATGCTCTTAGGTTGGAAGGGTCTAAAATTTGTCATTTGGGAAAGTGTTAATTCTGGATCTTATTATGCAAGAATAAACTATATACCTAAATATGGTTTGAACAGCTACTATAGTATTACAGTCAGACAGAGTTTCCTCCTCCACAGAATTAGAGCTCTCTTTATTTACTATCACAACACTGTCAGCCAGGTTGATCCCTGCTTGCAGCAAATCATCAATACTGAAACATAGATAATAAGTGAAGATCCCGATTTCATTTAATTTAATGACGACTGAATAGGATAATGGAACTAAAATTTGGCTGAGACATTAACAAGTCAAACATTCTATCAATAAATGCAGAAAGTGTTACCCCAAAGGTGATATTTCTAATGTAATACCCGGTGAAAGTTTTTGACATGGAGAGAACCATATCAATATATCTTGTAGATATCCTGATACAAATATTGTCATAAAGTTTTATAACAATTAGATAAAAGAAAGGGGTCATAAAGTGATTTTGTTTGAGGGCTTGACCTAGTGACCTATCTTACGAATGTGAAAGTTTGCAACAAATGCATGGCTGAAGTACAAGCCGCACCTGCCGGGATTCGAACCCGAGCAGAAAAGATCCTCATTTTTCGGGGTTAAAAGACCAACACCATAACCATGGTGTTAAAGAAAATTCTCCCTAACACAGCTGTCAGGTATTGATTTTATACGGGACAAAGCTATGCAGTAAGGAAGGAGTGATCTCCCTAACACCTAGATAAACACGCATACTTATTGAATGCAAACCAAATTCAAACTCGTCAACATCACCCTAGAGATTTAATTTGATGTCGATGAAATACAACATACCATTCAATACTTCCTGACATCCAGTGCACCATGGGAAAGTGACAGATAGTCTCTAGAAAAGCTGTGTCCGGTCTGAAAGACAGATAAGCAAAGTTTTTTCTACTTAAAACGACTAATAAAAGGACAATGAAGATACATAATCAGACAGCATGTTTTGGGCAGAATGATCTCAGTTCTTTACTTGTCCATAGAAATATGCATGGTCAGCATTTCAACCCCCATGTCAAAGTCACATTCTAACTTTATGAAATGAAAAATTTAGTCTTGTTCATACTAAATGCATTTGCAGACGAGAAATTAAGTGTGGCTATAATGACAGAACTTGTATCATTAAATGAAATGGAAAAAAAAACATTGTGGCAAAAAAAAGGAAATACCAGCAGGTTACCAGTATCTTCTTTTCACATAATGTTTTCTGAGCTTTCTTTCTTGAAGTTGTTAAAACTCAGAATTGTGTGGTAAAGAGTTAACTCTTGAGCAGACAATAGAATTTTAAACCAATCCATAATTATGTGAAACAACTGCAGAAAAAGAATTAAACATGGCTAAAACCATGGGATTTGTCTTTGTGAGTGTAAAAAACATTGTGGTATAAAACTGCTACTTATCAGCATTTTCTGTTTTACCCTCAATACTTTCATAAGAGTTGTTACAACATATAAAGGGTTAATGCACATTTCTAAGTGTACACAAATTATGACCTCTCTCAAAGACTACATGTAAGTAAGCTGAAAACTTTTTATCTACATTTCTATTTTTTCTTACAGCAGAATCTATAATCAGATTTAGGTTCTAGTTCAGAAAATGAGATGGCAAACAGTATCAAACTAGGATAATTGTCAATCTGTGACTACACATTCAAATCATCCAGAAAAACATCAATCTTGAGAAAGATACCTTATCGGACAGTGTACATCCAAGATCAGACTTTGCACGTTCTGTGCAGTCTGATCTGAATCTGCATTGTTCGCAAAAGATCCTTGAGTCGCGCTTAGCAGCCTAAAGGTTAAGCTCTATGGCTCCACAAACTTTACAAAATTTTCAGGTACAGACTTGACATTGCTTATAAAAATTGGTCGAAATTCATGTATTGAACACTAATCAATATTTCTCATCAACATTCCATATGTTTCACAGTAAAATAGACCAGTTCTGTCAAATTACAAGAGCCACATAGTAAGTTCTAAACGATGAACGTCCCTTTACTCTTTGACAATATATTGCCGACAAATACAAGTTCGATTTTAACCTTCCACAAATACGTTTACTTTGATTAAAAATCATAATGAATAATGTAGCATTTTGATATTTTAGAATTTGTACCTTACATCTGCCCCTTTTGAACCAGTGGCAAAACTTTTATTTTAACTATCACGACGACCCCATTTTGTAACTAGCTTTTTATCTTATATATGATATAAAAAGCACGAATAGTCACGTGGTCTAAGTAAGACAGAAAATCTCGTGCCGTGATATATGGGAAATATACACTCGCTAACGCTCGTGTATATTTCCCATATACCACGGCACTCGTTTTCTATCCCTTACGTAGAATAGCCTTTTCACATGCATGAAATTGACCTATAGCAAAAGGTTTCGACCCACGTCAGCTTGCACAGACTGTGCAGACTGACCTGAATCGATACTTTTTACAGTTGCACTAAACCCCCTTTTCTTAGAGCGAATCCCAAATTAATTTGTTGAACGATATAGATACATCAGTGTAGTTTATAATAATGTGCGTGGTTAAAACTCCACATTTCGAATTCAAGTAGAACACAAAATATTTGCTTCAATTAACGCCAAATAAATATGAGAATGGAAAACAAACTATTAAGTCGGTAAAAGGGACAGATACACATCGTATGGTCAGAGTAAGCTTAGGGTACCAGGGTTAAAAGGAAGTATATCAAATGCTGGAAATACTACTTTTGCTAGAAATTACTAGTTTTATACTGGTTACTTCCCTTCTTTTTCCGATTTTTGGCAAGTGTCTATCTGTCGTTGTATTGAATCCAACGCCGAGGCCCGGAGACAGATGTTCTATCAATTATTTTGATGGGACTCTTGATTTATTTTACAAGAGACGCATGGGAACTACTATACTAAGCATCTTTTGATTCATCGATTTTCAATTGGGCATTGACTGTGAAATTGAGGTTCGTCACAGTAAATTTCGCTGAAATGTTTCATTGGTCACGGAGAGATAAAAAAAAAAGGTTAGTTGTAAATCGTTTATTACGCCCACCCACCCCTCGAAGAACCCATACAAAAATACAATCATTGTTAATTCACTTTTAGCAATCAGGTTTGAGGCGGTGATTTGGTGGGTGGCACGGGCTCGCGGTCCTTTTTATTTTCAACTTGGCCAGACGGTTTCCACGGTTATTCTTACTTTTCCCCCACCATTTACAAAGGTTGTCGATTATTCAATTATTCAAAAGCTTAAATGTTTATCTCTCCACAGTTTTAGCCGGTCCTCAAAGACTATATATGCGTCAAAACATTGAAACAATTCATTTTCTTTTCATGCAGTAGATCTAATCCACACTTCAATATTTGGTTGTTCTCTGGTGTATTTAACGCCGTTTTTCAACATCATTTTAGTTATATCGCGGTGGCCAGATCACCTGTCCATGCTTTCACAGAGATTCTTTTACAACACACAATATTCTTCCCAAGCAACTGGCTGCTTACCGACATGACCATAGTCAAAACGATGGTCTATAGGAACGATATCTTTTTAATTGTTTGGGTGCACAGTGAGCGATATTTTAATTTTAACTCTTTTTCTTCTTTTTCCATCTGCAGTTTTAATTTTTCTAACTCAATATTAGTTTTAACATCTGTCTGAGACACAAGAATAAGAGACAGAGCAGACGAGTCAAGTATATTACAGAAAAATATTTTCTTGGTTTATATAATGATTACTATACATGTACATGTATTATCATTTATTACACAACCAGTAATGTCTTCTTGATTTAATTCTATATGATATAATAATCTATCTCTTCAGAGACTTTATATAGAAAGGGACAAGTAATAACTGTAGATGAAAACAAGAGCACCGCATACGGGTGCCAACGCTCGACCGCAAAAAGCTTGATTTTCAGTGAAATTTTTAAATCGAGAAAGGGCTATAACTGTCAAAAATATTCTGATGGTTACCGGCCCTCGTTATATGGGTTCCTTATTTGATAGTGAACAACTTTTTTTTTAATATTGAAGTAAATATCTTCATTAATAAAAGAGATACATGTATAACAGAATGTCAAAGTTTTTGTATGACGCAGACGCCAACAAAGCTTGGGCTACGATAATACCTCAATGTTTTCTTCGAAAACAGCCAAACTAAAAATTATTGAACTCTTTTATCAGATGAAAAATGTTAAAATTGCTCGAAAAGCATACTTACATGAAAAGTGAAATTTGGTTTAAAATGATTAGATTTGTTCAACCTTTAAGCTGCTTAGCTCGAAACAATGCCTTTTGTCAACAGTTTATATCAAATTCAGATTGTACAGAACGTGCCCAATACCGAGAGTTTTTTTCTGAGCAATAAACACTTTGTAATCGCAGTCTTTTGTTATTTATTATTGGCTTGAAATTTTCATTCTTTTTATTTTGTAGCATTATGGATAAAAAGGTCTGAAAACATTGTGTCTCTCAACGGTGTGTTTAAATTGGCTCTATCTGAGATTCCTGAAAGTTAGGGATTGTGTGTTAAAAGATTCATATGGTTATGTATACATACATGTATATCAATTTGTAGATTATCAATTAACTCTTTACCAAACGACAAATTTATAGACTGGTCCAAATTGAAAGCATTTGCAGACGACAAAATAAATGTGACTGAAGAATCGAAAATTGATTTGGGAAGGGTAGAAAACATTGTGGGAAAAGGAGAAAATGCTGGTAACCAGCATTTTCTCCTTTTCCCACAATGTTTTCAAAAGGCTTCTACGTCAGGGTCGTCAAAAGTCGTCATTGTGTGGTAAAGGATTAATTTATCAGCTTTACAATTCCCAATCACTTTCCAGTATTCTTGTCCCTGTCTATGTAAGATCTCTGATTTCATACATTTTTCATATACACGTATACATATTATGAGCCATGTTCTGTGAAAGGGAGCTTTATGTATCTACAAATAGTAACAACCCAGGTCAGGCTGCGCAGTTCACGT
The DNA here is from genome assembly GCA_946811185.2 of Hippopus hippopus. NCBI lineage: Eukaryota > Metazoa > Mollusca > Bivalvia > Cardiida > Cardiidae > Hippopus > Hippopus hippopus. The sequence goes on along the minus strand of OX328098.1, from coordinate 61,598,087 downwards.
AGGTAGAAACAGGTTGAAACTTTCTGCAAGAACAGGTCGATACTTTCTGCTATCAGTCAATTTTCTGCATGTCAAAAGACCAGTCTATTTCGTGAATCAGCCAGTTTTTAACTCTTTACCAAACAACAAAAGTTTAGACTTGTCCAAATTGAAAGCATTTGAAGAAGACAAAATAAACGTGACTGAAAAATTGAAACTTGGTTTTGGCAGAGTAGAAAACATTGTTGGAAAAGGAGAAAATGCTGGTTACCAGCATTTTCTCCTTTTTACCACAATATTTTCAGAAGGCTTCTTTCTCAGGGTCGTTAAAACCAGGGGTTGTTTGGTAAAGAGTTAAGACAAACTTGATTTTATGTATCAATAATGATGTGATGAGTTGTTTGGTATAATGAATTGGGGAGATGCATCCTAAAACCCATTTTACAGAGTATGTGTCATCTTTATAGAATCTCAGTCACAATTCTAAGTATCATTTCAAATTGACCAACCAATACAATTATCAGTATTTTAAATAGACCAATCAAAACACACTGCGTTATATAAACATAGGTAAATCAAGTAAACAACAAAATTTTAAACTTGAGCCCCTCTCTCAAGCAATTGCAGATGACATATAAAATTTTTGCTTAACCGACTTACCTTTGAAAGGTTTGGAAAAGAAAACATTGATCAATGGCATCCAGCGTTATTCCTGGAATGGTTTTAAAGCTGTCTTCATCAGTGTCATTATAAATGGGATCACGGGTCTGATGAATCACAAAAAAACCTAAATACCACTGGAAAACCGAAATATCCTGTATTGTATTTAGGATGCTGAAGTATTGGCGTTGGACACAACTTGTTGTTATTGATAAAGGGAGGTAAGACAGGTTTTCAAACCAAATAACATAATAACAATATGCAATTGAAACCTGTCGTGAAAATTATGTATACATAGTTTACATAACTCTAAATGTTTGCCAAAATACCTACTTGTAGTAAATGTTTACGATTCAAATTGTTATATTTACCTCATTCTCACTACAACAGCTTTTGTACAAATTTGGTGTGTCTGCTTTAGATCCATTCCAATGCTAAAAACGTGTTTATTCTTTATCAGTATTAGAAATATTCTGCGTTAAAGCAGACTGTGTAAAATCAGAAATCTGACAACCATTATGAGTATGTAGTTACAAAGCATCAATCTTTCATTTTTTCCGAATTAAACAGTTTCTGTTCACAATTTCCAAACTTTACAGATTCTATTCACAACATATCAAATATCGATAAAGATGATATTAATCTGATTGGAGGTGACTTCAAAAAAATAGAAAGCACTGTGGGAATAGAGAAAATTCAAGACCGGGCATTTAAATGTAAAAGCCTGGACACACAGGTATTAACGGAACGCGATAACCATGGCCCTTGTTTACAATAATTCACAGCATTCTACGTATACGGGAAAAAGAGGTAAATTATCCGATAATTTAAGTTAAAATGAACTTTGAAAAGGCTTAAAAGTTTTACAAGCTATCGATTCTAATAAGCAAGCAGTGGTGTAATGGATAAAATCCCTGCCTCTCAAACCGGCTATCCTGGTTCGAGCCGTAAGGCCCAACTTTTTAGGACGAAAATAATATACTTTTTCGGTTTTCTCCTTTTTCTTTTTCCTTGTTTGATTGTCTTTTGTGTTTCCTTTTCTTTTCTTCTTTTTTTAGACGTGTATATCTTTTTGTCATTGATATTGTTTTGTTATTAGCTCCACTGGCCGAAGGCCAGCCGGCTTATGTCATGGCCCGGTGTCCGTCGTGCGTCCGTCCGTGCGTTAACTGTTTTTTCAAACTTCTTCTTCTCTGAAATTACCCATCCAAATTCGATGAAACTTCACAGAAATGATCCTGCCATAGTCCTCTTTAGAATTTCTTGAAAGAATTTGATTCCTTCAAAAACTCTGGTTGCCATGGCAACAAAACTGAAAAATATTGAACATCTTTGAAATTCTTCTTGTCTGAAACCATAAGGCCCAGGGCTACCAAATTTGGCATGTAGCTTTATCTAATGGACCTCTATCAAGTTTCTTCATATTATAGCCCTTGGGTCAAAATTGGCTCTGCTCCAGGGATCACAAGTTTAACATGGGCTTATATAGTGACTGTAATTTAAAATAGTAATCAAGGGAAGCAACTCTTGTTATACAAGATAAAGTTTATTACTATTTACCTCCCTTGATTATCAAACTGCAGTTATACATTATTGGAGTTTGGTATTCAAGTTTTTTGAAGAGGAAATGTTTTGTTTTAAGGGAGAGTGATTTATTTTGATGCTAATAGTTATGCTCACATGAATGGAATGTTTAATTTAAAGTAAGGTTTCTATCACTCAAATTTTTTCAGAACTTTACCTTTCATGCTAATGAATAAACCTGCTTGTATTTACTGACGGCTATTATGGCAGAATTTGTCTTTGAAAAGGTAGAATGCATGGTGGGAAAAGGAAAAAATGCTTGTTTCCAGCATTTTCTCATTTTCCCACTATGTTTTCAAAAGCCTTCTTTGTGAGGGTTGTTAAAAGTCCGGATTACATGGAAATGGGTTAAATCTTTACTCTCAGACTCTTCCATAATGAAAGCACCTACAGACGACAAATTAAATGAAGCATGTATGATGACCATTTTCTTTAAAAACCTTCTCAAAACAAAAGAAAATGCTGTTTAAAAATATAGATGATTTTTTGCCAGCAGCCTAATTCAACTATAGGAAAGTTTTTGGTTTTTTTTGATACCATGATGTGCATTTGACCTATTTACAAAAAAAAAAAAGATAAATGTTATTTTGAACAACCTGATAGCTGAAATTTCTTGTTTTTGAAGTGAAATTTATGTACAGAAGTTGTGTAAGTGATCTCTTTTTTGATACTTTGTTATGTCTGACCTTGAAATGAACTTTACACTTTCATACTTTAAGTATATTTGATGTAGTTACATATAATTTGAAAATGTTATTGACAGCAACCTGATAGTTGAAACTTCCATTTGTTTTATAAAACCCCTGTCCCTGGCCACAATGTATGTACTGGAAATGGAAATTCCAGCTGTCAGTCTGCCGACCCTTACTTGCCTATAGGAACCTAATGTAAGATGTTTTATTTATGAACTTTTAGTCTAATACCCTGATTTATTTTTAACCATTATACTAACGGTAGGTTTTCCAGGAGCTTCAATCCAATTTTCACTAAATTTGATACTTTATTCCATAATGCCTATTTAACGTAACAGTTTACATATAGTTCATGGAAGATATTGTCAGCAGCTAGATTTTGCAATCTTTTGAATTACCTAAGTGACTAAATGGACATTGTTTCTAAAAATCTTTAAATGTGAGAGTACTTTAAAAACTATGAATCCTCTTTCTGTAATGTTTTGTATCATTAAATGAATTAAATTTGGTTGAAAGCTTTCGACAAATTTTGACAAGGTTGCATGCTGTATGAAAACTAACATGATTGCATCTTAACTAATACCCATGTTCCTTGATAAATCCAAGTTGTTACATTACATGTAAAGATTAATAAGGAAATGCCAGACTCTGTATCTCTTGACCCATTACTGAAAGGATTGAGATTTTAATATGTCCGCATTTAAAGTTTTAAGTAGCACTGTGACAAAAAATAATACATTGCATTTCAGAATAATTTAATATCAGTTGTTTTCATGAACATTGCCAAGTTCTGATTGGCTGAAAATTTTTTTCATAGCTCCATGAAAAAAAAAATCACGTTGTGCCGGAACTACTTTCGCTGAAGGTTACTTTTGCGGGTCCTACACACTGCTATGTTCATTTACTTTCGTTCTATTGGTTAAATTTCAGTATTGGGGATCTGAAAACTGCTTCCCTATTGTATTCTTGGGCCATACAAATATGTGTGGAAGGTCTTTAGAAACTCCAACGTTAGATTTAAAAATAAAGAAAATGAATGCAGTTTGAATTATTTCCGTAGATGTATGTTGTCTGTAATATTAACTTATAAGGAATGAAGAAAATTTTCTTTTTTTCATGGAGGTATGAAAAAAAAAAAATTAATCACACTTTTGTATGAAACCGCGAGCGGTTCCCTACAGTGTGATTAGGGTTTTTTTTTTTTTTTTTTTTCATACCTCCATGAAAAAAATAAAATTCTCTTCATTCCTTAATTGATTTTACAATACATGTTACTCTAGATAGTAATAACTGATTACATAGACTTTTTTATAAAAACTTTTGAGAACTATAAGAATTCAGCTTATTGTACGTCTTCAGAGCAAAATATGTTTGGTATACACAAATGCTTTTCAATTTCTATACCTATGTCCATGTTTAAACCCATTCCTAAATTTATGAGACTTTTTTACCCAGTCTACAACCTTGGAAAATATTGTGACACAAGATAAGACTATGTAAAAGTGTTAGTACAAAAGCTAAATAGCTTATCTGACAATATACTGTATATAGATATTTTAATTAACCCGTTACTGTGAAGATACGACTTCTATTTGTTTTTGCAAGTCTGGGGCTTTTGAAAACATTGTGGCAAATTGTATCAATTTATAAAAGGTAAAGAAATGTAATAACAATCATAATACATATTTACATACATATAATTGTACCAATACATCTTTCTTGTCTTGTAATTTATACTTTTAAAAACATTGTGACACACGATATGATTATGTACAAGTGTTAATACAAAAGTTAAATAGCTTATCAGACAATATATATATTTATGTGTTTCATTTAACCCATTACTGCAAAGATACGACCTTTTTGTTTTTGAAAGTTTGGGGCTTTTGAAAACATTGTGATAAATTGTATCATTTTATAAAAGATAAACAAAGAAATGTAACAGGGAATCGTAATACATATTTACATACACATAACTGTACTAATGCACCTTTCTGTTTTTGTAATTTATACTTTTGAAAACATTAAGACAACGGCTGTGACAATACACGTAAAGATTAATACGGCAATGTAAGAGCTGATCAATATTTTTAATTATGACATAGGAATCTGGATTATCATATAAGATTATCTGAAATATGGATAATTTACATGAAGCAGGAATATAAAATTTTAATGGAAATGCAGAAAAGCATTTACTGTAAACAGTAATTAACCCTTTTCCATTTAAAGACCCTAGGAAATAAGACTTTTGAAATGTATAATATATAAGCATTTTATCATTTTCCCTCAATGTTTTCTAATCCCTCAGAAACAAATTCAATTATTTGAGCCATAATTAATTTGTTGTTTGCAAGTGGTTTAAATTTAAACATGTCTAAAGTTTTTGTTATTTGGTAAAGATTTAAAATTAAACCGACATTTCTTTTTCCATTTGGCCACACCTTCTGTAAGTTTTGAGACGACCCCTTACTTTTAATAGGAGTCCACAGTCGTGTTCGAATTAAATAATAAAGGTCTATTAAGAAGCTGCCGAAATTGGCCGCGTAGCCTGTACGAAAACATCAATGTTACACAATATTTACCAATGAGTTAGTGAGTCTGAATAAAATAAGTGGATATTTTCCATTAGTTTAAACTTTTATTACACATTCCTAAGTTTCAAAAGCTCTTTTTGAAACATGTTTTTACCTCTTCAAAGGCAAACCCATCTTTTGAGCCATATTTACGGTCTACAGCCCCTTACTCACATATTAAAAGACGGAAGCTGCAGAGATTGGCCGAATAGCCTTTATGAAAACATCAATGTTACACGATATTTACTGATGAGTTAGTAAGTCTACAGCCCCTAACTCTAAGACGGAAGCTGCCAAGATTGGCAGAATAGCCTTTACGAAAACGTCAATGTTTACCAATGAGTTAGGGGCCGTAGACCTTAAATTTGTTGTCTACATATACTTTCAACGCATGGATCCGTGGAAATTGATATTTGACCAAATCAGGTTATCGCATTTATTTTGCCCAATGCGCAGTCTTGCTGTCAATTTTTTCGGCTCCCAACTCAACAACTGTTTACGTTGGAGAGGTGCGATAGTTTCTGTTTATTTAAGAAATAATCTTCTTTCTATCGTGGTTTATCGTTCAATAAACCACAGCTGTGAGTTATGAGGTACTATAAATAATCCACGAGGGCGATAGCCCGAGTGGTTTATTCATTGTGCCTCATAACTCACAACATAGTTTATTGAACAATAAACCACGATAGAAAGAAGATAATTTCGATTCTAACATGACCAACTCTTACTGAAAGGAAAACAAGTTCATACTTAGAGTAAAACACGGATGCAGATTATATTCTATTGAATAACTTACTTACTTACTGTATACAGAATGACTTCACTCTATATAGAATGACGTAGATTTTACCACGCTTTCATTGCACTGTGTTTATAGAGCTAAATTCACGTGCCATGTTAGAATTTGTGTTTAAAACGTTCGTTATAAAAAAAAAAAGTTAAAATGTGACTTACGAACCTATACCGCTGACGTGAAATATAATGCAGGACTAAAAGTTTGCATTATGATAATGACTGACGATGGGACCTGTGAAAAGAGTTTTGATCAATGCTACATCACACAATGGATTAATCAAGGCTAGGTTTTGCTTGCAAAGATACATAAAATGTTTAACACTATGGTGGGGAGAAAAAGGTAAAAAAATATATGAAATACTAATAAAAAGAGATTGTGTTCACTTCAACATCTAACATTGCTAAATATCCTCTGCACTACCTATTAAAAAAGCAGCTGTCACCAGTTTCATTTCCACACTAACCTTTACTTTTGGTGAGTGAAGAATATGCTGCATACAGATACAGATCATATTGCAAATAACATAGTTTAATTTTGGATTTAGATTTAAATTCTGACCAACACAGTGTTAAACACAAAATTTTTAAGTACATTAGCTTGTATTCCTTATTTAATGTAGATTTTAATCATGCAACATCTAAGTTCTGTTCTGTACTGGGTAAGAAGTTCAGCTCCAAATGGAATTATTTTAATTTAATCAAAATTTGACTATGCTATTTTTAATCAGATTTGCACATCTAAGAGTGTGTCGGTATACTGGTAATTGTAAGGATGTGTGTTTGATTGTAAATTGAATAGCCGCTCTAGTTCAGTTAACCACCCATTATCTAAAGTATAGTATATCATAAGATAAAACAATCAATCAGCTACCGACAATGATATATCAACAAGATTGGTAATATTGGCAGCACACTTAACGTATATCATAGTCAGCAAACAACCATTTACCCCTTAACCTAAAAAAGAAACTTTTTTAGACTAACAGCGCTCTGTTGAATCAGACAGTGTATAAGTATTTTGAAATGCTTGAAATTCAGAGTAAACTTTTATCGAATATGATGTTCAGATGACTATAATAGTATAACTAAAAAAAAAAGCTTTTTGATTCTATTATTCCATGGCAAAAAATGAAGTTTATGAGGTGTTTCATTCCTTCTCGATGAAATCCAAAACTTTGTTAAATCAAGTATTTCGTAGTCCCCGAAATTTGTTATTTATGTGCTTATCCTTGTTTAAATTAGATCAATCATCTCTCTAAAGTCAAACCGAGAACTCACTAGCAACAGACAAATATGACTGGAATATTTTTACTATGATTTTATCGAGAGAAACAGTCATAATAGCAAATTCAAGTACTCTATCTGCTGTACTGTATACCATGTGTATATCGCGTTTGTTTGGGAGCCTATAGCAACAGTAACCAAGGAAGTCAGTTTATCTTATCGCCACGGATCCATGCATTAGTACAAGTCTAAAAATTTCATTAGGGATTGACTTAAAAGACTGTCAAGATACATGTATTACAATTTCATATCATGTTGAGATAATATCTGTACAGAAAATTGTAATGTAGATCTCAGATCAGATTGCATATTCTGTTCAGTCAGATCATACCACACAATCCCAACTTTTAACAACCCTGAGAGAGAGACCTTTTGAAAACATTGTGGGAAAAGAAGAAAATGCTGTTAACCAGCATTTTCTCCTTTCCCACAATGTTTTCTGTTTTCTACCCTTCCCAACACAAACTTCAAATTTTGAGTCACATTTGTTTTGTCGTCTGTAGATGGTTTCAATTTGGTCAATTCCGAAAATTTTGTTGTGTGGTAAAAGGTTGACCCTTTACCACACAATAAAATTTTAGACTAGTCCAAATTAAAAGCATTTAAAAATGACTAGAGAAATGTGGACCAAATGATGAACCCTGGTCTTTGAAAGGGTAGAAAACATTATGGGAAAAGGAGAAATGCTGGTTACCAGCATTTTCTCTTTTTCCCATAATGTTTTCAAAAGCCTTATTCCATAGGGTAATTAAAACTTGGGATTGTGTGGTAAAGGGTTAAGTACCTGATCTGTTCAACTTACCATATAGATGCACTGCTGAGTTGTAGAACATTCTGATAACTGCTGCTGACAAAGTGTCATCTTTTCTAAGCACTGCCACTTTAAAACCGCGGTATCTTGAATTGAAAACCCTAAGAAAAAATAAATGAAAACCTCTGTATTTTATTTTGGAGGAGGGGTAGGGGGATGGGGGTGGGGTATTGTTGTGAGGCAATGATTTCGAGTAAGTTCATAAAGTAACTTTGTGTTGCTATTTTTTACTTTTCTGTTTTTTTTTAATCTTTGCTTGTTTCATTTAACTCTTTACCACACAAGCAAAACGTAGACTTGTCGAAATTGTAAGTTCTTGCAGAAAACAATTTAAGTGTGCTTTAATTTATGAAATCTGTATTTTATAAGGTAGAATTAAAACATTGTGGAAAAAGGAGAAAACGCTGGTTACCGGCATTTTCTCCTTTTCCCACAATGTTTTCAAAAGCTTTCTTTCTAAGGGTCATTAAAAGTGCAGATTGTGTGGTAAGGGGTTAATCATGACTGTTCTTGATTTTATCTTTAACCCCTTCCGGAACTTCAAATTTAAGACTCTTCTAAATGAAAAGCATCTGCATGCAACAAATCTGAAAGCGGTACAAATGAACTGAGGCTCTTTGACAGGCTAGAAAATATTGTGGCAAAGGGGAAAATGCTGGTTACCAGCGTTTCCTCCCTTCTCACAATGTTTTCAGAAGGGTCTTAATCAGGGTCATGAAAACAAAGGATTGTTTGGAAAAGGCTAAAATACCAAACAACAGAATTTTTGACTGGCCCAGATTGACTGTTATTGAATGGTGTTTTATGCCTCTTTCAACATTATTTCAGTCATATCACGGCAACAGCTCACATATTCATATGTTTCTTAGATTTTACCAGCACTAGGCTACAGCTCTGAAGTTTCTTGCCCAATGACAGTCCCACGAAAGGCCCAGTGGATCTAGTGCTGCTCGAACCCAGGGCCTCCAGGTTACAAGTCCCACACTTTACCACTGAGCCATGCAGGACCCCGACTGGTCCAGAGTGAAAGATTTTGCAGACGACTAATATCACTCAAATGATGGAATTTGTCTGCAATAAGATAAAAAACACTGCAGGAAAAGGAAATGATGTTGGTAACTAGCATTTTTTTTTCCCACAATGTTTTCAAAGGCTTTTTTCCCCCAGGGTCTTTAAAACACAGGATTGTTTGGTGGCGGGTTAACCCTTCACCACACCATCCCCAGCTTTAACGACCCTGAGAAAGAAGCCTTTTGAAAACATTGTTGGAAAAGGAGAAAATGCTGGTACCCAGCATTTTCTCCTTTTCCCTCAATTTTTTTTTACCTTTCTCAGGACATGTTTTAATTTTTCAGTCACATTGACTTTGTCATTTGCAAATGCTTTCAATTTGCAATTACTTAAAATTTTGTCGGTTGGTAAAGAGTTAAAGGACAATCTAGACTATTACTCTTTCCAAATTGTTGTTTTGGAAAGAATATCTGTGAAAAAAAAAACAGTTTATGTCTAAGATTAGAATGCATAGTCTTTTTAGCCTGATCTTAATCTACCTGTACAGTTTTTAACTTACCATGTAGATGCACTGCTGACTTGTAGATTTTTCTCATTACGGCCTCAGGCAAAGTGTCTGTCATCTTTTTCAAGTATTACCACTTCAAAGCCATGGGATCTTTAATTGAAAACAAAAAAAAACCAACCCCTGGTTCTTTTTTTCTATGGGGGTGGGGATAGGGAATAGGGAAGGGAGTGGGCTAGTTGTGGGAAAAGTTGTTTCCAGTAATTTTATTTTGCTTTTTTTTTTTTTCCTTTTCTGATTTATACACTTTAGATTGTTTTAAATCAGTATGACTATTCTTGGTTAAATTGTATTTCTATTGTAAGTAAAATCTGAACTTATGTAACTCACAATTCTATTTTTCTTGCTCAAACCTGGGTTTGTGAGTGAAAAATGACCTGCCGCTGTAGAAAGCTGACTGTATGCGTTCTCAATGTGAAAATTTCATTTTTGTACTGATAATGCAGCTTTACTCATTTTTATCTTCAAGTTTAAGGTAGTTTTTAGTATTCATTTAATCAATTTTTCTTTCTAATAACAGGTTTTAAAATTTTAGAATGGTCCAAATTGAAAGCAATTGCAGATGACAAAGTAAATGGCGCTCAAATAAGAAAATTTGTCTTTGAACAGGAAGAAAACATTGTGGAAAAAGGATAAAATGCTGGTAACCAGCATTTTTTCCTTTTCCCTCAGTGTTTTCAGAAGTCTTATTTCTACCAGTAATTAAAACAGAATTGTATATTATAAAGAGTTAATAAACCACACCCTTATTTGTTTTATTTTTCAATTTAATTTCATCTTAATATGAATACATGTGCATGTAATCTTGATTTCTTTGCTCTTGCAAAGGAATCAAACTTAAACTTTCTATTCAAAAGACTTTCTTGCTCGCATGTGTTTGTGGGTGAATGACCTGCTGTTGAAATCTGTATGCATATCTAACTTGTTAATCACACTGTTGTACTGTAACTTTACATTTATTCCTTTTCATTTTCTTGAGACACATAGTGAACTCGATTTCTTCCGTGTCAATATTTCTATTTTTCAATCAAAGATTCCTCATTAACAAAGTACTGAAAATTTTAAGTTTATTATCTGTATCCTATTTCATGACTGTTGATCAACAATTTAAATATTCTTTTGGTTTTTAAGTTTGTATCTAAGGTAATTCCCTCCTGATGATTCCTTTGCATTTTACAAATCTGTATGTTTTAGTTCATGATGAAAGTTGTTTATGTGTGCAAATTCCTGTCATTACTTTAAAAGAAAAGGATTATGAGGATGGATAATGATTGCTTCTGATACTTTCTGCAATACTTTTGCCAGGGACAGGGGTATCAGAAACAAACATATTCCAATTGAAAATCTCTAAAGAAAAAAAAAAAGCAATAAAGAATTTTTCAGTACTACATGTACAACTTTGCCTATAAACAATTCAAGTAAACTGCACAGATGTTATTATTTGTTAAACCTACAGAAAAACAACTTGTATAAATAGAAAACGAACATTTAGGTTTACTTTAATGTTAATGGTGAGTAAAATCATATTCCTTGTGTAACTCTTTTCCAAATGACCATTTCAATTTGTCCAAATTGAAAGCATTTGTAGACTATACAATAATATGTGGCTCATATGGATGGATTGGTCTTTGACAAGCACATAAAATATGTTGACAAATAGAGCAAATGCTGATAGCAGTGTTTTCAATTTAAGCCTTGATCCTCAGGGCCTTGAAACTCAGGATTATCCGGTAAACAGTTTAATCTACGGTACTTAAGATTACACCCTTTTTTTTGGCATTTGTGAGTAAAAATTAAGTTGTTGCTTTATGTATAAAGCTTACTGTTTGTTTAAACTTGGCAATTTCATTTTTTGTATTGTAACTCCATTTTTTTATGTTAGAATTTAAAGGAGCAGTTCTTGTATTTCTATATCTTTTTTATCCCCTATATTATTTTCTTTTACTCATATATTCTTGTATAATTTTCCCTGTTACTATTTTATTCCTTTTTTTTTTTTATTTCCTTCTTTGTAACTTATTTTTTTTTCCTAATTATTTTTATTGCTTTCTTTTCATGTTTCCTTTTTTTTATTATTACCTTTGTTTTAATTCTCAAGTTTATTTCATTCCTTTTCAAGTTTTTTTTTTAATAAGATATTTTTCATTATTATTATTATTTTTTTTTTTTTTTTTTTTTTTTTTTTTTTTATCATTTATATTAATATATATATATATATATTTTTTTTAGTTTTGTAGTTGTTTATTCTTTTCTATATTTAGATATTCCTTTTTTTTTTCTATTTTTTTTTTTTTTTTTTTGTGGTTGTTGTTTTTGTTTTATGATAATTATAATATTCCTATATTTTTCCTGTAATAATAATAATAATGAGTACTTTGTTTTAAGAGGGAGAAAGCTGTTAAACTAATCTCCCATGAGGCCCTCTGTGAAAAAAACTTAATGTTCATATTATACAGTTAAAATAGGGATCAAGATATCCATCGTAACAAAATAAAGGTAGGTACTGATTTTTGGTACCTATGACTTGGAGATAAAATGCTGGTAGCATTTGTCTTTAAACGTGTTCAGGGAATCTAGCGTTTTGATGTTGAGAGGTAGGGTATTCCAAACAGTTGCCCCAGAATATGCAAAAGACTGTTTCCATGCATTTGTTCGAGGTTTACCTAACTTAAGATTTAAGTTAGATGTATATCTTAAGTAATAATTTGAATTTTCATCATATTCTTCAGTGAACTTACTGGTTATGTAATTTGGGGTCATAAGGTTTTGTGCTTTGTAAATCATGACACATCTTAGGTACTGTACTGTTTTATCAAAGGGAAGCCAGTTAAGTTGTTTGAATATATCAACTGATGGTGTCATTAATTTTGCATCTAATATAATCCTGGCTGCCCTTTTCTGAAGTTTAACTAAGGTTTCAATGTTATTTTTTGAGCAAGATCCCCATATAGTACAACAATAGTCCAGTAGAGATGATATATAGGAACAATAGAATAGCTTCCAAGCATGTAGTGGAAGATAAATTCGGAGTCTCTGCATCAGGGTAAGGCGAGATGCAACAAGTTTACAGATATAATCCACATGTGTGTTCCATGTTAGTTTTTTGTCAACATGGATACCTAACAATTTATGACTCTCTATATTGCCAATAATTTCTTCATTTATTGATAAATGTAAATTACTATGATGGCAAAGTTTAGGGGCAGTACCTAGTAGCATTGTCTTTGTTTCAGATGTGTTAATGTACATTCCATTGTGTAGGTACCACTGATTGATGTTTTCTAGGTCAGTTTGAATATGATTTTCAATATCTTTTGGATCAGTGCTTGTTGTATGAAAAGTTGTATAATCAGCATACATATCTGTCCTTGTTTTATCTACATAAAGTGGACGGTCATTAACACATAAAAGGAACAAGATAGGGCCTAGGATAGATCCTTGTGGAACACCATATTTAATAATTGCTGGCGAGGATGTTGTACAGTTAAATTGTACTTGTTGAGTTCTATTGCTTAAGTAAGACTGAACCCATGTGACCATTTCATCATGAAAGTTATAACGTACAAGTTTATCAAGTAGAATGTTATTGTCGACTAAGTTGAATGCTTTCTTCATATCTAGAAATACAGCTCCCACAAAGTTTCCTTTATCAATGCCAAAAAGCCATTCATCAGTTAGTTTTATAAGAGCAGACTGGCAAGAATGAAATTGTCTAAAACCTGATTGATATTGGTGGAGAAGATGATTTTCTTGTAAATATTTACAACTTTGCTTGGCAACATGTTTTTCAATACTTTTTGAGATGACAGGTAAAATTAAAATTTTCTGGAAGTTCCTTGTCACCTGATTTGAAGAAAGGTCTAACCCTTGTTGTTTTTAGAGTATTTGGGAACACACTGTGCTTCAGACTTAAATTTATGATGTGTGATAGGGATGAACTAATTTCTCTTGCTGACATTTTTAGAATTTTTGGACTTAAGCCATCTAAGCCAGCTCCCTTATTCATGTTTAATGATTTCAGGTGATGGAAAACTTGCTCTTTCTTAATAGGTTGAAATTTGAATTTCTGTCCTGTAGTGTCTGAAAATTTTATGGTTAGGAAACCTCTGAGTAATTCATAGTTAGGTGTATGTTTTTTAGTTTTTATTTTATCAGCTAAGTTACAGAAATGATTGTTTAGATGCTCCACTACTTCTTGCGTTTGGAAAATTATTTCATCACCTACCTTTAATTGTGTTGGGAGACTTGGTTCTTCTTTAGGATGCAATTCTTTCAAATATTTCCAAAGTGTTTTTGTATACTTGTCTTTGCAAATTGCGTCTACAAAGTATCTTTGTTTTGATTTTTTTATCATGGAGGATACTTTATTGCGAAATTTTCTATAGTTGCTAAAGTCTCTCTGTTTATGATATTTGTCTCTGAGCATGTTTACTTCTTCATTGTACCACTGTGGTTGTTTGAAAGATTTAATGTGTTTTTGTTTGCGAGGTGCATGATGATAAAAAACTTTAAGAAATTTTACATAGAACATATCTAAACAAAGTTCCACATCATCAAAGTGTAAGATATCCTGAAAGTCTGCCTTTGATAGGTAATGTAAAAACTGTGCTTCATTAAAGGCTTTGTATGACCTGTATTCCATGCATGTATGTTTTCCTTTCTGTAAAGTTTGGCCAACTTTATGTGTTAAACAGACTGGATAGTGATCACTTACAGAATATTTTGGAACTTGTATTTCACAGATGTTTTCAGGTATTGTAGCATAGATGTGATCAATGAGTGAGGTGGAGGTATCAGCGATGCGTGTGGGCTCCTGCACTAACTGTTCTAGATTATATAGGTTTATCAGATTTGTCCATCTACTGTTGTTACAATGGGGTGTAAAGTTTATGTTCAAGTCTCCTAGGATAATCAATTCAGTGTTTAGCTGTGAGGCTAATATAATCTGTTCTTCAAATTTATCTATCCATGAGATTAATGAACTGGGTGGGCGATAGACAAAGCATGTTAGTAAAGGTTTGGAGTATGGAAGTTTGAATTTTGTTCATTTGTGTAAATGTCCCTATTTGCTGTGGAAAACCATTCGCTCAGACACTTGGGGGATTGAAACCTGATTACTTACAGCTGAGACAGATATGTTTCACCTTGTGTGTTTTTGCTATTTCAAAAATCTGTTTTCAATGAAGTATCCAGATAAATTATCAGTGTTCTTGATCCACTATGATCAATACTCCACTCAATCAATCCCACAAATCTCCAAGGGATGAATGGAAATAATTACCCATGATTTACTCATTACATAGTTGACATTGAAAGTTGCAAATATGCTATTTCAAGATATTTATTGAAGTATGCTTGAATTATGCTTTTACTGGTATGCGAATGTTGATGACACATTAAATGTGTAGGGTCATCTAGGCTAGAAGTTCATGAGTAATTAACAGATGTTCCAACAATTAACAAGTGTTCCTAGACTTGCCAAAATTGTTGAAACCAAGACAAAATGTCATTATCCTCATTTTTGCATTTGAACTTTGAAATAATCTAGCAACACTTAAAAATTGTGATGCCTTTGTTTTCTTAATGACACCTTGAAATATGACTGGAAATATAAAATATGACAAATTTCTTTAACAATTAGGTCTATATGAACTTGGACTTGGGTGGTAAATTTCTAAAGTGTTTGAAACCAGCCTAGCATTTATGATCTGAATTACTGCAAATTCAAACTATATGTTTTCTTTTACTAACAGAAAAGAATAGTAATTTAAACATCATAAGTGTAATGTGTTGTTGTTATCTATTCTTTTTCTTATCTTAAATAACCTTTATGCAAATACTTTGTAAGAAAAGCTGCTAAATTGAAACAGTAAAAATTTGCATGCATAAGTTGCAACAGCTTATCTAAGTATAATCTAATACATTAAAAAGTTTGTTATAAGGTTTTCGTGGTGTGGCTGGTTTTGGTATTCAAAGTATTCCAACAGCTGATTTATATGTGTTACTGAATTGAAATTAGACAATGTCAATGCATTTATATATAGACCTCCTGATGAATCTTCTAAGAGCACCAAGTCTTTGTTTGTCCCCAATATCTATTTGATATTGATTCCCCAGTTTGATTTAAAATCTTTTTACAGAAAACATCTTTGATATGTTTTTAAACCAACAGAGATTACATTCACATAGAAAGCATCACTTTACTTCTCAATATATTGACTCTTTATCTGACGACAAAATCTTAGACTAGTCCAAATTGAAAGCAGTGGCAGACGAGAAATCAAATGTGACTCAAACGCTGAACTTTTCCCTTGGAGGCCAGAAAACGTTGTTTTCCATCCTTTCAAGGGCAGATCTTATCTTTTGTGCTGTATTAGTGATGGTGTCTGCAAAGGCTTTTAATTTTAAAAAGTGTGTAATTTTGTTGTTTGGGATAGAGTTAAGTCTAATATTAAATATGAAGTACAAAAATATAGAAGTTGTCTTTGTCAGTGTAAAAGTAAGATAAATGCATTCACATAACTTTTGAAAATGTTTTTTTTTTAACTGATAAAATTGTTTTTCAATTACATGTACTTATTTGATAAAAGGGCTCAGATGAGATTAACTTTGCAAATGAAACACAACTGCTGCCCCTGAATAGACCGACAAACCTTTCTGACTTGCCTTGGTCCGTCATTGGTGACAGTTTATCTCTATATTTTTGGTTGTTTATGATTAAAAAATCTTGATTAAAAGACATCAATTTTTCCTGGATCCCACCCAGTAATAAACTCTGTCCTGACTACATGTATCTCTCTGCTGTGTTTCCTGGGTTCTAATCAGTCCAAGGAAATCATCAACTGGGCAAGGACAACCTTTCTGAGCAATGAAGTATAAAACTAATTTTGTTTCATGCATGTTAATTTGAAATTTTTTTTCCAAAGATGATTAGTATACTTTATAAAAGCCATTTTCAGAATTTACATGAACAGATTTAACTTAGCCTACTAATCAAACTATAATTCATATTCTGCTTTTTTCATAATCAATCTTATCAAATTTGGATTTAGGATCCTTAATATCAAAAATTGTATGAGATGTTGAATTATTTCTTTTCTACTTCTGGATCTAAGATCCTTTACATCAAACATAGTATGAGGTAATCAGTTAATATTTCTAAGATCCTTAGCAACATAGTAATTGCTTAGGACTTGGGTAAAAAGAAATGCAGTGTTCATTTCAGACCAAATTTGTGTACAAAAAAGATGGTATAAAATCAATGCAACAAGAAGTTAATGGTTGGCTGGGTGGGCCACAAAAAGGGCAATCAGGTGCAGTAACAATTACTTGCCTGTTGATCTCCAGTTTCTCTAAAAATAAATTTTTGCAGTATTTGGTCAATAATGAAAGTATGATTTTTTTTCTCTCATATTTACAAATCTTTAATTTTGATTGCAACTGTCTTTCCATGTTTTGGTCAGTTTCCTTAAAAGTATTTTACCTCAATTAGCTTGGCATATACAAAAATTATTTAGAGGCCAAAGGCCCACCTCAGACAAAAACTAAAATGAACCCTGCAGATTAAGATCTTTACCAAATGATAAATTGGATTTGTCTACCTGGAAACATTGCAGATGACATATTACATGTGGCTCAAATGCTACAGATTGTCTTTGTAGGTAGCAAAACACTGTGGATAAAGAAAAAAATGCTGCTTCTCTTTTTCTCACAATGTTTTTAAAGGTCTTAATATTTCTTCAGGATTACAATGAATCATGATCATTTGGTAAAGGGTTAAACAAGGCATTTAATAATAGATCAGAAATATACAATAAGAGTATTAAGACATTATATCCACTTTCATTTTTGGGAGTTAAAATCCTCGACATATAATAAGGTACGCTTACAATACCTTGGTGGCTATTACAAATCCCTTTGGTTTACTAACTCTCAAACATGTTTTTAAGTTCATGTGTGTCTTACAGACACACATCATGTTGGGATACCTCAAAATGTATCAAACCTATCAATTTGATAGACATGGTGCCAATTTAAAAGGTTCATCTGTTGTAAACTTTTATGTCTTCGATACCTGTCAACTAATGAAATACTTTGAATACATAGGCCATAAACCTAAAACTTCAGAAACCTGCTCACAGTTCTTCTACAAGAGTCTATTCTGCTCTACTCTGACACTCAAAAGCCATTGATGAGCACTGTATGAGCTAAAATGTTACGAGTCAAAACAAAATAATAATAATAAGAGTCAGGAAAATAATTTAAAGAGTCATACCCAATATAAATGCTTTCATGCAAATTCTTTACATTTTAGATTCTTATTATTTCTATGTAGCTGTTAAACGTTGATTGAAATTTGGTATTAAGTAACTATCATTTTGAGGACAATAATTATGTAATTCATACTTAATAAAATAGATGTTTTTAAGTCAATAGCAGGCTATTTGTTTTCCAGCACTTGGTCCATGCTGTCATTGGGACAATAAACATGTCCTTTACTGATCTGTTTCTTGCAGAAAATCTAAATTATATTCATGTGTACACCTGACTATAATTGGTCTAATTATAATCATTTCTACATAAAGTGACAGTTAAGTACTTGTGACTCATAAAAATCAACAAAGTTCCGGCTCAATAATCTATGTAAAATCATAAATGATGCAGTAATGTGTGTGATAGAGTAACTGCTCAATTATTTTGGTTGTCCCATCCGCAATACCCCACTTTTAGATGAATTCTTTGATAATCATGTGTTAAAACATATATATATTTAGTGCAATGACAACCACTTTTAAGTTTTAATGTGCAATATAGTGAGACCTATAAATAACTATTGACTGATCTATCAATCTACATGATCAATGTAATGTAACTTATCTATGACAGTGTTAGATAATTTATAGTTAATGTACCTATTTTATTGAAGCTTCTTTGCAAATAATGCTAGTAATATTGACATTATAAGCTGTGATTTTTGTTGATGGTTTGGTTGTAGCAAGAAGGGGGTGGTCAAGGACCATGATCAAGTTTTCAGTAGAAGTAGATCTACTTAGTCTAGAACCATAAAAGGTTTTCCGATATTAGAGACATAATGTAAGAATATGCATAAACTGATGTCATGAGGGTCAGAATATATTTGGAACTGCTTTAAGATGGTTTGTCTTAGAGACTGATAATGGATGTTTCATCAACATAGCAGTCTAAAGGTTTAGCAAGACATTATTTGTTGGTCATTTTGGGTTTTTGATAAGTACATGTATGTGGATTGATCTGTATTGATTTATTTGGTATGATTGAAATTATTTTTAAAAAAACACCCGCGCGCGCACACACACACACACACACACACACACACACACACACACACACACAAAACTATGTAGGTCTGTCGACAGAGTAAGATTAACATTCATGATACTATGTCTTCTTTTTCATTTATGCTGATTCCAGGGGATAGCCTCATAAATTGAGGCAGGATGTTGTAATTTGAAGGTAGAGTGTGGCATCTTAGTGAAATGGCAGAGTTTGAGTGCAGCTCATATTTTGATTTTTTTTTTTTTTTCAAACTTTCTAAGTTTGCTACCCTTCAACAGTATATGGCAACCGTATTGTCTTACACCCTTGACACCAAGGCAGACAATCAGTTTAGAACTACCAGGTTATATCTAAATTTTGATTTTTAGGCAGGTAGAAATATATCAAAGTCATACCTCAATGTCACAAATTATAAATATTGTATTCCAGAATTTTAGAAATTGTTGATAAGTTATCAATCATTACATGGAGAGATTTTCTATAATTTTATATGTGTTCAAATTGACTTTTAATTACCTCATGTAAAGTGATTCTTACCTCAACAAAGTCCGAATCTGGTCATATTGTAAATCTACAAAGAAAAAAATAAACCCTAAGTTTTGTGTAGTTAATAACAAATGACATAAAAACCCAGTTGTTGCAGGTGCAGAAAAATTCTATTTCTTTGTAAGTGTATATTTTTAACCCTTTATCCCATATTCAGGAGTTTTAATGACCCTGAGGAAGAAGTCATTTGAAAACATTATGGGAAAAGGAGAAAATGCTGATAACCAGCATTTTCTCTTTACCCATGTTTTCTACCCCTTCAAAAACAAATTACATCATTTGAGTTACATTAAATTTTTCATCTTTAAAGGTTTGCAATTTGGCCTTGTAAGTAATTTTGTCTTCTGGTAAAGGGTAATAAATACACCAATGCTAATTACGTTATCCTTTTACCACACAATCCCAAGTTTTAATGACCCTGAGGAAGAAGTCATTTGAAATCATTATGGGAAAGGAGAAAATGCTGGTTACCAGCATTTTCTCCTTTTCCCATAATGTTTTCTACCCTATCAATGACAGCAGTCATCTTTTGAGCTACAATTTTTTGTTGTCTGCAAATGATTTCAATTTGGTCAAGACCAAAATTTTGTCGTTTGATAAAGAGTTATTAATTATATGGATACAGTCTTTGACTTGCCTCAGTATACTGCAGTTGGAATTTTCCTACCCTAAAATTTTTAATTCACTATTGAACAGAACAGAACATTTTATTGACTTAACCTGCACACGTCATCATCATTAAAAATAGGCTAGAGAAAATTCCTCCAAACATTCCCATGCTTGAATGATTTTGACAAAGATGGCTTAGAAAAACATTTTGAAAGAATATAAAAAAACATTGCTTCAACTAGCATTTGCTGCTTTTTCCACAAAATTTTCTACCCTACTAAAGACAAATTTCACTATGCAAATCACATGTAATTTGTTGCCTGCAAATATTTCGTTGTTTGATAAAGAGTTAAATGATAATCACCAACATTTGCTTTTCGTTTTGCTGTATACAACTATCATAAATAATGTGGCAAAGAAGAAATGGCTAGTAATGAGCAATATTGCATTTTGCCACCTTTCCACTCATATTCATCAAACATGAGTTTAATTGTAGACTATCCTTATTATAAAAGGATATTTCAAAATCATCTACCACCAATTTTACCCAGAATGGATAACTCTGTACCCAAAATGGATGACTATACCACAAAGTCCCGAGTTTTACCACACAGTCCTGAGTTTTACCACACAGTCTCAAAAATTCAGGACTGTGTGGTAACCAGCATTTTCTTCTTTAGCCATAATGTTTTCTGCCATATCAAAGACAAGAATCAACAGTTGATCTACATTTATTTTGTCGTCTGCAAATGCTTTAAATTTGGTCAAGTCCAAAATTTTGTCGCTTGGTAAAGAGTTAATGGATCCCAGGTATTACTGCTTCTAAGCAGGGATCATACCAAGACATGTCTCCATGATGCCTACACTGAACAATTTCTCTACTTGCCACAATATTCTTCCCCAAAGTAATCTGAATCTATGCTAGATGCCTTCACATATATCTCCATGAAATGAAAAATGAACCCGCTACAACAAGATGTGCATTTTTATGCTTCTTGCTCTGGGCTCGATCTTAATTTAAGGTAGTAGAACCCTAATGCTTCTAGTGCAACATGGAATAAAATTTCTTGTTAGTTGATAAATAAGGATTTATACTGATATAATACTTTTGCACATTTTTAACCTACCAGAAAATTACTTTGATGTCTATCTTGAAATTATTTGTTGATACTTTTGTTAGTTTCCTGAAAAGGGAGGTAATTATTATATCCCTATGTAATGAGAATATAGTTCTTTTAGATTTATAAATAATTCTAAGAAGGAAAAAAGGGAAAAAGTGGCTCGGTTAAAGTAGTACAATAATACTCATTTTTAATCATAGCAAATTGTGTAGGATAATATTATAGTGGAAATAGCTGTGTTCCATTAGGAGGGTACTACCTTAAAATCGTTGCACGTGTGTAACCTAATAAATGCGCTCGATCTTAATTTAAAATCGATGCATGTGTGTAACCTAATAAATATCATGTTATTTATTAGGTTACATACATGCATCGATTATGAATTAGGATCGATCGCCAGAGGCTCCTTGTGGCTTTACTTAGATTTCAAGACAAAAAGCGTATTGTTTTCCCGAGCTGTTTTTACCATTATTTTTATGATATCTGTGATCTTCGTGTTATTCAAGGAAAACTTTGTTTTAAGACAAATAACAATGTGATATTTGAGCTACATATTCAAAAGAAAATCGGAAGACGGGAGCAAAGAGAGATCAGCACTAGTTAAGACGCCGGCGATAATTTGCGGGAAAATAAAACAATCACAATTTGCAACCACGTGCTTTGATTGTTAATGAAAAATATCTGCAGATTACGAATTAATAAGACACTTACTTCTTTTTTTTCCGGATCAAATTGTCTGGGTCTTTCTACGAAACACCATACTGCCCGCTTAAACGTTGACCACTCACTGAGCAATCTCGTGCGCGGTTGAGTAGCCTAATCATGTGATCGGGGTCAGCCTAAAAACCAACCAGAACAGACGGGCACGGAAGCCTTTATTGACCCTCAATAGCCTTCACAACTAAAGCTGCCTATGCGGCCACTAAAGATTGATATCAGACTGCAAAAAAAAAAAAAAAATTCTGATCTTTGATCTACACTGTCCGTTTTGTTGAGATAATCTGGCCAAGAGCAACCTTAAACTTGCAATTATTTAGGTCTTATTTCTAGACTGGCACTGTCTTTTTTAAAGGTTTATTCGGCGCTCTCGGGTAACCAACTAATCACTTATTTATAGATGAACTTGGAATTGTACCAATAACATGTCTTTCGATTTCTAAATTCATTTTTTACTTTTGTTTGTAAATAATTGGCTTGCATCACACGAAAAGGGGCATTCGGACACTTGCGTAAAGTGTCGTCTCGGATCAGCCTGCACAGTCCGCGCAGGCTAATCCGAGACGGCACTTTACGACTACATTAGATTTTGTTCTTCAGTAGACTTGCGCAAAAAATAAAATTACATTAAAGCGGAAAGTGTCGTTTCGGATTAGCCTGCGCAGACTGCGCAGGCTGATCCGAGACGACACTTTACGCTCACCATTGACTGATAGGACAAGAAAGAGGGCTTGTTTGACCGCAGAATGACAAGCAATTTTTTTCTTGATATTTTCTATGTAATATAGTTTGGGTGAAAAATCGTCTTTATAAACGATTTTACTCTTTTTTCAACCCTTTACTTCGTCATATACGATGCCTTTTATTTGCAATATGGCACTGCTAGTGTTTCAATACCGCAATATTTAGAAAGGTTTGTGAATGCATTCCCTGTAGTTTATTGCCACTTTGTATCCGATACTTTCAGTAGGGTAAAAATAATCAACCCGCGGCCATCTTTCTGGGATTTTTGAGGGATCAGATGGCGGGAAATTGATCTTGCATAAACCGGCAGCCATCTTTGTTAGGATTTTGAGGGATCAGATGCATTCGGCATACCTCGGGTGATGGAAGCCATCAAATCTCTCGCCTGTATCTGGTGGATTGATATGCACCAGATCGGTACATACCCGGAAATACGCCGGTTTACCGTTCTGAAAATTGTAAGGCTCCTTTTAAAAAAGAAAATTTGAGTTTCAATTTTCTATCGAAATCTTTCTAACTATGTTTCAGTTGAGTTGACAAACAGTTCGTACATTCATTATTTAAAATGGTTTATCAATTCTGATTGAAGTTTTCACCGACAGATAAACAGATGTGAATAATTTCATCGAGGTTGTTTATGTCGTTGCTAAACGATTGACAGTGGCGCGCCATGTATATAAGATCACGTGATTCGCAGTTCAAATGGAAACGACCGTTATACGGTCAAGGTTAGATGTAGGTACGGAATCGGCCGAGTTGTGACGAGTGGGATCAGATGGCGGGAAATTGATATTGCATAAACCGGCAGCCATCTTTGTTGGGATCTATTTTTGAGGGATCAGATGGCGGTAAATTGATCTTACATCAGGTAGCGGGAATATTTCCATACGTTATCATGACGGTTGAAATCAGGCGGCGAATTTGTAAACGATGGTTTAAAAACGATGTTAAATGTTTAAGTCATTAACTCATTAGGATCAGTTGATAACCGTAATGGTCCAGTCCAGAATAGTTTCAGAAGTGGTATTTGTTTTCAATTTAAGCAGACAAAATAAGACACGAGGAGGAACATCGCAGATATCTTTTAGCAGCCACCTTTTGTAAAATTAAAGACAACAGAACAGCCTTGGAGGTTATCGGTGACCGTGATTTATTGCAGTTTCAATCGCTGAATTTGGTTGCAATATTGTTACTATGGCTCAAGCCCAATTAAATTTTATAGAGAATTCATTGGACTTCTTGAGAAGCTATGGTTTAAAGCAAGTAATTTGGTCACCAGTTAGAGCAAGTATTACATGTTGTATAGACGACAAGTTTTCTCTTACAATTAGGAATACTACTAGGGGCAATCGTGTAAGTTTGAGAAAAGGCAATCAAACGATGTCACTCCCCTCCTCATTTTTGGAAAATTTGTGTCATTTAAAAGAAGGTATTCAGCTTCTCTCTTCATTTTTAGACGGACAGCAAGAGCAACAGACGGAATGACTGGGTGTGAGTTTTTAGGATTGGAGTTCAATTCTCCTGATATGAAATTGTATGAGAACAGACTGAAAACATATGATTCGTGGTCTTCTCAAATTCATCCAAACAAATATCAACTTACATCAGTCTGGTTTTATTATACAGGATGGAGTGACATCGTAGAGTGTTTCTCGTGCTCTCTACGATTGCATTAATGGCAAAAAGATGATGACCCCTTAAAGGAGCACAAAAAACGTTCTTCAAACAATTGTTTATTTCTAAAAATGATAGTACAATGTCATTCCAATGAAAGTCATCTATTTGATAAGCAGTCGTCATGGAGCCCATGGAATTCGTCCAATCTGTTCTTAGACTTCGAAAAAGTTGACTCATCATGAACTGAAATAGATTCAAATTAGCCGTTAAAATACCCGCCAAAACTTGATATAAATTCAAATTCGCCGTTAAAATACACGCCAAAACTTGATATAAAATTTGTGTCTGCGCTTGGTATAGCACCATTCTTAAAAGGTGAAACGATCTGACTCTATGACGACTCTGTGTGATGAAAACGAATGGAAAACGAGCAATGTGCCTTTGAATTATACAACAAATACATCAGCTAGTGTTTTGATGATGAGTTCATACTTTGACTTTATCTATGCGAAAGCCTTATGTGAAGTGAAAGCGATGACCATGAAAAGGAGCTGCTATTGTTGTGAAATTAATCATCCATCTCAAAAATAGCATGACGGTCTGATGAACGATGACTGGAACCAAAGTGACGATGATGGACATAAGCTACATATGTACTTTGACGGCATGTTAAAAGTCGTTGATGAGGATGCCATTTTGAAATCTTGGGAGGACCTAATCAGGTTCTCAAACATTTCAGCGGAAGCCATTGACCTACACAAGAAAGTGATCTCTAGCAAAGATTTTCTAGCTATTATGAAAACCGACCAGTGGAGAAATAAAATGAAGAGGATGGTTTTAACCATAACTCGTTTAGAAAATAGACTGTTTCAAGATGCTGATGTTTCAAGATTCTGAATGTTGGAAACTAACATTGTTTGAACTTTAAATGTAATAAGACTCTCACATTATTAAGGTGTTGTCATTTGTTCTCATTTTCAATGTTTCTGTCGTTAGAATGTTGTCTTGATTGTATATCATTTAAAATAAAAATAACTAGTTTACTCTGACTTTATTTGTTGTTATTTTATTTTTTGTAATTCCATGATTTTCAAATGTATTGTTCAGATATTTGAGAAAAAAAAGTTACCAAAAAATGATGTATACGTAATTTATATCTTGTATGTAAATTACGTATACATTATTTATTTGAAAAAATTATAACCAAAAATAATCTATACATAATTTATATCTGGTATGTAAATTACGTATACATCATTTATGGAGAAGACACAGAAGGAAGATATTCTCTCTAAATATTATTTTGATGCTAAAAAGCCCAACAGTTTCTTGGGACCAAGTAAACTATATCATGTTTTAAACAAGAAATATCCTGGAATATTCACATTACAGTTCATCAAGCGGTCGTTAGATAATCAAGACGCCTACTCCCTACAAAAGCAAGTCAGACACAAGTACAAAATACCTTGCGTACAGGTGTCTGGATTAAATGATCAAGCTGATATTGATCTGATGTCAGTAGAAAATATTGCTAAATACAATGATGGCGTAAAGTATTTACTTATTGTAATTGACATTTTTTCACGTTTCTTACTTGTTCGACCCCTCCTTAATAAGAAAACTAAATCTGTGTTAAGTGCGTTTAAAGATATTTTCAAAATAGGGCGCTTTAAAAAAGTAAGATCTGACAAGGGGTCTGAATTTATCAATCATCAGTTTAAAAGTTTTATGAAACATCAAGGTGTTTACTTCTTCACCACTCAAAATATTTCAAAAGCAGGATATGCTGACATCAACGCAGTTACAGGTACATCGATCAGCTACAAGCATTGGTTGATAGCTATAATCAGAGTCCTCATCGAGGGCTTACAGGATTAAGTCCTAGTCAAGTAACAAAACAGAACGAGGCAGATGTATGGGCTTTACAATACTTAAAACCACGAGCAGTTAGGAAAACAGCAGTGCATTATAAATTTAAGATTGGGGATTTAGTAAGACTAAGTTATCTAAAGCACCCATTTCGACGTTCTTATCAGCAACAGTATACGAGCGAAGTTTTTAAAATTAAAAATAGATTTATAAAACAAGGAATACCTCTATAAAAGATTGCGGATTTACAAAATAGCATTATTAAAGGAAATGTGTATGAGCAAGAAATGGTACGAGCTGATAAAGATGAAGAAAGTTTGTGGTTTATAGATAAGAATTTAAAGCGAAGACAGATACGAGGGAAACGACAGTCCTATGTTCGGTCGAAGGGTTTTCCCAAAACCTTTGATTCTTGGATAGATAGCACAGAAAATAAGACAAAATAAGCATGGAGCGTTATGTATATATTCAAAATACAGACAGCGATCAGATATTCAGTGACAATACACCATACAAGTTCAACGTACAATTAAATCTACCACTGACATTCGAGGGATATTGGAAAGTGGCATTAACAGAAATCAGCTTACAAACGAACTCAAAGAAGCCTCTAAAACCGGTTCAAAATACGCTATTCATTTACTCTAATGTTTGCAAGGAGAGTATTGTTTGTGGGGGTGAATACCCACTTCTACGACGTATAGATAAAGATGTGAATTCTGGATGGAAATATATTTCTAGTTCTCCGTTTTATTTGCCAATTAAAAAGCCTGAATTTCAAGAATTTGATTTTATTATAAAGACCGCAAAAGGAGATCTTGCTTCATTTTTAGATTCACCTGTCTTCATCACACTACATTTTAAGCGCTATCCATTTTATTCAAGCTATGAGTAGCTCGCATTTATATGTGCCCGACCCGCATACATGTAGATGGATACAGTTTTTCAAAGATATGAAGTCTCAAGTGGGAAGAGGTGTCAGCTTACCACACAAAGCAAATTCAAATGCTTGCAACATCTCACTCAACACAGTTTCACCCGCTCAACAAACAGTGGATCAAGTCAAAAGTGTTCTGAAAAGAGATGATACAAGTTTAATAAATCAAAATTTGTTTGCTCATAAAAAGGTGAACCGTCAAAGAAGAAGGACGTTTAAGATATCTAAGAGAAAAAGAAAACACCCAGCTTCCAACAAACGTCAGAAAGGGAAACCAAACAAGAAGACAAATAAAAAGACACAAAGAAAATCTGGGAAATTAAAGAAGACACAAAGAAAGAAAAAGGAGAAAACGATTGACATTTTCAGCAATTAACATGGCTTATTTCATTGAAGACAGTTTTTCAGGTGTTCCTGAAAAGCTTCTATTGTTTGACTTACCACCAACATAAGTGGCTGTCAATGACATTTATTATCAAGAAATCCGACCCTTATCTCAAGTTTCTGGTGATACACCAATCGAGTTTCGGATTAGCGGACAAAATGCAATGGATTATCTGGACTTGCATAATACACAAATATATGTGAAACTTAAAATCGTTAACCCGGATGGAAGTGACACTACAAGTTCAAAAGTTGGTCCAGTAAATTTATTTCTTCAAAGCCTATTTTCTACGACTGAAGTTGCATTGAAGAACAAGACCATCATGACATGTAATTATAATCCATATCGTGCTATGATTTATACTTTATTACACTGTGGACAAGATGCCGCATCCTCTCAACTGTTAACACAATTGTTTATCTAAGATGACAATGACCACCCAGAAGATGCGGATCCCATGGGGGCAAACAGCGGTTTATTCCAGAGACAGAGATTTATTGCTGGTTCAAAAACTGTAGACCTACAAGGTCCCATCTATCACGGTTTATTTAGTACGCAGAGATTTTTATTGAATCAAGTAGATGTAAAACTTAAATTGTTTCGTAGTTCTCCAGCGTTTTGTTTATGTTCAGGAGATGCATCACCAGATTATAGAATAGATATCTTAGATATTTACTTACTAGCAAAATAGGTTCGAGTGAATCCAGCTCTCATTGTTGCTCCTTCAGAAATGTTGAAAACAAGTACGGCTAAGTATCCTTTCAATCGAGTTGAATGTCGTTCTCAAAGCCTTGCTCCTGGAAGTACAATGTATACATGGGATATTTTCCAAGGTTTTCGACCGAATCGTGTTGTTATAGCATTTGTTAAATCAAAAGCCTTATCAGGTGACTACAGATCAAATCCCTTCCACTTCCTGAATTGCAATGTTCAGAGTATATGTTTGTATGTGGATGGGGTTCCTGTTGGAGGAAATCCATTGAAATTGAATTTTGAGAAAACAAAAGGTCAATCAATAGGCCTTTACGGAAACTCTGTTACTTCCCTTAGAAGAATATCTCTCTTGTGGAAATCCCCATTTCCGGGGACTACGATCATAACAATCATAGGGGCTCGGCACATGATGATTGTGCTACTTTGTGCCTAAAGAGAACATTTCGATAAAAAAAATCCGAATATCTGTATATAAATATTTATATGCAGATATTCGGAATTTTTTTTTTATCAAAACGTCTTTAACACAAATTATCATGCGCCGAGTCCTTGTGATAACAATGGCCGAAAGAAATCATTCGTGATTTTCGTCATCCAGCTAACTTTCCAAAATCGCAATACCTCGCTCCTAAAAATTATTACTCGGAGATAAAAATAACACGTCTGACCTGCTGCTCTGTATCGCACACTGTTGGCAAACGTAACGGATTTGTTCAATTAAATTGTGTTGAATTTCTCAGACAATGTTGAAAAAGACGCCTTAACTTGTTGCAGTTAAGATAACGTCATTTATATGCCAAAAAATCTGCAGTGTCGGTAGTTGCATCAACTATCACTTTCGAAAGACACAAAAAATGTTATTACTGACCAAAACGAAGCCCCGCGATAGAAATAACAGATTTTTCGCAGACTGCCTTGGTTTTACAACGGATCATAAAATATACTATCCCTGGTTTTATAGGACAAGGAATTAAAAAAGAAAACGAAAAAAAAAAAAAATGAATTCCGACATGCAGACTAGACAATGACCTTTAACATGGCATATGAGAACAGAATATGTTCGGACAGGAAACGTACATCCTTAGGCGTCGAATTTAAAATGGACTTACCCTCTGTAACAATTTTTTTAAATAATTCCAAATCCCATATTTACAAATGATCAACATGAGATTGAAAAGGAACAAGACTTTAATATGACACGTCTGTGTTAATCTACGCCTAGCATGTGTACCGAAACGCTTCTGCAGGTCACCCACTTTGTCCGTGAAATACCGAGATCAAAGAACACCCACCTAACCCTTTACCAGCTTCTCAACGAAAGCAATTACAGCACGTATTTCGCCACTCATAATGAAGCTGGAATTACGTTTTTTTTGGAGCGGGAATGGAAGGTTTGAAATTTGACCTGACCTTGTTGTAAAAGTCATCTATTTGGTAGTTCAAGAAGGAAAATGACAAAAAATCATTTAGACATTTTGATTTTTTTTTTTTTTTTTTTTTTGGGGGGGGGGTATGGATTTTTTTTTAATAAATTCAAACTATATGGGGTTTCAGATTTAAATAAACGGACTATCCATTTCTCTTTTTTAGATTACAAAATATTATCACTTTCAACATTTTATATAAATAAATCGAATCAATGATCCCAGTGTTTCAAACCATGTACGTTACCGACTTAGCTACCGGGTTCGGCAAACAGCAAAACTTTGGACTGGTCCAAATCCAAAGCATTTGAAGCCAACAGGTTAAACGTGGGTCAAATGGTGGAAATTGTCTTTGAAAAAGTGGAAAATATTTCAGGGAAATGAGAAAATGCTGGTTACAAGCATTTCCTCCTTTTCAAATACTTTTCAAGACGCCTTTTTTCCCAGGGTCGTTAAACTCCGGATTGTTTGGTCGGTAGAAGGGTAATAAGTGTCTCTAAAGAGGCTGGAACAGTCCATTTACCGAAATTACAGCACTACATGCATACCTTTAATTTGTCAAGAAAATCCGGATTTCAAAAAATTATCATGTTCCTTCAGACAAATATAACTATTAGTCTAGATCATAATCATATCAAAGGTAGCTTTAGTTCAAATTTTAAATCTTCCAGTCTCCCTTCACAAAATACTTATATTCCATCATCTTTTTGAGTTGATAAGAAATTCGTCAAAATTATTCTTCATTTAAATGTGTGAAGTGTTAATTCGGTGTGTTCCTTTCATCTCGGTATCGCACTGTCGGGTGGGCGACCGAAGAGCCGTAATGTACAAATTAACGCGCACATGTCATATTAACCCTTTACCAAACGACAAAATTTCAAGCGAACGTATACTGAATGCATTCACCAACAATGAGATAATGTTACTCGAACTATGGATTTTTTTTTTTGAAAAGGTAGAAACATTGTGGGAAAGGGAGTATAAGTTTGTTCATCAGCATATTTTTTTTTTTTTTTTTTGCTTATAATTCCGAAAGCCATCTTCCTCGGGGTCGTTAAAACCCGGGGATTGTTTGGTAAAGGATTAAACAGGCTTTTCTGAACTGTTTTTGACCTCAATACACCGTTATGTTGTTCATTTGTGGATAGATTTGGAATTTAACACAAGTTACCGAGGGTAAGTTCATTCTTAGTCTCTACTTCCATATATTGCTTCCGTGCGTGTGTAGTCCTCGGAAGTAGAAGTTGCGCTTGTGCGCATGCGTAATTGGAGAGTATACAAGGGGAGGCTACCTAGTTTCCGGAAAGGCCTATAGTAAGAGCTTACTCTAACTTGTTTTTAACCAATGTCACATGGGGTAGAAACGCTGGAATCGATTTAAATAGATCTGATTTTATAAATACATCAACTCTTTATGCATTCCAGTTAGAACCAATCTTTCCTGATGATGTTCCTTTCTTATCACTAGTGCGATCAGGACATGTTCGATTAGACATTCAGTTTAAGCAGGCGTTAACCGAGACCATAAGTTGTGTTGTGTATAGCGAATCATCAGGATTGTTTCAAATTAATAAGGAGAGAGATATTATTACAGAATGAATACATCCCAACTCCAATGTTATGTTGAGTGCAGTGCTGACTTTAAAAAATGTATTGTAGGTGTATTTGCTGCTGATAAACTTCCATTAAAAATGAACGTTGGTTCTGGTTTTATCGCAAATACAGACAGTCATAACAAAGCTGGAAGGCACTGGTGCAGTTTTTATTTTCCTTCGGTCGGAGTTGTAGAATATTTTGACAGTTATGGTAAATCCATTGATTATCATGACAAAGAATTTGTAAAGTATCTGTCTTCTTTTCCTACAATTGTCAGGAATAACAACCAATTACAAAGTGTAAATAGCACTATTTGTGGGATATATTGTTTATTTTTCTTACTGTATAGAGTGAATCATGTATCTTTTTGTGACACCATGAATATGTTTTCTAAAAATACGGAATGTAATGATAGTCTTGTATATAAATTTATTGTTAATACTTTTCAAGAATGTATAGGAAACCGCAGTGTTTTCAATCAAAGTTGTATACCACTAAATAAATATTAAGAAAATCTTCATTTAGTCTCATTATTTTTACTTCCATTTTCATTTTAAAGACAGAGTTGAACCGATCATCATGACAGACGCGTTAATCAAATTTGAGTGTCCATCAACGTGTATTGTGGCTGGGAGCAGCTCAAGTGGAAAAACTAGTTTTCTTTTTCGAGTGTTAACACAAGCTAGACATATGTTTCAGAAACACCCAAAGAAAATTATGTATTGTTATTCTACCTATCAATCTTTGTATGATGATATGAAAAGAACGGTGACCTCTATAGAGTTTTTTGAAGGACTCCCTACAAAAGAAGATATGGATCTGTGATCATTAGAAGAAGGTTTTAAAATCTTAATTTTAGATGACTTAGCACAGAAAGCCTCTGAAAGTGTGGATATTGTGAATCTGTTTACAATTTATAGTTTTTATATATAAAAAGGAAACTGAAACGATATCGTCATATCGTTCGTCGACTGATATCTAAAAAGTTATCTTTATCATTACGGAGAAAATTTTTTTTGAAATATTTAAAGTATATTCTTCTACTGATCAAACCTTGTGAAACATGGCTCAGGAATTAGTGCTCGTTCCTAAAGCTAAATATGACCATTTATTACATAAACAATCTGAAGACCAAAAACAAGACATTAAAACTTCAACAGGCTTAAATGTTGGAAGGAAAAGTGAATATGTAGAACAAAGTGATGGTACACTTTCTTCAAAAAATGAGCATAATGATGTTCTTTCTGAGAATGATAATAAACCGGCTCAATTTTATGTCAAACGAAAAATTTCTGTTTTGGAGACTCCTCCACTGAAGGCATATAAAAAAGAAAAGAAAGTTATGACCAAAATAACTAAAAAAGGAAAACTTCACACTGAAGTTAACAGTTCACAGCCAAAATGGATTGAATTCTATATGTAGATATTTCAAAAATGGCGCGGAAACTAGTTTTTTGCGGGAAAAGCTATGTTTTGTGAATAACTTCGAAGTTAAATAGCCAAGATGGATTGAATTCTATATTTAGATATTTCAAAAAAGTTTTCTCCGTAATGATAAAGATAACTTTTTAGATATCAGTCGACGAACGATATGACGATATCGTTTCAGTTTCCTTTTTATATCTGCTGACAGAGTTAAATTTCCTTTCAAAGCATTGTAAATTATTTCAGTAATCACACTCACTTGACTTCTAGTTAAATGTTGAATGAGCACACTTTGTTGTTTCTTATCCGTATTTAAGAAAAATAGTAAGAAGTGTTTTTCCTTCTGTAGCTGATTGCTCATATTTTCTCTTTTTCAGGTCGAAACACAATCGTAGTCTGACCAGGAAATATATCTGTATGTAGTTTATTAAGTGGATTTGAATGCGGACTGATGTCTACGAGTAAGTAATTATACTTTTTACTTGTTGTTTTTTATATGCATCCATGAAATATTTACTTTCACCAGAAAACATTTGCTTCGCGAAGTTTTGAATCTAGAGTTGATCTCTTTGATTATTAAAGAGAACAAAATAATGTGAATTAAGACTAATTCTTCTGAAATATTTTCCACTTGTAAACAGATTTTGCACCACAAAAAATACTGAACAGTTTTTGTGATGACTGTAAATTGTAAACAGATTCACAATATCCACACTTTCAGAGGCTTTCTGTGCTAAGCCATCTAAAATTTAGATTTTAAAACCTTCTTCTAATGACCACAGATCCATATCTTCTTTTGTGGGGAGTCCTTCAAAAAACTCTATAGAGGTCAACGTTCTTTTCATATCATCACACAAAGATTGATAGGTAGAATGACAATACATAATTTTCTTTGGGTGTTTCTGAAACATATGTCTCGCTTGTGTCAACACTCGAAAAAGAAAACTAGTTTTTCCACTTGAGCTGCTCCCAGCCACAATACACGTTGATGGACACTCAAATTTGATTAACGCGTCTGTCATGATGATCGGTTCAACTCTGTCTTTAAAATGAAAATGGAAGTAAAAATAATGAGACTAAATGAAGATTTTCTTAATATTTATTTAGTGGTATACAATTTTGATTGAAACACTGCGGTTTCCTATACATTCTTGAAAAGTATTAACAATAAATTTATATACAAGACTATCATTACATTCCGTATTTTTAGAAAACATATTCATGGTGTCACAAAGAGATACGTGATTCACTCTATACAGTAAGAAAAATACACAATACATCCCACAAAAAGTGCTATTTACACTTTGTAATTGGTTGTTATTCCTGACAATTGTAGGAAAAGAAGACATATACTTTACAAATTCTTTGTCATAATAATCAATGGATTTACCATAACTGTCAAAATATTCTACAACTCCGACCGAAGGAAAATAAAAACTGCACCAGTGCCTTCCAGCTTTGTTATGACTGTCTGTATTTGCGATAGAACCAGAACCAGCGTTCATTTTTATGGAAGTTTATCAGCAGTAAATACACCTACAATACATTTTTTAAAGTCAGCACTGCACTCAACACAACATTGGAGTTGGGATGTATTCATTCTGTAATAATATCTCTCTCCTTATTAATTTGAAACAATCCTGATGATTCGCTATACACAACACAACTTATGGTCTCGGTTAACGCCTGCTTAAACTGAATGTCTAATCGAACATGTCCTGATCGCACTAGTGATAAGAAAGGAACATCATCAGGAAAGATTGGTTCTAACTGGAATGCATAAAAAGTTGATATATTTATAAAATCAGGTCTATTTAAATCGATTCCAGCGTCTCTACCCCATGTGACATTAGTTAAAAACAAGTTAGAGTAAGCTCTTACTATTGATTGACCTTCTGTTTTCTCAAAAATCAATTTCAATAGATTTCCTCCAACAGGAACCCCATCCACATACAAACATATACTCTGAACATTGCAATTCAGGAAGTGGAAGGGATTTGATCTGTAGTCACCTGATAAGGCTTTTGATTTAACAAATGCTATAACAACACGATTCGGTCGAAAACCTTGGAAAATATTATCCCATGTATACATTGTACTTCCAGGAGCAAGGCTTTGAGAACGACATTCAACTCGATTGAAAGGATACTTAGCCGTACTTGTTTTCAACATTTCTGAAGGAGCAACAATGAGAGCTGGATTCACTCGAACCTATTTTGCTAGTAAGTAAATATCTAAGATATCTATTCTATAATCTGGTGATGCATCTCCTGAACATAAACAAAACGCTGGAGAACTACGAAACAATTTAAGTTTTACATCTACTTGATTCAATAAAAATCTCTGCGTACTAAATAAACCGTGATAGATGGGACCTTGTAGGTCTACAGTTTTTGAACCAGCAATAAATCTCTGTCTCTGGAATAAACCGCTGTTTGCCCCCATGGGATCCGCATCTTCTGGGTGGTCATTGTCATCTTAGATAAACAATTGTGTTAACAGTTGAGAGGATGCGGCATCTTGTCCACAGTGTAATAAAGTATAAATCATAGCACGATATGGATTATAATTACATGTCATGATGGTCTTGTTCTGCAATGCAACCTCAGTCGTAGAAAATAGGCTTTGAAGAAATAAATTTACTGGACCAACTTTTGAACTTGTAGTGTCACTTCCATCCGGGTTAACGATTTTAAGTTTCACATATATTTGTGTATTATGCAAGTCCAGATAATCCATTGCATTTTGTCCGCTAATCCGAAACTCGATTGGTGTATCACCAGAAACTTGAGATAAGGGTCGGATTTCTTGATAATAAATGTCATTGACAGCCACTTATGTTGGTGGTAAGTCAAACAATAGAAGCTTTTCAGGAACACCTGAAAAACTGTCTTCAATGAAATAAGCCATGTTAATTGCTGAAAATGTCAATCGTTTTCTCCTTTTTATTTCTTTGTGTCTTCTTTAATTTCCCAGATTTTCTTTGTGTCTTTTTATTTGTCTTCTTGTTTGGTTTCCCTTTCTGACGTTTGTTGGAAGCTGGGTGTTTTCTTTTTCTCTTAGATATCTTAAACGTCCTTCTTCTTTGACGGTTCACCTTTTTATGAGCAAACAAATATTGATTTATTAAACTTGTATCATCTCTTTTCAGAACACTTTTGACTTGATCCACTGTTTGTTGAGCGGGTGAAACTGTGTTGAGTGAGACATTGCAAGCATTTGAATTTGCTTTGTGTGGTAAGCTGACACCTCTTCCCACTTGAGACTTCATATCTTTGAAAAACTGTATCCATCTACATGTATGCGGGTCGGGCACATATAAATGCGAGCTACTCATAGCTTAAATAAAATGGATAGCGCTTAAAATGTAGTGTGATGAAGACAGGTGAATCCAAAAATGAGGCACGATCTCCTTTAGCGGTCTTTATAATAAAATCAAATTCTTGAAATTCAGGCTTTTTAATTGGCAAATAAAACGGAGAACTAAAAATATATTTCCATCCAGAATTCACATCTTTATCTATACGTCGTAGAAGTGGGTATTCACCCCCACAAACAATACTCTCCTTGCAAACATTAGAGTAAATGAATAGCGTATTTTGAACCGGTTTTAGAGGCTTCTTTGAGTTCGTTTGTAAGCTGATTTCTGTTAATGCCACTTTCCAATATCCCTCGAATGTCAGTGGTAGATTTAATTGTACGTTGAACTTGTATGGTGTATTGTCACTGAATATCTGATCGCTGTCTGTATTTTGAATATATACATAACGCTCCATGCTTATTTTGTCTTAATTTCTGTGCTATCTATCCAGGAATCAAAGGTTTTGGGAAAACCCTCCCACCGAACAAATTTCTTTAGTTTCCCTCGTATCTGTCTTCGCTTTAAAATCTTATCTATAAACCACAAACTTTCTTCATCTTTATCAGCTCGTACCATTTCTTGCTCATACACATTTCCTTTAATAATGCTATTTTGTAAATCCGCAATCTTTTATAGAGGTATTCCTTGTTTTATAAATCCATTTTTAATTTTAAAAACTTCGCTCGTATACTGTTGTTGATAAGAACGTCGAAATGGATGCTTTAGATAACTTAGTCTTACTAAATCCCCAATCTTAAATTTATAATGCACTGCTGTTTTCCTAACTACTCGTGGTTTTAAGTATTGTAAAGCCAATACATCTGCCTCGTTCTGTTTTGTTACTTGACTAGGACTTAATCCTGTAAGCCCTCGATGAGGACTCTGATTATAGCTATCAGCCAATGCTTGTAGCTGATCGATGTACCTGTAACTGCGTTGATGTCGCATCATGCGGAACATCATAGAACGTAAAGTCCTCTGGACTCTTTCAGCATATCCTGCTTTTGAAATATTTTGAGTGGTGAAGAAGTAAACACCTTGGTGTTTCATAAAACTTTTAAACTGATGATTGATAAATTCAGACCCCTTGTCAGATCTTACTTTTTTAAAGCGCCCTATTTTGAAAATGTCTTTAAACGCACTTAACACAGTTTTAGTTTTCTTATTAAGGAGGGGTCGAACAAGTAAGAAACGTGAAAAAAATGTCAATTACAATAAGTAAATACTTTACGCCATCATTGTATTTAGCAATATTTTCTACTGACATCAGATCAATATCAGCTTGATCATTTAATCCAGACACCCGTACGCGAGGTGTTTTGTACTTGTGTCTGACTTGCTTTTGTAGGGAGTAGGCGTCTTGATTATCTAACGACCGCTTGATGAACTGTAAAGTGAATATTCCAGGATACTTCTTGTTTAAGAAATTGCTGGGCTTTTTAGCATCAAAATAATATTTAGAGAGAATATCTTCCTTCTGTGTCTTCTCCATAATAAATGATGTATACGTAATTTACATACCAGATATAAATTATGTATAGATCATTTTTGGTTATAATTTTTTCGAATAAATAATGTATAAGTAATTTATATACAAGATATAAATTATGTATACATCATTTTTTGGTAACTTTTTTTTTTTTTCTTAAATATCTAGACAATACATTTGAAAATCATGGAATTACAAAAAATAAAATAACAATAGAGTTAGAGTAAACTAGTTGTTTTTATTTTAAATGATATACAATCAAGACAACATTCTAACGACAGAAACATTGAAAATGAGAACAAATGACAACACCTTAATAATGTGAGAGTCTTATTACATTTAAAGTTCAAACAATGTTAGTTTCCAACATTCAAAATCTTAAAACATCAGCGTCTTGAAACAGTCTATTTTCTAAACGAGTTATGGTTAAAACCATCCTCTTCATTTTATTTCTCCACTGGTCGGTTTTCATAATAGCTAGAAAATCTTTGCTAGAGATCACTTTCTTGTGTAGGTCAATGGCTTCCGCTGAAATGTTAGAGATTCTGATTAGGTCCTCCCAAGATTTCAAAATGGCATCCTCATCAACGACTTTTAACATGTCGTCAAAGTACATATCTAGCATATGTTCATCATCGTCACCTTGGTTCCAGTCATCGTCCATCAGACAATCATGCTGTTTTTGAGATGGATGATTAATTTCACAACCATAGCAGCTCCTTTTCATGGTCATCGCTTTCATTTCACATAAGGCTTTCGCATAGATAAAGTCAAAGTATGAACTCATCATCAAAACACTAGCTGATGTATTTGTTGTATAATTCAAAGGCACATTGCTCGTTTTCCATTCGTTTTCATCACACAGAGTCGTCATAGAGTCAGATCGTTTCACTTTGTTACCATATCCAATGTCTATGGTACCTTTGAACTGAGCCATTTGAACGTGTATTCGCTGTAAAAGCTAGAGAAAGAATGGTGCTATACCAAGCGCAGACACAAATTTTATATCAAGTTTTGGCGGGTATTTTAACGGCTAATTTGAATTTGAATTTATATCAAGTTTTGGCGGGTATTTTAACGGCTAATTTGAATCTATTTCAGGTCATGATGAGTCAACTTTTTCGAAGTCTAAGAACAGATTGGACGAATTCCATGGGCTCTATGACGACTGCTTATCAAATAGATGACTTTCATTGGAATGACATTGTACTATCATTTTTAGAAATAAACAATGGTTTGAAGAACGTTTATTGTGCTCCTTTAAGGGGTCATCATCTTTTTTCCATTGATGCAATCGTAGAGAGCACGAGAAATACTCTACTATGTCACTCCTTCCTGTATAATAAAACCCGACGGATGAAAGTTGATATTTGTTCGGATGAATTTGAGAAGACCACGAATCAAATGTTTTCAGTCTGTTCTCATACAATTCCATATCAGGAGAACTGAACTCCAATCCTAAAAACTCACACCCAGTCATTCCGTCTGTTGCTCTTGCTGTCCGTCTAAAAATGAAGAGAGAAGCTGAATACTTTTGTTTAAATCACACAAATTTCCCAAAAATGAGGAGGGGAGTGACATCGTTTGATTGCCTTTTCTCAAACTTACACGATTGCCCCTAGTAGTATTCCTAATTGTAAGAGAAAACTTGTCGTCTATACAACATGTAATACTTGCTCTAACTGGTGACCAAATTACTTGCTTTAAACCATAGCTTCTCAAAAAGTCCAATGAATTCTCTGTAAAATTTAATTGGGCTTGAGCCATAGTAACAATATTGCAACCAAATTCAGCGATTGAAACTGCAATAAATCACGGTCACCGATACCTCCAAGGCTGTTCTGTTGTCTTTAATTTTACAAAAGGTGGCTGCTAAAAGATATCTGCGATGTTCCTCCTCGTGTCTTATGTTGTCTGCTTAAATTGAAAACAAATACCACTTCTGAAACTATTCTGGACTGGACCATTACGGTTATCAACTGAACCTAATGAGTTAATGACTTAAACATTTAACATCTTTTTTAAACCATCGTTTACAAATTTGCCGCCAGATGTCAACCGTCATGATAACGTGTGGAAATATTCCCGCTACCTGATGTAAGATCAATTTCCCGCCATCTGATCCCTCAAAAATAGATCCCAACAAAGATGGCTGCCGGTTTATGCAATATCAATTTCCCGCCATCTGATCCCTCAAAATCCCAACAGGGATGGCTGCCGGTTTATGCAAGATCAATTTCCCGCCATCTGATCCCTCAAAAATCCCACAAAGATGGCCGCGCGTTGATTATTTTTACCCTACTACTTTCTTTCTTTTTTTCTTTCGTTCTTTCGTTCAAACGTCCGTTCGTTTGTTCGTTCGTTCAAAACTAGAAAAATTGTTTGGTAAAAGCTGTAAATGGGCGAATTCAAGGCTGTTAACCCTTATCCCGCTAAATAACTAAAATGAAACATATTAAATTCGATGGTAAAAACCAATATATTGCTATTTCAAAGTTATACTTTGAGTAATAATATCTCCATATCGGACAGTGTAGATTAAGATCAGACTGCACGTTCTGTGCAGTCTGATCTCAATCTACACTGTCCGCATAAGGTCAGTGACTCGCGCTTAGCAGCCTAAGGGTTAAAGACTACCAAGTATCGTAGAAGATTAATAGCAAAGTACGTCCGTACAGTCTGATCCCGATCCCTCTTCGCTGTCTTTGCAACCGACATCAGCTGTTGGTTGAACTGTGAAATGTTCTAACCTGTAGGCTGTTAAACGCGACTCAAGGATCTTTTGCGGACAGTTTAGATCAAAATCAGACTGCACAGAACGTTAAAACTCGGTAAAGGATTAAACCGGTACTCCAAAAGCGTCGAATTTTCTGCTGAATTCAGCCACCTGGTGATATTGCGGTATCAAGAATTTAAGAAAAAATCGATGTATAGAATCGATTAGGTCAAGATCAGACTGCTTGTTTTGTGCAGCCTGTTATTAATCTACACTGTCAGCAAAATTGAATTTGACGGATTAGGTTTCGAGATTAGACTGCTTTTTGTGTAGTTTATTACTGGTATCTACGAGGGCTACAATGGCCTTTAGCAGACAAAGAGTTTAGGTTGAAACCCGAAAACAAAGTCAGATATACGGTCTAGGCAAGGATTGTAAATTTGAAGCAGGGCTACTGTTACGCTGTTACGTAATATTACGTTTTTCCTATCTTTTACAGCTGTGAACTATCGATTATATATAGATTATATGCGGTTTATGTTTGCCAAACTCCGGAAAATCCCGAACCTTCACGTATCTATAGGCCCTAATATCGGTTATTTTCATCGATTTATTGATATGCGAGACTGCTGATAAAGCATGTCCATGAAAGTTGGCTATGGTTGGACTTGTGACCTGGAGGCCCCGGGCTCGAGTCTAACTGGATCCCTTGGGCTTTTCGTGGGAGTGTCTCTGAGCTAGACACTTAAAAGCCCTAGCCTAGTACTGATAAAACCCAGGAAAACATGAATGTGTGAGATATCTCCATGATCTGACTGAAAAAAATGTTAAAAGCGGCGTAAAACACCATTTCATCAAGCATTCATTCATTTAGGTTGTAATGATAACAAGAAAGATATTGAAAAAAAAAAAAAAAAAACTGAACGGCGCATGAGGCAGTGGAAAATATATTTTCAAGATTAGATCTTAATCCAAGAAATCTTTTGATGGAGTAGTTGCTACAAAACTTGTGTGTCTGAAAAAAAAATGTAGACTGTATAGTAATGGGTTATAGGGTAACGCATAAAAAGTATCAAACAAACACTAAGGACAAGAAAAGGATCATCCCCTGTTATATCCATATGCTAAGGTGTAAATAAGTGCTGCGGGGTATTGATTAACAGCATATATATATTGGTATCATAAATAGGCCTAGAGGGGCCCGAAGAATAAAGGCATCACATTTTGACCAATTGCAAATTACTATTTATTCATTCGAGACTATATAAAAAGAAGTAGGTCAAAAACAAGAATATTTAGGTACGCCTAAAAATGACACAAAAATTATGACATCATCTTCATAATACGTGGTCTCCAGCCATGATCATTGAGAAAAGGGTAGCCTTTTATAGATCTAGACTGTATAAGAATAAACTCACAATCCGTAGTTGTTTCATTTACTTGTTCACTCTTTATCAGACGAAAAAGTTAAGACTTTATCTTTATTACCAGCATTGCTTTCTTTTCCCACAACGTTTTCAAAAGATTCCTTCCACAGGGTCGTCTAAACAAAGGATTGTTTTGTAAAAAGTTGAAGCAAAGTTGGAAACTAGTATCTGGCTTCTTGTTAAAGTTACCGTGTTCACCCAGTTGGCTGCTTATAGCTACTTGGCAAGTTGCTTATTCAGGAAAACTAGATGCAACACTGGTCAGATCACAGACGTGTACGTGTATCACTCCGCCTTTTTCTTAACCCATCCCCCTCCCCGCTCAAGCCATCAATCCACCATCAGCCTATGTCCATTTATCAAACAATCCCGACTTTCAATATATTGACAAGACTAAAATTTGGTTGTCTGGAAAAGAGTAAATAAGGTTGAGAAGGTTGAAAAACATCATCCATGCCCCTATTCTTCTTCTTCTCATGCTCAAAGGACGATTTTTTTTTTTTTTCTGAAAAACCTGCAACAAACTAGTACCTTGAAAAACTGTCCCACGTATTGTTCTTTGACACGGATATGGAAAAGATAGAAAAACGTTGTCCACTATCAAATGCATATGGTAAGGTATAGATTCTAAATACGCCCCCAAATCTTTACTTGACGACAAAATTTTAGAATTTTCAAATTTGGGAGGATTTGCAGACGAAATATTAAATGTGGCTCTAGAAATATCCGAATTTGGGGAAAAAATCAAAAGCCTTGTTCTCTAGAGTCATAAACAACATCGG
Source organism: Hippopus hippopus (assembly GCA_946811185.2). Classification (NCBI taxonomy): domain Eukaryota; kingdom Metazoa; phylum Mollusca; class Bivalvia; order Cardiida; family Cardiidae; genus Hippopus; species Hippopus hippopus. The sequence continues at coordinate 61,555,336 of OX328098.1, read as the reverse complement.
GTTATTTGGTAAGGTGTAAAGTGCATGTATATCTATAGTTTCCTTGTTGTTCACACATATTTAAGGTATATCTGGGGCTGTTACCAATTATCGATTGTCAATCGTCAGCTCCTTTTTTTATGGACCCGCAAACATGCCGTTGAGGCCCGCGGAATAAACATTCTCTCTGCTCATTTTCAACGAAAACGTTCCAAAAAGACAAGAGTGTTCTGTCTGTGTTGTAAATGTAAATTTCAGCCAATGTTGATTTATGTTAAAAATAGCCATACTAATATCTAGCTCGTGTTCTGAGCTAAACTGCAAACACCCTACAAAAATTAGAAAAAAGTCACAGACGGTGAGCGATATCTAGATTGTAGGACGAAAAGTACGCGTACGAAATATTCGACCCCTGGAGCAAACACATGTAGAAATAATTTATTTCTGTTAAGTTCATCTATAATGGAAGATGAGTTGGATTCCGGGTTGTCAGTTAATTTTACAACTTTCACTAAGCAAAAACGTCGTGATAAGATAGAATTTTCAAGTATTCCAGTCGTAAGTATTGCTTCTGAACTAAATTTCATTGGTTTTCGCGACCGCAGGAATGTCCACTAACAATGAATCGGTCCTACTAAAACACGCCGTACCAGAAAAATACGCCGTACCATACGCCGTACGGATAAAAACACGTCGTACCAAAATGTGCAACATATTGCTTGCTTTTCTTTTGTATTTTTTTATTGAAAACCATATTATCTATCATACCTAGCGATATTAATGCCCAATTTTTCGTATTTGTCAAGTTATTTGCCAGTTTCAGACATTCTTTCACGGGACCAACAGGTGCCCGTTACGCCGTACCAATTAACTTAGCGCCGTACGAATTTTGAGGCACAAAACAACCAAATTAATAAGAATGCATGATACAATATGCAATTATCTACTTATTTAGGAGTTTGTTATTCTATTTCATGTCTTACAGAGGTTGCAGGTACGTGTCAAGCATCCTGCAGATATTTACAGAAGGGAAATAACTGTTTTACTCCTGAAGTATATACAGAGTTACGTTTCATTACTTTATGAAACCTTGTAGAAAAATAAGAAATTACTTTTGACCATTTATCTTCTTTTCCGATACTGAAAAATAATGTTATTGAAAATATTTGGAAAAAAGAAGAAAATTATGTTAACCCTCCCGTAACAAATTTCATTGTTACCCTTTACCAAACGACTAAAATTTAACATTGTCCAAATTGAAAGCATTTGCATGACAATATCAGTGCGGCTCAAATGGAGTAAGTTTTCTTTGAAAGAGTAGAAAACATTGTGGGAAAGGAGAAAATGCTGGTTACCAGCATTTTCTTCCTTTCCCACAATGTTTTTAAAAGGCTTCTTTTCTAGGAGCGTCAAAAATCGGGATTGTGTGGTAAAGGGTTAACGGTTGTAGAACTCTTAGCCATAAAAATGTTTCCAGACTCAACGACGTGGACGTGGTTCTACCATGAGTCCTTTTTTTTTTTTTAATGTTATTATTTTAAACTAAATTTTATGAATTTGTAATATTGAAACTCGTTTATATTTTTTCATTTATTAATCCATTTTTACAGTTCTGGTGTTTTACTATCTATTTATTATCTATTTATTTTTTGCCTGGCATCAAAGCTCATTACCACCCTATATTAATAGGGCACCAAACAAGGACTCGCGGCGTATGAGCTTATAATGACCATGAAACCTTTTTTTTTTAGTTTATTTTACTGTTATTAATTCTATAACTATTCCCACAATGTTTTCTAAAGGCTTCTTTTTCAGGGGCGTCAAAAGTAGGGATTGTGTGGTAATGGTTTAATTCATTTTTACAGTTCTGGTATTATACTATCTATTTATTATCTATTTATTTTTTGCCTGGCATCAAAGCTCATTAGGTCTACCACCCTATATTAATAGGGCACCAAACAAGGACTCGCGGCGTATGAGCTTATAATGACCATGAAACCTTTTTTTTTTTTTAGTTTATTTTACTGTTATTAATTCTATAACTATTCCCACAATGTTTTCTAAAGGCTTCTTTTTCAGGGGCGTCAAAAGTAGGGATTGTGTGGTAATGGGTTAATCCATTTTTACAGTTCTGGTGTTTTACTATTTGTTTATTATCTGTTTATTTTTTGCCTGGCATCAAAGCTCATTACCACCCTATATTAATAGGGCACCAAACAAGGACTCGCGGCGTATGAACTTATAATGACCATGAACCTTTTTTTTTAGTTTATTTTTTTCCATACATGACATGTTATTAACCCTTTTCCAAAGGACTATTTCTTCTGTGCCCACCGTGTTTTCAAAAGACGAGTAAAACATTTTTCGATTTGCTAGAGCGTGGTTACACCAAGAGAAAGCGGAGCAGTCCCCATATTTGCGCTCTAAGAAATGTTTTACTCATTATTCAACTTTATGTTTTTTGTTTTGAATACTCGTTGTTTTAGCAGATCTAACTCGCTTAACCTGGCCTGGTTTTTTGGCTATTTTTGAGGTTACGGGAATACTTAACATCATATCGGATGAATTCACTAATTTATCACTGTCTTTGTACACGAATCTAAAGAATCTTTCGACCATTTTCTGTCGACTTTTTTCATTCATATCTAACCAGGAAGAATGACTTGATTTTAGTACAAGAGCATTTGCTGATAATTGCAGATTACCCCTGCCATGTAGGGCCCCGCGAATGTCCAACAACTGAGACATTTCAATGTCTTGTAATCGAGCGATCAGATCATGGAGTTTCGAGATATGCCAGTTACCCAGTAATTTAATTTTATGGTTCATACTCTCGCAGTTGTTGTTCTTCCAAAAAAGGGGTATACTTGGATTTTCAAGTCTTGGTATAAATGCATATTGAAATAGAATGGGTATTAATTTTTCACTCAAATAACCGTTATCAATGTTGGCGAATTCTTGTTTTCTTTCAATAAAAGCAAGTCTGCTAGGTAGAGTGAGTATCCCATTAATGCCAAATAACTGATTTGTTAAAATTCTCTGAATTTGTTCTGAAACCTGAGCTTTATTTAAGTGCCTTTTCATGTTTTCCTCCAAATGTCGCGTGCATAAAACCTGAGTGGAGTCAGAGAATGCAGATCGGATTGCATTCAGAAGCGCTTGCTCTTCGTCCGAGCCGAATATTATTTTTTCTGTGGGAAACGAAAACCCGAGAGATGATCTGACCTTGAATAGAAAGTCACAATATGTCTGATAACATCCATCCCAGTGAAGAAAGACTGGTCCTAAAATAATAGGATTTGTTGAACCGTCTGATCTTAATAAATTAAAGTTTTGGAATACCAGAGATGTTACATAACACGCTCCGAGGTTAAATGTTCTATCTATTCCAATTACGGCTCCTGAATTAATAGCATTTTTTAATAATTCTAACTGTTCGTTTGTATAGCAGACGACACCCGGGGGTTTACCGTTATCATTCGCTATTACAGACCGGATGAATGGGTTGCTTTGAAGCTGGTTTAAAACTGTTTGCACTTCATCAGCTGTGTTCTTTATGTACGAATGAGGTTGTTCTTTTTTAGCATTGTTATATTTCGCATTTTGAATTGTCTTACAACCTACGGGATTCTCAGGGTCCACAGTATTAACATTCTTTTGTATTTGAATAGGTTTCAGATTGTTTGAAATCCCTTCTTGGATTATGCGTTTTTGTTCATTAGTTACCCTTATGTATTCGTTGGTTTTTAAGTGTGAATTACCATGAAAAGAATGTCCATGAAATTCACCTATGTATTCCACAAGTTGCCTATTTTGGACTTCATCATGTTTTTCAAACCAAGATATCCTACGTTGGTATTTATTATCTTTCTTCAATTTTGAATAATACCTCCTTAAAGTGATTATGTCATCTAAGTTTGGTTGATTAACAAGAGCAACGAATTGCTTTTTGGATGAAATACAATAGACTCCATTTTTTTTATAAATACGAGTTAGTATTGTGTTTTCATTAACTATGTAATCATCTTTCTTGAGGGAAGGTTTATGCCACGCCCCACAATCGTCAACACATGAAACCCCCTCTTGACGATTAACTACAAAAAAAAACCGTTTTCTTTTGTACCCTTTGGGACGGTCTCCAGAATGGACTGAGATTCGTTCAAGACTTTAACAATATCATTTACCTCCATAAATTTCTTGCCAACTAAAGCATTATCTCGCGTCATGTGAAGTGTACTTCCATCATCCATTTCAGAATGATCAATGCTATTTTTTGTTTCTGTTTGAATTGACTTGTCTTTTAAAGTTTCTTCATCATACTCATTATGTACACTAAATACTTTGCTTTCCACTATTTGTTCTTCCATTAACAATCTTCTACCGTTCATATTTTTGTCATTGAAAGTACTGTCATTGACTGAAGTCACATTTTTCTCAAGCATTTTTTCTTCAACAGATTCATCATTTATGGAATCATCATTTTCAAAGTTTTTACTGTCTGTCTTGCTATCGCACGATGGTAAATTTTGAAACAGATTATCTAATTCACTATTTGAGAATGACATTACATTACATTACATTATAAATGATGATATCTATTATATTCATGGCGATGTAGACTATAGCAGCGATAAATTTAATATTTCGCGTAATAACAGGGACTGTTATAGATTTAATCATTATGGTAGATCTCTAACAGATTTCTGTAAAGCAAATGACATGCATATTATGAATGGTCGCCTATTTGATGATAATATGGGTAACTATACTTGTATTTCTAACGAAGGTAAAAGTGTGGTTGATTATTTTCTATCTAACAAAAATGTTTTTGATATTGTTTCTTATTTTGCAGTAGGTGAACGAGACGAGTCCGATCACTATCCATTATTATGTACATTATCATTTTTGAAGAACTTAACATATACTGTTGATCAATTTATGCCATTAGCCAACTACACACATTTTAAGTGGAAAGAACAATTTAGTAATGACTTTTCACGTAATTTTCAAAGATATCTTTTTGATAACAAGCAGCGTATAATGGATGCAATTGATTTCAATATTGATGACGCAGTTAGTAAAATTATCTCCCTTTATCAAAAATCGTGGCAGAGGTACAATAAACCGTATAGACATAATATAAATGTACAGCTCACTGAATGGTGGGATGCTGATTGTGAAAGTTTGAAGCTTTTGAAATATAAGTGCCTTCGTAAATTTCGTAAAACAAATACCGATCACGATTTCATAGATTATATTACAAATAGAAGTAGATTTAAAGCAGTGTGTAAGCGTAAAAAATTACTTTTTCAAAAATACAAGAGATTGAGTTTAGTACAAAATCGCTCTAACCCCAAAGAGTTTTGGAGATTGTTAAAGAATAATACAAAAGCGAATATGAACACTAGTGCATCGGTAAGTCCTTTTGAATTTTATAGTTATTTTAAATCTCTTCTCTTTGATGTTACCGCTCCAGCGCTTACATATGATGAAAGTGGAGATTCGGGTAATCCGAATGCTGACTGTCTGAACAATTCTATATGTTTGACTGAAATTGAAAAAGCTATAACCAGTCTAGCAAATGGTAAAAGCGTAGGTATTGATGGATTACCATCTGAATTTTATAAGACAACACTGCACGAAATTACCCCGATTTTACACAAACTTTTCAATAAAGTAATGTCTACTGGAAATTTCCCTATTTCTTGGTCACAGTCTATTGTTTGTCCAGTATATAAATCAGGAAGTATTAATGATCCGGCAAATTATCGTGGTATATCCATCACTACATCCATGTATAAAGTATTTTCAGGTATTATCAGTACAAGATTATGTAAATGGGCGGAGGATAACAATATCATTGATGAAGCACAGGCCGGATTTAGACGAAATTACTCTACCGTAGATAACTTGTTTTCGTTACAAGCTATAATACAAAAATATTTATCAAAGCAAGGAGGCCGTTTTTATTGTTTATATGTAGATTTTCGTAAAGCCTTTGATAAAATAAATCATTTAAAATTATTCCAATGTCTTAAAGGTCATGGTATTCACGGCAACTTTCTAAAAGTATTATTATCCATGTACAAAAATTTGTCATCCTGTATAAAAACAGAAAATGGTTTGACAGATTTTTTTGAGTGTAACATTGGCACCAGACAAGGAGACAAAAGTAGTAGTATAATTTTTAATTTATTTATCAACCAATTGTGTACTGCATTACGGAAGGATTGCAAAAATGGAATTTATATAATTGAAAATATACCGGATATAATTTGTCTAATGTTTGCAGATGATATTGCTAATTGTTCAGATACTGTTGTTAACTTGCAAAAACAATTGAATATTATACAGGAGTTTTGTTTAGATACGGGAATGGAAGTCAATTTAGACAAAACTGAAATTATTGTATTTAGAAATGGAGGACCGTTACGGTTAAATGAAAAGTGGTATTTCCGAAATAAGCAGGTATCGGTAACTTCTTGTTACAAATATATGGGCCTCCTTTTTACCCCAATGTTATCATGGACTTCAGCCCAAGAAAAATTAGCATCACAGGCCAGAAAAGCAATTTTTTCTATCTATAGATATCAGAAATCGTTCGGTTATTTTAGTTTTACTGACCTATTTAAATTGTTTGATTCAATGGTCAAGCCAATTTTGTGCTATGGGGCCCAGATATGGGGACATACATACTCACCTGTCTTAGAATCAGTTCATTTTGAATTTTGTAAAAAATACCTTGTTTTAAATAGTTCAACAAACAACACATTAGCTTTAGGTGAATGTGGTCGTTATCCGATCTACATTGATTATCATTTATCTTGTGTTAAATATTGGTGTAAACTCTTACAAATGTCAAACCATAGATACCCTCGAAATTGTTATATACTGCTTAAAAATTTAGATGACGCGGGACGCAGAACCTGGGCTTCTAATGTTAAAAATTTGCTATACACGTATGGTTTTGGAATAGTCTGGATAAGTCAAGAAATTGGAGATACTAGTAATTTCCTAAAGGCCTTCAAACAACGACTCGTAGATTGTGCGAATCAAAATTGGCATGAATCCATCAATACATCCAGCCGCTGTTATCATTATAAACATTATAAATCTTTATTAAATGTAGAAAAATACTTACAGCTGGATATTCCAATGAAACATAGAATAGCGCTTTCAAAATTTCGATGCTCGAATCACAAATTTGGAATTGAAACAGGTAGACATACTAATGTTCACCGAGATAAAAGAATTTGTCTTTATTGTTATAATAATTATGAGGTTAAAGTTCTAGAATGTGAGTATCATGTATTTTTTGAATGTGAAAAATTTACAGAAATAAGAGCAAACTTTCTATATAATTGGTATACTTCAAGTTGTAGTGAAGCTAATTTTTACTATTTGCTTCAATCTACAAATCCAAACATCATTAGACATCTAGCCCATTATATATATATGCTTATGAAATGATTAACATATAAATGGACAAATTTAGAATTCAATTTATTATTATCATTTTTTCTCTGAGTGATTTTAAATACTAGTAAACATAGTTAGACAAGTCTAAAGACGTAATCTTACGGAAAGTTATGCTACAGATTATGGCTTCAAAGATGGATTTGAATCAGAAGAAATAAAGTAATATTGCTGAAAAAAGGGGAAAATGCTGTTGCCCACATTTTGTCCTTTCCTCTCGGTGTTTTCATTTGTTTTTCTTCAAGGGCACTAAAACTAAGTTTTTATGGTAATGTTGTCATTTTCACGTTAGTTTCAATTGTTTTTCTTCAAGGTAATTCATGTTAAGTTTTTGTGGTAATATTGTCGTTTGATGAAGTTTTATCTCAAAAGTCAACTCATGTCAAATCCTATATGTCATTTTGACATTCCTATGAGCGGTCATTTTTCAGTGTAAATACTGAGTGTTTGTACAATAAATGATTTTAACCCTTTTGTTGCTAAGTGCAACTACAGAGGCGCAGCCATGTTATTTTGGTGTACCCTTGCGGGCAGTGTGGATCAGGATTTTGCAGTCTGATCTTAGATCTACACTGTCCGTTAGGGACAAATATTTCTCCGATGAGTACCTATACAATAGCAAAATTAGTGCACAAATTATTAGTTTGTAAGATTAACTATATTTTTGATCATGTTAACGGTAAACATGGTAATAGAAGGGACGTAACTTGTCTGTTATCTCAATTATTTATCTTTAAAATGTATTTTTTCTGTATTGTCGGCCGATGGCCTTGATAATTTTAGATATAGATCTAGTCGTTGTCATTAAGAGTTAACTCAGTCTTTCTTACATTGATAGAACATTAATAGGAGGGATTGTCTCGGATAGGTTAGATTATATTGCTGTATATGGACAAAATACTTGGTAACTTGCGTTTTTCTCCTTTTCTCAATGTGCTTTTCATGAGTCTTCTTCTTCAGTCCTTACAACTATATTTTGTTGAAATATGTTAAAAGGTTTAATTTTCTTTTCTAAATGTCAAAACGTAACTCATCTAAGTGTATGATTGCTTCCACATGTAGTTTTTGTATTATGGGCCGGTGGCCTTATTACTTACAATAAAACATTGTCATTGTCATTGTCATTGACTATTTGAGAATGACGGCAAAGATGACACTTCTGAAAAGTCGATATCCCGGTATTCAGATATATTAAGGTCTATTAGCGGGTCTTCGGAACAGGTCATCATCACACTTAATGTTAACAAATACCACCAAGAAGGGATGAAGTTGTTCCGCTTAGCAGATGGAAACATCGCTGCATGTGGAAACAGATCGGGTATAATAAAGTCATGTTTCTTTAAATGTGTGACTGTAAAAAAACGGCCCTTGTAAGGGCCAACCAACAACGGCTCTTGTAAGGGCCAAATACCAACGGCCCTTGTTAGGGCCACCAATTTCAAAGAAATCTATCTTTGCGAAAAATTGTCTTAAAATTGTCCCCCTCCTCAGTGCCAACACATTGAAGTAAACAGAAAAAGACGTCTTAATTCCTCCATTACCCTCACCATCCCCAATAATTAAAAAAATGACGCGAAAATGGTTTCTGTCGCAGGTATTTCCTGGGGCAAGAAAATTCAGGGCCCTGGGCTAGTGCTGGTAAAAAAAACCAGAAATTAAATGAATATGTGAGCTTCCGCAGTGAAATAATGTACTTTTAAAAGTGGCGTAAATCACCATAAAATCAATCAATCATTCAACATTTGCCAGTCGATTTTCTTTCCACTGTTTATTGGTAAAAAACACCGAGACAGAAGAAAAAGAACACGTGTTTGTTAAACTCTAATGCCCCCGTTAAGTTTGTACAAACGGACAGGCTGATAAGGATGAAGATATATTGCCCCACTCTTCCGATGCGGGGACATAAAAAATGGAATAAATCTATCACGATATTAATTCACATAAATTGATTGCAAGGGTTGTGATGACAATTTTCGGAAGATATCCAAATCTGCACATGTAAGGGTTTTAGAAAGTATTACGTAGTGTACACAAACTGGATGTATCTAAGTTCACCTATCATATTTTTTTCATATTTTCGTATTTTTTCATACCGTATTTTCTACCCTTCTGGAGAAATCTCTGCCATTTTCATCAAGTTTAAAATTGTCGTCTGCAACCTGTTTCATTTTGGACGAGTCTAATTTGACGTTTGGATAAGGGTCAATTTTTTCACAGTTCGCAACGATACAGGATGGAAAACACCAGTACTAAATGGAAAAATGGATTAATGAATGAAAAAATACAGTCCACGTTCTACAATCATTAACTCTTTACCAAACGACAAAATTTTAGGCTGTTCTAAATTTGCAGACGACAAAATTGAAATTTGTTCTGGAGGTTGAGAAAACAGAATATGAAAAGGAGAAAATAGTAGTTACTAGTATTTTGTCCTTTTCCCAAGATATTTTCTAAAGCCTTATTTTTCAGTATCAGAAAAGGAGAGAAATGGCCATAAGCAATTTCACGTTTTTCCACATGGTTTCATTAAAGTGATGAAACGTAACTCTGTATAAACTTCAGTAGTACAACAGAGTAATTTCCCTTCTGTAAATATCTGCTGGATGCTTGACATGTACCTACAAACTCTGTAAGACATAAAATAAAACAACATAAACTCCTAAATAAGTAGATAATTGCATATTGTATCATACATTCTTATTAATTTGGTTGTTTTGTGCCTCAAAATTCGTACGGCGCTTAGTTAATTGGTACGGCGTAACGGGCACCTGTTGGTCCCGTGAAAGAATGTCTGAAATTGGCAAATAACTTGACAAATACGAAAAATTGGGCATTAATATCGCTAGGTATGATAGATAATATGGTTTTCAATATAAAAATACAAAAAAAAAAGCAAGCAATATGTTGCACATTTTGGTACGACGTGTTTTTATCCGTACGGCGTATGGTACGGCGTATTTTTCTGGTACGGCGTGTTTTAGTAGGACCCCAATGAATCCCTTCATTTCTTGAAGAAACCTATCTTAATGTCATACGAGCACAGAATTTATTGGTAAAGGATGGACATCAGTCAACAGATGAAACATGAATAATGATTACTCATGTTGTGGAGGAAAATAAATACTGGTTCTTCATCTCACCATATGTTGTTGTTGTTGTCTCAGGTATTTTCCCACACTAGCACTGTGGCACTCCTTCTTGAAGGATATTCTTCTCGTAGATGAGAATTTTTGTCATCACTTTTCAGTGTTGGTTGTTTTTTTTTTAAATATTTCTGTACAGGGTTAATGAGTTAGTAATTAAACTTTCAAACTTAATTTTCAAACTTTTGTGTGACATTTATGTACGTGTGCTTGTTATTATATACACATATCTGACAGATAGAGAGAAAGAGTCAGATACAAGGAAATCAGGGTACCAGACCCTAGCTCTCTTTCAAATAGATTTCCTTGGTTCTTTTACATGCTCAGTGTAAAGCACCGATACATGCGAGGCTACCTCTGGGTTTCGAACCAGTTCACCTCTTTTGGGTGGGAGACATAAGGTGTCTCTGAAAAGTATCCTACTAGACCAGGATTCGAACCCCAGACCTTCGGATTGGTAGTCCAACATGTTAACCACTAGGCCACTGCTCCACCCATAGGCCTCTGAAATGGTCTATCAAGGGATAACAAAATTTTCATTATCGGACACCTTTACTATAAATAGCACATTGGTGATCCCTCTTTATCATGTATAGTAAGACAAGGTGTGCAACGAAATCGAATAAAATTTGACCTCCGTCCCCTTTCAGAGATAATATTTAAAGAGACATCTCTACAGCCAGAGAGTAAACAAATGCTGTTAAAACTTGATGGTGTTATAATCTAGAAAGCTGTGTAAATGTAGATAAAAAAATCAATATAAGGTGTATGGGGTAAAGAAAATGTAGGGATTTGTCTTCGATTCAAAGATGCCCATTTACTCATTTTAGCCAAATGTAGAAATGTGCTTAAATCAATAAATTAGAAATATCTATGGACCCAAAGAATGAAAAGAAGTTTCAGATTTGTTTTTTGAAATGAATCTTGATCGGGAGCAAATTACGTCAGGTTAAAATGGTAAACAATGTGGCGGTGTATCGCTAGAGTCATTTACATATCCCCCATCAAAGGTGATATAGATTGTTGCGACAGTAGACTTGTGTAGTGTATCTCAACTCCACTTTCTTGCCAGCTACATGAATATGCACAGGGGTAAAAGTTTTCCGTATTGTGACGGAATTCCGTATTTTCAGGTGCTGACCAGGTCATTTTTCCAAATCGTTTAAATCTGAGGAGAATTTTTTTTTTGGGGGGGGGGGGTACCCCTTTATCTCGTATCTATTGCAAGTCAATAGATTTCCAGATGCCGTATCAATAAAATGTATTGCCCCACTGCATTTCCTTTGTCTGGGGCTGATCTCGGTCATTAACGTCTTCCGTCAAACGCACTCGCCCTAGAAACAATGAAATTCAAAGAATTTTGTAATTTCGGGGATAATTTGCACCGAAATGTTTACAGTCACTCACTCTTGCTTAGGGTGTCCCGATTCTAAATATAGATGCTGAACCGGAATGTTGTAAGGTTATCGTATGATGTTATATTGTTCGTATCCAAAATGTTGTGGCTGTGTTTTGATCAGTTTGCCGACTTTAACATTTTTTGCCGCTAGGATTGTAAAACAATAAAGCATTAACAAAGCCCTTCGTTTTAGGGGACAAATATTGGCTGCAATTTGATTATTTGCTTGCGAAAGATGGCTCAGTTTAAATTATCTTTGTTCTTTTCAATAACAAATGGATGTCAAAGCTGGGGATCGGCAACTATCTTCCGAAGTTGACTTTACATGCTACTCAAATGCCGAAGCGACCAAAAATGGGGGAAAAGTTTCATTCATACTCTGTAGTCCGATTTGTAGTGGTGGGCCAATGATTGACTATAGTCGAAAGTCAGTTGGTTTTGGCTTCCGATTGCGATTAGCTCTTGCAGGGATCCTATATATACACGATCCCTGGCTCGTGAGAAATCCCGGAATCGATTGCAGTCAGTACCGAAGCTAGCTCGGTTGTGAAACGTGAATACTGGTTTGTAGCGCTTGGTTTTGTGACTGATATTAATCACACTCTAGGATTCAATATAGTGATAACAAACACGAAAATTGGCCGGAAAAATGAGAAAGAAATTTTTGTCCATGGATGTCTTGTTAAAACTCGACAACTTGGCAAGTTTCTTATTTGATCCCTGAGACCGGGTTTTGACGCTTGGAAATTTGAAATGACATGTCTTTGACGCTGAAAAATACTTGCTTAATTGTCAATCTGACGCATGAAATTATCGTCAAGAGCTTCATATAACCTAGCTTGTGCGCATCCGGCAGAAATATGGGCTAAACACGATCAATATAAAATGTGAAGGACACGCGCGTGATCTAATGAAGCTGGCGAGTCATTTACGAGAACGTAATAACGGTGTTAATCCTCTGATCTAGTGTAAAGTGACAGAATTTAAAGTTACCTGCTATTCAAAATGACTAACTGATGTCAAATCATGTGGTAATACTTCTCCAGAAATTAATTGACACGAAAAATTGATCGCCAAAAAAAACGTGAAAACCCATGACACTACCATGATCAGCGTGGCATCGTCCGATCAGAGGGACTTCAAACTATCTTCTCATCTTTAATAATGAATTTAAACAGTGAATTTACACAAATCTCTGAATAAAACAATAAGTGGAGTTTAAAATTCTGTCATGAGTGAAAAAATTGTTGTTTTATGAAATGAAAATATAGATCTAAAGCGGGGGGGGGGGGGGTCCGTCTGCAAATGCTTGAAATATGTCTGAATTTTTTTTAACTGGTTTTGAAATTAAAATTTAAAGATCAAAATAAATGATATTAAATAAAGTAAAAAAAATTTAAAGTACAAAACACCACATCTTTATAAACTTAATATCATGTAGACAAATTGTCAAAGTATTTAAAGCAAAAAGGCATTCTCAGTTCAGTGGAGAAACCGATTGTACAACCAATACCTAGTTGGTTTGCTCTTCCGGTTACAAAGTGATAATCATTTTTGCATTTAAACTGATTGCCCCACACTGCCGATTTGATAGATTTTATACAGGAATTGGACCAGTTCCATGGTATATCACTTACCTGCTTGTTTTAGCAAACATTAGAATTGATTTTGCCAAAAATGTTTACACATTTTAGGAAAGGTTCTTAAAGTGTTTGAAGAACTTTTAACAGTGAACATGTAGATCTATCTATAAAATCCTGTTTGCGCATGTCACATGAAAACAGTCTATCTTTTGATAGGCTGTCATTAAAACTTGATATTTTAATGAAATTAATATGTAGTTTAGATCTGAACCCCCATCATTGTTTGTGTACCCCAAACTCCAGTTACCAAAGGGTACAAAAACCTCAAGGTAGAAAATGCACAGCACACTCTGTCACATTCTCCCTGATAAATTAGCCATTCTTAAAGAGAGTGTTGTTTTCCTATTTGACAGATTTGATTTTATTCTTTTGACAGAAATTTAGCACCTGTGGTTGCATTTTAATGAATCAAATATTAAATACTAGATATGTCCTTTTCTCATACTTGTTGTACTTTCAAATACAAAACTGATGTGGGGCTAATCTGATTAGGTCCTGTGTACAAAATGGAGATAAAAGAGGACAAAAATAACATGGGTGCTAAAAACTTTGAGATTTTCTTAGGTTTTAGCATATCATATCTTTCATTCGTTTCAAGATTTTTTCGACTTTAAAATGCTAAAACTGGATCTCATTAGAGGAATTTGATGCTTATAAAATAGCTAAATCTCAGGAGCTTCAGGGGGCCTCCGGCCCCCTGGACCCCCAGCCAGGGCATTGCCCTGGACCCACCGGGGGCCCTAGCAGCCCCCAGGCCCCCAGCTCAATTTTCAGTATTTTCAGATTTTTTAACTTTTACCCCTGTATGCAAGTCATCTGACAAGCATCATGCGGTATCCTCGACTGAACAATGGATAGGAGCCAAGTCAAAAATTACATTTTCTATCCATCGTGATCTATGTAATCTCGCAACCACCAGGTGTAATATTTGTCATGAAGCCACAAGAACGACTATAGTCTAATAAAATATCGACAAAATTGGTTATATTTGGCTTACAATGAGTAAATGGGCATCTTCAAACGGGAAACTGTGGTTGTTATGTTGATGGCTAGCAGCAATGGAATGAAATGCATTTTCTATCTGCCGTAATTTGTGAAACCTTTTAACCATCAGAGGCAATATTTGGCATGAAGATACAAGAGTGATTATAGTTTCATAAAATAAAGAAAAAAACTGGATGGAAACGAGTGAAGATGTATGTTTAAATGAAAACTGATAAATGAATCTAGTTACTGGTGCAGATGGGTTCATAATTGATTTTTCTTCTGTACCTGACCTTCGAAAGTTCCAAACGGCTCTTGCCATCAAGCAATAGCTCTCATCTAAAAAGATTTCAAAAGCTTCCACATTTTCCGGATCACCATGCGCTGACGTCACAGGATTTATAATCTTGCAGCGAATAATAATTAATTGTTGTTTTTTTTAAAACATAGATCGAAATTTTTTTCGTTGGTGTATTGATGAAATTATTAAATTAATATTCTGATACAATTTATCTTTTCATGTAATCCAGTATCACGATCTTCATCTCCCATTTTGCATATTTTCAAATGCGTTTTTACCGTTCATTGGTCAAAAACTTTGGCGCGTCTTTTGATAGCAAATTCACATGAGTTAGAATTCACTGCGTCACAATAAATTGTGTGACATCAGCGCATGGCAATTCAGAAAATGTGGAAGCTTTTGAAATTTTTTGAGATGAGAGCTATTGCTTGATTGCAAGAGCCATTTGGAATTTTCAAGGATCAGGGTACAGAAAAAAAATCATTTGTGAACCCATCTGCATTGGAATTTAGGTTTACTTTTCCATTTTTTGTTAAAGGTGGCCCTTCAGATTCTGGGACGAAAATTTTACAAAAATCCAAAAAAATCATCCTTATTCTCCCAAAGCCTTTTAATTTTCATTCATAAAACCCCAGTAGCCGAAACCCATCCGACAACAAGCGAAATTAGAGATTTACTACGGCCCAGGTCGACACCGACGGGAAACACGGTCTATTTTTCAATGAGCAACTCGCTCATTTACATACCGGAAATACACAGACGAAGCTTCAAACATAGCGTTCGAAGAAGACATTATGGAAAATAATTTCATGTTTGTTATGTTATGGAATTTAAGCATCATTAGTCACATGCCATTCACTTGACATTCCCACAATGCTTTTTTGATTTCTGGCGCGAAATCTAAAAATAACCTTTAAGAGGCTACGTAGCCTTTTAAGGGAACACCATCAAAAAAAAATTTTTTTGTAATTTTATGATTCTCAATTATTGATGATTTGTATTGTTTTTTCATATAAATTTCAGTGATATATACCTTTTTTAATTTGGTGAGATGTGAAAAATCTAAATACCCACCTTTAAATATTATCTCTGAAAGGGGACAGAGATCAAATTTTTTTCTATTTCGTTGCACACCTTGTCTTACTATATACGATAGAGAGGGAGTCGCAAATGTGCTATTTATAGAAATGGTGTTAATGAAAATTTGAGTATATATTCCGTAATATACAGGTGATGCACCAAAGTGCTACAAGTGTTCAATGATTGACCAAGGAAAATCTTAGTGTTCCGTGATAGACTGATAGAGCTACAAAGGCCTGTGATCTCACAATTGTTGCAGTATGGTCTGTCAGAGTGCCAGTCGCTGGCAGAAAGATGAATCATAAAATTATTGTTTACTCTAGACAGGGGTAATTGCATGATTCACAGTAAATTCTCCTAGATTACCCCAATATTATGATACAATGTGCAACAAAGCATGCTCATTTTTGAGGGAAGGAAAAGAAGTAAGGGACACAAAAAAGATGTCATTTAAAAACTTAAAGGAAAAATATACGAAATTGTAACGGACTTATTACAGTCTCATTGAAAACAGTGATGGGAGTTAAGCCAGTGACGCTTCTGGAAGACTTGATTATCACAGAGAATTTTTGACTTAGATCTCTCACAGACAATTCTAAAAAAACAGTAAAAAAGATCCTCTTTCTCCCTACAATCAAGCATAATGAAAACTTACAGAACTTTGGTAAATTCAGGTTTTAAAATAATTATCATTTGAAACCAGATACAGCCTATCCTGGAAAAATCTGACTCTCTTTTATTTGATTTTCAGTCGCAAACAAGGTACAGTAAATATGGCCATAGGTATTTCATCAAATCCCAAATGCTCAGTGACGTACATGAATTTTTCAGTGTGCAAGAATATTTAATATGCTGCGTCTGATCATGCTATGAAAAGGAAAATTATACTGCCAGAAAGCAAGATTATTGGAGCTGTAGCTTTTATAGACATCATGGCCAGTTACAAAAATACAAGACTATTTTATTTTAAATCTACACATTTTCAAATGAAATGGAATCAAGTATTATAAGACAGAGAAAAAAATAAAAAATATTGTAGATGTACTATAATCGTCCAAGCTGTCCCTAGTTTTTGAAATTCCCCCCAGTTTTAATACACCGCCGAAGGCGATGTATATTGGCGTCTTCTCTGTTTGTCTGTCCATCTGTCCCTTTTCTTGTGAACACAACTCCTCCCACATTTCTTGACGGATTTGGATAAAATTTTCACAGAATGTTTCTCATCATGTGACCTAGTACATATTGTCAAGGTTTTGCCATTCATAGCTGCATCATGGAAAAAGGGGGCTTCATGTTATATTTCATTTTTCACCAATATCTCTTTAATTACTGGACATATCTCAACAGATTTGGATGAAATTTTCACAGATCATGTGACCTAGCGCATATTGTCAGGGTTTTGGAATTTATTGCTGTGTCATGGAAAAAGGGGGCTTCGTGTCAAATTTTAACTGTGTCCGTCCACACGTACGTCCATTTCTTGTGAACGCAACTCATCCCACATTTCTTGACGGATTTGGATAAAATTTTCATAGAATGTTTCTCATCATGTGACCTAGCACATATTGTCAAGGTTTTGCGATTTATAGCTGCGTAATGGAAAAAGGGGTCTTCATGTTATATTTCATTTTTCAGCAATATCTCTTTAATTACTGGACATATCTCAATGGATTTGCATGAAATTTTCACAGATCATGTGACCTAGCACATATTGTCAGGGTTTTGGAATTTATTGCTGTGTCATGGAAAAGGGGGCTTCATGTCAAATTTAATTTTTCAAGTTTTTAGCTCCACTGGACGAAGTCTAGCGGGGCTTATGTCATGGCCTGTAGTCCATCGTGCGTCCGTCTGTCCATCCATCAGTCTGTGCATAAACCTTTTAGATCACAAGTAACACAATATATCCATTGAGCTACCCAGGCATGTGCTAGAAATTCCAACACTTTAGTCTCTTTAGCTAGCTGCTTGAAATAGCAGCCATGTGGCGGCGTATATTGTGACAACGGCACTCTTGTTCTAAAGTGAAAGGGATTTCACCCCATTTTTCAGATTTTAGAATAAACCCTGTAAAACTAGAATTAAAGTTGGCAATTGCAAATACTCGAGTACTCGTATGGAAAAGTATTAGACAAAGGTTATTTTTAACAAATGGTAATGAATGATCTCTTAAAGGCTGCCAAAACAGGTCATGATGTTATCCAGACACCAGCTGGCAATAAATGTAAAACCAATTTAAAAGGTTCTATATCAACAACATTGAATACAAAGGAGAAAAAGGAAGTTGGCAGTCACAGGGAGAAACTAGACGCTACAAACCCACCAGCACATGGAATCATATCATCTTTATTTAGAGCAAATCCTGACATTCCAAAAGTTGAAAAGTAAGTTAACTTTTTGCCACACAGTCCAAAGTGTAAACAACCCTGAAGAACAAGCCTTTTGAAAACACTGCAGGAAAAGGGGAAAATGCTGGTAACCAACATTTTCTCCTTTTCCCAGCATGTTTTCTACCCTATCAAAGACAGAAGTCATTATTTGAGCTACATTTAATTTTTTGTCCGCAAAATTAATGCTGTCAGTTTGGACAGGTCTAATATTTTGTCATTTGGTAAAGAGTTAAGCCTTTGCTACACGATCCAGAGTTTTAATGACCCGAGGATGAAGGCTTTTGAAAACATGTTGGGAAAAGGAAAATATGCTAGTTTCTTCTTTTCCCACAGTGTTTTACACCCTTTCAAAGACAAATCCAACAGTTTTAGCGACATATGTTTTGATGTCTTCAAATGCTTTGGATTTGGACCAGTCGGAAATTTTTTCGTTTGGTTAAGAGTTTGGAAGTTGTTTTTTCTGTCTTTTTATCTTTTTTCCCCGCATGTTGAACTTTTTACCAAATGCCAAAGTTCTAGATTTGTCCACAAACAAAGCATTTTACAGACCACAAAACAACTGGGGCTCAAATGATGAGATTTGACTTTGAGGAGAAGAAAACATTGTAGGTTTTCCCACATGTTTTTAAAAGCTTTTTCTCTCTGGGTCTTTAAAACTTGGAATCGTGAGATCTATAAAGGGTTAAACAAATTCGCATACAAATTTCATGCTGCTATCTTTTCTGATTACTAGTATTTTCTCCTTTTCCCACAATGTTTTCTAAAGCCTCTCTCAGGACTGTTAAACATTGGGATTGTGTGGTACCTAACCCTTTACCACATAATACCAACTTTTGGCCACCTTGAGGAAGAAGTCTTTTGAAAACATTGTAGAAACAGGAGAAAATGCTGGTAACCAGAATTTTCTCCTTTTCCCATAACGTTTTCTAACCTTTCAAATATATATATTTTTTTCAGTCAATTCTATTTTATCGTAGAGAGGGGCTTTCAATCTGAACAGGTCTAAAATTGTGTCATTTGGTGAAGGGTTAAGCTACCAGAGACTGATTGGTTAGCAGTGTGGAATTTACTTTTTATGCAAAAAAAAAAAGATTCTGGGACAATTGTCCCATAGATTTCGAGAAAGTTCTATTGTAATCTGCTCAGGTGGGACTTAACAACATGTGTTACAAATTTTTCTAACAGACAGAATTTTTTTAAACTTTGCACATACAAAGCTCACCATGTCTCTAGGAGATTACAGTAAAAAAAGATATGGGTCACCTCGCTCGTTTCTGAGAAATTTGCCTTTGAAAAAAGTATAATATTATACAGTTAAAAAATTCAGCTTATATTGGATTTATTACGCCATACTTTGATAGCCAGTCACACAGGAAAATTACCGGAGAAATATACAAATATACATCATTTTGATGAAAATTCATTTAGTTTCATGCAAAAAATATACAGAAATCTGGTTTAGAGTATGGTAAATGTACAAATATGCATGTTTTATACAGAAAATTGGGCTATAAAGGGAGATATTTTACCAAATTCAGGGTTAATCCTTAATAAATATATACTTTCTAACAGACAGATTTTTAGCTCCACTGGCCGAAGGCCAGCGAGCTATTGTCATGGCATTGTGTCCGTCGTCCGTCCGTCTGTCCGTTCGTCCGTGCGTGCGTCCGTAATTTTTTTCTTTAAAAAACTTCTCCTCAGAAACTATTGACTGGATTTTTACCAAATTTCACAGGAATGTTCCTTTGGTGGTCCTCTTTCAAATTCCTTCAAATAATTGTGTTCCATGAAGAATTCTGGTTGTTGCGTCTGTCCGTCCATCCGTTCGTTCGTCCGTCCGTTCATCCGTGCATGGCTGGTTACCATTTTTTTCTTCTTTTCTCACAAGTTTTTTCCATACCCTTTTTCTTCAGTGAGCTAAAATGCAGGATTGAATGATAATTGTTAAAAACTTCCTTTCGCCATTATAGAAATATGAGGCCTGTGGAGCGATACAGGCGCTCAAGCGCCTCTAGTTCTTAAAATTTCCACGCTTATAGTATTTATAATTCTAAACAATAAGAAGAAATAAAAATGGCACCTACCCATGCTCATTTCGCCAGAAAACAAGAATGAGGGTCACTGCTGAAGTTAATTTTTTCAAGGAAAAAAATCTGATAAAAGCTCAGCAGACATAGAGGGAAAAGGAGAGTTGCTCATTAGGATCGAATTTCCCTTTTCCAATCATAGTTTTTTAAAGTGGAAACAGCTATACTTCCACGGCTATGAATTTCCTGCCTTTATTTGCTTGTTCGGTGTGTAACGCCATGTCAACAGTACTTTAATTATTTTTGGGGTGGCAGTTCACAGATCCATTTTTTTTCTTTTTACAAATACCACCCGAAGAAATTGCTGATTGTTTCAGTGCACCAATAGTGTTGCTATATATGCAAAAATACATAAGTGCACTTTTTATTCACTATCCATGAAAAAAACATATGCGCAGTAAGATGCACACGAACATTTGTCATATACGTCGTTAATTTGTATATTTAAATTTTTGAGAATTACCGGTAGTCTTGGTGCACTTTTGTCTTTGTTCATTTGGTGCTAGACTTTGTTTTCAACATTTATCTCAGTTATATAGCAGTGGCCAGGGTACCTGTCCTTGGGAACTGTTTACCTGCGCTTCACGTAACATTTTAAGCCACTGGCTGCTTTCCCATATAAACATGGCTATAACATTATTCAACCACGAGAGAGGAATGAATCTTGTTGAACACACTACTATCAATCTTAGGAGGGAATTTGGCCAGATTTGGAGCAGAACCATTGACCCCAAGGTTTTCAGCCCTCCATGTTGCAGACTTAGCTACTGTGCTGTGCAAAACACTGAATTTGTCTCATATTGACGGTATATCCTATTTCTTAAAGTTATGGGACAGTTATTCCTTCGCTGAATTATGGCTGAGCCCAGTAGCGCTGTCGGTAGCATACAGGTCTTGAGACCAGGTGGTCCATTGCTTGAATCCCCAGCACTTGTAATTTATTTCCAAGGTTTGATAAAAGTCATTGCAATAGGATTCTTTTTCTCACATGGCTGATCATTGATTTTTTTTCTTTTGTTTTTTTCATCAGGAAGAAAGTAACACAGATCAAAGAGAAACTGTTTTCATCAGATGATTTTCATTCTGTGGAGCTACACCCATTTATGGTAGGTTGTTTTAGAGATTTTTCAAATCGTTTTTAGGTTTAACGACACAAAGGAAGCTGACTTTTCTCCTGTTCCCACAATTTTTGTTTTTCTTTACACTTTTAAGGACAAGTCCTAATTGTTCAGAGTATGTTTACATTATTTCCTGCAAATGCTATGAACATGCAGGACTACAGAGTTTTGTTGTCTAGTTAAATATTTAGGCCATTCCTGTAACCTACCCAGTAATATGAAGCTTTAGGCTAAGCCTGACTCACTGACCCTTTATTGACAGTGTCAAGATAAAGTCTAATCAACATCAAACTGCACAGAATGAGCACAGAATAGAGACAAATTTCATAAATTGTGCAGTACATTTGTATATGTTTTGTCATTTGCAAATGCTATCAGTAGGGAGGACTATAAAGTTTTGTTGTCTTGTAAAATATTTAGGCCTTTTCTGTAACCTAATATTATACCTTAGGCTGCTAAGCACGACTCACTAACCTTTTACAGACAGTGTAGATCAGCACAGAATGTGCAGTCTGATCTTGGATCTGTACTGTCCTATAAGGAGATATTTTTCTCCAAAAAATAAGCTTTCAATTTGGACCAGTCAACAATTTTGTTGTTTGGTAAAGAGTTAAAATGGCACAAAACTCTATTGAAACAAAAAGAAACAGGCATAGTTACATATATGCTAGATTGGTAAACTGATATTTATTTCTATTTAAAAAAAACAAATAGATTTCAAATCTAGAAAAGCTGGGTTTTTCTAAGATGACTGCTGTTCAACAGGAAACAATTCCAAAGCTATTGAATGGGCAGGATGTGTTAGTCAAGTCTCAAACAGGCAGTGGTAAGAGAAATACTCTTTTTACTTAAAAAATAATCCTCAATGGTGAATGATCCAATACGATACAAACCCAAAGAAGAAGACTTGAAAACATTGTAAGAAAAGGAGAACATACTGCTAGTCAGTATTTTCTCCTCCCACAGTTGTTTCTACCATTTCAAAAATAGATGAGCCATGCTCTGTTAAAATGGGGTTTACCAACCCAGATGAGCCTAAGATGGATTCTTGTTCTGTTATCCTCTGCCGAAGGCGGAGGAATATAATTTTACCGTGTCCGTCCTTCCATCCATTCGTCCGTGTGTCTGTCTGGGAGGATATCTCCAATACCATTGGACAGAATTTGGTGAAACTTTATATGTGTGTACAATAAGCCGATATACTTTTTTTTTTTTTTTTTTTTGATTCGATGCAAAATGGCCGACTGAGAGCGATTTTAAGTTACACGGTTGAGTAAATTTTTTATCTTTTGAAAACTATACAGAGTTTTTACATCAAACTTGTCACATCTATCAACCACCATCAGGAAATGCAGGACAACAAGATTGACCCAGATTGACCATGCAACACCACAGTTATATACCCCATGTTTTGGGGGGGGGGGGGGGGGTTAATGCTGTGTCATGGAAAAAGGGGGCTTGACGTATATTTTCATTATGAACCAATGTCTCTTTAACTACACGACAAAATGTTACGAAACTTCATCTTTATATTGTTTATCACAAGCTACAGACAATAGGTATTTGTTTTTATTTCATGAAATGCCATGTCATGAAAAAAGGGGGCTTAATTTATAATTTCATTATGGACCAATATCAGGCAGTTCCTGACAAAAATTGATAAAACTTCATGCATGTCTTCCTTTGTATAGTTCATTGATACAATTTTTTTCTATATATAATGGCGTGTCATGGAAAAAGGGGCTTGATGTATATTTTCATTATTTGTTTTCATTTAATGAAATGCCATGTTATGGAAAAAGGGGACTTAATGTATAATCTCATTATGGACCATGTGTAGATGCAAAACATATACCTCTTATATATTTTTTATTTAATGAAATGCTGTGCCATGGAAAAAGGGAGCTAAATGTATAATTTCATCATGGACCAATAACAAAAGGCCACATGTACATGCAAAACACAATACCACTAATATGTTTGTATCAAAAAAGTTTTTTTTTGGCAGGGGACATCATTTCAACGAAATTGCTTGTTTTCATTACAATATTTGTGATTGTATTATGACTACATACTTACGTATGTATCTAAATAAAATATCTATCTGTCCTTTTCCTATTGTTAGAACTATGTTTTATTTATCACTTGAAAATACTTTCATTCTATACCACACAATCCCAAGTACTAATGACCCTAAAAGAAAAAGCCTTTGAAAACACTGCGGGAAAAGGAGAAAATTCTGGTAACCAGCATTTTCTCCTTTTCCCACCATGTTTTCATCCCTATCAAAGACAGAAATTATCAGTTGAACTACATGTAATATGTCGTCTGCAAATGCTTCAATTTAGTAGAGTCCAAAATTTTGTTGTTTGGTACAGGGTTAAAATTGGACATTCATTTTTGTTACGATTGATTATCTGATAAAGAGTCAAGTGATGAAAGCATTGTTCTTTTTGAAAAGTGGTATGTCAGTTTCTTCAGTAGGTAAGGGCAGGAATAAAGGAAAGAAAGGAAGGAAAGAGCCTGTCTCAGTAGACAGGTTTCTAGGGCCTCACCTGGCAGAGTTAGACTGGTCCAATTTTAAAGCATTTGCAGACGTCAAATTAAATGTACTTGTAGCTAAAATGGTGGTAATTGTTCGTGAAAGTGTAGAAAAACTTGTTGAAAAAGGGGATAATGCATTTGGCTATTTCCTAAGGGTCATTAAAACTTGTGAGTGTTTTGTAAAGTGTTAAATTCAAAAGAGTTTCTAGAAGCAATTCTGATACAATTTGAGAACTTTGTTTGCTTGTGAAGGGAAATTCATTCTTTCTCAAATAATCTTTTTAACTACCCAGATGAATTATGTGTATGAAACAATTTTGGGAAAAGGAGAAGATGCAGGTAACCAGCATTTTTTTCCTTTTCCCCAAGTCTTTTCTACCCTTTCCAAGAAGAATTCAATCAATTGGGTCAAATTAATTTGTCCTTTCCAAATTCTTTCAATTTAGGAAAATCTAAAAGTTTAATGTCTGGAAAAGAGTTTGCAATACATGTTTTGAAACAGCTTATGCTATGTTTTGTTGATAAGGTGGTCACTGGCCGATCTAAGAACCATTTAAATTTCCACAGGTAAGACAATGGCATATGCAATACCCATAATAGAAGATCTGGCTGGTATCCAGCCTAAAGTTAAAAGACAAGATGGGATACTAGCTGTTGTACTAGTACCCACTAGAGAAGTAAGATTTTTATTGCCCTTTTCGTTTATGGTTAATTTTGATCCTTAACCAAATGACAAAATTTTAGACCTGTCCATATTGAAAACTATTACAAACATGAAAGTATATAGTCAGATGTTAGGATTTGTCTTTAAAATGATAAAAAAACATCGTGGGTAAAGCAAAAAATGCTGGCTAACAGCTTTTTCTCTTTTACCCATAACATTTTCAAAAGCCTTCTTCCTGAAGGTCTGTAGAACTTGGGATTGTATTGTAAAGGGTGTAAGCAGGACATAGGTCATAAAAAACAGCTTTATTAACCCCTTAACACACAATCCTTTGTCATAACAACCTTGAAAAAGAAGGCTTTTGAAAACATTGTGGGAAAAGGAGAAAATGTTGGTAACCAGCATTTTCTCCTATTTGTACGATGTTTTTTACTCAGTCAAAAACAGAAACTATCATTTGAGGTATTTGAGCTACATGTAACTTGTCGTTTGCAAATGCTCTTAGTTTGGTTAAGTTCAAAATTTTGTCATTTAATAAAGAGTTAACTCTTTACCACACAATCACGAGTTTTAACAACCCTGAAGGAAAATCCTTTTGAAAACATTGTGGGAAAAGGAGAAAATGCTGGTAACCAGCATTTTCTCCTTTTCCCACAATGTTTTTTACCCTCTCAAAGTAAAATTTGATTATTTAAATGACATTTAAATTGTCGTCTGCAAATGCTCTCAGTTTAGACCAGTCTAAAATTTTGTGGTTTAGTAAAGAGTTAAAAAGGCATCATCCAGGAACTATACAAGCCATGCTCTGGCAAAAGGATGTTTTATGCATGTCTGTGGTGTATTATACCAAGCAAGTCTTCACTTAATTATGGATTCATAAAATCCTTTTTGTTGAACAACCCGCTGAATCCTGAGGTAGACTACTCATTTGACATGCAGACAACTGATAAATGGCAGCCTGACTGCACAGGCTGACTTTGATCTAAAATTTTTGTAGATGTATTAGACCCTCTTTTCACAGAGCATGGCTCATATATTATTAGAAATAATTACATCAAGCTGATCGAAATGCATTCTGTACTTTTGTTTTCTCCTATGATATCATTTATGAGTGAATATCCACTACATTTTTGTTACAAAGATACTAAGTACCAGGGTAATTACCTCCCCTTAGACTGAGCTCAGGAAAAATCAGAAAGGACACTTTATTTATATGGTATTTAATGCTGTTTTCAAGATTATTTCAGTTATATTGCCTTGACCAGTTTACCTATCCACGCTTCCTTACATTTTCTCTCACCATTTCTTCACATAATATTTTTCCCAAGCCACTAGCTGCTTTTTCTGATAAATAATTTGAAGTGTTCTTGTGGAAAAAATTTGTAGAAGACAAATTTGCAAATATCCTTCTAATATAGGGATGATCAGCCTGAAGTGATAATGAATTAATGAGCAATTTCAGCTTTTACCATAATATATACTAAGGAGGTGAGCTACAAGAGAATCACATGTTCTGTATCTACAGGAGGTTATGTGTTTTACACTGGTTTCTTTGCATATTTCAGTTGAGAATGCATAGCCACAAGTGGAAAACTTACGGTTTCAGTTGTGCTGTTTTCAATTTTCAGAACCCTTTACCAAACAATCCCGTCTTGTAGCCCTTTACCTTACAATCCAAAGTTTTCACAACCCTGGGAAGGACGGCTTTAGAAAACATTGTGTGAAAAGAAGAAAAGGCTGGTAACCAAATGTCTCCATTTCACTCAGTGTTTTTTTCTCTTTCCAAAATAATTCTCATCATATTTGATTTTTTCTGAAAGTGCTTTTAAGTTAGAAAGTCTGTAATTTTTTTTGTTTGGTAAAGGGTTAATGACCCATAGGGAGAAGGCCCTCAAACAAACTGTTTGAAAAGAAGAAGATGCTATAAACCAGCATTTTCTCCTATGCACACAGTGTTTTCCACATTTTCAAATATGAATTTCACATTTAATTGGATGTCTCCAAAAGGTTTCAGTACAGACAAGTCATAATGTATCTGATACAAAATAGATAAAGACTATTATCTTTTTCAGCTTGCTGTCCAAAGTTTTGAAGTCTTTCAGAAATTATTAAAGGTAAGATATTTTCCCTGACAAAAGGTTCATGTAAGTTATGATTTTCTTATGCCCTATTTATGATAAAGAATTAACTCCTAATGGAATTATGTGATACCTTATTTTATCAAATAACCTCCCTTGTTTTCAGTATAATATACCCATCACAAATTTTCTTATCTTATACGCCTTTGATACCACATTTTTTTTTTAATGCCATTTTGTATGTGTTTCATAGAAGTGAATGGGTTTTATGGATATCACTGCGGGTGCATCTATACAGATGGTTTTGCATCTTTTGATCTATGATTTGTGAAATATAGTTATTTGATATAAAGAATCTGACATGCATTGGTGTTTGAGATAAAATTTTATTAAACTTGTCAAAAAAAATGTTATTAAGCTCTCCAAAGGCTCGCTTAAATGTTATTTGTAGCGTTTTAGGAATTGAACTAGACGAAAATTGATTTCCCTTGTAAAAGTCTAAGGTCCGATTTGAGGCGTTTGTGTAGTGCATGAGTATAATGCTTGTGCGCAGGTTCTTCAGTTCAGAGTTTGAACCAACCGCGATTAGACTTACGTTTTTATATAGTTGTTTAGTTCATGTAGCATGTTATGTTTATAATTCGATACCAAGTATGGTGTTTGGCGCCCAGGGCATCGTGAGTCAAGGCATGGCTACCTTTAGAACTGTTGGCGAGGTGTTAGTTCTCATTGTGGGGCTTACCATTTTATGTTTTAGCGTACCACAATGTCGTGGGTCAAGGCGTGGTGCCTTTTAGAATTGCTGGCGAGGTGTCAGTCCTCGTCACAGGGCTTTCCATATTGTGTTTCAGAGTACCAGGGTCACAGTGTTTGCCATATTGTATTTCATAGTACCTGAGTTGTGGTATGTTGTTCATGGTGCTTGCCATGTTGTATTTAGAAGAAACCATCACGCTAGTATGCTGTATTTCTTTTATGTGATGTGGTTGTAAAAAGGTGGTATAATAAACTGTCGACAGACGATCGAGGGTTCCAACTGTTATACCCAAAAATAAGTCAGTATTGTATTTAGTGTGAAAGGACTGTGAATTTGCAAGGGAATAACATTTTCCCAGGACTTGTTTTAACAAAATCTTATCTCAAATGCCAACTCATATCAGGTCCTATATTTCTGAGATGAATACAAATTTGAAAACAATGCATCAAGCCTTGAAATGTGACACACTTCCTTTGTATTGCTTTGTCATCAGTAAAAGAAACAAACACCATCAATACGGGATAAGAAAATTAGACTATACCATATTGGAAACATTTACAGATGATCTCTTAAATGTTACTGAAATGATGGGATTTTATTTTGAAAGACTAGAAAATATTTTGGCAGGAGAAAATGCTGCTTTTCTCATTATGTTTTCAAAAGCCTTCTTCCACAGGGTTCAAAAACCAAGGACTGTCAGCTAAAGGATTTTTTAGTACATGAATAAAGCACACAGAGGACTTTACAAAATTGTTTGATTGGGTTTCAGAAAAATATATATAAATACCAGGGCTGTTCGATATGTAATGTGTATTGTACCACAGCGCGATAACACTTTGCACGATTTCGTGGATGATGATACGCTTGAATAGCTCTATTCAATACCTTTCCAACGGTATAAACACGAGCCTTCAGCTCCACATAGTTTTAAACTCATAGTCATTTCAATAGAGCTAGTCGTTGACCACTGTTGTAAAAATGGTTGGGAAACGGATTAAGAATATTAAAGAAATTAGAGCTTATATAAAAGTTCGCACAAAACTCGGTCATTCGGTGATGCAGATTTTTACTGAATTGGGGGAAGTTTATGGGTCTGATAAGGTATCTTATGAGACAGTTCGTAGGTGGAGAAAGAAATTTCTGACTGGCACAGAGTCAGTCAAAGATGCAGCAAAATCTGGCCGACCTGTGACTGTAACAGGCAAGGCAAATATCTCAAAAGTCAGGGAAATAATTGAAAGTGATGGCAGATACACAATTCGTGATATTGGCAACGCTGTTGGCATATCGCTACCGCGCGTGCATTTCATTTTGAAGCATATTTTGAAATTATGAAAGATTTCTGCCAGATGGATACGGCATATATTGACAGATGACCAAAAACAGGTACAAGTACAAACCGCTAAGCAATTGCTCAAAATGTTTCCCAAATTCAATCAAAGACAACTTGCAAACATTGTTACTGGTGACGAAACATGGGTTCACTATTTCAAACCAGTAAGAAAAATTGGAAACAAAATATGGCTAACTAAACACAGTAGAAGGCCTGTAGTTGCCAAAAGAAGCATAAGCACAAAGAAGGTTCTTTATTGCATATTCTTCTCATGTGATGGTATAGCCTTACAAATTCCGGTGCCGAAGGGCAAAAGTGTTACAGGTCGGTATTACCGACATGTTATACTAAAAAAGGTCAAGAAATATTATCTTAAACGACGCCCTGTGTCAGGATTTAGGCATGTTCGTCTACTTCATGATAATGCTCCATCACATACATCTGAGCTTGCGATGCAATTTTTGAAGTCGGAGAAGGTTACCGTCTTGCCACACCCACCATGCTCTCCAGATCTAGCCCCATGCGACTTTTTCCTTTTTCCAAAACTTAAAAAGTTCTTACCTTGTCGTCGTTACAAGTCCCGACAAGCCCTTGGCTCAGCCATCAGTCAGTGCCTTAGAGGTCTACCTAAATCAGTGTACCGTGACGCATTTCAGAAATGGATTCAGAGACTGAAATTATATATTTCAAACTGCGGAGAATACTTTGAAGGGATGTAATGTTCATTTCACTATTTGAGTCGAATGCTTTTGAGATATCGTACAATACACATTACATATCGATCAACCCTCGTAAAAAGGACTTTACTATCAAAAAGAATGAAGCTTATATAAAGCACAATATGGCAAGCAGTGTCACGAAATGCATTTCTATTTGCAGCCTTTTATATGGGTGGTCCCTGGCTGTTTGATGGGTGGGGAACAGAGAAAAGCTGAAAAGGCAAGGTTAGAAATTGGCATTATTCTTTATATGAGATGAGCTCTAGAAAAAGGGGGTTTAATACACAATTCCACATTTTAACAACCAATTGATTGAAAGCTTTTGAAAATATTGTGGGAAAAGGAGAAATGCTGGTAATCAACATTTTCTGCTGTTCTCACTGTTTTGTCCTTTTTCAAAAACAAATCACATGATTTGAGTGTTGTGTAGTCTTTCCTTTAGAAATACTTTCAATTTGGATGAATCTAAAATTTTGTTGTGTGGTAAAGGGTTAATGCTTCTTGATGCACTATACCAAGAAAGTCATCACACAATAAGGGATCCATAAAATTTATTTTGTTTACCAACCAACTGTACCATAAGGTGGACTGGTCCTTTTACCAACTGTACCATAAGGTGGACTGGTCCTTTGACATGCAGAAAACTAACCATTAGCAAACATTTTTTACCCAGGTCAGCCATTAATACTTTTTGCAGAAGCGTCAAACCCCCTTTTCACAGAGCCTGGCTCATATACTCTTTTTATTGTTGGCTCAGCTGAGCACGTCATCATAAGGGAAGCCTAATCAGACCTCAGGTGAGTGTTTCAGGGCCATAGTATCCCTCTTGCTCTATATTATGTTTGTATAAGTTCATGACTTTGATCCAACACAACAAAGCTGTAAGTGGTGATATTTAGTCAGTATTTGTCCAACCTTTGTAGATTAATTTCTGCTTTGCTTGATTCTTTCTATTTGTATTTTTTTGTATACTTTTAATGGATTGATTGGATCTTATTCTGCGTCACTTTACAGCATGGTAAAAGAAACTTCAGGAAAGCATGGATAGGTGCACTGGCCGCCGTGATATAACTGGAATAAAGTTGAAAACAGTGTAAAACGTCATACAGTCAATCAGTCAACTTTACTGCATTATCACAGTAACAGCTCTTCCATTATTTATGTCTTGAATTTCACCAGTACGAGGCTAGGGCTCTGAAGTGTTTTGCCAAAGGATACTCCCACAAAAGGAAAAAGTGCTTTGAATGAGGATTGGACCCAGGGCGCCTAAGTGTGAAATCATACTTCTTCAACACTTAACCATGCAAGACGTCCTCCCTTTTTTGTTCAGGGAAATTTCGGTTTCTGTGCTGTGGAATCAGCATGTGTGTCTATATCTCCTTTTCCCATAATACGTTTTAAAGTTTTTGTCCTCAGGCTAGTTAAAATTCAACATTGTTTGGAAAAGAGTAAAGGAGTTATGAATTTAAAAGTCTCTGGAAAAATTAATACATATTTCCTTTTTGTAGGTTACGCAAAGGTGTTAACATTTTAATAGCAACCCCAGGTCGGATGATAGATCACATGCAGAATACAGCAAACATGGAATTGCAGAATGTACGCTGGCTTGTTCTTGATGAAGCTGACAGGTCAGTAAACTTTACACCCATTCATACATCTATATCTTAATTAATAATGCTGCTTGCCAGGGCAATAAACAGAAAATCTTAAAAAAATCTTAAACTCTTTTTCAAAATTGATTTGATGATTTCTCTGCCATTTTGGCTTTAATGATCTTTGGTGGACACCCTTTGAATTCCTTGATGAAATCATGATCATGTAAGACTCGGCTGTTTTTGAAAAGAAAATGTCAAGGTATTTTCATCGCTATGCCATGTTCATATTGCCATTGTGCAGAATCTGTGACCTTTGTCATTTCTGAAGATATTTACTCAAACTCAGACTAGTTGTTAACTATTTAAAAGGGAACCCATACAACAAGGACAGGTCACCATCAAAATATTTTTGACACAGTTATGCCCCATTTTCGACTTAGAATTTTTCCAGAAAATCAGTCTATTTCTAAAAGCAACTGCAGCCAAGCCTTTGTACCTGCCTGTGGTGCTCCTGTTGAACCATGTCCCTTTGGGTGTTGTTAACTTTCTTGTATGACATGGAGTTCAGTCTATAAAAATTTTCCTGTCAAAATCTATTGGTCAGAAGTTGAAAAAAAAAAAAGAGCATAATCGAACTTTTAGTTGGCCTCTCAAAGATTCCTTATGGCATTTTTTGTGTCATTTTTTGTGTCAAAAGACATGGAAAGATGGGATCATTTTCATTATACAAAAAGTTAACAGATCTTAGTGTGAGGATAATTTTATAAATGCTATATAATGTAACATAGTAAACAGATTACATGTATGGGCCATATGGGGGCTTAATGCATCTACAAAAAGTATCAACCCAGGTCAGCCTGCCTAGTCAGCCCAGGCTGTCATGAGTTGAAACTTTGCTATTTGTGAACTTCCTGTGTGTAAAATGTATTTTATGGATCCATAATTATGTTATGGCTTGCATGGTACAATGTATTATAGAGATGAATTAAACCCCGTTTTACTAGAGCTCATATATGTGTATGTCAAGTACTGCTTCCTTTACCACACAAAATGGCTTTGAAAACATTGTAATAAAAGGAGAAAGTGCTGGTAACCAGCATTTTCTCCTTTACCAAAAGTGTTTTCTATCCTTCCAAAAAACAATCTCAAATTTTTGAGTCACTTTCTTTTGTTGTCTACAAAAGCTTTTAATCTGGACAAGTGTAACATTTTTTGTTTGGAAAAGTGTTGACATTTCTCTGAAGAGTGCTGCATAACCATCATAGCCTTATTGATATTTTTATTGCTTGACCTACAGTGTTGGACCTGTTGATACTTTATTTTATTATCTTGTGTAGATTACTGGATATGGGATTTGAAGCCCAGGTTTCAAGGATTGTGTCAAGTATTGAACATACAACCAGGCAGACAGTGTTGTTGTCTGCTACACTGACAGAGGGTATGTTGAAATTATTTCTGAACTCTTTGCCGCTCAATCCTCAGTTTCAATGACCCTTAGGAAGAAAGCTTTTGAAACCATGATGGGAAAAGGAGAAAATGCTGATTACCAGTTATGTCCCCATGCATCTGTAAAGAATTTCAAAAATCTATTTAGCAGAAACTATTGAAGAAGGTAAAAATAGAAAGAAACAGCAAATACACAAAACCTTTTACCCCCATTTGTAAACACATATTCTTATCTGTTTTATTATGTCAACACAGAAGAGATGACTTGGAAATTGTTCTTGTAAAAATTGGATCATCGAGAAAAATATTCTGCCTTAATTCTATAAAAGCTAGCAGAAACTGCGAAAGTGTAAGTCTTCATGTGAATAATAAGCTTAATTTCTAATAACTAGTGAAGAGATTGTGACTGAAGGACCAGTTTCACATTTTGCTGCAATGTTTTCAATAGGAATCTCTCCTCAAGACAAAAAAAAAGCAGCCATCTAAAGAAGGCAATTTATAAATCTCGAAGAGACCTAATATCATTTCTATTGCTGCAGCCAGTGCACCTGTCCTTGCTCTGAGTTTCTTTTCCCAGTACTTCGCATAGAATTCTTTCCAAGCTACTGGCTGCTTTCCCACATAAACATTATTAAAACAATGTCCAGTGTTGAGAGAGGAATAAAGCCTGCTCCAGTCACTTTCATCAAACCTTGGAAAGAAGGACGTGCAGCTTGGGGAGTGGACTTGCAATCCCTGAGATTCAAGCACTGTACATATCCCACTGAACTACAGGGCTCACCTTAACCCTTTACCAAACAATCCCTCGTTTTTTACAACCCAGAGGAAGAAGACTTCTGAAAACATTGTGGGAAAAGGAGAAAATGCTGGTAACCAGCATTTTCTCCTTTTCCCACAATGTTTCCTACTCTTCTAAAGTCAAGTTTCAATTTTTGAGTTAAGTTTGTCGTCTGCAGATGCTTTCAATTTGGACAAGTCTAAAATTTTGTTGTTTGGTAAAGGGTTAAAGAGTCAAAAACTATGATAGTAGTAAGAGTACACAAGTCATGCTCTGTGGAAACAGGGTTTAATGCAGTTGCAAAAATGTACCTGTGGGAAAAAGGGGGCTTAATGCATCTGCAAAAAGTATCGACCCAGTTCAGCCTTTGCAAAACCTTTTGCTATGGAACAATTTCCTGCATGTTAAAGGACCAGTTTACCCCATGATTTAGTTGGTTGTTACACAAAATGGATTTTATGGATCCATAATTATGTGATGGATTGCATGGTATCATGCATCTCAGAGATGGATTAATCCCTTTTCTCCCAGAGCTCTGTTCACATATCAATGGCTGATTTTTCAGATGTTGAAAGGCTAGCTGGGATATCTCTCAAGAATCCACAGAAAGTGTCCATCAATGAAGACAGTGCTCGAAATAATGAAACTATTGAAAACGAGATCAAAACAGAAGTAGATCCTGACAACAGGTCAACAGATGGAGTTCAGAAGTGTAGTTCTGCATTAACGTCAGATACAATAGCCTTACCCCAGAGTTTAAAGCAGTTCTTTGTTATAGTTCCTTGTAAACTGAGACTTGTCTGTTTGCTCAGTTTAATCCTGTCAAAATGTAAGGTGAGATAATTTTGTTTGGCAGTTCTGGAAGAAAGCCCGAAGTATTGTCATAGCCCAGTGGTCATTATACACAAACTTTGGATACTTTTCTCATGTCTCTATTCTTACTGAGTATATTTGAGCTATGCTCTGTGAAAAGGGGGTTTAATGCATCTGCAGAAAGTATATACCTAGGTCAGACTGCCCAGTCTATACAGACTGACCTGTATTGAAAATTTCTGTCGATTTTCCACATGTCAAAAGACCAGTCTACCTCATGACTCGGTTAATTAGACAGAATGATTTGTGTGGATCCATAATTATATGACCTTTCATGGTGTAATGCATCATGGAGATGCATTATATAGAGGATAATCAACTGGTGGTGTGTGATATAAAAAAATCTGTCACTAGAATGGGGTGTGATGCAGTTGAAAAATGAGTCCGAAGGACGAGTTTTTTAACCTTATCAAACCCCAATCGAGTGACAGATTTTTAATTTCACACACCACCAGTTGATTATTCTATTTATTATATTCCTAACTGTCCCTTTGTTTGCTAATAAGTATCAAGAACGGTAGGTAGACATAGGACTTTTGTTCACAAACACATGATCCATTTTTGGCGGAAGCAGCTGATGCAACAGATGATGTAACACTCGAGGGTGTGTTACGTCATCTATCTGTCCATTTGAAGGCATGCATTGTTTTGCGCCTTTACAATTTAAACCCAGCCATATGAATTTAGAAGAAGAAACAGTTAACCCTTTCCCACATGACAAGTTTAAGACTTTCCCGAATTAAAAACATCTCCAGATGACAAGTACTAAATTGGTACAAAAGACCTTAGGTTTTCTGATGGATAGAAAACAATAGGGAAAAAGGAGAAAATACTGGTTGGTAGTATTTTCTCACTATTTTCCAAGAGCTCTCTCCCACTAAAGCTATCTTCTTTTCTCGAAATGTTTTCAAAAGATTTCTCCCACAAGGTTGGATTGTTTGGAAAGACTGAACCGAAAATCTTTTTACTGGGCTGTTGTTTGAAGCAGAGACAGAAAGATTAGACTCTGAGCAATATAGGAAAAAGGTAGTTCCAGCAAACATTCTAAAACTATATCATCACTAATAATGATACCATATTATCACTAGTGTTGTTATTCATTGTGAAAAACTGAAAAAATAATACATTGAGAAATCCCATTAATGTAATAAATCCCCTTTTTGCCAGAGCTTGGCTCATTACTTGGAGCATAAAGTAGTTACTTGTATATTATCAAAGGGGCATAAAACAAAGGCAGGTAGCCCTGAAATATCTTTAACCCTTTCCCACACAGTCCAAAGTTTTAATAAGTCAAAGAAAGAAGGCTTTTGAAAACATAGTGGGAAAAGGAGAAAATGCTGTAACCAGCATTTTCTTCTTTTCCCACAATGTATTCTAGCTATTCAAGGACAAATCCTATCATTTAAAAGACATTTGAATTGTTGTCTTTAAATGCCTTCAATGTAAGTGAGTCTAAAAATTTCCCTGTGTGGTAAAGGGTTAACACAGTTATGCCGATTTTCTGACCTGGAATTTTTTAACCTTTTTCCAAACAACAAAATTTTGGACCAGACCAAATTGAAAGCATTTGCAGACAACAATTTAGATGTTGTTAAAATGATGATTTCTCTTTTTGATAGGGTAGAAAACATTGTGGCAAAAGGAGAAAATGCTGGTTACCAGCATTTTCTCCTTTTCCCACTATGTTTTCAAAAGGCTTCTTTCACCGGGTCATTAGAAGTCCGGATTGTGTGGTAAAGAGTTAAATGAAAAAGCAACTGCAGCCTAAAGTTGGCACCTGCATCATGTGCATGTGGTGTCCTTATTATCCCCCACTGAAGGCGGAGGGATATAGTTTTAGCGTTGTCCGTCCTTCCATCTATCCGTCTGTCCGTCCGTATGTCCGTCCGGCACAATATCTCCAATACCATTGGACGGAATTTTTTCAAACTTTATACATGTGTACAATAACTTATTCCAATATGCTTTTTTTCTTTTTTTGATTCGATGCAAAAAAGCCGACTGGGAGCGATTTTGAGTTACGCAGTCACGTAAATTTTTGAAAAGGTCTTTTTCGGCGGGGGGATATCATTTCAACGAAATTGCTTGTTTTACATTTTGTCTGCTGACCCTGAGTCATTAAAGAAAATAGCATAAAAGATATTTTTCTCTGGTTCCTTGCTTTATGTGAAAAATATGAAAATTGTCAGAGAAACAAAAACAAGTTTTAACCTTTTGGGCTCTAATAGTGTCTGTCATTGAGCTGGATGACAATGCAAGCACAAACTATGAAATAAAAATATCAGGTGCCCTTTTAGTTTTGTTACTGGAAATCCATTTAAGAATTGCTAAGTTTGATTTACACTAAGATCAATAGAATATGATGTTTTATTTTATCATGATAAGACTGTAAGATATCAGTGAACTTGCTATAGATTTCTTTCATCATTACCAATTTTTCTTTTTTTCTTTTCAGAAAAGTAATAAGACTAAAATTATTGTATTTTTGTCTACGCAAGATTCTGTTGAGTTCATGTATAGACTGGTTCATTACCTGTCTATTGATCACCAGTCTAGTGACCTAGAAGATGAGGAAATATCAGAACCTGAAACCAGTCTAAATGTATTTCGTCTCCATGGTGATATGTCACAGAAAGTAAGATGTAGAAAAATTTTTGGTTAAATATCTGTTTGCCAAACAATACCAAGTTTTAACAATCCTGAAGATGTCTGATGAAAAAAACTGTGGGAGAAGGGGAAAATGTTAGCAAACATTTTCTCATTTTTTCCACACTTTTTTTCTACCCTGTTGAAAATATATTCCATCATTTTAGCCACACTGAATTTGTTGTCAGCACAAGCTTTCAATCTTGACAAGCTTTCAACCTTGACAAGTCCAAAATTTTGTTGTCTGGCAAAGTGTTAACCTTTTACTTACTGGTATGTTCTGAAATTCTTTCAATAGGGCCTAAATGAAGGAAGTATCAAAATGAATCGCCTTCTAGATTTAAAGAAGTTGAAAAGTAAGAAAAAAGTTACTCAGCCATGGCTTTTTCATTGTTGGACCAAAGCTGTTTATGTTTTTACATAACAGACAGCAGAAAAGTTTGAAACAGGCAGATTTAGCATGGATATAATTGCAGTAAAATCTGTCTTTTTTGGCCACCTCTATTATCATTTTCCTGAGTTAAGCAAGCAAATATTGAGTTTCCAAAGAATACAAATATTTGAGCCATCCTCTGGCAAAAAGGGGGCTTAATGCATCTCCATGATGCATGATACCAAGCACGTCATTGCATGATCATGGATCCATAAAATACATTTTGTCTAACAACCGACAGAATCATGAGGCAAACTGGTCCTTGGGCATACAGAAAATTGACCAATAGCAAAAAGTTTAGGCCCAGGTCAGCCTGCACGGACTGTGCAGGCTGACCTGGGTGGATACTTTTTGCAGATGCATTAAGCCACCTTTTCACAGAGCACGGCTCATATGAAAATGTACCTGTACTAAGCATGCACCTGCTTTGTGTGGCACATTTTGAATATCCAGTAGGTTCTTGCTTAACTCTTTACTATATGATGAAATTTTATACTCCACCAAATTGGAAACATTTGCAAACAACAACTAGATTGTAGGTCAAAAATGAATACTTCTGTCTTTGACAGGGTAGGAAACATTGTGGGAAAAGGAAAAAATGCTGGTTACCAGCATATTTTCCCTTTCCAAAATGTTTTCAAAAGTCGTCTTCTTCTTGGACCTTAACTCTAGGGATTGTCTAGGAAAGAGTTAATACAAGTTGGACTGTACAATTTTCAATGGATTTTTGCAAAAAGCAAGAGGTAAAGATACAGGAAATTTTTCAGGTTTAAAAAGTACCATTAATATCACTGTATCTACAACATGGGTTTTAGTTAGGGAATAATGCTTGAGGTTCAGGACAGTCCATTGGCTCACCTTTACCTCTTAACCCTTTAACGCCCAATGCCGACTTCTAGGGATCCTGGGAAAGAAGCCTTTTGAAAACATTGTGGGAAAAGAAGAAAATGCTGGTAACCAGCATTTTCTCCTTTTCTCACAATGTTTTGTACCCTATCAAAGAAAAATTGCACCAATTGAGCCACATTGAATTGTCGTCTGCAGATGCTGTCAGTTTGGACAAGGCTAAAATTTTGTCATCTAGTAAAGGGTTAAAAGCAGTCATAAACTGAAATACTGTTTAAAAGTAATTTATTGCTTTGAGCGGTTAATTACTTTTACTAAAGGAAAGGTTTAGAGATGTTTTATACACACTCTAAGAAAAAGCCCATCTTTTGAGCCACATTTGCAAATGCCTTGAGTATGAATCTGTCTAAAAGTTTTGATGTTAGATAAAGAGTTATTTCAATCTACAGGATAGAACATCCACATTTCAAAACTTCTGTTCCACCAAAAGTGGGGCTCTATTGTGCACAGATGTGGCAGCCAGAGGGCTCCATCTACCCTCAGTACAATGGGTTGTTCATTATGTTTGCCCAGCAGGGTCAAAGGATTATGTACATAGGTGAGTTGTTAGACAAAGACATGAAGATTAATCATGACATATGAGCCATGCTTTGTGCAAAAGAGGGTTAAATGCATCCGCAAAAACTATTGACTGAGGTCAGCCTGTGCTAGCCCAAGCTGACTTCGTTGAAACTTTTTGTTATTGGTCAATTTTTTGCATGTCAAAGGATCAGTCTACCTCATGAATCAGTCTGTTGTTAGACAACATAGATTTCACAGATCCATAGTTATATGATCACTTTCTTTGTACAATGTTTCATGGAGATGCATTAAATCCCCTTTTGCCAGAATGCTGCTCATACACTATTTGAGCTTACAAAGCATTCTATTTTGTTCAAATTTCAAAATGAGACTGTTTCTTTTGATTGTATACATATAGTTTTAGCAGAATAAGGCCAGAAAATTCAACTTTCTTTGTTCCTCAGTGATTTCTTTTTTTAACTAGTGAGGCCCAAATCCTCTTCCAATAATTTACTTTCTAGGACTTTTAGTAATTAAATTAGCAAGTCTAAGAGCCTGTTTAAATGATGAAATTGCAATAGAATGGCGACCTTAAGACTTAACTCTTTGATTGGACTCACTTTGATGGCATGTTGTGAATCCCTGGACATTCTGGCAAAAAGTTTTAAATTGAAGTTATGGTTGAAGTATGAAGATTTAACCATATATGTTATACACTACAGGGCAGGAAGGACAGCCCGTGCTGGTACCAGTGGAACATCTCTGTTGTTTCTCCTACCATCAGAGGTTAAGTTTGTGGAACATTTAGCTAGCCAGAACATCAGGTAAGATTGACTTTGTTTTAACCCTTTACCACATGTTAAATATGTTGACTAGTCTGAATTGAAAGTATTCTGCATACTACAGTTTAAATGTGGCTAAAATGATCAAATTTGTCAATGACAGGATAGATAACATTGTGGGAAAAGGAGAACATGCTAGTATCCAGCATTTTCTCCTTTTCCCACAATGTTTTCTGAAGACTTCTTTCACAGAGTTGTTTAAACTTGTGAATGTGTGGTAAAAGGTTGAAATGTACCTCCTACAAAGAATCCTTTTTTGTGTTTCATCAGACCTCTTTTGAAAACATTATTGTAGAGACCTTTTTGCACAATGATTTTGACATAAATTCATTTAATATTCAGATGTTATTCATGTTTAACCCAGTACCACACAATGATGTGTTTCAACAAACCCAGGTTAGAAGGCCTATAAAAACATTATTGGAATAAGAGAAAATGCTGGTAACCACCATTTTCTCCTTTTCCTGCAAGGTATGGGCAATGCCTCCACAAGGCTTTTAGTTACATATATTTTAGTGGAGGATAGTGTAATATACTGGACAACACCCATCCTAATTTACACATAGTTCTTGCTCTTGCTTAGAGTCTGGCGTATTAACACAGGACTTCCATTTTAAGTCCGATCTGAAAGACAGTCAGTAGTCCTGTTTGCCAGCCATGGGAATGGAACCCACACCCTCAGTTATGCAGATATTACAAATCTGATGCTCTGCGACTTGGAGCTAATCTGTCCAATTGTTAAACAGATTTCTGCTCAATACCTTTGGAGCAGACAGCCCACAATGTGATAATGCTATTGATAAAATGAATTGATTATCTGTTTTGAAATATTGTTCTGTCAGTTTTGTTTACTCTTGGCTTATTTTAACCTATCAGCTAACAAAACTAATAAAAAGATTGAATATTTGTTCGTTTTAACATACTTTGGTAACCCTGGGGACATTTTGAATCTAGAGAAAGACCTGTTAAATTGCAATTTCAAGGTCACTCTCTTCCAGAAATGTCTCAGTAAAGCGGACAGTGTAGATCAAAGATCAGATTGTATGTTCTGTGCAGTCTGATCTTAATCTACACTGACCGCAAAGGCAACTATAGTTGTGAAAGGTATTTTCAGGGTGACTATTCTTCTTCAGTTAAATTCTTCTTCAGTTCTTCAGGTAGCCTGTGATTTTTTTGTCCAGTCTTTCTTATTTTCCATAGTTTGACAGAAATGAAGCTAAAAGGAATCTTGTCTGATATTATGAAACTTATACCAACTTTACCGGGTGCAGAAGATTTCAAAGTAAGTTTGATATTGTTGCATATTGAAGTAATGTTCGAAATCATGATTTTTTTGTTGAAATTGACGTTCATGTAGTTCCAATAATTTCAGTTTTCACGTATTCAGCCCTTTACCACACAACTTAAGTTTAGATTTGTCAAAACTGAAAGCATATGCAGACAATGAATTCATTTTGGCTGGAATGGTGTGATTTATCTGTGAAAGAAGAGAAAACACTGTAAGAAAGGAAAAAATGCTGTTTACAAGCACCTTTTTCTTTTCTATCAATGTTTTAAAGGCTTTCTTTTTCAGGGTTGTTAAAACTAAGGATTTTATGGTAAAGAGTTAAAAGAAGGCACAGTGTAGCAATTGCTTGTTTGATCTATTAGAACTGCAGCTACTCTCTTTCCTGATAACATTTTGGCTCTCATTTGTGAAAATTTCTGATATTTCAGTCATTAGTTAGTAATTCATTATTAACTATCTGGAAGGTACCCCTAAGAATGTTTTTGATGCAGTTATGCTTATTTTTCAACTTGGGATTTACACAAAAAAGCAACTCCTGCCAGAGCCTTGATCATCACATGTGATGATTACTTTGTTAGTTAATTATGCCCCCCCCCCCCTTCAACGAAGTGGGGGTATATTGCTTTGCTAATGTCGGTCGGTCGGTCCGTCGGTCGGTAGACCTTACCTTGTCCGGATGATAACTAGACACAGAATTAACCTAGGTTCGTCAAATTTGGCACAGACATGCGTCTCGGAGGGTAGATGATCCCTATTGATTTTGAGGTCAATCGGTCAAAGGTCAAGGTCACAGTGACCGTCAACATGTTGATATATAGACCAAACCTTGTCCGGATGATAACTAGACACAGAATTGACCTAGGTTCGTCAAATTTCGCACAGAAATGCGTCTCGGAGTGTAGATGATCCCTATTGATTTTGAGGTCAATCAGTCAAAGGTCAAGGTCACAGTGACCGTCAACATGTTGATATATAGACCAAACCTTGTCCGGATGATAACTAGACACAGAATTGACCTAGGCTCGTCAAATTTTGCACAGAAATGCGTCTCGGAGTGTAGATGATCCCTATTGATTTTGAGGTCAATCGGTCAAAGGTCAAGGTCACAGTGACCGTCAACATGTTGATATATAGACCAAACCTTGTCCGGATGATAACTAGACACAGAATTGACCTAGGTTCGTCAAATTTGGCACAGACATTCATCTCGGAGTGCAGATGATCCCTATTAATTTTGAGTTCAAAGGTCAAGGTCACATTGACCGTCAACATGTTGATATGTAGACCAAACCATGTTCGGATGATAACTAGACACAAAAGTGACCTAGGTTCGTCAAATTTGGCACAGACATGCATCTCGGAGTGTAGATGATCACTATTGATTTTGAGGTCAATCGGTCAAAGGTCAAGGTCACAGTGACCGTCAACATGTTGATATATAGACCAAACCTTGTCCGGATGATAACTAGACACAGAATTGACCTAGGTTCGTCAAATTTGGCACAGACATGCATCTCGGAGTGCAGATGATCCCTATTGATTTTGAGATCAATCGGTCAAAGGTCAAGGTCACAGTGACCGTCAACATGTTGATATATAGACCAAACCTTGTCCGGATGATAACTAGACACAGAATTGACCTAGGTTCGTCAAATTTGGCACAGACATTTGTCTCCGAGTGCAGATGATCCCTATCGATTTTGAGATTAATCCATCAAAGGTCAAGGTCACAGTGGCCTTCAACTTAATGATATTTAGACGTAACCTTGTCCGGATGATAACTAGACACAGAATTGACCTAGGTCCTTCAAATTCTTACAGATTTTCATCTTGGAGTGTAAATGATCCCTATCGATTTTTAGGTTAATCCGTGCTGAAAAGAAAATCGATAACCCAGTCTGTGTATCGGCGACTGTTTACAATCTTGTATGTATACACACGGCGGTGTGTATAATTATGCGAACTGTTGTCAGATTATCACGTTTAACAATTGAA
This sequence comes from Hippopus hippopus, assembly GCA_946811185.2. Lineage (NCBI taxonomy): Eukaryota > Metazoa > Mollusca > Bivalvia > Cardiida > Cardiidae > Hippopus > Hippopus hippopus. Next base: position 61,512,341 of record OX328098.1, on the reverse strand, counting down.
GTGGGCTATAAATCAAAAAGATGACATCGATATTTCCCAATCAATTCTTTTGATATCAGTTTATGAACTGTGCCACTTCCTGTATCAATGTGGCAGTAGGGGGTCCATGACTGTTTTACAAACAGATATCTTGTTAATTTTGCAAGCCAAATAGCTAATTCAGCCAAATGGAGGGCTTAAAAGCCAGGGGGTTGCTGGTTTGAATTCTTAGCTCAGCCAATTTCTTTCCAAGCACTGATGATAGTCATTGCAACAGGTTTCAATTTTTTTTTAACCACAATTTAGTTTCATTTTTTATATGTGGGAAAGCCACCAGTGGCTTAGAAAGAATAGTTTGCCTAGCACTTACAAAAACCTCCAGGAAAGCAGGGATAGATGCACTGACTGCCTTGATATAATTGAAATAATTTTGAAAGCAGTGTAAACCCTTTACCACACAATAATATGTTTAAGTGACCCAGAGGAAGAGGGCTTATGAGAACATTGTTCGAAAAGGAGAAAATGCTGGTTTTCTCCTTTTGCAACAGTGTTATCTACCTTATCAAACATACATCCCTTGTTTTCAGCCAAACCTGATTTTTCATCTGCAAATGGTTTCAATTAGGGCAAGTCTAGAACTTTGTTATTGTGTACAGTGTTAAACATCATCCAAAAAAAGTATGTATAATTATTGTTGTTATTTGTTTCAATCATCATCGTCATCATCATCATCATTATTGTTATTAGTATCATCATTATTATCATATTATTTTTACAGAGAGAAGTACCCAAAAACCAAGAAGAGGCAGCCACTTATTTACAATTTTGTTGCGAAAATTTTGTCAAAAAAAATAAAGAAATGGAAGGTTTTGCCAAGAAGGGTATGTGGCTCTTAACTTTTAGTTGAACAATCACATGTTTCAAAAAAATAACCCAGAGGTAGAAGCTCTTTGAAAACAGTATTGAAAAAGAAGGATATATTTATAACATCCACAATGTTTTCAACCCTTTCAAATACTTGTACAAGTTTGAAAAGTTTGTTATCTGGTAAAAGAGTTACTCCTGTACCATACAATCCCGGGTTTAAGAGACCCTTAGGAAGATGCCTTTTGATAAGATTGTGGGAAAAGGAGTAAATGCTGCTTACCAGCATTATTTTCTTCTTTTAGCAAATTGTTTTCTAACCAGTACAAGCATTTGAGCCCTATTTAATTTCTTGCCTGCTAATGGTTTAAATTTCAATGTCTAAAATTTTGTCCTATGGTAAAGAGTTGAAGATTTTTTTTTTCATCCTCACATTCCACTTTTATGATCAATGCCTGATTCTGGTTGATGACACAGGTTTTGTATGAAGTGTTCTCAGGCAAAAATAGGAAAATACTAGTAAATGAGCTATGCTCTGGCTAAAAGAGGTTTAACGCATCTCAGTGTTGCATTTTACCAAGCAAGTCATCAGTTCATTATGAATCCATAAAATTTACTGTCTGACAACCAACTGAATTATGAGGTAGAATGGTCCTTGTACATGCAGAAAATTTACTAAAATCAAAAAGTTTAGACACAGGTCAGTCTAACATTCCACACAGGCTGACCTGGTCAATACTTTTTGCTTATGCATTAGACTCCCTTTTCACAGAGCATGGCTCAAATGTGAAATACTGAAATGAAGAACACTTTACCACTGGTATCTAGTCTGCTGCAAGACAGAAAGTCTCTTTCAACTGACACTGTGTTAGATACAGTGGCTTTGTGTAGTTACTGTATAAGTGGAAATTTTTGCGATGTAGAAATCTTGAGATTTCGTGAATTTTAAAAATTTGCACACTTTTCTGTTTGCATATTTTACTACAAGTATACCAACAAATAAAGAGTTTCTTGAATTCACAAACATTTCCGTACACTAATTGTCCATAAATCACAAATTTTTTGACACATGTATATATCCACAAATACAGTAAACCCTTTCTTCACAATCCCAAATTTTAGGAACCTTTTGGAAGATGGCTTTGAAAACATTATGGAAAAAGGAGAAAATGCTAGTAACCAGCATGTTCTCCTTTTTCCACAATTTTTCTACCCTTTCAAAGACAATTTTCACCATTTGAGCCACAGTTAATTATGTAAAGTGAAAATTAGTACTGGCCATCTTTCATTGTTGAAGATACTCCTGGGTTGTATCAGCATGATAATAGACAGCTTTAGTAATGTATTTTTCTATCTGTTAATGTTGTTATTGCTACTTAATCATGGTGACATTGAGCATAATCCCGGACCAGTAAATAATTTAAACTATACAAGTTTATCTATAATGCATTGCAATATCAGGAGTCTAAGACAGAAGCTGGAATACATCAGAGACAGCTATTTAGATTATGATATATTATGTTTTACTGAAACACACCTGGATATGACTGACCCTGATGAATTTTTGCATTTGTCTAATTCACTGGATAAACTGTACAGAAAGGATAGGACAAATCATGGAGGAGGCATCTCTGTGTACTTATCTAGCAGCTTATTACATCAACGAGTTATCGAGTTAGAAACGTTATGTGAAGAAAGTATTTGGATATCCAAAACACTTAAAAGAAGTAAACTTTTGATTGGCACCTTTTACAGTCCAAAAACTTTCTATCCCGTTTTCTTTGAAAATTTCATCAAAAATATCAAAAAGGCTTATGAAATTACTCATAACATTGTCATTCTAGGTGATTTAAATGAAGACTTGCTCAACCCTAATCTCAGGAAACTAAAAAATATTCTTATCATTAATTCACTACAGAATGTGATATCTGAACCAACTAGATTGAATGCTCTGCTCGATCCTATATTAGTACCAATTGATATGCAATACTTAGATTCTGGGATACTACCGAATCCACCTGAGGTGACTGATCATAGTGTTACATATATAACTCTCGCATTCTCATATGATCCAAAACCGATTTATGAAAGAACAGTCTATCAATACAGTAAAGCTAATTTTGATCTTTTACATACTAACATTTTGTCTTTTAACTGGGATGTTCTTTACGATGGTACTGTAGACGAAGCATGTGACTTCTTTACCAAACAATTTCTTACATTTGTTGATGCTTGTATCCCTTCGAAAAAAGTTACCATTCTCCCTGACGATAAACCATGGTTTAATGGCGAACTACGAATGTTATGTAGGAAAAGAGATCGTCTGAAACAGCATTTGAAACAGGAAAACTATCTATTTTATATAAGTACAAAACAATTAGAAACAAAATAAATAATATGAAAAAACATGCAAAGCAAAACTTCTTTAATTCACTTGAGCTCAATCTATGTGATCTACAAAGGAACGATAAAAAAGGTTTTTGGCGCCTTATCCGCTACTTTGTTAAAAACAATGATTGCTCATCTACCATTCCGCCTTTAATTAGTACATCTCCAAACGCTGAGACCTCAGCATCTATATCTGATCTGGAAAAAGCGGAGTGCTTGAATAACTTTTTCGCCTCTATATCATCTGTAAATGAAGAACTCGCCTCTCTCCCTCTTTTCACTAAAAAAACTAATAATAATCTCTCTCAAATCACTGTTCTTGAATCTGAAATTGAAGACCTCATCTGATGCCTTAACCCAAATAAGGCAAGTGGGCCTGACTCTATCAATCATAGAATGTTTATAGGTGTAGCAGACCAAGTGTCTAAACCCCTAGCAATACTATTTAATCGATCACTATCTGAAGGTGTTTTTCCTAACTTATGGAAAACAGCTAATGTAATTCCTATCTACAAAAAAGGGGATAAATCATCAGTTACTAATTATAGACCTGTTTCTGTGTTAAGCTGTTGCGGAAAATTATTAGAAAGGATAATCTTTAAACACATGTATAACTTCTTCCTCGAAAACTATCTGTTGTATAAATATCAATCTGGATTCTTACCAATGCACTCAACAACTTTTCAACTTGTCGATATCTATCACCACATATGTCAATCGTTCGATAGCAAACAGTTTTCATGCATGGTTTTCTGTGACATTTCTAAAGCCTTTGATAGAGTATGGCACAAAGGTCTTCTCTTTAAACTCAAACAAAACGGTATCGAAGGGATTCTTCTCGAATGGCTTTCAAATTACCTCTCAAATAGGAGCCAAAAAGTTGTTTTACAATCCGCCACCTCGTCTCCTAAACAGATAACAGCTGGAGTACCCCAGGGCTCGATCCTAGTCCGCTGCTTTTTCTAGTCTTATGTTAATGACATTACTGACTCCTTATTAAGTTTAACTAGACTATTTGCAGATGATAGTTCCTTCTATTATTCAGCATCATCCATTCGTGATATTGAAGGTATAATAAACCATGACCTTAATCTAATATCTTCCTGGGCAAAACAGTGGCTCGTAATGTTTAATCCACAAAAGACCGAAGCTATCCTTTTCTCTTTGAAAACAGTAGACGAGCTACCTAAGCTGAAATTCCAAAACATTGACGTTATCTTTGTTGAAAATCATAAGCACTTAGGGATAACTTTCAGCCAAAATGGTCAGTGGAACGCACATATTGATAATATTTTAAAATCTTCGTCTAAAGTACTTGGAATTATGAGAAAGCTGAAATTTACACTGAACAGAAAATCATTAAACCAAATTTACATATCTGATGTAGCACCATTACTAGAGTATGCGTCAATTGTTTGGGATGGTTGTTCTGACTCATGTGCAGATTCTCTACAAAAAATTCAAAATGAAGCTGCCAGAATTGTAACTGGTCTTACCTGTTCTGTTTCCTTAGAAAACTTGTTCTTAGAATGTGGATGGCAATCTTTGAAAGACAGGCGGGAAACCCAAAAAATGTATTTTATGTATAAAGCCACCCATCAGATGATTCCCCAATACATTGCAGACTTAATTCCACCACATATTGCAGATACTATGCAGTACACCCTTAGAAACAATAGAAATCTAAGAAACATATCTACTCGCACTACAATTTCACAAAAATCCTGTACCCCTTCTTCAATATATATTTGGAATAATTTAAATGATAGCCTAAAGAATGTCAATTCGTTTTCAACTTTTAAAAAGGTAACCTCAAGTAGGTTCCCATTACCCGCTGTTCCCGCCTATTACCTTGAAGGCAATCGTTTTTTATCAGTTTTGCATGCCCGGATTAGGAATAAATGCAGTGGACTAAATTGTGATTTGTTTCATAACTACCTTCGTAATAGTCAGCTCTGCATGTGCTTGGTAGAACCTGAAGATGCTGAACATTATTTTTTTAGATGCAATCTTTTTGTTAGACAGAGACTACACTTGTTTAATTCTATTCAGCATCTTAATCCGTTAAACGTAAATGATCTACTTTTTGGTAAACCATCCTTAACAGAACGAGAAAATTTGGAATTATTTGTATCAGTCCAGGAGTATATTCAACAAACTGGCCGATTTACTTGATATAAGTATATTTTGGAACGTTCTGATGTTTCTTTTTATTATGCTGGAGTAAATGGACAAAAGCTCTGTCTGTCTGTCTGACTGTCTCTCTCTTTCTCTCTCTCTCTCTCTCTCTTTCTCTCTCTCTCTCTCTCTCTCTCTCTCTCTCTCTCTCTCTCTCTCTCTCTCTCTCTCTCTCTCTGTCTCTCTCTCTCTGTGTCTCTCTCTCTCTCTCTCTCTCTCTCTCTCTCTCTCTCTCTCTCTCTCTCTCTCTCTCTCTCTCTCTCTCTTTCTTGTGCATTGTAATTAGTTGTGTGAACACTTCTATATTTACATTGTAGGGGGAGGGTCGATCTCTAAGTTGTAATAACTTGTGACCCAACCCAATTCCATGTAAACTTGAGGGGAAATAAATATGTTTAAACTAAGTTAATTATGTCTCCCCCCATCAGGGTCCAGAGACATATTGTTTTTCCCGTGCGTCTGTCTGTCTGTCTGTCTGTCCGTCACAAATCGTGTCCGCTCTATAACTCGAAAACCTGTTTTCCCAGTTTTAACAATCCGGAAAAATTCTTCTTATTCTTCTTATCCGACAATTATTATTTCTCCCCCCGTCAGGGTCGGGAGACATATTGTTTTTCCCTGTGCGTCCATCTGTCCGTTCGTCTATCTGTCTGTCTGTCCGTTACAAATCGTGTCCGCTCAATAACTCGAAAACTTTTTAAGATATGTTTATGAAACTTCACACATTTGTAAAGTACCATGAGCCGAAGTGTCATGCACAAGAACCATAACTCTGGCTTGTATATTTTTCGAGTTATTACCCTTTGATTATTTTCCTTCACAAATCGTGTCTGCTCTATAACTTGAAAACCTTTTAAGATATTTTGATAAAACTTCACACATTTGTAAAGCACCATGAGACAAAGTGTCATTCACAAGAACCATAACTCTGGCTTGTATATTTTTCGAGTTATTTCCCTTTGATTATTTTCCTTCACAAATCGTGTCCGCTCTATAACTTGAAAACCTTTTAAGATATTTTGATAAAACTTCACACATTTGTAAAGCACCATGAGACGAAGTGTCATGCACAAGAACCATAACTCTGGCTTGTATATTTTTCGAGTTATTTCCCTTTGATTATTTTCCTTACTCATTTTACGTACAATTTCGTGTCCGCACTATAATGCGAAAACCGTTAGAGAAAAATGAGCATTATTTCAGTTAGAAATTGCCTTGGTGACAGATCAATCCTTCTTACACCAAAAAGGGGGAAGACATCTGGTTTTTTTTTGTAGAAAAATAAGTTGTAGTTTTTCATCTGCACTTGCTTTGACTTCAGAGAAAGTCCAAAATTTTGTCCGTTGGTATGGGGTTAAGACATTTGCTATAGTTTTCTAATCTATCTTAAGGACAGTTTTTATTTCAACCCAATTGTTATCACTATTTCAATACATGAGTTCATTCTGTTACTACTGATTTCTTCCTTTCAGCCTTCCAGTCCTGTGTTCGAGCCTATGCCACATACCCTAGCCAGCTCAAGTCCATTTTTCATGTAAAACATCTTCATTTGGGACATATGGCTAAGACATTTGGGCTTCGTGATGCTCCCTCAAACATAACTGGTGTACCAGGTCTACAAGACAAACAGAAAACTAGAAAGAGAAAATTTCATTGGGATGTTGATGGACATGACAGGTTAGAGTGGGAAACCTTACAGCTTTCAGTGAATGATCCTCTGTTCTTACAGTACTGAAGAAATAGGCTTTTGAAAACATTCTTGAATTAAGAGAAAAAAGCTTGTAGCCAGTATTATTCCCTTTTTCCAAAATGTATGTTTCTCTTTTAACCCTTTCCCAAACAACAGAATTTTGGACACGATCAAATTGAAAGCATTTGCAGACGACAAATTAAACATTGCTAAAATGACGATTTCTCCCTTTGATACAGCAGAAAACACTGTGAGAAAAGGAGAAAATGCTGGTTACCAGCATTTTCTCCTCTTCCCACAGTGTTTTACAAAGCCTTCTTCTTAAGGGTCGTTAAAAGTCGGGATCGTGTGGTAAAGAGTTAAAGACAAAGTCAATCATTTGGGTCATATGCTAAACTGTTGTCTTCTAATGAAAGGTAATGACACAAGTGAATGAAGATAAATATGTTGAGCTCAACCCATCAATTTTACGTGTAAAAAGGATTCAATGCTAATTTAAACAGGATTTCAGTCATATCAAGGCAACAGCGGACAGACTCGTGCTTTTTTGGGCCTTCTTTTTTGGTGCTAGGCTGGGCCTCTAAAGTGCCTTGTCAAAGGTCACTTCTATATCACATGATTCACCAGTAGGAATCAAAGAAGGACTTTCTGATTACAATTCCAGTATCTTAACTACTCAGCACACAGGACATCTAAAGCAAATTTATCTACAATCCTACAAAAAATACTTTGAAAACATTGTGGGAAAAAGAGAAAATGCTGGTAAGCAGTATTCTTTTTATTTCCCACACTGTTTTCACTTTTTCAGTTGCAAATTCAATGATTTCAGCCATGTTTGTGACGTCCTCCACTAATGATATACGTACGTTCCAAATATCATGCTGTGTTGTAACGAGTTGAAAAGCAATTACACACCGGATTGTGATTATACAAGTTACAAGAAAATTCATTACAAAGAACTAGATTTACAATAGTTGAATTAGAAACATGTATTTACTTTATATCTACATATGAGCCACGCTCTGTGAAAAGGGAGCCTTAATGCATCTGCAACAAGTATCAACTCAGGTCGGCCTGCACAGGCTCACCTGGGACATAACATCTTGCTTTTGGTCATTTTTAGCTCCACTGGCCGAAGGCCAGCGGGCTTATGTCATGGCCTGTTGTCCGTCGTGCGTCCGTCCGTCCGTCCGTCCGTCCATCCGTCCGTCCGTCCGTCCGTCCGTCCGTGCGTTAACTTTTTTTTAAAACGTCTTCTTCTCTGAAACTACCCATCCAATTTTGATGAAACTTCACAGAAATGATCCTGCCATGGTCCTCTTCAGAATTTCTTGAAAGAATTTAATTCCTTCAAAAACTCTGGTTGCCATGGCAACAAAACTGAAAAATTTTGAAAATCTTTGAAAATCTTCTTGTCTGAAACCGTAAGGCCAAGGGCTACCAAATTTGGCATGTAGCTTTATCTAGTGGACCTCTACCAAGTTTCTTCAATTTATAGCCCTGGGGTCAAAATTAACCCCGCCCCGGGGGTCACAAGTTTTACATGGGCTTATTTAGGGAGAACTTTAAAATTCCTCTTCTACCTAGCCATAGGGCCTAGAGCTACCAAATTTGGCATGTAGCTTTATCTAGTGGACCTCTGCCAAGATTGTTCAAATTATAGCCCTGGGGTCAAATTAGGCCCTGCCCGGGGGTAACAAGTTTTACATGGGCTTATATAACAAGTTTTACATGGGCTTATATAGGGAGAACTTTAAAATTCTTCTTTGACCTAGCCATGGGGCCTAGGGCGACCAAATTTGGCATGTAGCTTTATCTAGTGGACTTGTACCAAGGGTGTCCAAATTATAGCCGAGGGTCAAATTTGACTTCGCCCCGGGGGGTAACATGTTTTACATAGGCGGGCTTATATAGGAAAATCTTTCGCATCTAGCTATAAGGGCTAGGGCTATCAAATTTTGCATTTAGCTTTATCTAGGGGGTCTCTATCAAGGGTGCCCAAATTATAGCCCAGGGGGTCAAATGTAGCCCCACCCCAGGGGGTCACAAGTTCTACATGGTCTTATATAAGGAAACTTTAATAATCTACTTGTACATAGCCATATTTAGGCCTAGGGCTACCAAATTTTGCATGTAACTTTATATAATGGGCCTCTACCAAGAGGGCCCAAATTTTAACTTTGGGGGTCAAGTTTGACTCCACACCAGGGGTCACAAGTTTTACATTGGCTTTTATAGTGAAAACTTGATAAACCTGTGTCATGGATCACATATTTTACAGGGCCTTTTATTCAGCAAACTTGTTTTACATGACTTTTTATTGGGCAAGATTAAAAAATCTTTTTGTTTATAACCACACATTCTAGTTTCATATTGTAGGTCTGGGGTCAAAATTGCCTTCATTCCAGGGATCGCAAGTTTAACATGGGCTTCAAAATATTGTCACTTCAATTTAAACATTAATCAAGGGAAATAACTCTTTTTATGAAAGATAAAGTTCGTTACTATTTACCTCCCTTGATTATCAAGCTGCAGTGATACATGATTGGTGCTAGACAAGTTTTTTAGCTCCACTGGCTTTATATTGTGGACCTCCACCAGGATTCAAATAATTATAGCTTTGCAATCAAAATTGGCTTTGCCCATGGATCACAACTTTCTCGTAGGATTAGATAGAAAAATGTTTGCATGTCCTCAATTTGAAATCAATTTGCTGAATATTGTAATGTTTGGCTTGTAGTGTTTTTACTTAATAGCCAGTGGAGCGATACAGGGCCATCATGGCCCTCTTGTTTTCCATGTCAAAGGACCAGTCTATCTCATGATTCAGTGTTTTGTTAGCATTCAAGTGGTTTACACAACATGACATAAAGTTCCATACTTACGTATTGGGGTGTACTTCACTGCTCCAACAAAAACGTGCAATCAAAGTACTGTAAACCCCTAAGTCTCAGACCAGGTTCTTGGACAAAATGAATTTTATGGATCCATAATTATTTGATGCCTTGCTTGGTATGATACATCACATAGATGCACTAAACCCCCTTTTCACAGAACATAATTATGTATATTTTTTTTTTAGAAAGGACACTGCTCAGAAGAAGATGAAAGCAGTTTCGGAATTTGACGGCTCACCAGTATTCAGTTCCATCTCAAAACTTCCAAAGAAAATGAAAAAGAAACTTTCGAAAGTGAAGAAAGCCGAAAGAAAGACTTGAAATATCTATGCAAATAAAGTTTTAAGAATTTGCAGGATTCATTCTCTTTCCTAGACATGCTGGGATTGCCGTCTTGGTAATGTCAGACTGTTTTAGTTTCTTCAGCAAGGTAGAAGTTTGATGCTGTAACTTGAGCCAAACTAAATGCCTCCTGAAACAAAGGTGGTGTCTCCGTAAGGCTGTTTTCCTGGTACAGTTTATTTTTACTACTAGGTAGGAGCCTTCTATCACTGAAACATTATGCAATTGGAGCTTTGTTTTATGGAGAAATGTTTGGTAAAGGTTAAAAGACTTCATATCCAATGGTCATAGCCGTGGGTTGGATAATTCAGTACTTGAAGTATGTGACAAAAGAAAATGGTAATTTCCAATCTTCTGGTAACCTATAGACAAAAGACATTGGCATCCAATATGATGGCTGTAGACATATATTCATATGATATAGGCCAAGCCAAGTGATTCAGCAACATAATTTTGTGGGAAACATCAACATTTCTTTATTCAGCAAGAGACTTTTACCCCATTTTACAAGAGTATGTGTTGATGAATTACAACTATGGTGTTATTGGGACTTTGCCTTATATTACCTGTAAATGAGTTACTAGTATGCGCCTGTGACTTCAGAAAAAAAATAGACAGAAAGCAGGAAAATTAGATCTACAAACTTTATATTCACAAAAATATCCATGTTAAATGTTTACCAAACAACTTTAATTTAGACTTTATCAGAGAGCATTTTCAGACGACATGTTGATTGGAGCTCAAAACCAATTTGGTTTAGCCAATCAGAAATTGCATTACTTAAACATTTAGAAAACTCTTGAGAAGTAGACTTAGAAGGTTGAAGAGTGGTCGGTGAATATGGGCCCTGATCCTTGAATATCCCTAGAAAAACTGATGAAAGTTAATTATAATAGGTATTCCTGTTAAATCCATAGGATTTTTTCAGCATGGAACCTCTAAGATTTGTACTATAACTGGTATGTGTTAATTGTCAATGAACTGTAGAACTTTATTTGATAGCACTTCCAGTGGAATTCATTTGGCACTCTGATTACCACTGCCCTTCAAACAAATATACCCTTTATTTATATATTACTTCGAAAAGAAAGTCTGTGAAAATAGAAATTTGTAGAACAAATAGTTTATGCAACACCAGCTCCTTTCCTACAATGTTTTCCATGTTTTTCAAAACTGTCATATTTAGCTCAACTGGCTAAAGGCCTGCAAACTTGCATTTTGATTAAGCCTGTGCTTTAACTTGTATTTCAAACACCTCTGCTGAAACGACCAAATCAAGTTTGACCAGAGTTCAGTATTGTTAGATTGAGAAAGGGAAGTAAAAAATCATTCTGATCATGAGAAAATAAAATGTTACATTTTAGATGAAGTATGCCTTTCTGAATAGTGGCAAAGTTTGGCCAAACTTATTTTACAATCCTAGGGGAAAAGCTGCAACTCTTAACTCTTTACAAAACTTCTAGATATTACACGAGTCCAAATTAAAAGTATTTGCAGATGACAAACTAAATGTTGCTAAAATCAAGATTTTTGTTTTGCTTCAGAGGGTAGAAAACATTTTGGAAAAAGGAGAAAATGCTGGTTACCAGCATTATCTCCTTTTCACACAATGTTTTCAAAACTCCATTTCCTTTGGTCATTAAAACTGGGGTTTGAGTGGTAAAGGGTTAAATTGAATTAAAATTATTTAGAGAGTATTTTCTATTATTCCGAACTCTCTCTCTCTCTCTCTCTCTCTCTCTCTCTCTCTCTCTCTCTCTCTCTCTCTCTCTCTCTCTCTCTCTCTCTCTCTCTCTCTCTCTCTCTCTCTCTCTCTCTCTCTCTCTCTCTCTCTCTCTCTCTCTCTCTCTCTCTCTCTCTCTCTCTCATATACACACAGACAGACATTCTTCCCTTTTCCCTAAAACTCAGAGTACAATAAATATTTGAAACAAATATATATAGGAGCCAGCTACATGTACCTGCAAGCAAGAGGCAATATACCATACATGAACAGAAATTCTCATTGAGTTTACCTTTCACAACACAATCCCTAGTTTTAACTCTTAACCACACGGTAAAATATTATTTTTGTCTAAACTGAAGGCATTTGTAGACCACTGCTTAAATGTGGTTCAAGTAGGAAAAGTTGTGTGAGAAATGGTAGAAAACATTGTGGAAAAAGGAGAAAATGCTGGTTACCAGCATTTTCTCCTTTTTCTCACAGTGTTTTCAAAAGCCTTCTTATTTACTTGAGTTAAAATTCAGAATTGTGCTGTAAAGGGTTAATGACCCTGAAGAAAAATAATTCTGAAAATGTCGTGAGAAAAGGAGACAGTCCTGGTAACAAGTATTTTCTCCTTTCTTCTCTATGTTTTCTACTGCTTCTAAATTGATTTCAGTTATTTGATCCTAATTTTATTTGCCCTCTGCAAATGCTTCCAATAGGGGCAAGTGTACTTTTTGCTGTTGTTGTTGTTTGGTGAGAATTAAGCATTGTTATACATGGGGTCGTGTGTATGATGTTGTTGCACACAAAATCCAGCTGGCACAAATTGTAAAAAAGGCAAGGAAAAAGACTCTAACCTCCTTAAACTCAACTTTATGAAGATTGACCTACCTTGTTTTGCTCTCCTTCCTTTTACAAGACTTTTGCAGAAATTCCAAGACGAACAAAGTACATCGCCTTCATCTGGGTCATAAATTGAAGTGAAACCAGCTTTGAAGTGAATTTCAAATATGTAATCTAATCGCTGAAAAGAACACAAAATTAGGCAAAAGTGTTCAACACACACTGGCCTCTCCTAAACCCTGAAAGGTCCTTTCACAACTATAATAGCCTTTTGCGGCCAGTGTAGATCAAGATCAGGCTGCACAGAACGTGGAGTTTAATTTTTGGTGTACACTGTCCGCATTGCTGAAACACCACAGGCAAAAGCAACTGTGAAATCACAATGACTTGGGTCTTACTTCTAGACTGAAAATGGCTATTGATTTTAAATGGCCCTATATAAGGCATCAAGTTCCTCGATCAGTTTTATTTATGAGATTAGTCCCTTTCCAGTAAGATATAGGTCTACAAAATCTGAATTTCTGCTGGTCTGGTGTTTCGTATATTTTTGACGATGTAGAACTCAGCTTATTTTGACCACTCTGTCGATAAACCTAAGTTTTATCATACTTTGTTGTCACCTATATACAATTTCATTAAATGTGCATGCATTAGAATTTGTCACAACATGTACCTTGTTGTCAGGCGTGGAGATGGAAGAGAGTGATAGACCACAAGATAACCAACACATATCTAACTCTATATTTGAGCCACGCCCTGTGAAAAGGGGGTTTAATGCATCTCCGTTATGCATTGTGTGGCAAGACATCACATAATTATGGATCCTTAAAATCCACATTGTCTAACAACCCACTGAATCATGAGGTAGACTGGTTCTCTGACATGCAGATAAAATAACCAATAGCAAAAAGGTTAAGCCTAGGTCAGCCTGCGCAGGCTGACCTGGGTCGATACTTTTAGCAGATGCATTAAGCCCCCTTTTTATACGCCCGTCAAAGACGGGACGTATTATGGGATCACCCGTGGCCGGCGGACGGGCGGGCGGCGTCCCCATTCTTTGTCCGGAGCATATCTCCAAAACTATGCTAGCTATGGTTATGAAATTTCATGGGTGGATAGATCTCATCAAGGCGGAGTGCAGTGCACAGGAATCATAACTCTCGCTTGCTTAATTTTTGAGTTATTGCCCTTTGTTGTTTTTCATACTTGAATTTTGTCCGGAGCATATCTCCAAAACTATACTAGCTACGGTTATGAAACTTCATGGGTGGATAGATCTCATCAAGGGGGAGTGCAGTGCACAGGAATCATAACTCTTGCTTCCTTAATTTTTGAGTTATTGCCCTTTGTTGTTTTTCATACTTGAATTTTGTCCGGAGCATATCTCCAAGACTATACTAGCTAAGGTTATGAAACTTCATGGGTGGATAGATCTTATCAAGGGGGAGTGCAGTGCAGTTACTTAATTTTTGAGTTATTTCCTTTGTTTATATTCATACTTGAATTTTGTCCAAAGCATATCTCCAAAACTATGCTAGCTACGGTTATGAAACTTCATGGGTGGATAGATCTCATTAAGGGAGAGTGCAGTGCAAATGAATCATAACTCTTGCTTGCTTAATTTTTTAGTTATTATATGCTCGTCGAAGACGGGACGTATTATGGGATCACCCATGGCAGGCAGGCGGGCGGGCGGATGGGTGGGCAGGCGGCGTCCAGTTTTTGTCCGGAGCATAACTTTGTCTTCTCCAGTCCGATTGACTTGAAACTTGGCAAGTGTGTTTGTTGCAATAATACGGAGTGCAGTGCAAAAGAACCATAATTCTACCTCGTGCTGTCTTTGAGTTATTTCCCTTTGATCGTCATTTCCACAGCATTTTCTGCTTGTCCGGAGCATAACTTTGTCATCTCCAGTCCAATTGACTTGAAACTTGGCATGTGTGTTTGTTGCAATAATACGGAGTGCAGTGCGAAAGAACCATAACTCTACCTCGTGCTGTCTTTGAGTTATTTCCCTTTGATCGTCGCCCCGCCCGAGTGGCTCAGTGGTGAGTGTGTCGGACTCATGACCTGGTGGTTGTGAGTTCGATGCCAGGTTGAGGCGAACTTTCTTTCTGGCATATTTTCGCCTCTCACCTCTGCTGAAACATGTGAGAAAAGTAGTCGGTGGCTTTGGAAAGAAAGTTGTGTTAGTGCTGGTGTGAGAAAGCCAGGAAACACATGTGCGTCACCGACCGCCATGATATGACCTTAGCTGTTAAAGTGGCGTTAAAACCCAATACAACCAACCAACCCTTTGATCGTCATTTTTACAGCATTTTCTGCTTGTCCAGAATATAACTTTGTCATCTCCAGTCCGATTGACTTGAAACTTGGTATATGTGTTTGTTGCAATAATACAGAGTGCAGTGCGAAAGAACCATAACTCTACCTCGTGCTGTCTTTGAGGTATTTCCCTTTGTCATTTTTACAGCATTTTCTGCTTGTCCGGAGCATAACTTTGTCATCTCCAGTCTGATTGACTTGAAACTTGGCATGTGTGTTTGTTGCAATAATACGGAGTGCATTGCGAAAGAACCATAACTCTACCTCGTGCTGTCTTTGAGTTATTTCCCTTTGATTGTCATTTTTTCAGCATTTTCTGCTTGTCTGGAATATAACTGTCATCTCCAGTCCGATTGACTTGAAACTTGGTATTTGTGTTTGTTGCAATAATATGGAGTGCAGTGCGAAAGAACCATAACTCTATCTCGTGCTGTCTTGAGTTATTTCCCTTTGATAGTCATTTTTTACAGCATTTTCTGCTTGTCCGGAGCATAACTTTGTAATCTCCAGTCCGATTGACTTGAAACTTGACGTGTGTTTGTTGCCATAATACGGAGTGCAGTGCAAAAGAACCATAACTCTATCTCATGCTGTCTGAGTTATTTCCCTTTGATCATCATTTTTATAGCATTTTCTGCTTGTCCAGAATATAACTTTGTCATCTCAAGTCAGAGTGACTTGAAACTTGGTATGCATGTTTGTTGCAATATTACGGAGTACAGTGCGCAAGAACAATAACTCTACCTAGTGGGGATTTCGAGTAATTCCACTTTGATCTTCATTTTTGCAGTATTTCTTGCTTGTCTGGAACGGAACTTTGTCACCTCAAGTCAAATTGACTTGAGACTTGGTAAACATGTTTGTTGCATTACCTGCCCTTTACGATTATTATACCCCCTTGACAACTGGCGGTGGGGCGGGCGTATCTTGCGACAATTTGCCACTCTTGTTACAGAATGTTTTCCACTCTTTGAGTCAAATTTCATGCTTTCAGTTTTTTCGCCTGTTATTCGATTTTAGAGCAATGCAGAGGAGTTCATTATTCCACAAATAAACCTAGACCGGTAGCAGACCAGGCCAACATAGATAGAACAATGGCGAGGTGAGTGACAGGTCCAGCGGCTTCGAGTGCGTCTTGGACCCATCTAATTTCCTTGTGTTGTCGCTCTATTCCCAATAAAAAATATACAGCAGCCATAAAAATGGCATTATAAAGAGGAGAAGTGGATTTACATTAAAATGCATTATACATTTGCTTGTTACATGCATCTGTATCATTCCTATTCGCAGTCATACCAGTTGGTGTTTTTCGGTAATTCTGCTGTTTCCTGTATACCTCTAGTTTCTTTTTATAGACAAAAAAAAAAATGTGAACTCAATGAAAAGAAAAAACAGCAAAATTCATCTGTACATTTTCAGTACTGTCTTATGAATTTACTATCACACATTATTACATAAAAGGAGTGAAACATTTTCATCGGTAAGCTTCGACCTCCTTAGAAGTGTAAACTCAGTGTGGACTAAAACAGAGTGTGCGAAAGGTAGTCGGACGAAACCGCTTCAAATGATTGCCTGACGTCACGCGTAGTTACACCAAGCCAAGTCGCTATATTTAGGGAAAAATGGTAACCCTGTATTTACCGTTTCATATGCTTTTAACTGAATTAGATACTCACAAGAATGCTTTGAAGGTTTTTTGAGTTGAACCATCAACTGCTTTTGCTCTAAATCTGGCAACATGTTTCAAACCTGGCAAATTGATTCTCCCAAATATTGCTTTAATGTAGTGGGTGGGGGGGGGCACCGGTGGGGTACCTTGTCACATTCCTTTGTCGGAGAAAATCGGAGATATTTTATATTTTGCAGTTTTTTTTTTAAAGGTGATATTTTATTTGCGTAGTGGGATTTGAATTTGTTTATTTTGATCGAATATCAAAACGAAAATATGTCAAAAATTGTCTTAGTAAATTAATTTTCTGTTTCAAATGCATTTTTTTACACTCACAATTGTTTACTTTTGATGGACACTTGGCCTTTTATTTTACTGTTATTTGTGAGCATTTTAAAGAAAAAAAAAGTTAATCTAGGTTCTACCCTTTAGGACTGGGTTTTATTGTACAAGGGTAGGTCTGATATTAGCCTATATATGAGACAGTAACTCCTTGAAAACAGTCACAAAAAAAACACACACACAGAGGAGATACCCTTCAGATCAAAAGACAAATCAAAGTAGGATATTTGTGTTTGAAAATTCATATATTGTCACCGTGAAGGAATAACTCATACTTACCTTGTTATCTAAAATGATTCAACATTGTGTCATTTTGTAATTTATGGGTCCAACTTCTGGTACTTTAGTTTCAGGCCTTGAAAATTCCACTAGTCCGCTCGTCATGACGAGTGAGCTCTGGTTTAGGACGAGCAGAAATTGGAAAATGGTTGTGCTGTCGGACGAGTAAGAAATAATGAGCAACTTTGAAAGCATCGTGATTTAGGACAAATCTGCGTCTATTGTGACAGAAAAATTGATGCTTTTGTCCCGTAGTCAACTTAAAACCGCGATTCGAATTCTTCGTTATTAATTAGATCAGCAGGGCATCAATAAATGCTTAATTAAAGACAGTCAAACGCCCAAAAGATATTGATCAATGTAGTATAAATCGCCGTCCCACATCGTCTCGTTTATTCAGAGCCATATGCATGTTGAAAAAATACAATTAAAATCAACCTGAGCAAAATTGAATGAATGAATTAAGTAAATTCTACTGACAATATGACTAGAAATGCATTATTTTAAACCGGTTACTAAATGTTATCATTCTTTCCCATTTTCCGGTACATTCCGTCGGCATTTTAGTCATGTCCATTTTGTTGCTATGTAAATAAAAAATTGATGACTGGGTTTTGGGCGTCTGCAAAAGTTTGTTAAAAAAAAAAAAGACAGACATCAGAAGCTTTGGAAAGAAAGACTAACAGAAACAAAGAGGTGGGGATGGCAAAAAACACGGAAGAGGGGATAGCAAGAAACAGTCTGAGCTTAAATTAGCACAAAAAGAGTATTCAAATGGGCAGCGTACAAAGACGATGCACTTTGTTGCACATACTGCAAAAAAAAAGAAATCCCTAAACTTTGTGACCAAACATTACAAAAACTTAAGTCCTGTATATGAAATAAATAAAAAGTTATATGTTTGAATTATTGATTTTTATATCTTTCCTGCAGGACGGGTAAAAAGCTATGAAGGACGAGTAAATTTTTTATTCCACTTGTCCTGCAGGACGAGTGGATCTTGAAAAAATTTTCAAGCCCAGAGTTTGCTTAGATGTTCTATTTTTTACATCTCATTCCTTTTTGTCATGAGGATTTTAAAGAAAAAATTTATTTTAAATCCAAGGAATTTGCTTTCACATCACTAGAATATGTTGTCACTGATCTTTACTTGTAATGTCACTTAATTTCTAAAGTACAACACTCGTAAATAAGTAACACATGTAATCTTAAAAAGCTGCAATCAGCTTTTCATAGAAGCATAGTATAGTTTTTTTTTTTTTAATCCAAATTGAAACTTGAATCCCAAATTTTGCAACAGAATTATCAGATTTAATCTGAAGGCTCTATCTTTTCCTGAATGTCCAATAGGAAGTTGGTTGATAAAATGAGACAATCACTGGAATAATGTAAAATTTAAAATGTTGAGACCATCTAAGGGTTGTACTGTGAAATTATTACGTATATTTTCATAGAATTTTCTTGATGAACTGACAGATGAATGTTGTAAGTATTGATGTAAAATTACATCAGGGCAATGAAAAGTTACACATGTTTAAACAAAACAAGATAAATTTCTTTTTGAATTGACGAAAAATGCATGACTTGTGAAACAGATGGCTTCAAATTACATTCTAAGTGTTATTGATTTATACATGTAATACCAAATATATCAAGGATATGAATATATTTCACACCAAAGTGAGTTTTTTTTTTATGAACATGTTGTGTATTTTGTTTTTTTTTACTTTGCTTTTGCAGGGACTGCTATCATTGCTGAGAAAGTTGAAATCCAATCCAGATACAGAACTGCGTATATTACTATTAGGACTTGATAATGCAGGGAAAACTACACTTTTAAAATGTCTTGCATCAGAAGATATCAGTCATATAACCCCTACTCAGGTAACAACTATTTGTGAAATGACATTTTTCTTTTTTTAATTCATGACTTGGTTGCGTCTGAGGGTTTTTTCCACCAGCTTCCAATATCTTTGAATTTGGACGCTAAAGTTTACTAAATATACTGAAAATTTTCAGTGTTTGCCTTCTGTAACTCTTTACCAAACAGCAAATTTATAGACTTGTCCAAATCTAATTCATTTACTGGCAGCAAATTTGATTATACTTAAATGGTTTGATTTACCTTTGAAGGGTAGAAAACATTGTGGATTTTCCATCATTGCTTTTGAAAGCTTCCTGTCTAACGTTTGTTAAAACCCTGGTTAAAGGGGAAAGGCTTAATTCATTTGTAAAGAGTCAATTGACTCCTGTATCAGAAAGTCCAGGGAAAACCCTGCAAGCCACTGGCTGTTTTCATCATGTACAAATTCACATGAGCAGAAACAAAATTCGAAAGAAATCTGGTTGTTTGAGGCTTCAAGCTAACAAACCCAGGATAAGTACTGTGACTATTACACTAGTACAGAACAAGACAGATAACTCTGAAATCTCAAAGTACTATGCTTAAACTGTATACATGTATATTATATCATAAAAAACAACCAGTTCCAGTCAAATGTTAATTTAGTTGTTATTTCGGAATTTTTAGGGCATTCATTGAAAAAGCCACCTTATCTCCATTTTTTTCTGTTTTTTTTTTTTTTCAGAAATCTTAATTTTACCCAATATGATATAAATGAGCTATGCTCTGTGAAAAGGGGGTTTAATGCATCTGCAGAAAGTATCAACCCATGTCAGCCTGTGCACTCTGCACAGGCTGGCATGGGTTGAAACCTTTGCTATTTGTAAATTTTCTTCATGTCCAACCAAAGTGAAATCACAGATCCATAGGTATGTGATGACTAGCTTGGTATAATGCATCACAGAGATGCATTAAACTCCTTTTTGTCAGAGCATTGCTCATATACTTGGTTGTTTCAGGGATTCAATATCAAATCAGTGCAATCACAAGGCTTCAAGTTGAATGTGTGGGATATAGGAGGCCAAAGAAAAATCAGGCCATATTGGAAAAATTATTTTGAAAATACAGATGTTTTGGTGAGTATTTCTCTTTATTTCATTTCACAATAAAATCCAATGTAGCTTGATTCAACTTTTTTGGGGATTAGATAAGCCTGTACCAAACAACAAAATTTTAGACTGGACCAAATTGAAACCTTTTGCAGAAGACAAATTAGATATTGCTCAAATGGTGAGATTTGTCTTTGATATGACAGAAAACATTGTAGGAAAAGGAGAAAGTGTTTATTACCAGCATTTTTAGCTCAGCTGAGCACGAAGTGCTCAGGATGAGCTATTGTGATCACTCACCGTCCGTCATCCGTCCGTCTGTCCTTTCACATTTTTTTGTTTACACTCTAGCATCTACAAATATTAACCAATCAGCACCAAACTTGGTCAAAATATATATGACCATAAGATCTCGGATGAGTTCGGTTATGGGTCTAATCGGACCAAAACAACTGGAGTTATTTGCCCTTGAATTAGAAAAATTGCTATATTTGACTTTGTTTACACTCTAGCATCTATAAATATCAACCAATCAGCACCAAACTTGGTCAAAATATATATGACCATAAGATCTCAGATGAGTTCGATAATGGGTCTAATCGGACCAGAACGACTGGAGTTATTTGCCCTTGAATTAGAAAAATTGCTATATTTGACTTTGTTTACACTCTAGCATCTACAAGTATCAACCAATCAGCACCAAACTTGGTCAAAATATATATGACCATAAGATCTCCGATGAGTTTGATAATGGGTCTAATCGGACCAGAACGACTGGAGTTATTTGCCCTTGAATTAGAAAAATTGCTATATTTGACTTTGTTTACACTCTAGCATCTACAATTTTTAACCTTTCAGCACCAAACTTGGTCAAAATATATATGACCATAAGATCTCGGATGAGTATAATAATGGGTCTAATCGGACCAGAACAACTGGAGTTATTTGCCCTTGAATTAGAAAAATTGCTATATTTGACTTTGTTTACACTCTAGCATCTACAAGTATCAACCAATCAGCACCAAACTTGGTCAAAATATATATGACTATAAGATCTCGGATGAGTTCGATAATGGGTCTAATCGGACCAGAACGACTGGAGTTAGTTGCCCTTGAATTAGAAAAATTGCTATATTTGACTTTGTTTACACTCTAGCATCTACAATTTTTAACCAATCAGCACCAAACTTGGTCAAAATATATTTGACCATAAGATCTCAGATGTGTTCGATAATGGGTCTAATCGGACCAGAACAACTGGAGTTATTTGCCCTTGAATTAGAAAAATTGCTATATTTGACTTTGTTTACACTCTAGCATCTACAAGTATCAACCAATCAGCACCAAACTTGGTCAAAATATATATGACCATAAGATCTCGGATGAGTTCGGTTATGGGTCTAATCGGACCAAAACAACTGGAGTTATTTGACCTTGAATTAGAAAAATTGCTATATTTGACTTTGTTTACACTCTAGCATCTACAATTATGAACCAATTAGCACCAAACTTGGTCAAAATATATATGACCATAAGATCTCGGATGAGTTCGATAATGGGTCTAATTGGACCAGAACAACTGGAGTTATTTGCCCTTGAATTAGAAAGTTCTATAGAATAGTTCTTTGTCCGGACCATAACTTTGTCATCTCCAGTCCGATTGACTTGAAACTTGGCATTTGTGTTTGTAGCAATAACATGGAGTGCAGTGTGAAAGAACCATAACTCTACCTGGTACTGTCTATGAGTTTTTTCCCTTTGATCGTCATTTTTACAGCATTTTCTGCTTGTCCGGAATATAACTTTGTCATCTCTAGCCTGAACATCTTCAAATTTGGTATGCATGATTGTTGAAAAATTACGGAGTGCAGTGCACAAGAACCATAACTCTTCCTAGCACGGATTTTGAGTTATTTCCCCTTTGACCTTCATTTTTATAGCATTTCTTGCTTGTCCGGAGCAAAACTTTGTCATCTTAAGTAGGAATGACTTGAAATATGGTATGCTTATTTTTTGCAATATTTGGAAGTGCAATGCACAAGAATTGTAACTCTGCCTCATGCTATCTTTGAGTTATTTCCCTTTGATCGTCATTTTTACAGCATTTAGTGCTTGTCTGGAATATAACTTTGTCATCTCAAGTCAGAACGACTTCAAACTTGGTATGCATGTTTGTTGCAATATTACCGAGTACTGTGCGCAAGAACAATAACTCTACCTAGCGCGGATTTTGAGTAATTCCACTTTGATTTTCATTTTTTACAATATTTCTTGCCTGTCAGGAATGGAACTTTGAATTCTCAAGTCAAATTGACGTGAGACTTGGTAAACATGTTTGTTGCATTACCTGCCCTTTGCAATTATCATACCTCCTCGACAACTGGCGGTGGGACGGGCACATCTTGCGACAATTTGCCGCTTTTGTTTCATTATCATTTGGCCTTGAACCTCAATATTTGGTATTTATCTTCATTGTAGACCTTTACTGCTTAGTACTCAGGTGAGCGATATAGGACCATCATGGTCCTCTTGTTTCCATTTCCCACAATGTTTTTGAAAGCATTGTTTCCAAGATTTTTTAAAAGTCAGGATTGTTTGATATTGAGTAAACAATTATTTGATTAAACTTTTTGGTGTTCGTGTTCTAGTTTTAGCTCACCTGAGCCCAAAGTGCTCAAGGTGAGCTTTTGTGATCGTACTGTGTCCGGTGTCCGTTTTGCGTTGTCTTCCTACAGACTCTGTAACAGTCATCATCATTTACCTTGTGTGCACTCTAGAGGCCACATTTTCAGCCAGATACTCATGAAACATGGTCAAAATGTATGTCTTGATTATCTTGGACAAGTTCAAAATTGGGTCACATCGGGTTAAAAAGTAGGATTTTTGGGCCAAACCTTAGAAAAACCTTGTGTGCACTCTAGAGACCACATTTTCAGCCAGATCTTATTGAAACTAGGTCAGAGTTTTTGTCTTGATGATTTGTCAAACAAGTTCAAGATTGGGTAGTGTCAGGTCAAATAGTAGGTCACTGGGCCAAATATTAGAAAAACCTTGTGGGCACTCTAGAGGCTACATTTTCAGCCAGATACTCTAAGTCTGGTTTTGATTGTTTGTCTTGATGATATCTTGGACAAGTTTGAAATTTTGGTCAGGTCAGGTCAAAAAGTAGATCACTGGACCAAATATTAGACAAACCTTGTTTGCACTCTAGAGGCTACATTGTCATCCTGATAATCATGAAACTAGGTCAGAGTATTTGTTGTGATGATTTCTCACACATTTATGGAATTGGGTCATGTCAAGTCAATAAGTAGGTCACTGGACCAAATCTTTGAAAAATCTTGTGTGCAGTCTAGAGGCCACATTTTCAACCTGTAACTCTTGAAACTGGGTCAGAATGTTTGTCTTGTTGATATCTTGGACAAGTTCAAAATAGGGCCATGTCTGGTCAAATAGTAGGTCACTTACTCTCATGTGTTTCTCATCATTAAAATCAGGATCTCTGCAGTTTTATCAACCCTAGATGACTTACCAGGTGAGCGCTTCAGGGCCAATGGCCCTCTTGTTCATTTTATATTCCTTATTTTGTTTAAATCAAAAGTTTGCAGCAGCTGTATCAAATAAAAACCTTGATTACTTGAAAACCAGGTAGAACAAGGAAAAAAATTTAACTGTGAATAGTACTGAATTATCAAAAAGGTGCTAGAAACTTATTTAACCCTGTACCAGACAATAATAATAATAATAAATAATAATAATAATTGAAAAACGTAGACGACCCTGTCCCTTTTTTCTTACCTTGTATAGTAAGGCAAGAACGAAAATAGGCAAAGGCAATAGACCAAATTCATTCTTCCCTGTAAACACCTTTCTTTATGTACCCTGGCTCGGCCAATTTCTTTCCGAGGATTGATGATAGTCACTGCAACAGGATTCATTCCTCTCCCACCGCTGACCATGGTCTCGACGATGATTATGTGGGAAAGCAGCCAGTGACTTGGAAAGAAAATTGTGCGGAGTACTGGTAAAAGAGACTCCAGGAAAGCATGGATAGGTGCACTGGCCGCCGCGATTTAACTGAAATAATGTTGAAAATGGCATTAAACACCATACAATCAATCAATCTTTATGTACCCAGAGGAGGTTTACTTGTTTCTTCATGAAGCATATTTGCCAAAAACGACTGTGGGGGCACATTAAGCAAATTATGGAAAAGAAAGCATTTCAAAACATTGTAGAAATATGTGGATATGGAGAAAATGTTAGTAATAAGCATTAACTCCTCTTCCCGCAAAGTTCTCTAATCTTTCCAAGAAAAATCCAATCATCTGAGCCACATATTATTTGTTGTCTGCAAATGCTCCCAATTTTTTCATCTGATTAAGAGTTGATCATCTTGATGTAAAGGACAGATTGTGTTCCAACTGGACTGTGGCACTACAGAAATTTACAATTAATTACCACATTAGCATATTAGTGATTATGTTTTTCAGATCTATGTCATTGATAGTGCAGATAAGAAGAGATTTGAAGAAACAAGTGAGGTATGGTTGATATTCAGTTTTACAGGCTAAGCTAGTATAGCTGTGAAAGGCCCTTATGCAGGCCCAAGTGAAAAGTGGCTAAAATTATGGAGTTTGTCTTTATAGTGGTGGGAAACCTTGTGGAAAAAAGAGAACCAAAGGTCCCACCTATCATTCTACAGCAGGGGACATAGCTGTCCTTCAGACTGCCTTCTTTTGAAATTTCAGCCTTCTTCGATTTTTTTGTCAGCAAAATCTGTGTAGAATTTTGTCATTTGGTAAAGAGTTTATATGGGCAAGTCCAAAACTCAGTAGTCTGCAAAAATGGTTAATTTTTATAAAAATTGCATACAAAAGCAAAGTTATATGAGCAACAAATACTTCTGTCCTATCCAGTATCATGTACCTATCTTCCATATTTTCTGTCCCTTATCTCAGGCCTTGTGAACTTTTTTTTTTGTAAATCTTTCAGCCCTAAATATGCAAATGGAAAACCAGGCTATCTGGGTTGAAGCTTTTTGCTATTGGTCAATTTTCTGCATGTCAAAGGACCATTCTACCTTCAGTTTCAGTTGTTTGGATTTTAAGGATCCATGAATATGTGATGTTTTGCCAGATTGGTTGGTTGGTTGTATTGGGGTTTAACGCCACTTTAACAGCTAAGGTCATATCATGGCGGTCGGTGACGCACATGTGTTTCCTGGCTTTCTCACACCAGTACTATAACAACTTTCTTTCCAAAGCCACCGACTACTTTTCTCACATGCTTCAGCAGAGGTGAGAGGCGAAAATACGCCGGAAAGAAAGTTTGCCTCAACCGGGTATCGAACTCACAACCACCAGGTCATGAGTCCGACACGCTCACCACTGAGCCACCCGGGCGGGGCCTGTTTTGCCAGAGCATAGCTCAAGTGATTCATTGATCTGGTATGTAAATGTAGGTACATGTATATCTATTCTAGGAATTGTCAGAATTACTGGAGGAAGAAAAGTTACAAGGGGTCCCTGTGCTTGTGTACGCCAACAAACAGGATCTGCTCAATGCTGCACAGTCCAGTGAAATAGCCGAGGGTCTCCAACTTCACACCATCAGGGATCGGGCCTGGCAGATCCAGCCATGCAGTGCTATGAAAAGTGAAGGTGTAAAGGTATGTGTGATTTGATCATATGTCACATTATTTTCAGCAGAATTTCATTTACAAGTTTTGGAATGTTCAGAAAAGGATTAATTGATATTTTTACAATTGTAAAACCTGAACAAATCCTTTACTGAACATTCCAAAACTTTGACAACCCTGAGCTAAAGGGCCTATAAATACATTGTGGGAAAAGGAAAAAAATTATAGTAATCAGCATTTTCTTCTTTTCCCACAATGTTTTCTACTCCTTCAAAGACAAATTTTATCATTTGAGCCACATTTCTCACATTTTGGAACTTGAGCAAGGGCCATCAAACACAATTTTTGCTTAGTAGAGGTAGGCATGAAAAAAGTTTGAACATTCATCCAGGTTTTTGTAGTCATCTCTCAGTAACATAGCTTGGAAATGTTTTGCTCAAGGACAATTCTGATATGTCTGGCCCCATTAGGCATCAAACAAAGTGAGATTTGATCTCACATACCATAGAATATTAAACCCTGTATATAATTGATTGAGATACTGGGCTTACTATGTCTTCAAAATCAACTAAACATATGCTTGGAACTTTCAGGTTAAAAACAAACACAGAATTATGATAGACACTGAAAATAATGCAATTTTTAATTCAGGCATGCTACAATTCATAATGTAGTTACCCCCAACATACTTTTGAGTGAGCCCTGCCTTGAGAAAGCAGTGTCTCTTGATTGTAGGCATGCAAAACAATTTTAGAACACATGTGATTCGTCATTTAAGTGGCAAGGTGTCATGAATCTTGCCGAGTTAACCCTTAACCAGATGATAAATTGAACCTCTTTTCATATGACAATTGCAATATGGTTAGAATGATGTGATTTGTGTGGTTACCAGCATTTTCTCCTTTTCCCACAATGTTTTCAGAAGCCTTCTTCCTCAGGGTCATTAAAAAAAGAGGATTGTATGGTAAAGAGATATGTCAGAACTGGTTTGGTCAGAAGGAACACAGTTTGTGATTGGCTATCCCAAATGGCTAACCAGTTACAATTGTATTATGTATTGAAGTTAAAATTAACCCTTTACCACACAATCAGGAGTTTTAAGGACACTGGAGAAGAAGGCCTTTTGAAAACATTGTGGGAATAGGAGAAAATGCTATTAACAGCATTTCCTCCTTTTCCCACAATGTTTTCTACCCTGTGAAAGACAGAAATCATCATTAGAGCTACCTTTAATTTGTCATCTACAAATGCTTTCATTTTGAATGAGTTAGAAATTTGGTCATTTGGAATAGAGTGAAAATGCAGTTTAGAAATGAGCCCTGCTGTTGCAAAAGGGGCCTTAATGCATCTCTGTGATACATAATACAAGCCCAAGCCATCACATAATTATGGATCCATAAGAGCCACTCTTTTCAACAACCAACTTAATCATGAGGTAGAGTGGTCCTTTGACAAATACAAAATTGACTAATAGCGAAAAGTTTCGGCAAAGGCTGACCTGGGTCAATACATTTCGCAGATGCATTTAGTCTCCTTTTTACAGAACATGACTCAACTGTAGGTGAATATTCACAAAGATTGTTTATTCTTCGGAACTGCTGCTTTGCTGCAAATGAAGGAAATGTGTCTCCTACATTTGTATGACAAGTTTAGACGTGACTGTATTTTCAGGAAGGAGTAGATTGGGTATTCAAACAAATCAACAATAAAAAACAGAAGAAGAAATGAAACTGAGACAAAGACTAGATAGATGAAATAGCACTTTGATCTTCAGTACCAACAGAGAAGAATTTTTACAAATACACATTCCTTTAATCTTAAAGCTCTGGAATCGACCTATATTGCAGTTGTGGACAGTGTAGATCTAAGATCAGACTACACAAAACATGCAGTCTGATCTTAGATCTACACTGTCCACTTCTCTGTTACATATTTTTACCCAAACAACATGGAAATAGCAATATTTCAGCTGTATTTATTTCCTTGAATAGGTCTATTTGATTGGTTCACTGCTCTAGGGATTAATATCACCTATTTGTTTAACCCTTTACCACACAATCTTTTAATGACCCTGAAGAGTAAGACGTATGAAAATACTTTGGGAATAGGAGAAAATGCTGAAAACCAGCATTATGTCCTTTCCCACAAGATTTTCAGAAGCCTTCTACCTCAGGGTCGTTAAAAGTTGAGGATGTATGATAAAGAGATGAGTCAGAACTGGGTGTGTATTTACTCAACATTCTAGATTAGATTAGAAGGAACATAATTTGTGATTGACCCAAATGGCTAACCAATTGCAGTGTTATATATTGAAATTAGAATCAGCCCTCTACCACACAAATAACGACCCCGAAGAAGGCTTTTGAAAACACTGTTGGAAAAGGAGAACATGCTGTAAACCATTATTTCCTCCTTTTCCTGCAATGTTTTCTACCCTATCAAAGACAGAATCATCAGTTGAGTGACATTCATTTTGTAACCTGCAAATGCTTTCAGTTTGGTTAAGTGCAAAATTTTGTCGTTGGGTAAAGGGTTATCCCTCTATTGCACTGACTTTACTTAGATTTACCATGAATCTTTACAAATTACTTAAATAGTATGAAGAAAATAAAATATGGTCTTCAACAGGATGGAAAACATTGTTGGTAAAGGAACAGTTTGCTTGTACACAAGGGGATTGCTCCTTCACTTTTTTTTTTTCCAAACTCTTTTTATGTATAGATGCTTAAAATCATGTATTTGTACACTAATGGATTAAATACTTTTCCTCATAAAGATGAAATTTTTTAGGTCTTTGTTGGTAAAGACTGGAAAAAGCTTTCAGTGAAAGGATAAAAAACCTTGAGGAAAAAGGAGAAACTGCTGGTTAAAGACAGTCTCTCTTTTTCCTCAATGCTTTTAAAAGACTTCTTCCTTTGGATATTAAACACAGGATTGACAAAAGGTAAAAGATTGAAATAGCTATTAATGACCGAGACTTTTTGATTTTGATTAAGAATCTGAAATGATTTTGCTTCATTGATACACTGGCTGTTTATTGTCTAATCCTCTATTTTGAAAAAATACATTTGAGCTATGCTTGGTGAAAAAGGGATTTAATGCATACATAGAAAGTATTAACTCATGTCATCCTGCACAGTCCATACAAGCTGATATAGGTTGAAACCTTTGACATGCAATTTTCTGCATGTCAAAGGACCAGTGCATTTAATCCCCTTTTACCAGAGAATAACTCATTTACTAAAGTAATATTCTTAACTGACAAGGTTGTTGTTATATGCATAACTTTGGTCTGAGTATGAAATTCCATGCCACCATGTTCAGGAAGCACCTTTCTGTACTGTAATAGTGATACCGTTTATGCTATATATCACATTATAGACATGTAAGTGTTGTACATGTATTTACATTGATGTTCACTTCTTTCATTCTTTTACCTCAGCTGTTTTCAAAGTTAACATCGAGGTATTGTCATAGCCCTAGCAGCGTTGTGCAAAAACTTTAACATTTTATAATATCTGTGGCATTGCTGAAGATACTACTTCAAACTTGGACTAGCTGTTAACTATTAAAAGTGAACCATACAATATTGTTTTCAACACAGTTATGCCCCTTTTTGACTTAAAATTTTCTCTGACAGCAGCTACAGTCAAGTGTTGACACCTGCATACCATACTCTTACTTGTCTTGCAGTTGACCACTGTAGAAAACATTGTTGTAAGAGGATATCTTGCTTGTACTACTCTGAAATGTATAGATGTGATATACCTTAATTTTATGTTGATTGTCCATATTTTTGCAAAGATATTTTTAAGCTTTTCTGCTGCAAATTTGTTTCAAGAGTGAGCCGACGGTACTGGTATTTAAAGACAATCAACTTCAAGGAACTTCTGTAGTAGAGGAGAAACTCCTTAACCCTTTACCAGACAGTCACAAGTTTTTATTACCCTATGAAAGGAGGCTTTTGAAAACATTGTGGGAAAAAGAGAAAATGGTGGTAACCAGCATTTTTTCCTTTCCTCACAATGTTTTGTACCCTTTTAGCACAAATTCCATTATTTACTATATAGTTGTTTTCTGCAACAAAAGATTAGTGCTTTTAATTTAGACATGTCAAAAATTTTTGTTGTCTGGTAAAGAGTTGATTTGAGCACATTCTGTATTTATTATGATAAATAATATATTCGTATGTACGATTTGTGCAGGATAACATTATATAAACAAACATGAGAGAGTGGGAGAACTTAAAGTCAAGAATTCATGAAGGCATGCTTGTGTGATCAATGTTTAACTGTTTACTACATAATCCAGGGTTTTGGTGACCCTAGGGAAGAACGAAAACATTGCAGAAAAAGGAGAAAATACTGTTTACCACAATGTTTCAAATGCTTTTTATCTCTGTGTCTTTAAAATTTACTAGAATTTATCTTGATTAGCAAAGGTACTAAATCTGTGCTATATGTATAAAGATATCTAATATTTTCTTTTTCTATTTTCATTTTTATTTCCGTCCATGAAAGAGCATTTATCTGTTTCATAATATACAATACATATCACAAGTTGTTTAAGTAATAGTTATAAATATATGTCTACTAACCATACTATGTGGAGAAATTGAGTTTCATTAACCCTATACCACAAGATCGGGAGTTTTTAATGACCTGAAGGAAAATGACTTTTGAAAACATTGTGGGGAAAGGAGAAAATGCTGGTAACCAGCATTTTCTCCTTTTCCAACAATGTTTTCTACCCTTTCAAATGACATTTTTCTTTATTTATGCATTAAGTAGTTTGTCATCTGCAAATGCTTTTAATTTGGACTTTCATTTTGTTGTTTGTTAAAGAGTTGGAAAAAAAAAAACAGAAAATCTTTTTAGATTGTTTTTTTCTGGAAGGTTTCAGCTACCCTTTCAAAGGCAAATTCTACCACTTTAACCTAACTCAATTTCTTATCTGCAAATACTCTCCAATTCAGACCAGTCTAAAGTTTTGTTATGTATGAAGGTGTAAGTCTGAAAATTTATTCTTTAACATGAAGAAAAGTTTACAGAAAACACATGTTTAACTTGGTTGTTCACAAATGAAATGATCTAAATAAATCCTATTTCACACATGCTAAAAAACAGTCAACCCTTTACCAAATGAGATGTGACAAACCTTGGGGAAAAGGACTTTCGAAAACATTCTGAGAAAAGGAGAAAAAGCCTGTAACCAGCAACTTTTCAAGGATGAACTGTAGCATTTGAACTTGATTTTATTTGTAGTCATCTGCAATGCTCTCAATTTTGGCAATTCTGAGATTTTGTTATTTTGTAAAGAGTTAAAAATCTTGTTGATTTAGGGTTTTTTCCTGCAGGATAATGTCATGTTCATGATATCAGTGGTGTATTTTCCATCACATTTACAACATCAGTATTGTGATGTCAACATGATTGTGTGCCAAACAAAAATTTCTAGCAAACTGTCTGCAAAACAAGTGGTTTATGGGAAAAAAATTGTTTTAAGGGAAAAAATGTTTTATATTGATGCATTCTTTCCAAATATGTTTATTATATATAGTAATCTCTAGCTGTTAATCTCACTTTAAGATTCCCCCCATGTTACAGTCACAATCCAAGTGGCAGTAATTTTCATTTAACCCTATACCACAAGATCCTGACCTTTAACAACCTTGATCTAGAAAGCCTTTTAAAGTTATTGTAGGAAAAAGAAACAATGCTGGTAACCAGCAATTCTTCCTTTTCCTACAATGCTTTCTGACCTTTCCAAGTCAAATTTCGTCATTTGAGCAACATTTAATTTGTCACCAGCAAATGCTTTAACTCTTTACCAAACAACAAAATTTTGGACTGGACTAAGTTGAAATCATTTGCAGATGACAAATTAAATGTTGCTTAAATAGTGATTTCTGTATTTGATAGGGTAGAAAACATTGTGAGAAAAGGAGAATGTTTTCAAAAGGCTTCTTCCTCATGGTCGTTAAAACTCCTGATTGTGTGGTAAAGGGTTAAAGCTGAACAAACCTAAAATTTTTTGTCTGATAAAGACTTAAGCACAGATCAGGTCTGATTTTCAGTTCCACTGTCTCTGAAGAAAAATGTGAAGGTAATCTTGTTGCCGTATTGTCTGCGTCGTCATGTGAAAACTGCGACAATTTCTGATATCTCTGTCATTACTCAAACTTGGAATGATAAAGAGAGGAACTCCTGCCAAAAGGCCAGGTAATTCTCAAAAATGTTTTTGACGCAGTTATGCCCATTTTTTTACCTACAGTTTTCACTGAAAAGCGACTGCAGCTGAGCATTTTCAGTACAGTGCTCTTCTTAACTTCGAATTTGCAAATAGTCTGTCTAGATTTGATGTTAGTGATTGCAACAGAAATCTTTTCTCTGTTATATCTGTATACCTCCATTTTGTAATGCATGTTTCACTAACCATATATGTTTTGTAAGGAATGTAAGTGATAGGTATATGTAAAGTGTTGTGATATTGTAATATCAGTGAAAATGTCTTTCAAATTATGGCTGTCTTCATAAATCATATAACATGAAAATATTTGAAGTCAATACACATGGGTTCTCTAAATCTGAGGTTTGTGCCCAAGATTTATTTCTACTATCTTCTGCCGGAACTGGATTCACCAACTATTCTAATTCTCAAGATTAGCCTTTTGATTGGCTGAGATGTTTTGTTCCAGCCAATCAGATGCCTAGACTTAAAATTTAGAATTAGAACAACTATGTAAAATGATTTGTGAGAAGTGCTTCTGTTGCCTTTAATCTTCAGAAAAAGTGCAGTCTAATTTTGATCCACATTTTCTGCAAATGTGGCTTAACTCTACCACACGACAAAAATGTAGACTTGTCCAAATTGAAAGCATTTGCAGACAATTAAATGTGGCTGAAACGATATTGGTCATTGACAGGGTAGAAAACAATGCTGGACAAGGAGAAAATGCTGGTTACCAGCATTTTCTACTTTACCTACAATGTTTTCAAAAGGCTTCTTTCTCAGGTTGGTTAAAA
The DNA here is from genome assembly GCA_946811185.2 of Hippopus hippopus. NCBI lineage: Eukaryota > Metazoa > Mollusca > Bivalvia > Cardiida > Cardiidae > Hippopus > Hippopus hippopus. The sequence continues at coordinate 61,479,219 of OX328098.1, read as the reverse complement.
CTTGGTGTTGTATGTTAAAGAGTTAAAGACTTCCAGACCTCATTTTCAATTCTTCTACATTGAAAACATTTGTAGGCAACAAATTGAATGCAACTGAAACGATGGAACTCTTCTTTGAAAAGGCAGAAATCATTATTGGACACAGAGAGTGTTTTGGAAAGGGTTAGTTAATGCTTTATGCATCCAACTCACAAAGGCACTGGCTATAGACCATTATGATAAATGGGAAAAAGGAATGTGGATTAAAAAAAACAACATTTTCTTCGTCTGACACAGTGATTTCCTTATTTTACTAATTTTATTTACGATAAACGTTTTTCAAAAGACTACACACTAGATATGTCCCAAATTTGCATGCTTTTGTCCAAACATTATTTAACCCTTTAACAAACAATCCAGTACTTTAAAGACCTGAAGAAATAAGCCTTTTAAAACATTCTTGGAAAGGGAGAAAATGCTGGTAACCAGCATTTTCTGCTTTTCCCACAATGTTTAGTATCATACAAAAATTGAACCAATTGTAGGAATCATATGTTATTTGTTACCTGCAAATGCTTTCATTATGAAAGGGTCTAAAATTTTGTTGTTTGTAAAAGAGTAAAATATTGATATGACTATACATGTACAACTTTCTCTACAGATAAATGACTTAATTCAGTGTATGTATAAATGGTGTTTCCTTTTTATTATTATTAATGTATGATAAATGTATTAAAACGGGAAATTTGCATTAAATTTTCACTGAAAAGTCAGCTTTTTTTCTTCCATGATTCATTTACTCCAATTTTGTGTAAAATCAATCTTATGGTCAGTTTGTCCTGCTGTTTGGTAAACTTGTAGACTTGTAAGTATTGAAAGCCTTAGCAGTTGTTTCAAAGGGTAGAAAAAAACTATGGGATAAGAACAAATGTCAGTAACCAGCGTTATCTTTTTTCCTCACAATGTTATTTAACTCTTTACCAAACAACAAAATTTTAAAAGCATTTAAAACAAATTGAAAGCATTTGCAGACAACAAAATTAAAGTGACGCAAAAATTGAAGTTTGTTTTGGAAAGAGTTGAAAACATTGTGGGAAAAGGAGAAAATGCTGGTTACCAGCATTTTCTCCTTTTCCCACAATGTTTTCAACAGGCTTCTTCAGGGTCATGAAAACCAGGGATTGTTTGGTAAAGGGTTAAAGCATTTTTCATCATGGTTGTATATGGTAAAAGACTAACTCAAATCGGCCTTTACCAAAGGACAAAATATTAGACTGGTCCAAATTGGAGGAATTTGAAGACAAATGTTGCTAAAATGATGGCATTTGTGTCTGATTGAGTAGAAAACATGGTGGGAAGAAGAGGACAGGCTTGAAACCAGCATTTGCTCCTTTTCCCACAATGTTTTCAAGTTTTATTCTTCAGGCTTTTTAAAACTTGGGATGGTACAGTAAAAGGTTAAGGATAAATGACCCTGAAAAAGGAGACGTTTGAAAACGGTCTGATGGATAAGACATTTGCTTACCAATACAGGGATTGAGTTGGTAGCAGATAAATTTGTTTTCTGAATCTGAAATCAACGGAAAACACCACAGACTGCAGATATCTTGGATGAACCCACAAGATAAAATTTAATAGTTGGTAAAACATGTTTGATAAATACTAGGAAAGAAAACAAGCAACATGATTGATCAATATTACTCAATACAGGTTAGTAAGTATCAAACCTTTTTGTCCACAGTGGCCAAAAATATTTCATCAAATTTAATTTAATTGACCTACATGTATTTTTCAAAACGCAAGAAAATTAATTACACTGCATCTGATCATGCAATCATAAGAAGAACTACAATGGTAGAAAGCAAACTGCAGCTATTTACACTAGTATTCTACTTGTGTTTATCTCCTGATAGCAAAGTTGTTGCTTTCTAAAACCCAGTGGTATTTTTTTCTGGTAAAATTTGGCAACATCACCTTTGACATCAGTTAAAAGGCTGCATTTTTATCATATTACATTGTACCGAGTCCGAAATTACATGTATATATTTCAATATCAAAAATTTAGTTTTATTTATTTTCATATAAATTTCATCACTATAACTTTATTTTCTTAACTGCAATAGATTTGAAAGAAAGTTGAAAATACATGTACATAGAAGTCAATGGGTACTTGGACTAATGAAATATTTACAGCCACTTGCTGTATAATACTTGTATATGTTTTGTCCACCTTTTAACCCTTTCCCAAACAATCCCTGGTTTTTACGGGTCAGGAATAGAAGCCTTTTGAAAACATTGTGGGAAAAGGAGAAAATGCTGGTAACCAGCATTTTCTCCTTTTCTCACAATGTTTTCTACCCTATCATATAGAAAAATCATCTTTTTAGCAACTGTTAATTTGTCATCTGCAAAATGCTTTCAACTTGGTCTGGTCCAAAATTTGCCGTTTGGGAAAGGGTTAAGTGGTACATGAGCCAAAAGTTTTATGCATTTGTCAAGACATTAGTGTGTGTTGAATGTTTTTCTTGATGAAAAACCAGACAAAAAATAATAAAGTGAAACAGTGAAGTAGATAAATAAATGAATGATGCAATAATTATTTACAATAAAAATTCATAAAGTAGTACATTAACCCTTGACGAAACAGCAAAATTTTAGACTTGTCCATATTAAAAGCTTTTCCAGACAACAATTTAAATGTAGCTGGAACTATGGAGTTGCCTTGGAAAGAGTAGAAAACATTATGCTTAGAAGAGAAAATGCTGGTTACCAGCATTTTCTCCTTTAACCACGATGTTTCAAAATCTTTCCTCTCTAGGGTCCTTAAAACTCCAGACTAATGTAAAAAGGTTAATAAGTGTTTGGCAGTTTTGTTTAAAGCATCCTTGCAAAAAAAAAATATACAAAAATTGGAGAGATATGATAAAATTGACTGATTGAAAAAGAAATTATTACTTAATATAAGTAATGATATACGAAAATTGCATAATCACTTTATGTTAAAAATGAAAATACAACATGCAAATGGTATTGAAAATTTTCCCTTTACTACAGTCCTGTTTAATTATGACCCATGTTACAAAAGCCATTCGAAAGAACAAGGGAAAATCAGAAAATGCTTGTAACCAGCATTTTCTCCCTATCCAGCAAAGTGTTTCACCAAGTTCTTCATTTGACCTTATTTAAGCAGTATTTCTGTATATGCTTTCAATTTCGATGAGTCTGCACTTTAGTTGTTGGATTAACTCTAAGCATGCTTACTGTTAACCCTTTACCAAACAATCCCCGGTTTTCATGACCCTTGGAAAGAACGCTTATGAAAGCATTGTGGGAAAAGAACAAAAATCTGGTAACCAGCAATTTCTTCTTTTTCAAGAATGTTTTCTACCCTATCAGAGAGCAATATTTCGGCTATACATGTACTTTTTCACATTGAAAAGGTAAATTTCATAAATTTAGCCTGCTTAGGGTTAAATACAAACATTTACAATTATTGAAAAAGTTGCGGAAGAAAATGTGATTATGTCATGCTCTTGAAAGAGGGGGCTTAATGCATCTGTGATGCATTGCACCAAGCAAGTGATTTCAAAATTATTGATCCATAGAAATCTATTTTGTCTATCGGCCTTTTTCCTCCTTTTTCCATGTTTTCTGCAGCCTTCTCAAAAACCTTTTAAGCATGGGATTGTTGGTAAAGGGTATTTTGAACTTGAATTAAAAAGCTACCTGTTGTAAGAGACCACTGCTCTTTCCCAAATGGCACATTTTAGACCCTTCCAAACTGAGAGTAATTGGAAAATAACAAACTCAAATTTCATCAAATGAACTGAAGTTCACTGACAGGGTAGAAATATTGCTAAAAAAAGAGAAAATGCTGGTATTTTTTCCTATTCCTACAATGTCATCAACAGGCTCCTTCCTACCCGTCATTTATACACATTTAACCCTCTGCTTGACGACAAAATTTTAGGCTCATCTATGAAATGAAAGCATTTGCAGACAACATAATAATTGTGGCTTAAATAATTTTTCTATGAAAAAGTTGAAAACATGTTTGGAAAGAGCAAAAACTGATTACCAGCATTTTCTTATTTTTTCTCATAATGTTTTCAAGACCTGTCTTCCTCATGGTTGATTGAACAAAGGAATGTATGGTAAAGAGTTAAAATAACTTGCTAACATCTAGGTTTGAGCATTGTTACTGTTGTTTGATACACCATTATTGCTGGTAATTGGTGTTTTTACTTTATTGTTGTTTGTTGGTGTATTACCACTATTGTTGCTTGAAAGTGCAACTTGTTGCTCTGAGGATGATGTTACAGCTTTAACAATGTCTGCGATGCCAGTTTCTGGTCCTGACACGGGACTCACTGACACAGCCGGCTGCTCTACCAACAATGGCTGAGGGGCTCCATCTGGAGGCAAAATATCTTGAAATCCAAGAGACTGGTCAGACATGGGCTGACTGCCTACTTGCCCTGTTGACCCTTGACCTAGATCTGAAGGAAACTGGTTCAGTTGACTGAGTATGTCTTGTCCGTCAGTAAACTGACCTTGACCTGTGAGTGTCTGTTGTTGTCCAAAAGAAAGATCCTGGCCAAAAGTATCACCTCTTCCAAAGTTTTGTGATCTTCCAGTGAAACCTCTACGACCTTGAGAAAATGACACATGACCTTGAGGAAATGAAGTGTGACCTTGAGAAAATGATACTTGACCTTGAGAAAATGCTGGACGGGTCTGGGGGAGTTGTGACTGGCCTTGGACAAATTGTGTTTGTTCTTGTGGAACAGAAGCTAAAGTGTTCAGTTGACCTCTAAACCCTCTTGAACTGAGACCAGTGGCAGGTACCCTAAAACGTGAAGAAGTGGACTGGGAACCAAAAGATGAGGATGAAGAAAATGGATTAAGTCTTGACCTGTCTGATAAACGGGTAAGTTGACTACCACTCCTACGACGAAATGAAAGTCCCGGGTCAGATATTCTAAGTCGTGAACTACTTCTTCCCCATTGCTGCCCACCTGGTTGTTGACCAGGAAATCCTGACCTCCTTACTGAAGTAGAGAACATGTCCGGGTTAATGATACGCCGACCAAAATCTCCACTCCTAGTTCTGATTGCAGATGGACGTCTCGAAAAGATGTCTGATGATGTCGATCCACATATCCGTCTTTGTGCAGGAGATCCAGGGGTGTATATTGCTGTAATCGATACATAGATATACATGTATGAGCAAAGATGAGGAGGAGATGATTAGATTTTGAAAAAGGTCAATTCTTCACTAAAACTTATGTTTTTTTTCATCATTGTAACTATCACAAAAAACAATTGAAATTAGCTCACAAAAACATATCTTTTAATTCATTTACCAAACAATCCCTTGTTTAACAACTCTGTAGAAGGAGGAAGAAGGTCTTTGATAACCAACATTTTCACCTTTCTCCACAATGTTTTCAACCCTTTCAGAAAGGAATCCCATCTTTTTAAAGTAGCATTCATTTTGTTATGCAAATACATGTACTTTCAGTACTGACAAGTCCAAAATTTTGTGATCCGGTAAAGAAGTTAATGAAGTTAAGATAATTATATTACTATTTACAGTCCCAAGTTTTAATCCGTAGGCTGCTAAGCCCGACTCAAGGACCTTATGCGGACAGTGTACATCAAGATCAGACTGCACATTCTGTACAGTCTGATCTTGGATCTACACTGTCCAATAAAGAGATATTGTTTCTTGAAAAATACCTTTGAAATAGCAAAATTGGGGTTTTTACAATCAGTTTTAAAAGTTTAATTTCACATATTCAGCAGGATAAGGATTAATGACCCTGAGAAAAAAAGTTTTAGAAAACATCATGGGAAAAGGAGAAAATGCTGGTAACCTCATTTTCTCCTTTTTACACAAATCTGATCACTTCAGACAAAATTAATTTGTCATCATTCTGCAAATCACTCCAGTTTGGACAATTTTATAATTTTGTTGTTTGATAAAGGATTAACCTGAACATCCTACTCTTCTGGTCTGAAACTCTAGATGAAAATATGCAAGACAAGTTACATGTGCATGTGTAAGGTGCAGCTGGTAGTCATCTATCCAAACAACAAACAATATATAGTATGCTCACTGGTTGGCATGTAATGCCATTTTCAGCATTATTGCAGTTGCTGCAGTCAGTGCACCCATCAATGCATTCCTTAAATTTCTTTAACCAGAAACTTGCTCAACATCATTCCAAGCCTTTTGCTGCTTTCCCACTTAAATATTGTCGAAACAACATTAGGCTGTGAGAGATTAATATATCCTTTGGCAATGACTATCGTCAGTGCTCTAAATGAATGTTGTTACTGGCACAAGAAACCCCAGGAATGCATGAATAAGTGCACTGGCTGAAGCAATATCACTGAAATTATGTTGAAAGTGGCATTAAACACAAAACAAACAAACAAAGCTCACATTAACCCTTCACCACACAATCCCAGTTTTAATCACCCTTGTTTTTTTGAAAAGATGGTGGGAAAATGAGAAAATGCTGGTAACCAGCTTTTTCTGCTTTTCCCATAATGTTTTCTACCTGATCAAATTAAAAAAATCACCATTTAAACAATATTTAATTTCATGTCTGCAAATGCCTTCAATTTGGTCCTGTCCAAAATTTTGTTGTTTGGTAGAGTTACTTTAACAACACCCATACATTCAATTTGGATATGTCTCATCCCATCAGCCAGTGCTGTGTACAACAAACAGAAAAAAAAATATGTAGAAACCCAAGACAACAAACATTTTTATGAAGAAAAGTTAAAAGACACAAGAAATATCCTTAAAAAAGATAGACAACAAATTGGCAGGGGCCATAAAGTAAACATGTCTACATTTTTTACCAATCACAAATTTCTATTTATTCATTTGTTATCAGTACCAAAAAGTAGGTCAAAAGTCAGCACATTCAGCTTCGTCAAAAAATACACAGTCAAAAGAAGTAATTATTCACTTACGTCTTGCATGCATACTTGTGGCACAAGCAGCAACTGGTCTTGAAGCATCAAATCTCTGATAGGCTCGGCATACATGTCCAGGACAACATGGCAGAGCAGTCTGGAGAATTAAAAATATATTACCTAGTGAAATTGTGGATTTTTTTTTCTTCTTGCTTTTTTTCCCTCTCTCATTACTCCCTCCTGGCTAAAATTATCAGAATATTGCAATTTAAGCCTTTATTAGGCAATAAAGTAAATGACCTTTCCAAATCGAAAGCAATTGCAGATGACAAAAAAAATGCAACTTATATCATTATATCTGTCTTCAAAAGAATAGAAAACATTGTCAGAAAAGGAGAAGACGTTTTCTACCCTATGAAAGACAATTTTCATGGTTTGAGTCGTATTCAAGTTGTCGTCTGCAAATGCTTTCAATTTTGACGTCAGTAATTTTGTTGTTTGGTAATTGTTAAATGTGGCTAAAAAGAGAACAAAGTAAACGTTGTTCAAACAATCATTTCTGTCTTTGATTGAGTAGAAAGCATTGTAGGAAAAAGATAAAATGCTAGCTTGCTGCATTTTCACCTTTTCCTGCAACGTTTTGCAAAAGCACTCTTTCTTCCAGGTCATTATAACTTGTGATTCTGTGGTAAAGAGTTAAGAGTTATTGAAAAATGGAATAATGTGGTTTGATGATAGGGATTGCAATTAACCCACGAAGGCCTTTCATGACTTAATTCCTATTGCTAACAGTTAAGATCAAGATCAGACTGTTTATAATATGCAGTCTGAAGTAGAAATGTAACTGTCTGTAAAGATATTCCAGTCAAAAGCAATATTTGCCAACAACTCTTTGTCTGAAAATACCCTTTTTGTTCATTTGTCACTCTTTGGGTTGGAATACTCACTTACCGCACAAACAGACCGACGGACAGATGAAAGTCCTTGTAGATGGAAAGCTTCACAAGTACAGATGATCAGCACCTAAAAGAGTTACATGAAAGACTAAAATCATAATTTTTGATGAATCATAACTTTTGACGACCCTGAGTAAGAAGCCTTTTGAAAACTTGGTGGGAAAAGGAGAAAATGCTGGTAACCAGCATTTTCTCATTTTTCCACAATGTTCTTTGCTCTTTCAAGCACAAATTTTGTCAGTTCAGCCACCCTTGTCATCTGTGAACGGCCTAAATTTGGACAAGCATGAAATTTTGTTGTTAAACATGTCCCAAAAAAGCAACAGCAGACAACAACTCAAATGCATCTCAAATTGTGGAAAATATCCTTGAAAGGGTACAAAACATTATGGGAAAAGGAGAAAATGCTGTTTATCAGCATTTTCTTCTTTTCCCACATTGTTTTCATATCTACTTCCTCTAGGTCCTTCAAACTCAGGATTATGTGGTAAAGAGTTAACACCTTTCTGGAAGACAAAATCTTTTAAGTGTCCAAATTTAAAACATTTGTGGACAACAAATCAAATGTTGCTCTCTTGAAAGGGTAGGAAGAATTTTGAGAAAGGGTGGGTCACAAGCAATTTTTGTCTCAGGGTCATTCTGACTCGGTATTGTTTGGTAAAGGATAACAGATGATACAGTTTTATACTTGTCCAATTTGAAAACCCTTGCAGACGACATATCAGATGTGGCTGAATCATAAGTCTTTCCCTCAAAGTGTCGGATGCAATGTGAGAAAAGGAGAAAATGCCAACATTTTCTCTTTTTCCTAAATATTTTCAAAAGCCGTTTTCCTTAAGCATGTTTAAACACTGCACAGGACTGTTTGGTAAAGAACTATCATTACATCAAACAAGCCTGCATTTTTATGATCCTTAGAAAAACGTTTGTTCGTATTGGAGTTTAGCGTCATTTTAACAGTTTGGGTCATATTACAGCAGTGCACCTACACTTGTGTGTCCTGGCATTCTCACACCAGTACCGACACATCTTTCTTTCCAAATCACTATTTTTTCACACGCATCAGAGATAAGAGATAAAAAATAGCCGGAAAGAAAGTTTGCCTCAACATGGTATCAAACCTGCAACTACCAGGTCACAAGTCAGATATGCAGACCACTGAGTTATATGGCCAGGCCCTTAGAAAGCAGGCCTTTAGAACTTTAATCATGTGCTAAATAAATGCCATGGACCTACTCAGGTAATCATATGCCATGCAATCCAAAATTTTACAACCCTGACAAAAAAAATCTTTTGAAAACATTGTGGAAAAAGGGAGAAATTGCTGGTAACCAGCGTTTTCTAATTTGCCTACAATTTTTTCTATTTTTTCAAAATTGCAACATCTGAGCTACATTTAATTCATCATCTGCAACTGCTATGGATTCTATGATCTAAGATCAGACTGCATGTTTTGTGCAGACTGATCTTGATCTACACTGGCCACACAGGCAACTATATTTGTAAAAGGAGCTTTTAATGGTTAACAAACATGAGGAAAATGGCTTTTGCAAACATTGGAATAGGAGAAAGTACGGGTAACCTGCATTTTCTCCTTTTTCCACAATGTTCAAAGACAAATCCCATCAATTTTGCATCACATTTAACTTCCATCATCTACTCACCCTCTACTAAACAATCCCAATTTTAATGACTCTGAAGAACCTAGTGGGAAAAGGAGAAAATGTAAATAACCAGCATTTTCTCTTTTTCCCACAATGTTTTCTTTCATATCAATGACCAATTCCATCCTTTGAATCACATTTAAATTGTTGTCTGCAAATGCTTTCAATTTGGATGAGTCTACAATTTTGTCATCTGGTACAGAGTTAATTTCAAGATGAGCAAGCCTAACATTTTGTTGTTTGGAAAAATATTAAGATATTAATTTCTTCAAAGTAAAACTTAAGTAATTTTACCATTGTTAATCCAAGACATAATCCATGTCGTTTCCTCATTTTCAATGTCCAATACGAGTTTTCCTTTTCTAGATATTTCTACCCAAATCCTTTATTGTTGCCCTTTTTTCCCTTTTCTGTAGAAATTGCTTACAGAATATCACTGTCTACTTCTCAAACAAGTTTCTGACAGAAACTGAGCAATGTAAATTTGATGGTTATGTCCCCATTGCCAATTTGCCCCAGGGCCAGAAACATTGATTGCCTGTCTAAAGTTCCCATTTGTCTTGTTAGGGGTCTGCATCCGTCATTTTGTCTGTAACCCTTTACCAGAAAATCCTCAGTGTTGTTAAAACTTGGGCTTTTGTGGTAAAGGGTTAAACCTTTTAAACTCGTCAATATTCAATGCATTTGCAGATGATAAATAAAGGTAGCTCAAATGGTATGATTTTCTTTCGAAAATGGAGAAAACATGGTGGGGAAAATGAGAAAATGCTGGTAAAAGTTTCTCCTTTACCCACAATGTTACCAAAAGGCTTCTTTCTCAAGGAACCTAAAGGTTGGAATTGTGTGGTGAAGGGTCAAGTTATTCTTATCTTCCCTTTTTAACAAGAATGTTTATTTTTTTAAGCTTTTACCGCACCAGTGAGAGTTTTAGTGGCTTTGAAAAAGAAGGCCTTCCAAAAATGTTTGAAAAGAAGAAAATGGTGGTAATCAGCATTTTATTCTTTTCTCACATTTTTTCAATTTGGACAAGTCTTACATTTTTGTCGCCTGGTAAGAAGTTAGGGAGATAGTGAATTCAACCTTTTGCCAAACAATCCTGTATTGTAAACCTTTAGCACAAAATCCCAAGTTTTAAGGACCCTAAAAAAAAATAACATAAAAGAAAAGCTGGTAATCATTATTTTCTCTTTTTCAAACAATTTTTTCTAGCCTTTCAGATAAAACTTTCATCATTTGAGACATTAACATTTTCTTTGTCGTATGCAAATGCTTTCAATTGAGACAAAGTTTAAAATTTAGTTGTTTGGATAAAAGGGATATGCTTTTTCACACAATTGTGGGGAAAGGAGAAAATGCTGGTAACTATAAGTATCTCCTTTCCTCCCCAATTTTTTTTTTTACAGAGAAATCCCATTACTTAAACATTGTTTCATATGGCTTCTGCAAATGCTTTCAATGCAAACAAGTCTAAGATTTCCTCCTTTTACTACAATGCTTTCAACCAGTTCAAAGCCTTTCTTTACAAGATGATAGAATGCTAACAAGCATTATCTCTATTTCCAGCTAACAAGTATTATCTCTATTTCCAGCTAAGCTTTCTTCCCTTGCAAAAGCAAGGTTCATCATTTTAGCCACAAGTTATCCTCTGTAAGTCCTTTTAGTATGGAAGAGTCTAGAATTTTTTTTCTGTTGGTAAAAAGGATTCAACGCAAATAATCACACTAGTCTGCACTAAAGAAAATAAATGTATTACCAAACTTTATTGCATTTTACCTGTCATATTAAACAATTTTCCCCTGTATTTGTTTTACTCTCTGGTCTGTCATCTACCCTGCAGCTAAATGCTTCCAATTTGTCAACTGTCAGTTAGACATACATCATCTTAATTAGCAACATAGCCATGTTAAATATGGAGCTAATGGAAACCAGTTTTTCAAAACAAATTTTCCGGATTTGTAATCTCCGGTTTTAGTATGTCTGTGTTATTTTGCTGCCTGTGAATCTCATCTTGAATCTATCTATGAGATAAGCCATGCTCTGGCAAAAGAGGGTTTAATGCATCTCTGTGCTGCATTAAACCAAGCAAGTAATCATATAATTATGGATCCCTAAAGTCCACTTTGTATTACAACCAGCTGAATCCCGAGGTAGAATGGTTCTTGGACATGAAGAAAACTAATAGGTAGCAAAAAGTTTTGCACTGTATCAGCCTGCTTGGAATGGGCAGGCTGACAGAGGCTGATACTTTGTGCAGATACATTAAGCCCCCTTATCATGGAGCATGGCTCAGTTCTTGCCAACTAAAGCCTTACGGTCATTCATGCCACATATGATTTTTCCAACTGTCTAAAAATGATTACTTTATTAATGTAAGACTTTACCTAAGTAACCTGTATTTTCTTTTTCCAAATTGTTTCCTACTTCTTGAAAGTCAAATTCCATAATTTGAATTACACTTAAAAAAAAACGTGCAAATGCTTTCAAGTTGGACGCTTCTAAAATTTTGCTGTTTCGTAATGAATTAATGTCTGCAGATTCTTTCATTATGGACAAATTAAGAATTCTGTTGTCTGTTAATGAGTCATTGTTAAAACACATATTACCTGTCAGGACAAAGTACCTTTGTCATCACATTCAATGAGAATTGCCACAAAATGTGTGTCAGTAATGTCAGCATAGAGACAGATTTATGATTTTATGTGACATTTATCTACTGACAAATTAGGGGTGGAGATGTAATTCTGCACTGCAGAGACATAAAGATTGTCAATTTACCAATTTTTCATATTTGAGAAATGATGCATCAAGAATCGATTTGTTCCTTTGCTTTACAACAATCTCAGAATTGTTTCAGCGCACAGAGACAATATAACTTTATCTCTTGACCAGATGACATAGGCTAGACTTGGCCATTTTGAGGCATGCAGACCACAAATCAAATATCTCAGATGATAGAAACACATATTTTTAAAGGGTAGAAGACATTGTGGGAAAAGGAGAAAATGCTGTTACCAGCATTTTTTCCTTTTCCAACAATGTTTTCAAAAACTTTCTTCCTCAGTATCATTAAAACTTGGGATTGTTGAGTAAAGAGTTACATATCTCTCTAAAATGCTCTTACTTTTACATTAACTAGCAAGCCAGGTAACCAGCACTTTCTCCTTTTTCTAAACTATTTCCTACCCTTTCAATGACAATTTTTTTTAAATTTGTGCAACATTCAATTTTCTGTCTGCACATGCTTTCAATTTGGACCAGTCTAAAATTTTGTTGTAAGAGTTAACTACTAAAAAAAATGCAACAGACAACTTCTAAGCCTTGTAATTAATGTTTTTTTCTTTAGCTCTGAAGAAAGTTGCAACATTTCACTCTATAACCATTAACCAAACATTCCTATGTTTTGACGGTCTTGAAAAGGAAAGCTTTTGGAAACACTGTTGCTGGTAGCCAGTATTTTCTCTTTTTCTCAGTCTTTTGTTGACTTTCACAGACAATTCCATCATTTGAGCCACATTTAGTCTCTCGTCTGCAAACATTTTCAGATTGGGTAAGTCCAAGATTTTGTCATCTGGTAAAGGGTTAAGCCTACTGAAAATTTAACTGTTTTATGTTAACACAATAAGATATCCACAGACAGGGCTGTAGCCCCTTTATGGGTAAAGTTAGCCATGGAATAGGTCTTTACCAAATGACAAAATTTTAGACATATCCAAATTGAAAGTATTTGCAGACGACAAAATTTGTTTTTAAGAGGGTACAAAACATTGTGGGAAAAGGAGGAAATGCTGGTTACGTGCAATGTCTCCTTTTCCCAAAATGTTTTCAAAAGTCTTCTTTAGGGTCTTTAAAAGTCGGGATTTCGTAGTAAAAGTATAGTATATGTATTATCTTTTAACCGGATGACAAAAATTGTTGACTAGCCCATACTGAAAGCATTTGCAGATGATATATGTGGCTAAAATGATGGGATTTATCTTTGAAAGGGTAGAAATCATGGGATAAGGAGAAAACACTGGTAAGCATTTTCTCACAATGTTTCCAAAAGCCTTCTACCCCAGTACTGTTAAGACTCTTGATTAAGTGGCAAAGGGTTATACAGAAATGTCCACATTGAGGTCAATCAAACTTGTTGATGGGTAGATGCACAGTAAACTTAATGCCCATGTTGTACCTACTTGTTGAAGCAGGTGCAGCCCCCCCCCCCCAAAGGTTAATTTCCAGTGAAAATTGCTTCTTGAAAAAAAAAAAGGCACAACCATGTCAAAAATATCCTGAGGGCTACCTACCCTTTGGTATGGATTCCTTTTTTTAACAGTTGACAACTAGTCCAAATTTAAAGATAATTTCTTCATTAATGGCAGTGATAACTGAAAATGTCACAGTTTTTGCAAAAAGACAGGGCTATAATGATACCTACACATTTTTTTTCAAAAACAGCTAAGCTAAAAGGTAAAATAAGAAAACAGTCAACATAAAATCTCTAAAGACTTTAATACTCATCAAAAGCATTCAGCATAAGTTATATACTTCTCCAACTCTTTAGGTAAGCCCAATTTACTAGCATTCACAAATATTTTATCACCTAATCTCTCTCTCACAGCAACTCTACAATTAGCTTTCAAGGAGGAAGCATTCTCTACTGACAGTTTTAGATGCTGCATAAACTGGTCTCTATTATTTACGTTATTCACTGAGGATTTCAGTTCGTCTCTCACTGAACGAAGATACAACTTTCTACTATGTAAAGGCAACACTGGTAAAGCTATATCCAATAAAACAGTACAAAGATCAGATCTTTGATGTAACTGATTGAAGAGGTAGCGTCCTGAGTGTAACAGCTGGGCTCCAGCTCTCACCAGTAACTTGTATACTGCTAGGTGACGGTGGATCAGTACCACATTATCTTCATTGTCATTGTTGTTGTACGCTCCGAGACCATCCGTGTTAAAGATGAAATATCGGAGTTCATTAAACAATGCAGTTTTACCTGAAATACAATTAGACTCACAGTCACAATTATTTCAGAATTGTCTACATAGAAAACAGCTGTAGAGGACAAGTCAATTGTGAGTCAAAAGAAATGACAGAATTTATCCATGACTGGGTAGCATATATGGCTTGCAACAGGCAAAAAGGGGCATTCGGACATTTGCGTAAAGTATCGTCTAGGATCAGCCTCCGCAAGCCGTGCAGGCTAATCCAAGACGGCACTTTACGACTACAATGGATTTTGTTCTACAGTAGACATGCGCAAAACTGAAAATTGCATAAAAACGGAAAGTTTCGTTTCGGATTAATCTGCGCCGACTGCGCAGGATGATTAGAGACGACACTTTACGCAAATGTCCGAATGCCTCTTTTTGCATGTTGCCGGCCAATTATTGTAGGAATAGTAGAAAATGGTTAACACCATTTCAATTTTCTTTTCCCCTGAAGTCCTAAAGATTGTACCACCAAGAGATTCTTGCAGAAAAATAAAAAAAACTACTTTGTACAGTCCATTTTGATAACTAGAGGATTCTACTTGATGTTTATATATTATAAATTTATTTAACCCTTTACCATACAATCATGAGTTTTAACAACTCTGAGAAAAAAAGCTTTGGAAAACAATATGGGATAAAGAGAAACTGCTGGAAAGTTTGGAAACCAACATTTTCTCATTTTTCCACATAGTTTTTTAACTTTCAAAAAACAAATTTCACTTGTTGAGTCACATTTATTTTGTCAAAACTGGACTAGTCTAAAGTTTTGGTGTTTGGTAAAAGGTTAAGGGGAACTATTAAACATACGAAGGAAGCTCTTAAGACCTGTCCAAATTGAAAGTATTTGCAGACGGCAATTTCAATGTAGCTCAAATGATGCCATTTTTCTTTAATAGGGTAGAAAACATTGTGAGAAAAGGAGAAAATGCTGGTTACCAGCATTTTCTCCTTTTCTTGCAATGTTTTCAAGAGGCTTCTTCCTCAGGGTCGTTAAAAGTCGGCTTTGTGCAGTAAAGGGTAGAGCCAAACACTCATGTGATCTTCACCAGAATACTGTATCACACATGCTTACTAGGGTTTACTAGTTTGAAGAGTATGAAAGGTTACTACCACAGTAATTATTGTGTCCATTCTATGGTGTTTTACAACATTTCCAACAGTATTTCAGTTAAATCCTGGTAGCCAATGCACCTATCTATGCTCTCCTGGAGTTTCTTTTACTAAGACTTATCATAATATTCTTCCCAAGCCACTGGCTGATTTCCCACTTAACCGTCGTAGAAATAACGATCAGCAGTGAGAGAGGAATGAATCCTGTCGCCATGACTATCATCAATCCTCGTACAGAAATTGGCCTAGCTAGGGATTCCAACCTGCAAATCCCTGTTCTTGAGTTACTATAGTAATTAATAATGTCAAAAAGAAAAAGACTGATATAGAAATAACAAACCCCTATTGTCTTCCACATCCACTAAAATTCCAGCATAAAGCAACTTGTATACTATCTCATTTTTGATGGCCAAGTCCATTTTCATGTTGCTTGTCACATAGTGTAGAGCTAGGTAGAAAAAACAAGAGCATGGCATTATGGATGCCAACCCTGAGCAGCCGTAGCTTTCACAGTGAATAATATTAGGCAAAAAAGGGGCATAACTGGGTTATCAATCCTTCAGGGATTGGTTCCCCTTTTGATAGAAAACAACTAGCCCAAGTTTAAAGTAATTAAGCCATGCTCTGTCAAAAGGGTGTTAAATGCAGCTGCAAAAAGTATCAACCCATGTCACCCTGCTCAATCTGCATGATGTGCATGATACGACACATGAAACTTTTCGCTGGTTGTGAATTTTCTGCACTACAAAGGACCATTCTACCTCTGGGTTCAGTCAAATGTTCAATAAAACAGATTTTATGGATCTGTAATTATGTGATGACTTGGTCCAATACACAACGGGAATGCATTAAACCCCATTTTGTTAGAGCATGGCTAAAATCAAAGTAATAACAGAGACGTCTACATTTAGGCACAGTGACAAGTCAGCTGGCTACAGGTCTATGACAATACCTCCATATTTTCTTCAAAAACAACAATGCTGAAAATGATATTTTGTCGTAATAAGCATCAGCCTCTTATTTTGGCATGTAACCCTTTACCAGACAATGAAACTCTGGACCCCTCCAAATTGAAAGCATTTTCAAATGACAAATCAAAAGTGCCTGAAAGGACAAAATTTGTATTAGAGAGGTAGAAAACATCATGGGAAATGGAGAAAATGCTTTTTATCGGCATTTTTTCCTTTTCCCACAATGTTATCAAAAGCTATCTTCTTCAAGGTCATTAAAACATGAGATTGCTTGATAAAGGGTTAAAAACTTGTCAAAATTTGCCTTCAGCCCTATAAAAAAAGAGTTAAACCCATTACAGTATGAAATTTTGTGGATCTACAAAAAGACTACAAATAAAATCTGTTTGTACTGTTTGTATTGGAGTTTAACACTTTTTTAATAACTTTGGTCATGTTACTGAGGTCAGTGCACCTATGCATGTATTTCCTGGCTTTCTCACACCAGTACTGACACAACTTTCTCAGATGCATCAGAGGTGAGAAGCAAAAAATAGCCGTACAGAAAGTTTGCCTCAACCAGGATTCTACAAATTTCTTGCAGAAAATGAAAATAATTTACATTAGCTTTTCAACAGTTAAGGAAAAACAATTTGGGAAAATTAACAATGACTTGTCTATTGCAGGGCATATTTATTGATTTGTTTGCATAATTTTCAACATTATTTCCGTTATATCAACATGGGGCCAGTGCACCTTTTTATGCTTGGCTGAAGAACAATAAGAGACAGATAAAGATAGAATGGTGACCAACAAACCTGTTTGACCATCTCCATCTTTCACACTGACTTTAGCTCCTCTATCTAACAAATACTGGACAACTGTCAGGGCTTGTGAACTGTCACCATGACAGGCTAACATTAATGGCGTTCTTCCTGGAAAACATCATATGAATCAAAATCATACCTACATGCTAAGCTGTAGCTATTTTTCCAAATATTGTGACCAAAGGATGAAGAGCATGTATTAACCCTCTCTTTCAATTACTATACATGTACTATAATTTTATGTCTGACCAACGAAATATCTATTCCCTTTTTGTATACTACTAGAATTATGTTGCTAGCTTTGGGGACTGTTAAAGTGGCTTATGATTAAAAAGAAACAGTTAACATTTCACAAATTATCCTAAGTTTTGACAAGCAGGGTTTAGAAAAAGTTGTGGGAAATGGAGAAAATGCTAGTTATCAGCATTTTTTCCCTTTTCTCACCATGGTTTTTCTTCCTCCAAAAACAAATTTCAATTTTTGAGTAGCACTGACTTTAGAATCATTCACAATGCAATTGCAGATGACAATTCAAGAGTTACTCACTTGAATGAGATTGTTGATTAAATGGTAAAACAATAAGCACCATTTTCTCTTTTTCCAACAATCTTTTCAAAGGCCTTCTTCCTGGTCAGGATTGTAAAGGGATAAGCTACTTCCAGCCAATGGTAAATAACCCTACACAGTGACATTAAAGTTCTTTTTCCAAGAAAAAGTCTTTGTGTAATTGACAAGGTACATAGATCCAAGATCAGACTGCATGTTTTTTTGCAATCTGGTCTTGATCTACTCTTTCTGCAAAAGCATACCGAGTCATGTTTAGCAAACCTGAGGAGAATCCGTATGTTCAAAGTTTCGGAGAACTTCGGGTGTAATTATAGAGTGGGGTTTGAGGTGCCTCTTTTGAAATGTTAGATAGCTTGGTCTATTGTCTGTACTTACTGCAGTAGCAAAACAATGTCATTAAAAATGTCCACAAGAAGTAAGAGATACCAGAGTTCATATTCACCATATTCCAGATTTTTCCAAATTTAAAAGTAACACACCTTCTAATTGGCTAAACCACTTCGTTTAGCCAATCAGAAGTTGTGTTGCTTTTAAATTGGGAAATCTTGGAGAATAAGACAAAGACTGTTCTTCAGAATGGTCTGTGAATACGAATCCATATAATCTCAGGTTTTAACAACCCTGTGGGAGAGGGCTTTTGAAAACATTGTGGGAAAAGGAGAAAATGCTGGAAACCAGCTGCCCTGTTAGAGAATTTTATCTCATAACTATCAATTTTTGAATTTGTACTCTGCAGATGTTTGTATTAAGACGAGTCTAAGATTTTTTGTTAGGGAAAGAGTTTATTATTGAAAGCAGAAATGTTCAAGGCAGATAAATAACGCCCCCCCTTTCCCAGTGCTTTGTCACTGGGTCAGGAAAAGTTCAAAGGGCCATAACTCCTATAACACTTGAACACAAATGAAAACTGAAGGTGCACAGGTTCCCACTGTACCAAGGCTTCCATTAAAGTTTGAGCCATGCTTTGTGAAAAGGGGGTTAAATGCATCTACAAAACATATCAACCAACGTCAGCCAGCGCAATCCATGGAGGCTGACATGGATCAAACTTTTTTGCTATTGGTCTATTTCCTGCATGTCAAAGGACCATTCTATCTACTGATTCAGCAGGTTGTTAGACAAAATGGATTTATAGATCTATAATTATGTGATGACTTGCCTGACACAGTTCATCAGACAAGCATTGAACCCCCTTTTGCCAGAGCATGGCGCATTTCAGCTAAATTAGTTGAAAACTGTAGTAGAAGAGGAACAAAATTACATCTACAAACAGACAATCTGATTTCAATTCAAGAATAACAGCCCCCCCCACCCCATTTTGCTATTGGGATATAAAAATAGTACTCGGCTACTCAGCTACTACTGATTTGTGGATAGGAAAGAAGTGTACAAACCAGCATTGTCCTGGGCATTGACTTGTGAACCTGCTTCCAATAAAATATAGACTCCATCACTTGATAAACTGCTAGCTATGTGTAGAGGTATTTGACCAAATCTGTCACGTCTGTCAAGCATTGCTCCATAGTAAACCAATAACTCCACCATTTCTTTCCCATCTTGAAAAAAAAATTTACCAGTAGATCTTAATCATTAAACATAACTATATATCCTGTAGTTACAAAAAAAGTAGATCTGTCTCAAAAGATTTCTTAAGAATATTGTGACTACCAATGTTTCATTTAGAAAGTTGGATTTCATGAATCCTAAATTTTCTTCAATCTATTCCCAAAGCTTTGTGATTAGCCAGGACAAGGCATCCATCAAAGTCATTACAACGCATTTTTAACTTTAAAGTTTAACAGTCAGAAAAAAAATCAAAGTACTGAAAGTACTGACAGACTAGCGAATTTGAAATAAGTGGCTATGGTAAAGATAAAACTTGGTTGGTTCATACAAGATTGAAGAAAAATTGTAAATTTTGGTTACTGAGTCCGTTCCAGTTTCATCGGTTTATTCCGGTAGTTAAGTCCAATCCAGTCTAATCCAGATCCAATTCATTCCATTGACTTTACCCAACGCTCTTGACTATTTACTTCTCAAAACAAGAAATATCATGAAAAACTTCCGTTTATTAGCTTTCAATTTAGAACAGGTTATTTCATTGAAATGATATCTCCCGCCTAAAAAGACCTCTTTTGATAGAACCATATATGAGGTATTGTGTTTTGCATGTAAACATGGCCTTTTTGTTATTGGTCCATAATGAAATTATCCATTTAGCCCCCTTTTTCCCTAACATAGCATTTGATTAGATAAAAATAAATAATGATTGTCTGTGGCTTATGATAAATAAGATAAATATGAAGTTTCATAAAATTTTGTCAAGTAGTTAAAGAGATATAAGTCCATAATGGAAATATAAATCAAGCCCCCTTTTTCGATGACATGGCGTCAAATGAAAAAAAAAGAAAAAATCTTTATCGGCGGAGTACATGTATGAAATTTTCATCAAGGATTTTAAAAGATGTCTGTCCAGACGGACGAACGGACAGACAGTGTAGATCAAGATCAGACTGCACAGACTTTACAGTCTGATCTTGGAGCTGCACTATCCGGTAAGGCCAAAAAAAAAAAGAAATGTCTGTGTTTAGGGTTTCCCTACCCTACCTAGAAAATGCTGCTGACCCTAAACTTTTTACACTACGATTAAAAAAAAAAAATCTGTCGGGTGTGATTTCTGTACAATGGTCCATGTAAAAAAATTCTGGAAAAAAAAATAAATCCCTACCTACCCTACCTACAGCATCTCGGACCGAAACCCTAAACACAGATATTTTTTTGTTAGGCCTTATGAGCATTTTCTCTTTTCTTTGTGCAATGCTTTCAAAAGATGTTTTTTCGCCAGTTGCTAAAACATGGAACTGTGTTAAACATTGCTGATATACCTGCAGTATTAAGTGCCGAAGCTGCTATATGTAATGGTGTCATTCCAAACTTGTTCCAGAAGTCAGGATTAACTCCCCTTGATATAAGCTTACGCAGCTGACCCAAGTTACCCTCTGACACACTGGCAAGCATTTGTTTTTGGTCATCTTTCCTGTGAACAACTTCTTCATAGTAACCATCGTCTTCAAAGTCTTCCTGATTGCAAAAGAAAGTATAACTTATTAGAAAATGTGCCCTAATGCTCTACATCCAATACAAAATATGAAACTTCATCATTCTACTATTGTTTTTGGCTCTTAAAGCAAACAATATTAATTCAATAATGCTTTTCTCAGCATATAATTTGAAACTGACATACATTTCTTAATAAGTTTTATCAAAAAATTAATTGTACAAAATCAAAAAAACATTCTAATGGTACATTTACATTAAAAAAAATAATAACCACAAGTGCAATCATAAACTACTGTTCACAGTTCTGCTCCAATACTTTTAAATTCTGAAATATTGGTTTTGTCAGAAAAACCAGGAGGGATTGAGATCATGAATCTTTTGTTTCCAAAACTAGATAAAAGCTGAAAATCTTTTCTCATGATCAAAAAAAACAAACAAAGTTCTGAATCCAAAATTTTCTCAGAGGAAATCCCTCTAACCCTTTACCACACAACCCGAATTTTAACAACCCTAAGAAAGATAGCTTTTGAAAACATTGTAGGAAAGGGAAAAAATAATGGTAACTGGTAACAGATGAGTTCGGTAAATTAGACTTAAAGAGTAAATCAATTGGATGTTTCGTTAACAAGGCAATTATATAGTGTTTATGTACCGTTACATTTTTCACACCTAATACATGGCTATCCACATGTTTTCAGGTATAATGTTTCTGTTATGTTGCACCTGCCATGCTTACTTATTTCATAATTTTTTAATCTTTGATTTTTAACCTTAGTTGAGGTAATGAATTATATATTATCCTAAACATGTAGGGTCAATCCGGGTAAATACAGACAGAGGTATAATTACGGACACACGCTACATTTCGGAAAATCCCCGAGCGTATTTTAACTCCCCAATATCCCTGCTACAGTCTATTTATAGCACTCCCATCTCATGTCTGTGTCAGTGTGCTATTTTTGATGACGATTAATTTTATGTGATGATGCAAGCAAATTTAAGGTCACACGTGATGCGCCCTTTCTCAACTGTGCTTGAATTTAAAGTTTTGCTCTACAACTCTGACAGGTACTTGAACGCTTTCACGAATCATAGAAATTTTACACTAAAACGTAAAGGTGCTAAAAGCTAAAACAAATGATTGAAGAAAAGTAAGACATCATCAAAATAATAGCAAAATACACATTAGGAGAAATAAAGAAGAAAAAGACAAGTGTCCGTATTAAACCAGTCGTTTTAACCCACTGTAAAATTACGGACACTTACAAAAAAATGTATCTTCTGTGCTACAGAATTCATGTTTATCAAATATTTGAAAAGGACAATATCTATAGGGTTAATTGATAGCTCCAGTTGGGACACGATCTAGAGTCGGGCGATTTGGATAATAAAGTAGAATCTGATACTATTCCGAAAATGAACACATTGAGCACTAGGCCTACCGATATTTAGCCAGAAGGAATGATCTTTCATTTCACTGCATTTTGTACCTGTTATCCTGTCTTTGTGCAGGTCGTGTTAGATCTATTGCTATTATTATCCGTTTAGGCCACACCCAATCCATTGTTTTATTGGGTTTTGGCAGTATTATTCTTTTGAAAACATAATGGCGAAAGAAGAAATAGGTTGTACCGAGCAATTCCGTATTTCACCCATTTAAAGTCAGGTGTCCATAATTTTCCAGTCTGTGTCCGTACTTCACCCCACATGTCCGTATTTACCCGGATTTGACTAAGTAACTTCAAATGCATTTTCGCAATATCTT
The DNA here is from genome assembly GCA_946811185.2 of Hippopus hippopus. Lineage (NCBI taxonomy): Eukaryota > Metazoa > Mollusca > Bivalvia > Cardiida > Cardiidae > Hippopus > Hippopus hippopus. The sequence continues at coordinate 61,456,423 of OX328098.1, read as the reverse complement.
GGACGGAGTAAACTATACAGTCTAGGGAAAATATCAAAGAAGAAAGTCTTGAGTTATTAACACATAGGTTTTAGGGGTCATGGCTTTCAAACTGTGAGAGTAGCTGACTAGCAAAGTGAGCTGTGTAAAAATCGTCCGTATTTACCCGGATTGACCCTACCCGTATGGATCTCCTGTTGACCATAAACACTATATAATTGCCTTGTTACCGAAACATCCAAACGATTTTCTCTATAAGTCCAACATACCGAACTCGTCTGTTACCGAAACATCTGTCACCCATTGTTGCATACTGCCCTACCTACAAATTAACAAACTGTCTGACCGGCCATTACTGCTGGCCGGCGATAATTGCAACAGCAAAACGATCAATCTGAAAGGCTGTAGTCAGAAGATGCAGAGGAACTTTATTTCAGCCGATCTACGAGGTTTAGACCGGAAAGTGTTATGGGCGAATAGCGTCATGGACAGGTCAGACACGAAAATACATGACAATCATCCACAACAAATCTAATTTTCCTTTCATTTAGAACATGACAAAATTTAACATTAAGAAACAACATAATAGATTTTCTGAAGACTTGAAAGCACATCAGCACCTCTATTTCATGGCGTATATCTCTCTTTTTGGGCATGACAGCTATTTCCAGGAAGTAGAGGCCTTGAATAGGTAATACTAATGCATAAACTATTTTTTTAGAAGTTACAAAGCAACTTAATTTAAGGATAAACAAATAATATATCTTTAAATTTTATTGACTTTTAAATCATTTAGGCACAAAAGAATGGATTTATTTTACGTAAATTTCATTTTTTATCCAAAAAGTAGTCGATTTTATTTTATGACTTTATTTTAATTAGCAGACATGTACGGTGACGTAAATCGGTTGATGAGGCTGGAATGTCAAACTGTAGATCTGTATTTCGGAAATACATCAGCTATCAGTAAGTACATGTTATCAACTATGAATAGTATTTAGCTCCTAAAACTACACTGATAGACTGTACTGTCAGACAAAGTTCAGGTTTTAGGTCAGACGAATTCGAAGGAAAGCAGTAAACAGTTCTAACGGAACTTGTTCAGGAAAAAATAAACTGGACTTGTAGTGGTGGAGATTTCCTCTTGTTTAACCCTTTACCACACAGTCCTGAAATTTAACTACCCTGAGGTTAAAAGTCTTTGAAAACAATGTGGGAAAAGGAGAAAATGCTGGCTAACAGCATTTTCTCCTTTAACCAAATCGTTTTCTACTCGACAAAAGACAAATTTCATGTCCTGGGTGACATTTCATTTGTCGTCTGCAAATGCTATCAGTTTGGACAAGTCTTAAATTTTGTGGTTTAGTAAAGAGTTATAAGACACATCACTCCCAATGAATAATTTGTCTTGATTTGTTTTTATTATTTGTGTAAGTACTAGATCTCTAATGCAGTCTCAAATGACAAAATGTCAGTTTCTTCAAAGTTTCTGTAGACAACACATTCTATAATTTCTACATTAGTACTGTACATTTCAGCTGATGTTTTCTTTTTATGAAGAAAGTTGAAAAAATTATGAAGATAGGAGAAATTACTAGTTATAAGCAGCTTCTCCTTTTCCCACATATTTTTTTTTTTCAAATCATTTCCCGCATTTTGTTATGATATGGGATTGTTGGTTGAAGGGTTAGAATACGTGGATCCATGGAAATCGATGTTCGACCAATCAGGTCATCGCATTTACTTTTCCTGATACGAAGCCTTGCTGTCTCCTATTTAGGCTCCCAAATAAACGACTGTTAACGTTAGTGAAGTGCGATAGTATTTATATATTTTATGTTTTTAACGCTTGAATTTCAGAAAAACCTTAAAATATGTGCTTTGCGAATGTGTACTGCTGACATGAGATATTTATGCAGATGCTACAAGTTTGCATTATGGTAATGATAGATGATGGGACATATACAAAGAGTTCTGATCAATGCTACATTACAGTACATTAATGTTTTTTTTTTTTCCCCCCTCAGAAAGACTCTGAAAGAGACACAAAATGTTTTAAAGTGGAAAACAAAGGTAATGATAGATCTACGTGAAATACATGTACTAATAAAAAGAAAGTACATTCACTTAAAGATGCGCCCTTACAGCCAGAGAGTAAACAAATGCTGTTAAAACTTTACAATGTGTAGAATCGATATAAGGTGTATGGGATAAAGAGACACCAGGAATTTGTCTTCGATTCAAACCGAAAACTGTGGTTGTTATGTCTTTGGCTAGCCGCAATAGAATGAAATGCATTTTCTATCTGCCGTAATCTGTGCAACCTTGCAACAATCAGGGGCAACATTTGGCATGAAGGTACAAGAATGATTATAATTTCATAAAATAAAGATAGAATTGGTTACAAAACTGGATGAAAACGAGTAAAGATGTATCTTTAAAGATCTAACCCTGTTTCAGACTTCCCGAAAGTTCACAAAAAGTGTCAGACATTCGGTCTGACAAGGCCTGAAAATCTGCCAGACCGAAAAAAAAATCTATCAGACCGAACCAAATTTAACAAAAACAAAGAAAATAAAGAAAAAAGGGTACCAACTATATCAACTTTATGCATATAGTGATATTAAACTATTTCTCCACTCATTAAGACTTTCAAAAGTCACTGATATTTAACCCCTTACCAAGCAATCACGACTTTTAACAACCTGGAGGAAAAATGCTTTTGAAAACATTATTGGAAAAGGAGAAAATACTAAACAGTACAAGCAAGTCAATTCATTAAATTTGTGCATCCAAAAATAAATATATTTGTATTGCGAAGATGTTGGTCCGTTCTAACTTTCTCGTCGTAAAAATCCAGACAGTCTATGCAGCGCATTTCACCTTTTCTGAGTCATAAACCAACCATTCTCGTTGCTGCTTCCTTTTCACGATCAATTTTCTCTTCGGTCTCTTTTTCTCATATTCCTTTTTCTTTTCAGCACGCTCCTCTGGCATTAATTTTCTTTTTTTAACCAGGTTTAGCGCCTTCGTAACATTTTAATGACACCATTTTTGTCCAAAACATTGCGATTACGTTTTCAGCGACTCGTAATAAATGCCGGACAGTCGGACCGATCTGGCCTGAAAAATCGTCGGTCCTTGTCAAGATTCGTCAGTCATGTCCGTCAGACCGACGTGTTTCGGGAAGTCTGCTGTTTACCTCTGCACATCCAAAAAGTGGCACTTGTCATCAATGTTTCAGTCTCACGTTAACCTTAATTCTTGGTTCATGAAGAACTTGCTCAATGTATAGATATAGATCTGATCGCAAATAACATGCACTTTAATCTTGGATTTATGCTATCTGCTACTTGAAGTTAGCACATTTACTTGTATTGTTATGGGAGACCACTCCTTCATGCATGGCTTTGTCCCGATTTAAATACAATACCTGACCTGCGTTAGGGAGATATCTCTTTAGCTCAGTGGTTATGGTATTGGTCTTTTAAACCTCGAAAAATGAGGATCTTGTCCGCCGTGGGTTCAAATCCAGCCAGATGCGGTTTGTATTTGAGCTATGCATTTGTTGCAAACTTTCATGTTCGTAAGATGGGGGCTCGTCCGGGATTGGCCATTGAGCCATTAATCCCATTTGTTGTCCAAAAACGGACATTTGTTGTCTAAATAATAGACTTACTGCCTAATAAGGCCTTGAGTCATCAATAAATGATGACTTTAAGAGGGATTGTGTTACGGGAGACCACTCCTTCATGCATGGCTTCGTCCCGATTTAGATACAATACCTGACAACTGCATTAGGGAGATATCTGTTTAGCTCAGTGGTTATGGCATTGGTCTTTTAAACCTTGAAAAACGAGGATCTTGACCGCCATGGGTTCAAATCCCGCCAGATGCGGTTTGTATTTCAGCTATGCATTTGTTGCGAACTTTCATGTTCGTAAGAGTATTCCTTACTGAAAGTAGATTTCTGTAATGAAACAGTCTACCTTCTGTTCTGTACTGTTTGGGAAGTTCAGCTCAGAAGGCAACTTATGTTAATTATATCAACTTTTGACTAAGCCATAATAAAGTAAATCAGCACATCTGCCATTTCAAAGGATGTGTTGGTAAACTGTTAATTGATGTGTTTGATTGCAAACCAAACTGCTGCTCTAATCAAGTTGACCATCTGTTGTCTTAAGTATATCATGATGATAAACTGCCATCAATGATTTAAACAACTTTGTTAATTGACAGCACACTTAATACATTTTAAAATCAACAACAACCATTTTTCCCTTAACCTGAAGTTGAAAGTTTCTTAGACTTAATCTCTCTGTTGAATCAAACAATCTATAGATACTGGAAAATGCTTGTAACTCAAAATGTATATAATTTATCAGTGTGTGCGATCAGGTATAAATGTATGTGATTCACATTTAAAATAAAAATATCATGTACATTCAGTTCCTGTAATACATATTGGAACATACAAAAACTTGGGCAATTGAAAATTTAAAAAGTAAAATTTTATAAATTTCCTGCAGTGAAATGTTTACAATTACTCCTCTTGGATGTGTTTTCCGAATCTTAAAATAGAATGCCTGCTATTCATTGTATATAAGTATCAGATGGTAACGCGACATTGTAACAGGTACCAGCTTGCTGGACTGGACCATTTCTGAATCATTTCCCTTGAAATTGCATCGCTTCCAAAATGTTGCTGATAGCCAGAGTGCTATTTTTAATAATGGGGCATGATCAATTGTTATCTTATGTCTTTGATTCTTGCAATAAACATTGAACCTTCTGTGTAATCAGGCATTGTTAGGAAGGGATAAACTTATTATTCCAAACACATTTTCCTTTTCCCCTCAGTGTTTTCAAAAGCTCAAAATCTTTTATCTTTGAAAACTTGTATCTGTATATCGTTTGAAAATATTTAAACTATCATCAAGATGTCATTGACATCAATATTAAAGAGTGATAATGTTGTTTAGATTTGAACCCCCATATTTGTTTGCTTTCCCCCAACTCCTGTTACCATTACGTACAAAAACCTCCTGCAGGAAAAAGCACAGCACAGACTGATTTATTATCGAGTATGATGTTGAGACCAATGAACTAGCCTTAAGAAAACAATAAGCATCTTTAATTTATTCTATCGTTCTGTTGCAAAACTGAGGTTTGTTGGGATCAGAACTTTGCTGAAACAAGTAGATTTATTACACTGTCTGTTGCCCCCGAAATTTGCTCTTTTTGTACATATCCTTGAGTGAGTTAGTTCAAACATCTCCAAATTTCTTACCGAGAATTCATCATTGACAGAAACATATGAAAGGAATATGTTTCCGGAATTTCATAAGAGAAACAGTCATGACAGTACAATTTAAGTAGCCTATGTCCTAGACTGTATATGTATTTAGTATGGTTGTTTTTTATACACCCGTCGAAGACGGGACGTATTATGGGATCACCCGTGGCGGGTGGACGGGCGGGCGGAGTCCCCATTCTTTGTCCGGAGCATATCTTCAAAACTATGCTAGCTACGGTTATGAAATTTCATGGGTGGATAGATCTCATCAAGGGGGAGTGCAGTGCACAGGAATCATAACTCTCGCTTGCTTAATTTTTGAGTTATTGCCCTTTGTTGTTTTTCATACTTGAATTTTGTCCGGAGCATATCTCCAAAACTATACTAGCTACGGTTATGAAACTTCATGGGTGGATAGATCTCATCAAGGCGGAGTGCAGTGCACAGGAATCATAACTCTTGCTTCCTTAATTTTTGAGTTATTGCCCTTTGTTTTTTTTTCATACTTGAATTTTGTCCGGAGCATATCTCCAAGACTATACTAGCTACGGTTATGAAACTTTATGGGTGGATAGATCTCATCAAGGGGGAGTGCAGTGCCTAGGAATCATAACTCTTGCTTCCTTAATTTTTGAGTTATTGCCCTTTGTTGTTTTTCATAATTGAATTTTGTCCGGAGCATATCTCCAAAACTATACTAGCTACGGTTATGAAACTTCATGGGTGGATAGATCTTATCAAGGGGGAGTGCAGTGCACAGGAAATATAACTCTTGCTTACTTAATTTTTGAGTTATTTCCTTTTGTTTATATTCATACTTGAATTTTGTCCAAAGCATATCTCCAAAACTATGCTAGCTACGGTTATGAAACTTCATGGGTGGATAGATCTCATTAAGGGGGAGTGCAGTGCGAAAGAACCATAACTCTACCTCATGCTGTCTTTGAGTTATTTCCCTTTGATCGTCATTTTTACAGCATTTTCTGCTTGTCCGGAGCATAACTTTGTCATCTCCAGTCCGATTGACTTGAAACTTGGCATGTGTGTTTGTTGCAATAATACGTATTGCAGTGCGAAAGAACCATAACTCTACCTTGTGCTGTCTTTGAGTTATTTCCCTTTGATCGTCATTTTTACAGCATTTTCTGCTTGTCTGGAGCATAACTTTGTCATCTCCAGTCCGATTGACTTGAAACTTGGCATGTGTGTTTGTTGCAATAATACGGAGTGCAGTGCAAAAGAACCATAACTCTACCTCGTGCTGTCTTTGAGTTATTTCCCTTTGATCGTCATTTTTACAGCATTTTCTGCTTGTCCGGAGCATAACTTTGTCATCTCCAGTCCGATTGACTTGAAACTTGGCATGTGTGTTAGTTGCAATAATATAAATTATTTTAAACTTAAAATAATTTCTTTTATTTCCATTGAGAATTTGTCGTCTGCTAGTAGAGTTTTTTCCAATAGTAATTACCAATGTAAAACGCTCGCGTAAGTTACACATGATTGCTTCGGCTTCCCGCCAAGACGAGAGTATTTAACTGCGGGCTTCCACGTGCATCGCCCTCTTCTTTAAACTTTCGGCGACCAAGTCAGTTTGTAGAGAAAATTCTAAATTCAATATGCCACGTTCGGGAAGTCGATTGCGGGGACGCCAAGTTCAAGCCGCCAGGCAACCTGCCAATGATGCTACAACCGAACCACGAACGAGGGGCCAGAAGAGACGAGCAGCCGAGTCTGTAGAGAACACGGTCGAGGACTTGGTGCAGTCGTCGCAAGCGGGTGGGTCTTTAAATGTTATTGACTTTGAGAATATCACGCGGTCGTCAGACAACCGGCTATCTGAGCCCATATTGCCCGTTACGTCGGTGGCTGGGAATTTTTTAGGGTCTTGCAGTTCAAATAGCTCACTTCCGGTGACAACTGTTGGTTCGTCTGCTGAAAGTACGTCCACTATCAATCCGTCCATTACTTATTCGTCCCCCACAATTTCGTCTGCTACAATATCGTCTGCTACAATGTCATCTGCTACGACTCAAGGTTTTATGTCTAGCACCGTGGTGCCGGGTCTACAGGTGAATCCATGTTTACGCTTGGCTGACGACGACATTGCAGCGCACGTGCCCACGTCAATCAAGCAAAAGATTTGTAGGGGTGAATTTGTTAATTTAGCTCTTTTACTGAAAGGAGCAGCCGAATTATCGGATTATTGCAAAGGTTCACTGTTCAAGCTAAATAGTGATGGTCTAATTGAGGCAACCCCAAAGGAGTGTAAGGACCGAATCTCAAGTATCGAACATTGGACAGATGCTTTCATTATTTATTCATCTATATATTTGTCTAATCATTCAGATAAGATATATGAAATGCTGCATTACATGTTCAATATCAGGGAATGTGCTAGACGTCAGGGCGGTCTGGCATGGAGAAGCTACGATGAGCAATTCCGCTTGAGACAGGCCATATACCCAGCTCCATGGTCAAAGATAAATAACGACTTGTGGTGGCGCTGCATGCAGGTTAGGTCTATCGCACAATCAAATCCAGCCCCTTTAAGGTATACTTGTAATGAGTTCAACAAGGGTAATTGTACGTGGCCAAATTGCAAATTCGCTCATCGCTGTGCGACATGCTCGGGTTCGCATGCACAGATTAACTGTTTTAGTCAAACTCAGGTCAGTCCTTTAAACCAAAGTACAACACCAAATCAATCTTTTTTTTTTCGAGGCAGAGGCAGAGGGTTTCGAGGTCACAATTCGTACAGAGGTAGGAATCAATAGTGGTTTGACAAAGGGAGAGAAGGTAACGGATAAATGTCTTGCTCTTGCGAAATCCCCAATAAAAGTTGAAATGCTTAGAAAGTACTTAAGTAATTATGACAGCACAGAAGCTGACTTTTTGCTTAGTGGCTTTCTACAGGGATTTCCTCTCCAATACTCTGGTCCGCGGGTAGCGCGCGATTCAAAGAATTTACGTTCAACAAATCTTAATCCAGAATTAATAGAAAAGCAAATTGAAAAAGAAATCGAGGCAGGTCGTATAGCAGGGCCTTTCTCGGAGCGCCCTCTCCGAAATTTAATAGTATCCCCGATAGGATTGGTTCCAAAGAAAACACCTGGGGAATTCAGAATGATCCATCATCTTTCGTACCCGCCTGGTCAATCAGTCAATGATTTTATTGACCCCTCAATCTGTTCGGTACAATACACCAGCTTTGACGAAGCAATCAAGTTAGTTCAACATCTAGGAAAAAAATGTAAATTGTTCAAGGCAGACATCAAAAGTGCTTACCGTCTTATTCCAATCAAACCTTCAGACTTTGAGTTGCTGGGTTTCTGCTACAAAGATAAATTTTATTTTGATAAAGCGCTTCCTTTCGGGGCCTCAGTTAGCTGTATAACTTTCGAAAGGTTTGCGAGATTTTTACAGTTTTGTGTAAAATCAAATTTCGATACGGCTGCCTTGATTCATTATTTAGACGATTTTCTGGGAGGCGATAGAGAGCAGGTTTCGTGTCTGTCTGCGCTACATATCTTTAAAAACACTATGTCTGAGCTGGGCGTTCCGCTAGCAGACGAAAAGACTGAAGGCCCGACGGAAGTTTTGGTATATTTAGGGTTAGAATTAGATACTAATGAGATGGTAGTGCGCATCCCTAAACATAAAGTAGAGGAAGTAATCCTTAAGATCAGAGAAATTCTGAGCAAAAGAAAAACTACACTTAAAAAGATACAGTCGTTGATTGGGTCCCTACATTTCTGCTGCAGAGCAATTGTTATGGGTCGACCCTTCATTCGTCGGCTTATTAACTCGATTTGCGGGCTTTCCAAGCCTTTTCATCACGTGCGTTTAAAGCTAGATGTGCGCCGAGACTTAATTATGTGGCAAAATTTCTTGGTCAATTTCAATGGGGTGTCAGTTTTTCATGATAAATATTGGACGAAGAATTGTGAAGCACAGTTGTTCTCAGATAGCGCTGCCAGCAAAGGTTTAGGTTTCGGCATATTTTTTCAAGGTCACTGGTCTCAGGCTAAATGGCCTGAGACGTGGCGTCTTCGTGGCTATACTTCAAACATTACTATTCTAGAATTATTTCCAATTCTCGTGGCAATTTTCTTATGGGGTTCAAAATTACGTAACAAAAAAATAGAATTTAATTGTGACAATATTGCCGTTGTTGAAATTATTAATAAACTGACGTCCAAGTCGGAATTAGTTATGAGCATGGTCAGATTACTGACTTTACAGTGCCTTAAATATAACATTCTTATAAAAGCCGTTCACATTCCAGGCTTTAAAAACGAAATTTCCGATGCATTATCTCGCTTTCAGGACTCGAAATTCAGACGGCTCGCTCCACAGGCAGACATCATGCCTCACCCGATCCCAGAATTTCTATGGAGTGTCTTCGACTTAGAGCTCGAAGCCTGTTACACAGAAGTTTAGCGCCAAATACTCGCCTGACCTACGTAGTGGCACAAAGGGCTTTCGAGAAATTTAGATCTAATTATAGTTTAAATAATATCTGGCCAATACCATGTGCGCACCTAGTTCTGTTTATTGCATACTGCTTTGAAAACGGTAAATCTCCGAGAACCATTACTACTTACTTCGCAGGGCTAAACTATTTCCACAAACTGTATGGCCATGACGATTTATCTGAAATATTTGTTTTAAGGAAGTTACTTGAGGGCTGTCGCAGAAGTCGTTTATTAGTAGATACCCGGGCCCCCTTAAACAGATGTTCCCTAGAAGCTATATGCCCCGTCCTGCCACAGGTGGCTTATGACGATTATGAGGTGGCATTGTTTACCTCCTTGTTTACGTTAGCGTATTTCGGGCTTTTCAGGGCAAGTGAGCTAGTCGTTCCCTCAAATCGGGAGCATCAGAGGGTAGTGGCAGCATCAGATGTGTCCATTATCCCCAATAATTATATTTTTATCCGTCTGCACTATTTCAAGACAAATCAGTACGGTAAACAATGCACTCTTAAGTTGCCAAAGGAAGATGGGTTGATATGCCCAGTACGGGCACTGACTGAATTTTTAGCTCGACGCCCAGCTGTTCGTGGTCCATTGTTTGTACATCGTGACGGATCCCCGGTCACTAGGACTCAATTCTCCGCAGTCTTAGAAAAGTGTGTTATTGCCGCTAATCTACAAACTGTAGGAAGGTATCGCACACATAGCTTTAGAATTGGAAGAGCAACCGATTTAGCAATACAGGGGGTATCGTCGGAGGCTATTATGCTCCTTGGACGATGGGTTTCTGGTTGCTATAGGAACTACATTCGCATTTAACTGCTTATATCTTAAGACCTTCAATTATGTACATGCAATTTTACATTCACTGATTTTTATTTCATTTAAGCGGTTTGGATTCTTGGAGACTCAATTCCTTACTGGGCCGGTGTGTATGCGAGGGACAGAGGTACACCAAATCTATGCCTAACAAACAGGTCAATCGAGTGGTTAGGGGTAAGAGGTCTCGGATGGACCCGTCTCAGGAGGAGTATTGAGGCAAAAGTGTTGTTCTCTAACAGCCCCGAATTAATCATAATTCACTTAGGTGGTAACGATTTGACAGGCCTAACTAACTTGGAAATCAAAGATTCTATTCGCTCGGAAGTTTCCTATCTTCGGGAGGCTTTTCCCCAGACGACCATAGCTTGGATGGATATTTTGCAGAGACAGGTCTGGGCGGGAGCTTCTGGGGGATACGATGCTATCGAGCGTAAGCGTAGGCGTGTGAATAGAATTGGCCGCATGTTGGTTTGCTCGTCGGGTAAGTCCGACATTATCAAGCCCGAAATAGATGCTAAAACAGCATTTTTTAGGTCCGATGGTATTCACCTAAATAGGATAGGTCTAGAATTTTATTTAGACTACCTAAATGACGCTATAAAAAAGTATATTTCTCTCGACTAATTTTTCGGGGGATAAATTTGTATAAATTTATTGTGGCGGCAAAAATCAGTCGCGTGTAGAGCAATAGCTGGCTCACTTCCTGGGTACCCGGTAGTGACTTAATTTTGCTTCTACAAATGGAAATTTACTAGCGTAATAGTTACTTGTTTTCGCTCTCTGGATGTCTTATTTTCGACGGAATCTACACAATGCCAGGACGTGACATGGGTAACCCGGTATCGTCCTTAAGAGCGGCCAAATCATTCCACGCCTATATATTTACATCCTCTGTTTTTTCCTGACAGTATTTGCGTTTAACGCTTATTAAATTGTGTTGTTATCACTCCATCTTGTTTATTTATTCGAGTATGAAATAATATAAATTATTTTAAACTTAAAATAATTTCTTTTATTTCCATTGAGAATTTGTCGTCTGCTAGTAGAGTTTTTTCCAATAGTAATTACCAATGTAAAACGCTCGCGTAAGTTACACATGATTGCTTCGGCTTCCCGCCAAGACGAGAGTATTTAACTGCGGGCTTCCACGTGCATCGCCCTCTTCTTTAAACTTTCGGCGACCAAGTCAGTTTGTAGAGAAAATCCCACCCGCCTCTCCCTCTATCTTTGGCAAAGTTAGAGAACGTTATTTAGGACAAACATCTCGCTTGTCCATAGTAATGGGGCAACAGTTAGGGTAGAATACAACTAGCGAGGCTTATTTTTTGCAAAGGCTGTTACGTTAGTGTCACATTGTTATCAGAAAATTCTTTGAAATCTTTTACAACTACATCTAAAATAGCCGTGCTGGTTGTATTTCGGTCTATTCGAGGCTTAGCTTACACTAAATCTCTCCAGTTATTATTCTTTACAGAAACGAGTAGTCGGTCAGAAGGACAGAGGATACACACAATGGACGCATGTTCAATGGTATAGGGCAGAAGTCCAGCAAAGGCAAAGTACACAGCTCAGTGGATTCAGCAAAGAAAGCCATTTTAAAGCCATAGTGATATTAGGACTGTCGCTCTTGTGGTCAGTGAGGTTCCGTCTAACATAGGGCTGTTTATGTAAATCTTAATTCCAAGTAGCTCTATTTTTAATTCTGTTTTAGGAAACTTTACTGATTGATCAAGGAGTCGCTATCCGCTGTCGGGCACCCACTTCGGGAGGGACTTCTTGGTATATCGCAACTGTAAATTCCACGAATCAATCCGCCCCTTCATTGTCGTATAAACGTGTATTTGCTGTTACAAAGGTTTCGCCCTAGTACTTGGTGATGCCTTTCTTGCCATTGCGTTGCTTTCACTTTCTGCTGTATGAAACGAGTTCTAAGTATGTTCGGCATAGGTTATTGCTAGGTGGAATCATGTAAGTTCTGCCTATTACTATTGCTGTGGTGTTCTATGTAAATTGCATTTAAGTAGCTAATTAGCGGATTGCTCATTTTACGTTTGGACAACTTATAGCAGCATCATGTGTAAATGAAAAGCCATATTCGCCATGTAAAGGAGCGAAATTTGCATATCTAATTCGGATTGTATAGGTTAGAGTGTAGTACACTATTGCTTGTCGGTATAAGCCGGAAATAAAAAAAAATACATAGTTCATTGCTGCTTAGCCTTGTGTCGCTTATCGCTGTGATTAGCTTGTAAGGGGCGGCAAAAATCAGTCGCGTGTAGAGCAATAGCTGGCTCACTTCCTGGGTACCCGGTAGTGACTTAATTTTGCTTCTACAAATGGAAATTTACTAGCGTAATAGTTACTTGTTTTCGCTCTCTGGATGTCTTATTTTCGACGGAATCTACACAATGCCAGGACGTGACATGGGTAACCCGGTATCGTCCTTAAGAGCGGCCAAATCATTCCACGCCTATATATTTACATCCTCTGTTTTTTCCTGACAGTATTTGCGTTTAACGCTTATTAAATTGTGTTGTTATCACTCCATCTTGTTTATTTATTCGAGTATGAAATAATACGTATTGCAGTGCAAAAGAACCATAACTCTACCTCGTGCTGTCTTTGAGTTATTTCCCTTTGATCGTCATTTTTACAGCATTTTCTGCTTGTCTGGAGCATAATTTTGTCATCTCCAGTCCAATTGACTTGAAACTTGGTATGCATGTTTGTTGCAATATTACGGAGTACAGTGCACAAGAACAATAACTCTACCTAGTGCGGATTTCGAGTAATTCCACTTTAATCTTCATTTTTACTGTATTTCTTGCTTGTCTGGAACGGAACTTTGTCACCTCAAGTCAAATTGACTTGAGACTTGGTAAATATGTTTGTTGCATTACCTGCCCTTAACGATTATTATACCCCCTTGACAACTGGTGGTGGGACGGGCGTATCTTGCGACAATTTGCAGCTCTTGTTTAATTATAATAATCTACACGAGCTTTCGGCGGTACAGCTGCCTTCTTCTAGTGTGATCCTGTGATACATTGCCTGCAGTTGTTTACGCAACGTCATTGACTCATTGTCATCAACGTCATTGGACGTTGCGTAAACAACTGCAGGCAATGTATCACAGGATCACACTAGAAGAAGGCGGTAATACCGCCGAAAGCTCATGTAGATTATTATAATTAAAATTTGCATTTCTCAAGAAGAGGAAATCATTTTTGGTCAGGTTTATCTTTTACTAGTAACATGTATAATATTATTGCCAAGCCACTGGCTGCCTTCCCATGAAGCCAACATAAAAACAATGATCAGCCATGAAAGAGAGATTAATCCTGTCACAATGACCATGAATTTATCAGCAATTTATCATCAATCAATTAAAAGCAGTTGATCAAGCTGGGGACTTAAATAGTACAGATAACTGTCCCCAAAGGCGATGTTACTTTCTGACTGGTCGCCTCTGGGTACAGAGACGATCAAGACAAAATCAGTTGAAAGCTCCACACAGAGTTTTTTCGCAAGTTTGAACTCTCATAATTTCACAAATAGAGCATAAAACTAGGATTAAAAGATACAGTGGAACCCCGTTATAACGCTATTGGTGGGAGCCACGATCGACAACAGCGTTATATCCGGGGTTAAGTGTATAATGCTGATTCCCCCCCCCCCCCAGCCCATCTGCCAACAATTGCCAGAAGTATGGCTTTTATTAATTACTGTTATTTGCCTGTATATTCAGACAAAAATGAAATAGTAATGTTCCAAATACTTAAACATAGACATGCGTATTTACGTTTAAACATTTATTTATTGGACATTAAACAATTTGGATTCTTTTGCATGTAACGTCAAAACGATTCCCAGTTAGTTTCTATTACCATATCTGGTCATTCAAACAACGTTACAACTACATAAAAGAACTTATTTTACCTTTAGGACCACTTTTACTAGAAATTATTCAGCCGCTGTTTTGCTTAATTACAGCCAGGTCCATTCCGAAATTAAATAAAACGGTATCATGTTGGATTGCAGACGGTGCCGCCACCATGTTTTTCAATCATGTTGACGATTGCATAATGAATCCTAATCGACTGTGACTAACGAAATCTCTTTCAATAATCAAACGAGACAAGACCCGATAGACGTGATGAAAGTCAAAATGAAAAACAACGTGAGGCAAGGTCTATAAATTAGACTACGGTGGAGGGATCTAAACTGTTTGTAATATAGATCCTGTGTGGACAAGTCTTCCATCTTGAAATAAACAGGTCCTTAGTATGTTCTTACCATTTCTAGGCAAAACAGAAGTAGCTTTCTACGAATACGATTTCGATCTTAGTTCACCTGCGGATGGTACAGATCAAAAATCAGACTGCACGTTCTTTGAACTCTGATATTTATCTACACCGTCCGCAAATTAGACTACAGTGGAGGGATCTAAACTGTTTGTAATATAGATCCTGTGTGGACGAGTCTTCCATCTTGAAATAAACAGGTCCTTAATATGTTCTTACCATTTCTAGGCAAAACAGAAGTAGCTTTCTACGAATACGATTTCGATCTTAGTTCACCTGCGGATGGTACAGATCAAAAATCAGACTGCACGTTCTTTAAACTCTGATATTTATCTACACCGTCCGCAAAGACTTGAACACTTTACTACACTTTAACGACCCTGAGAAAGAAAGCTTTTGAAAAGCATGTAGAAAAAAGGAGAAAATTTTTTAAACCAGCATTTCCTCCTTTCACCACATTGTTTCTGCCCTTCAATGAACGGATTTCAAATTTGGCTCACTTTTTTCGTATGTATATTGTGTAGTCGGTAGAAAGACAGTCATTCGGCTATTTTCTGAAAATTTTGTTGTGACCGAGATAAAAAAATGCTTGATATGATGCTAAAGTTAAATGGATTAATTACCGATAAATGAAGAAGAGAAACATGGTTTTGTATTCAACAAAGCTTTATTTTTTGTAATCATGGGGATAACACAGGTTTTCAACCATTTCCCTCTAAGGAACGACTTTTCATGCTTCTGCAGAAGATGCATTTAGAAAACGTTGTGAAAAAATGGCAAAACTGCTTACATAACATTGAAAAGTCGGGAAAGATTTAACCCTTACGCTTCTTTCAGGACTTAAGTTGCTGTAGCGGCATCTGTAGATCAAGATCAGACTGTAGACTAAATGTCTTGTCTGATCTCTGATTGTAATCTTCTCTTTCCGCTGTGAGGAGGTATTTCTTACATGAAAAAATAACTCACTGTCTCATTTCTTGTGCGTGTGTGTGTGTTATTTCAAGACTGAGAATTACTGTCAGTCGACTCGACTCTCGATGGTTTCATGTACATGATGGTTTTACGCACGATGTACAATTGTGCGTTCATCCACATTGAAAACAAATTTGCAAATTAAATGGGATCCAAAGTGATAGGACTTAGCCTTTCAAAGAATAGAAAGAATCACAAGATAATAAAAAAAAAGATGGTAACCAGCATATTCTTCTTTTCCCACATTTTTTTTCCCCAGACATTCCTCCTCAGAATTTAAAATACAGGGTCATTTAGTAAAGAGTTAACCCTTTACTGTACGATCCCAAGTGGAGAAGGCTATTGAAAATATTGTGTTTAAAGGAGAGCATGCTGGAAACAAGCAATTTCTCTTTTTCCCACACTGTTTTCTACACTTCCATAGAACACAAGCTCATTTGTATCAAGTTTGAATTTGTCTTCTGCAGATAATTTAAATTTGGAAGATCTTAAAATTTGTCATTGAGTATAGGGTTTAGGGGCACACCACTCCATGATGATTTTTGCACTTGAATTTGTACTTTCACCCTGTTTAGTTAAGACCCAAATATAGCAATCTAAAAGCTGTTTTTATACCCCTGCAAAACGAATGTTTTCGGGGGTATACTTGAATCAGACTGTCTGTCCGTCCGTCCGTGTGTCTGTCTGTGTAATCCTGAAAAAAAAAAATTGGTCAATTACAGCTCTTGCGGGGGTATTAAGTCACATCCTGTGACAAGTTCTAGTTTTTGCTGGGAAGTCTCACCATATTTGGACAGTGCTCATAGGTCAGACAGTTCAGAACAACAGAGATTCTTCTTTTTTTTTTTCGTTTTGGTAAGTTGGGATAATTAACATTAATTAGAGTTTGATGCATGAATGTAATCTGACTCTTTACTAAATAACAAAATTCAGGACTGGTCCAAACTGAAAGCATTTGCAGATGACAAAATTTAATATAAGTAAACATCGATTTTTTTTAGGGGGGAGGGGGGAAAGGATAAAAAACATTGTGGGAGAGGAAGAAAATGCTGGTGACAAGCATTTTCTGTTTATTCCACAATATTTTTAAAAAGTCCTTTTCACTGGTCATTAAAACTCAGGATTGTGTGGTAAAGGGTTAAGACAAAAGAAATTGCTTGTCTTAAGCAATTTCTCCTTTGTTACATGCTTTTAAATGTGGTCTGGTGCTAGATCAAATATAATTATTCCACTGTTGAATGTGTGTTTTAGACAGATAAATGATTTGCTTTCCTATTTTCATTCCACTGTCAACATTTTTTCTTGAAACTTGAAGCTTGGAAATTTGATTAAATGCCTATTTATATGTATAAGATACATAGTCAGTGGCGTTGTTCAATGAAAAAATAATGATAAAAAAATAGCAACATATACAAACATACAAAAGTCATATCATGAGCCAAATTTGATGTTAGCATCAACATTTTTTCTGTCATAATGCAGGAGCCAGTGTACCTACATATGGTTTGCAAGAGTTTCTTTTACCAGCACTAAGCATAACATTCTTTCCTAGCCAAGATTTGTTATAACTTTGTTGAGCACTGACAGAGGAATTCACTCTGTAGCAGTGACTACAGTATCATCAGTCCTAGAGAAGATCTTGGATGACTTTGGAGTAATTGTTTGTTTGGTTTATAAGGCCTTTTTAACTTAATTTCAGTTAGGTATCTAGTGCATCTATCGATGCTTTCATGGAGTTTCTTTTACCGTGAGTGCTTCAAACAAAATTCTTCCCAAATTACTGGCTGCTTTGGCACATAACCATCATCAGTGTTTCCATTTGAATAAAATTTTACTCAGTATGTAGAACCCACTGCAACTGAAATAGTTGAGTCAGTCCCAGTGAGTTCCTTCTGAGTCCCATGTTTGCTTGCTGAAATCTTTCTTTCAAAAGGCCAAATTGGGTTGTTGGATAAATAGAAGGTTAAAAAACAAAGATAACACTTTGTTTCTTCATTTCTTTTAAAAACCAATACTTGAAGGCAGCATCTTTCAAACCTTGGTTTTGGAAAGATTGCAGATGTTTTTCCTTTTTGGCAAGGGAAGCCATCTTCAGTTTCAGTATAAAAATTCTAATCAGCTATTTTCCTACAATCAGTCCCAGGGAAAGGATAGTATCTCCATAATGTGGGTAACCGGTCTAAGTCACAGACAAAGAGATCTTTTTTTTTTTTGACTTTGTTACAGCTTGGCATGATACTAAGATGTACTTACAAACACTTTAGTATTGCAATGGTCAGTTTGTAGGGAAGGTTTAAATCTTTGTATTTTACAGTGTTTTACTTTATTGATGAAGTTGACGTTTTCGTTTGCGTCCAAGGGACACAATTGACCTTTCTGCAAACCACATCATAGTAATGAAATCAATTTTTTCACTTGGAAGTGCTTTCAATTTCAATGAATTGTTAATTTGCACATTGGAAAATTGGCACATGTCATGAATGTTTCAGTTTGGTGTTAATTTTAACCCTTGGTGCGTGCAGAATATGCAGAGTGTGTAGATATAGATCAGATTGCAAATAGTATGCAGCTTAGTCTTGGATTTAAACGATTTGCTACTTACATTATTAAGCATACTTAAAGTAGATTTAAATGTCTTACTTCTATTCTGTTCAGTTTCAGAAGCTCACCTCAAAAGGCAGCTTATCTTAACTAAATCAACTTTTGATTTAGCCATACTTAAGTAGATTTAATAGCACATCTGATATTTCTAAGGGTTTGTCCATAAACTGTTAATTTGATAGGAAGTTGATAGGATGTTTGATTGCAAACCAAAATTGCCGCCCTAATCAACTTGACCACCTGTTGTCTTAGTATATCATCTTACGAACATGAAAGTTTGCAACAAATGCATAGCTCAAATTCAAACCGCATCTGGCGGGATTCGAACCCGTGCGGACAAATATCCTTGTTTTTCGAGGTTTAAAAGACCAATACCATAACCACTGAGCTAAAGAGAATTCTCCCTAACGCAGCTGTCAGGTATTGATTTTATACGGGAAAGCTATGCACTAAGGAAGGAGTGATCTCCCATAACACACCCCCTCTTAAATATCATCATTTTGATGACAGACAGCCTAATTAGGCAGTAAGTCTATTAATTAGACAACAAATGGCTCAATGGCCAATCCCGGACGAGCCCCCATCTTACAAACATGAAAGTTCGCTACAAATGCATAGCTCAAATACAAACCGCATCTGGCAGGATTTGAACCCGTGCGGACAAATATCCTTGTTTTTCTAGGTTTAAAATACCAATACCATAACCACTGAGCTAAAGAGAATTCTTCCTAACGCAGCCGTCAGGTATTGATTTTATACGGGAAAGCTATGCGCTAAGGAAGGAGTGATCTCCTGTAACAATCATAAGATAAAACAAACTACTGTCAATGATATTAACAAGTTTGTTAATTGACAGCACACTTAACACATTTTAAAATCATAAAATAACCAGTTTCCCTTATCCCGAAATCAAAACTTTTCTGTTCAATCGACAATCTATAAATATTCGAAAAGCATGTAATTCGATGTAATTTATCATTATCGAATAAGACGTTGAAACGACTGAACTAGCCTCAAAGAAACAATAAGCATCTTTAATTCCATTATTCTTTTGCAAAACTGAGGTTTGTTAAGGCTTTCTGGAGCTGGCGGACAATAGAATGACAAAGTTAGGAAAATGCATGGAATCCATATATTTTCAAAAACATATACATGCACAATATATGACGCTAGACAAAAAAGAAAATGAATTGACCCAACATGCCATTTTTATAATAATACATATACAAAACATCCTTCCAAAAATACTGCAAGAAAATTTAGGAGAGTGCTTTTTTGTAAGTGCCAACAGTCTTATCACTGTAGATGAAAAATGTTTTGTCTTGCTACTTGCTTCTTTTTTATTGATTAAGAAGCAGCTAGGAACCGACTTACGAGCTTGTTACCACTCACCGTAAATAATAATATCTATATCTATTTTTTTGCAAATACTTACTTAAATAACAATTATACACACCTTTGTGCATATAACGATTCTTATTGATCCATTATGGATTAATCTGTTCATGAGCTCTTCCACATATCCATGTTTTTCGCTTTGGAAATGGGACAAATTTAACTCTCCCCCCCCCCCCCCCCCCCCCCGCAGTCTATCTGGATAACGATTATCAGTGTCACACAATCGGTAACTACACCTTTTCACCATTTCACAGATTTTTATTGATTGATAACACAAACTGCTGATTTGACAATTAAATAGATACGATCAAATTATCACATGTTTATAACAAATTGTGTCTAACTTTTTTGTTTACATGACGCCCAATGCTGCGTTTCGGTTGGCCGATAAGACATGTCAATCAAAATCGGCAGAAAGTGTCAATTAGCTTTGATAGTTTGCGTCCCAGCTGATATTCGTGCATGTACAGGGTGATTCATAATATCTGATACAGTTTCAATCCTTAATATTTGTTTTCTACCGGCACATACCTTGTTATAACTTTAATCACAGTACTCTATCATGATAACAGTTTTGTTTGATATACAGTGTTAAGTACTTTAAATACAAGTTGACATGTTAAATAAAATAGGTCAAACTTTTTGACTACGTTCACATGATAATTATGCTCTATATTACTTCCATTCTGGGCTATTACAAGGTCAAGCCTCTTTTGAAAGTTTGCCATCACAGATGAACACATTTCTGGCAGTGGCCAGTGAACCTATCCATGCTTTCATGGAGTTTCTTTTACCAGTAATCTGCACAATATTCTTTCCAAGCCACCAGCTGAAAGTCATGTGATGCATCCATCACATGACAACAAGACAGCTTCTGACTGGTCAGTATATCTAATCAAAGCGTTGAGAACACTAAAGTGGTATTTGTCAAGGAAACCATTGTGTGGAATTAATAATTTGAAAGAAAAGGAGAAATATTATTCAAATATTGGCTTGAAAGTCAACCTACGAAGCAAATAAGTAATTTTTTTTGTTAAAGGGAGTGTACTCATGACAAAGTTAGGATTATTTGTGTATTGGTGGTCTCCTGTTGATCATTAGGAGGAGTCAGGAGTAACGTCCCTTGACAATAGGATGCATGATGGATAGAGAGAAAAACCATGTGAATATATCAAATAAAATTAAGTTTGTAACTGAAAACTATGATTTTGAAATATATTTGGCCGTTAACATATAATTCCCAACATTAAAATCAATTATTTTGATATATAAATATTCATGCCCAATCAAATGGAGTAGCGCACAATCATGGGACGAACAAGCCATGGGACGAACTGGTTTTGGAATGAAAAAGCCCGAGACCAAGCGATCAGTAGACAAATTTTGTATATATCATTGCACCAATAGAAAGATATGGGCGAGTGAAGCTATTTTCGATCAAGAATTAATATTTTCACGATCAATGGCCTCACCCAGTGTATTTTAACATGCCATTTCCAGTTACATATCTGAGTGCTACCGAAAAACTCATTTGTCTGAGAAAAATTGAGTTTAATTGGGTTTATTTCCTTCGACTTTGCACAAAATACGATACAGAGCTCCAGATAGAGGGAGTGATTTTGGTTTTAAAATTGAAATTGTTAATAATTCTCCACTAAACCCTATGTTGTGGTTATTCATTAGAACTGTCTCATCGAGACAATTCTGATGAGTACCCACAACATGGGGTTTCAAAGAGAAATAATGGATTTAGAATACCATCACTCCCTCTTATCTGGAGCTCTGATGATACATGGTCTTCAAAATTCAATATTGAACTCATAGTGGTATTGTCTTCGACAAATACCACAAAAACCACTAAACATCAGCAAACAGAGCAAACAAAAATGAACATGTCCAGACATCACCAAACACTGTTTGTTGATGTTTACTTGTGTTTGCTGACTGGTCTACACTAAAAAACTTTTGTTCGCAAACAACAGCAAACACAGTGTTTGCAGACAAATCTTACCTAGTGTACACGGGCCTTCACTAAAGAATAGCTTCTTGTTGTTCTTTATCCGGAATTAACTTTAAATGATGTTGTAAACATTATGTATGTTATAATCCCATGTTGTACTTTGTTTGTACCTGGGTGAATAAAAGGATTGTTCTGTTCTGTTCTGTTACTTGTCTGAAAAGTGCTAAATTGTGACATTGTATTTTATTTCTGTAGTTAATTTCAGAGCTCCAAATAACATAACCCCAAGGGACACTTTCTTTCTTCAAGTAAGACCCTTATAATTGCAATGTCAGGGTTTATAATGTCTATAATATCTCAGCAAAGCAGACAGTGTAGATCAAAGATTAGACTGTACATTTTGGCCACAAAGGCAACTATAGTAACAGTACTGTTGTGAAAGGTGTGTGAAGGGTTAGCCCCATCTCTTTTCCAGATGACAAACTTTTAGGCTTGTCCATTTTGAAAGCATTGTTTGATAAGAAAGATAATATGGCCCAAATAATGGCATTTGTATGTGAAAAATTTTGTGGGAAAAGGAGAAAATGCTGGTGACCAGCATTTTCCCCTTTTCCTAAAATATTTTCTACAAGTCATTATAGCACAGGATTGTTTGGTTAAAGCTATATTGTTTAACCCTTTACCAAACAATACTGTTTTAAAGACTCTGGGAAATTAAACTGTTGAAAAAAATTGTTCGAAAAAGAGAAAATGCTGGTAGCTAGTATTTACTTTTTTGCCAACAATGTTTTCTACAGTATCAAATACAGATCCATCATTTCAGCCACATTTAATTTGTTGTCTGCAAATGCTGTCAGTTGGACCTGTCTAAGTCTCTGTCGCTTGGTAGTAGTAGGCATCCTTCAGTCCGTGGAAGATGGATTTACGCCTGTCGAAGTGGTGGATGAGCACTGTCTGCTGTGACTTTACAGGCTGATTCTTGATCTTCATTGTCGGTTGCATCCATTGCACGTGAAGACTGGTGTGTTTGTGTGTTTGATTTGTTCTGTCTGTTGGCTGGCTTTCCTTTTGAGTCGCTTGGCTTCATTTTGTAGATGTAGGTTCTTTTCGCTTGTGGGGAGGCCCTTGGTAAAGGCTTGATAAATCACAGTAACCTTGTTGCTTGGTAAAAGCTTAATAAATCACAGTAACATTACCTGGAAATGTTGGGAACTTACAGTTTTGACTCTAATAAAAAAGTAGAAAACATTGCAGGAAAAGGAGAAAATGTTGGTTATCAGCATTTTCTCCCTAATACACAATGTTTTCAAAGGTTTCTATTTTGGGGTTGTTAAAGCCCAGGTTTGTATGGTAAAGACATAAAAACTGTAATTCTTACTGCATAACGAAAATACCTTTGATGAGATAGTTTGATATCATTGATTGTGTAATATGGGACCTAGATCTGGCTGCTCAGAACAAGATCAGACTGCTCATTTTTTGCTATCTGATTTTGATCTACACTGTCAGCAAAATTTTATGGAATTTTAACTCCAGTGGCGTTAACAGGGTAAACTCTTTCAAAACAATGAATAAATGAATGAGTGTTGTTTTATGGCGCATCGATAGCTTTGGTCATTTAGCGCGCATATCTGTGTTAAAAGATAATAAAAGTGGAATTGTTTCAACCGAATAAAATTTGAATACATTAATAATAATTAAAGAGTTAATTAAGAAGTATTATGTGTGATCTTCATATGCATAAAGGGCATTATTGAGTGACAGGGCAATCCCTATCTACTCAAAAGTTTTAAATGATAAAGTTAAGAATGTGATAAAAAGATTTGAAAAAAAATGTTGGATTGATAGTAAGAAGTTTTTAAATGAAGAAGAAATATGTGTCATTTATAATGTGTATAAAATATGATACTGAGTGGCTGGGCATTCCCTGCCTACTCCAAAGTTTTAAAAGGTAAGACTGAGAATATTTCTTTTCCTATGAAATGAGTGTTAAAACTGGTAAAGCATGGAGCCTCCAATGGGATCAGTATACTCCTATTAAAGAGGCCCTGTCTCCAATGAGATAAGATGCCCCCAAGAGGGCTAATCCTCCCATTAAGGAGATGCAGACTGAAGATAAAAAGGATTAAATGGTAGAGATACGGGATTACAACACAATGTTAAAAAAGGTAATTAAGAAAGTATCACAGCTTGTTGTATAGACCAATCTCTTTGATGAAGGTGATAATTGAATCAATGCTGACTGTGTCAAAGAGGTTGTGCATATTGTCAACATTGTAGTATTACTCACGAATTGGCTGAAAGTCAATGCAATCTAATAGAATATGTTTAATTGTAAGGTGTTCATTGCATGGAATACATTCTGGTGCATCTTTTCTGGCTAAAAGCCAGGAGTGTGTTAACCGAGAATGTCCAATTCGAAGCCTTGTGATTATCACCTCTTCTCGACGAACAGACCTGTAAGAGGGGTACCACTCGCCAAGGGGTGGTTTAACAGAATGAAGTTTGTTGAAATGATCTGCATCCCACTGGGATTGCCAAAGAGATTGGATGAAAGGTAAAATGGATGCTTTAAAATCTGTGTATGGCATTTTAAAATGAGATATGGGTAGAGACAATGCCGACTTGGCAAGTTCGTCGGCCTTTTCATTGCCTCGAATACCCATGTGACTAGGAAGCCAGCAAAAAACAAATTTGTTTGTATCAGAGAGTGAGGAAATTCTCTCGAGAACAGCACAAATAGATGGGTTTTCAGTTTTTTGGTTATAGAGAGCCTGGAGTGTAGAGAGGGAGTCGGAGAACAGAAGAAAGCGGTTAGATCTACTTTCCTCAGCTAGGCTCAAAGCAAGATCAATTGCCTTCACTCCAGCAGAAAAGATTGAAGAGTTGTCAGGAAGGCGACATTTCTTACTCTTTTTACCAAATACTGCTGCTGCTGATACAGCACACCCATCTTTAGATCCATCTGTATATATGGGTTTATACGAGTTGTACTGCTCTTTTAATTCCTGATATTGAGTTTGGAAAACAACTCTATCTGTGGTTGATTTCTTGTGGGCTAAAAGGTCAAATCGAAATTCAGCAGCTTTAATCAACCATGGAGGGGTATCAGGAATTTTGTTTTCACAAATGGCATCCATGTCAACATGGAGATTGTCTAGATGTTGTTCCATGCGAATACCAAATGGAGGAATTGCATTTGGCTTCCTGGCAAAAAGGTTTTTACATCCAGGGTTAAAAGCTAGTTTGTGTGTAGGGTTGGATGGACTTGCTTTCAACTTCAGAAGATACTGGAGAGATAGCTTGAGTCTTCTTTGAGAGAGTGAAGGCTCATTAGCCTCTACATACAGGCTGTTAACGGGAGAGGTTCGAAAAGCCCCAAGGGTCAGGCGTAAACCCTGATTGTGGATTGTGTCAAGGATCTCCAAGTATGATTTGCGGGCTGAACCATACACGATGGAGCCATAGTCTAACTTGGAGCGAATGAGGGAACGATAGAGATGTAGAAGGACTTTTCTATCAGCTCCCCATTCTGAATGAGCAACTGTTTTGAGAAGATTGAGGGCCTTGTAGCATTTCTTTTTAAGTGCTTTAATGTGAGGCAAGAAGGGTAATTTCCTGTCAAAAATGACACCTAAAAATTTGAATTCTGGTACAACTTCAACTCTTGTGTTGTCAAGATGTAGCTCTGGGTCTGGATGATGACCTCGTAACTGACAAAAGTGAACACATTTTGTTTTGGTCTTTGAAAACTTAAAACCGTTTTCATCAGACCATGTTTGAAGTTTGTTCAAACATTGTTGAAGTTGTCTTTCGATGATAGCCATATGGCTTGATCTAAAACTTATGACAAAATCATCCACATATAAACAGCAATCCACACCAGGGTTAAT
The DNA here is from genome assembly GCA_946811185.2 of Hippopus hippopus. Lineage (NCBI taxonomy): Eukaryota > Metazoa > Mollusca > Bivalvia > Cardiida > Cardiidae > Hippopus > Hippopus hippopus. The sequence goes on along the minus strand of OX328098.1, from coordinate 61,430,720 downwards.
AGCCTTTATAATACTGTTGATCTTGATACTAAAAAGTGTCACAGAGAGGATACATCCTTGTGGCACACCCATTTCTTGTTCCCTTGCATCTGACAAGGTAGTGCCTACCCTCACTCGAAATAGGCGATTATTTGAAAAGGAGGATATAAAAAGAGGTAAGCGGCCTCTGAGACCAAAGTCATGCAAGTCCTTTAAAATTCCATATTTCCAGGTTGTGTCATAAGCACTATCCAGGTCAAAAAATACTGATACAACATGTTGTTTTTTTATGAAGGCTTCTCTAAGAAAAGTTTCAAAGCGTATAAGGTGGTCAGCTGTACTGCATTGACGTCTAAATCCACTCTGAACATCAACAATGAGATTATTTTTCTCTAAAAACCAAACAAGGCGGGTGTTGACCATTCGCTCTAAAGTTTTACATAGGCAACTAGTGAGAGCTATGGGTCTATAGTTGTTTGGGTCAGAAGTATCTTTCCCTGGTTTTGGAATAGGGATTACTAAAGCTTCTTTCCAGGAAGAAGGCAAATCACCTTTTTGCCAGATATCATTGAAAATATCAAGTAATATTGATAGAGTGGTATCTGGTAAATGCTTTAGGAATTGATAATGTATCTTGTCTTGACCTGGAGAGGAATCATGGGCTTTATCTAAAGCAGACTTGATTTCTTTGAATGAAGATAGTTTATTGTAAAACTCAAGATTGTTGCATTTGAAATTCAGCCTTTTCTTTTCTTCTTTAACTTTATTCCTCTGGAACTTTTCAGAGTAGTTTTCAGATGAAGACTTTTTGGCAAAAGAATCGGCTAAGGTATCTGCAATTTCTTTAGGGTTTTCAATATTAGTATTGTCTGCAGAAAGATGCCTAACTGGAGATGAAACACTACCTCTATCTTTCTAATCATGTCCCAGACTTTTTTTGTAGATGTTCTAGCATTTAGTCTGGAAACAAAATGCCTCCAAGACTTACATTTGCTACTTTTGATAGTTTGTCTGGCTTTTGCCCTGGAAATGTGGAAAAGGTTATGGTTTTCCAAAGTAGGTCTCAGATTGAACTTTCTGAGAGCCTCTTTTCTTTCTTTTATAGCCGATTTACATTCTTCAGTGAACCATGGCTTGTTTGGGCGTTTTGGCTTTGTCGAGGTCTGTGGCACTGACTGTTTTGCTGCATCAATAAGCAGCCGTGAAAACAATTCTGCAGGATCCCCACAATCTTCAAGTCTTTCTCTTGTTATTGTTTGTTCACAGAGAACTTGAAAAAGGTCCCAGTTAGCTTTGGAGAGTTTCCATCTCTTGGGACGTTCACATGTAAATGGTTCAGAAGATGTAATAAAAATTGGAAAGTGGTCACTTCCACAAAGGTCGTCTCCAACCTTCCAGTTAAAATCCTGAAGCAAAGCTGGGCTTCATAGAGATAAGTCAAGAGAAGAGTAAGTCCCAGTTGCTGGATGAAGATATGTTTTTGAATTATTGTCATTCATTATTGACAATGAGTTATTACAAATGAAGTTCTGCAATTGTAGGCCTCTATGATATGTGTCATTGCTACCCCAGATAATAATGTGACCATTGAAATCTCCTGCCAATATGAAAGGAGATGGAAGCTGTGAAATAAGATTATTGAACTTGTTTTCATTTATTGGAGAACTTGGGGGAAGGTATATGGAACAAAGGGTAAGAGAAGTGTGAAGAGAAAGTCTCACAGCAACAGCTTGAAGGTTTGAGTTGAGTTGGATGCTCTTGTGTGGGATAGTATTGTTGACAACTACAGAAACCCCACCTTGGGCTCTGTCACCCTGTGTACATACTTTACTATAGACAGAGTGATACTTAAAATTGACTAAATCCGATTCCTTTAGAAAAGTTTCTTGCAAGCAAAGAACGACAGGCTTATGATCATTGATAAGAAGGGATATTTCTTCAAAGTTAGCCTTAAGGCCTCGACAATTCCATTGGATAATTGTATTTGTCATCACACTAATAATAAATAAAAAAGTAAATAAATATAAAAAGATGAAAGTGTGATGCATTAGCTGAGATTATTATGACTTGATGACTTTGGTCTCGGGTAAAGAGGACGACCAGCTATTTGTTTCTTTGTTCATTGTATCTTTGCACTGGCCCCAGACGCTGGGTTGATCACCGTCTGAGATATCCCCCTCCAGTATCTCCTCCGCGTCCATATCCTCCAAGGTCTCAAATCTGTTGGAGGTGTCCACATGAGAGTTATCTGCTTTAGTTTAGACGTGTAAGCTACTTCTGTTTGACTGCGGTGAGATGATTGCTGATTCAGCACCATCTTCAAAACATCGTTCATTAGACTTATTTTTCCTCCTCCTTTGACCTTTCTTATTCCCTTTTGAGGGGGGTAGTTGTTTCTCCTTTCTTTTCAACAGATGTAGATGTCAGCTAAGATGAAGGTTGTTTCTGCGTTGACCACTAGGATGAAGATGAAGAGGAAGGTTCGGGCATTGTTTTAGATGCTCCTGAAGTTGGACGAGGTATAACATCAGCTGCTTTGGATGATGCTGTTGATTCTTTTTGGGGTTTTGAAGATGTAGTTGCTCTCTTGGAATTAGGAAGAGAAGAAGAAGTTTGTTGGGGGTTGGAAGTGGATTGTGCTGCAGGTATAGATTTACTTGATTCTGGAAAAGTACTACATGGTACAGGTTGACTTCATGTTGAAGGCTTTTTCGATGTTAAGGCTTTGATCTCCTCAGCCATCTCTGGGAATTTGGTCAGAAATAATTTTGTGAGGAGATCACAGTTTGGGCAGTCTATCTGTTGAACAGATGCAACATTTGCATAACTTGCTGTGCTCAATAGGTATTGTTCATCCTTTCTACGTTGCTGAACCATTTTTCTTGCATCAGGGAAGGTAAGGTTTTTCTTATACTTTAGAGATAGAATTTCTTTTTCGTCTTTCCACATTCTACATTCTTTTGAATATGAAGGGTGAAGAGTTTTGCAATGAAAACATGATACAGGATTTTCACACTTGGCTGGATCATGGTCAGGGCCTTCAAATGCACATTTGGGACAAATTTGATTGTTGGTGCATTTAGACTCATGGTGCCCATATCTCTGACATCTGAAGCAACGCAGAGGACTTGGATCATAGACTTCAACCTTAACTGATTGGAAGCCTATCTTAATTGAAAAAGGTAGACTCGAAGATGAAAAGGTAAGAATGTATGTGTCTGTATCTCGTCGAACACCATTTCGAAAAACCTGAATACGTTTGACATCCGATACAGACTGAGAAGAGAGATTGAATTTGATTTCATCTAAAGATGAGCAAAAGGCCAAGTCTTTACATTGAATGATTCCTTTGCAGGTATTCTATGTTTTGTGAGGGAAGATTGTCACAGCAATGTCAAAGAAAGTGTTATGCTGCATTAAGTTCAAAGTTTGTTGTTTAGAATAGCATTCAACAAAAAGGGTATTATTTTTCAGTTCTTTTACAGATTTGGGTGTGCCTAAGCACCTAGATAGTTCTTTCTCTATTACAAAAGGAGAAAGCTTTTGTTACAGGCTTTAAGATGTCTTTTGATTCAATTACCAAAAAACAAGGGAAGTGAGCAGTCTGATGAGATGTTTGATTGGATAGTAGTTTAGAAGGAGAATCTATATCTGAGTCACTATCTGAAAGTGTCCGCTTGGCTTTTTTTTTTTGGTTTGTCATAGTGTTAATAATATTTTCATCACCGACGCTCCCACCCATCTCGTTGTGAAAACAGAGCGATAAAATGGCCACCAGGATCCTGTTGTCAAACGACACGAGTTGCAGCCCACGGCAAACAGGCAGGCACAGTGGGGGGGGGGTCTTACCCCTGCTGTAGTGCGACAGCTGAGGGTTTGTTCCCCGAATGCCTACTCCTATAAAATAACATAGGGTGTAGGAAAGTAGGCCCCCTAATCCCCCCTCCCAGATAGGTGTTAATTAAATCTGGTAGGCGTTCAGAGAACACACCCAGCTGAGCTATTTCTATTCCCCCGCCCAGCTGGGGGTATTCAAAACAAACCTGAGTTTTAACAACCCAGAGGTAACCAGCATTTTCTCTTTTTCCTACAGCGTTGAGCTATTTCTATTCCCCCGCCCAGCTGGGGGTATTCAAAACAATCCTGAGTTTTAACAACCCAGAGGTAACCAGCATTTTCTCTTTTTCCGACAGTGTTTTCTACCTGTTCAAAAACAACTCTCATTAAAGCCATATCTAAATATCTGCTTCCAAATGCTTTCACATTGGACGAAATTGTCTGAAATTTTGTGGTTTAGTAAAGATTTAACCCTTTATAGCACAATCCCATCTTTTCACGACCTCCTGGAAGAATGCTTTCGAAAACATTATTGGAATAGAAGGAAATACTGGTAACCAGCATTTTCTCCTTTTCCAACAATGTTTTCAACCCTTGCAGAAACAAATTCCAATTTTTTAGTCGCATCTATTTTATCTCTCTCCTGTTGACGACACCAGAAGCTTTTGTAGACAGTGCAGATCAAGATCAGACTGCACAGAACATGCAGTCTGATCTCTGATCTACACTGTCCACCACTTTATTTTAGATTAAGGCCAAACTGTCACTTCATCTTGCAGTGGAACTATATTTACAGCCCATGAAAAAGAGTAAATTATTTACTTGGTAGTGAAAGAGTTAGTTCAAACAAGTCCAACATTTTGTTGTCTTATAAAGAGTTAAGGGTAGACAGTAGGTAGAGTAAATGCCATTTTTTTCAATACAAACTTTACAGGAATTTTAATTCTTCCAATTTCAATAAAAAGTCTCAAAATATGTACTATGTAACCCTTTACCAAACAATTACACATTCTCGCCGCCCTAAAGAAGATGGTTTCTGAAAACATTTTGGAAAAAGGTGAATTTAACAATAATAACTAATAATTTTTCCTTTCTCTATCAAAGTTATATCCCAGTTCGAAAAGGAATAATTGTCTATCTTTTGAGCCCTATAGGAATTGTCATTTTCAAATGAGTCTAATGTTTTGCTACCTCGTAAACATTGGAAGAGGAAACTGATCGAGGTATTGAAAAAGGCCAGACAACCGTGACTGGTGTAAATGACAGGATTCTCTCTGATGTCTATATTTGTATTTCAAACCTTCCTCCCCAGAGCCCAGTGGCTCATTCGGCAATCCTTGGGTGATCCATTGATAAAATTTCGGTTGTATTACGATGGGTGATGTGCACCTGCACAGTGTATTTTTTTGCCAGTTTACCTCTCTTAACCCATTACCAAACAATCCCGGGTTTTCACGATCCTGGGAAAAGAGGCTTTTGAAAACATCATGGGAAAAGGAGAAAATGCTGGCAACCAGCATTTTCTCCTTTTCCCACAATGTTTTCTGCTCTTTCAGAGAGCTTAAGCTAATTTGTACCAATGTTGAATTTGTCGTCTGCAAATGCTTTGAAATTGGACTACTCCAAAATATTGTTGTGTGGTAAAGAGTTAAATTTGTAAGGCTGCTCTTAACTCTTTACCACACAGTTCCAAGTTTTAACTACCCTGGTAAATAAAGCTTTTGAAAACATTTTGGGAAAAGGAGAAAATGCTGGTAACCAGCATTTTCACCTTTTCCAGCAATGTTTTCTGCCCTTGCACAGCCACAAAGCATGATTTCAACCATATCTGAATTGCTGTCAGCAAATGCTCTCAAATTGGATGACTCCAAATTTTTGTCGTTCAGTAAAGAGTTAAAAGAAGAAACCAGGAGTCACAATTTTTTATTCAAATCTTTCTAAATATATTTTAGTTGACAAACAGTTTGTACATTTAATTTTTAACATGGTTTACCAATTAACTTAGCAGATTTCAATGACATGTGATAGATGTAAATAACTTCACCATGGTTGCTGATGTTGCTAGTTGATTTACATTGCTGCTGCCATGTTTAAGATCTTGTGACTGACAGTACATCAATTTGGATTGTTGATACAGACAAGGTTAGATGTAGTTACTGAATCAGCTGACAAGCTGTCCTATTGCTCAGTCAATAGCGTACAGGACTTGAAATAGGGGGATAACTGGTTCAAATCCCAACCGAGGCCTATTTCTGTCCAAAAATTGATGACAGTTGTTGTGACAAGATTAGCTCCTTTCTCACCACTGATAATCACTGATCATTTGGTTAACGTTAACGTTAACAAAACATAAAATTTAGACTTTTCAATATTGAAAGCATTTGAAGACCACTAGTGAAATATGGCTAAAAAGATTATGGGAAAGGGTTGATGGAAAAGGAGAGAGTGTTGGTTAACAGCATTTTTGTTTACTTATTTCCACGCCACGCCCGGGTGGCTCAGTGGTGAGCGTGTCGGACTCATGACCTGGTGGTTGTGAGTTCGATACCCGGTTGAGGCGAACTTTCTCTCCGGCGTATTTTCGCCTCTCACCTCTGCTGAAGCATGTGAGAAAAAGTAGTCGGTGGCTTTGGAAAGAAAGTTGTGTTAGTACTGGTGTGAGAAAGCCAGGAAACACATGTGCGTCACCGACTGCCATGATATGACCTTAGCTGTTAAAGTGGCGTTAAACCCCAATACAACCAACCAACCAACTTATTTCCACAATTCATCGATGTCTTCAAAAGACTGTCTGTATGATAGGGGTATTATTTTTGTCAATGTGTCAGAATTAATATTGAAACTTAAACTTTTAGTGAAATAGAATTTTAACTAGATGAGGGCGGCGGAATGAAATTGCAGTTATAAGTGTATACAGTATCATGTATTAAACCTTATGGCACAATCTAGAGCTCTTTCAACCCTGAATAAGTGAAATTCGAAAACATTGTGGGAGAGGGGCTATTGCTGGAAAAGAGCATTTTCTTCTTCTCCCACAATGTTTTCAACCATTCCAAAGACAAATCCTTTTAACCGAGCCATAATTTTATTTGTGTACAAATGCTTTTCAGGTGGACAAGTCTAAATTTTTGTTGATTGGTTTTATGGTTAAGTGTCAGGGTGAAATAGAAAACTGAATGAGAGGAATGAAATTGCAATATTGATAGGTACTGTGTCATGTATTCATTTAGTGCTGTATTAAACCTTTACCACACAACAGAATCTTAAACTAGTGAAATCATTTGTAGACCACAACAGAAACATGGATCAAATGACAGACTTTGCCTTTGAAAAGGTAGAAAACATTGTGGGAAAAAAAGAAAATGCTGGTTAACAGCATTTTCTTCTTTTGGCACAATGTTTTCAAAAGCCTTCTTTTTCAGGGTTGTTAAAAGTCGGGATTGTGGTATAAAGGGTTGAACCCTTCACCAACTTATAATGCGTTATGTACAAACCTCAGAGACACGGCTTTTAAAAATATCATGAGGAAAGGAGAAAAGGCTGGTAACCAGCATTTTCTCCCTTTCCAACAGCGTTTTCCAACCTATAAAAGACAATTGTCACCTTCAGTCAAATTTAAATTGTGTTGTCTGCTAAAATACTTGGTTTTATTTTGTTGCCAAGTAAAGAGTTAACTGCTTGGCTTCCATTTGGCCTCTAGCCAGGCAACAAAATTTGAGATATGTTTAAATTCAAAGCAGTGATGTACACAACGAATCAATGTTGCCATACTGATTGAATTTGTCTTTAATGCTGTACCAAATGACAAAATTTCAGCTTGTCCGAATTGAAAACATTTGTGGTCTTTATTACAAAATACATGTGAGGTGTGCTCTGTGAAAAGGGGGCTAAATGCATCTTTGTGATCCATGTTACCAAGCAAGCCATCACGGATCCATAATAGACACCTTTTCCAACCACCCACTTAATCCTGAGGTAGACTGGTGCTTGGACATACAGAAAATTGACTTATAGCGAAAAGTTTCAGCCCAGGTCAGCCTGCGCGGACTGCGCAGGCTGACCAGGGTTGATACTTTTCACAGATGCATAAAGCCCCTTTTTCACAGGGCATAGTTCATGTATGTGTGACTCAAAAGTTGAAATTTGTTCAGGTACAGATAGAAAACATTGTAGTTATCCAGCAGTTTCTCCTTTTCCCACAATGTTTTCAAAAGCTCTCTCTAAAGGGGTCGTTAAAAGTGGCAATTGTTTTGTAAAGTGTTAAACATTGTGCAAAAAGTAAGTTAGTGTCAAGCCTTACAGTAGAGCGAAAAGGAGGTAATGCTGGAAACCTTTGTACAAGCACTTGGTCAACAATTTTTTTTTTTTCAAAACCCTCAAGTGGAGGAGTAAAGATTGTACATGTGTACAATAATTAGTTAACCCTTCACTACACAATCATTTCGATTGTGTCGTCCAATTTTTACCAAACTTCATAGAAATTATCCTGCCATTGTCCTCTTCAGAATTTCTAGAAAGAGTTTGATTCTAATTAAAACTCTGGTTGCCATAGCAATAAAACTAAAAAATATTGTAAATCTTTAAAAATCTTCTCGTTAGTGGTGGGCCGATGATCGACTATAGTCGAAAGTCAGTTGGTTTGGGATTGCGATAATCGATTGAGAAATCCTGGAATCGATTGTAGTCGGTACCCGAACTCACTCGGTCCCGAAACGTGAATACTGGTTTTTAGCGTTTGGTTTTTCGACTAATATTAATCACACTCTTGGATTCCACATGGTTGATAATAAATATAAAAAGTGGCCGAAAAATGAGCAAGAAATTTTTGTCCATGGTTGTCTTGACAAGACTTGACAAATCCGCAAGCTTCTCATTTGACCCCTGACCCCGGGTTTTGACGCATGGAAATTTGAAATGACCTGTCTCTGATGCTCAAAAATATCTGCCTAAATGTCAGTCTGACGCATGGAATTATCGTCTGAAGCTTCAATATAACTTAGCTCGCGTGCATCCAGCAGATATATTGGCTTTAATAAACATGATCAGTATCAAATGCGAAGGACACACGCGGCTCTGTTTATACCAGGTAATCAAGCTGGCGATTCATTTATGAAAACGAAACAAAGGTGTTGATCCTCTTATCTAGTGTAAAGTGACAGATTTCAAAGTTACCTGCAATTCAAAATGACAAATTCATGTTAAATCATGCAGTAATACCTCTCCAAAATATAACTGACATGAAAAATAGATCGCCAAGAAAAACCGTGAAAACCCATGACACTACAGTGATCAGCCTGGCATCGTCCGATCAGAGGCACTTCAAACTATTTTCTCATCTTTAATAATGAATTTAAAGAGTGAATTTACTCAAATCTCTGACTAAAACAATTAGTGGATGTTAAAATCTCTGTTCATGAGTGAAACGGGGGGGGGGGGGGGGGGGGTTGTCTGCAAATGCTTGAAAAATGAACAAGTATGAATTATTTTTTAACTAGTTTGGAAATTAAGATATAAGGACCAAAATAAATGGTATTAAATAAAACAAAGAATTTAATGGTAATGTATTTCCTTTGATTTTTAAAGTACAAAACATAACATCTTTTTAAACTTATTGTCATGTAGACAAATTGTCACAGTATTTAAAGCAAAAAGGCATTCTCAGTTCAACAGAGAAACCGATTGTACAACCGATAGTTAGTTGGTTTGCTCTTCCGGTTATAAAGCGATAATCAATTGTGATTTTAAACCGATTGCCCAACACTACTTCTCGTCCAAAACTAAAAGGCCTAGGGCTACGAAATTTTGCTTGTAGCTTTATCTTTTGCACATCTACCAAGATTGTCCAGGGGTCGAATTCCCCCTCCTCCCTTCAGGTTTCACAAATTTAACATGGGTTTATTTTGTGAAAACTTTAAAAATGTTCTTGTTCCTAACCTGAGACTTATGGCTACCAAATTTAGCATCAGCAGTTATCAAATGGACCTCTACCAAGATTGTTCAAATTAGCCCAAGGATCTTTAAAATTTGGCCAGCCACACAAGTCTCATGTTTTTCAAGGCCTTTTTATTGAGGAAACTTTGGAAATCTTCTTGTTTGTAAGCATACATTCTAGATCTGTATTATTTGGTATGGGGCTTTATATGGTCAAAAATAGCTTTGCCCTGGTGTCTTGACTTTCTTGTGGGATTTTACAGAGAAAACTTTGTATGTCTTCTATACTCTCTTCCATGGCCCACTTGTTTTTTTATCTACCGGTATACCAGATGACAAGCTTTCACACTCATCATGTCTCAGATATTGAATAAGAAGAAAAAGCTTGTTAACAACATTTTCTCCTTTTCCTTAGTGCTTTTCAAACCTCTCTTCCTCACCTGGGTGAAATCATGAATCATTGAAATGAGTTAATTATTTATCACACAATTTCGAGTTTTAATAACCCTAACAAAGAAAACTTTTGAAAACATAGTTGGAAAAGGAGAAAATGTTGGTAACCAGCATTTTCTCTTTTTCTCACTATGTTTTCTACCCCATTAAAAACGAATTCTGTCATTGGAACCACATTTAAATTTTCATCTGCAAATACTTTGAATTTTGTCCAGTCTAAAATTGTGTTGTTTGGTAGAGGGTTAAAAGTCACTGACTTCAGAATTTTGACCCTTCAAAGCCCCTGTAAAGTCCAAATACAGGTAATTTCACCGTTTATAACTCGAAATATATCGGATTACCCATCACAACACACATAATTATACAAGATTGGAGAACACTTGAACGAGTCAGTTACTGCATTGGTTGCCGTGATATACGGGTGCGAAAATGCATGGAGAAGCCTGTCGGTTTCAGGGACGCCATTGATCGAGACAACCTTCATTATCGTTCATGTAAATTCGAACTAGGCCTTCGAGAACGTCACATGATACCATTGCATCTCATTAGTGCTACACAGGACTACTGTTTTCACTTCCAATAGTATGTTATCGGAGAGTAAGATTACTCATTCTGAACCTGTTTTCTTATTTAGATGTAGTAAACTCTTCCTGTATTGATGATAAATGAGTAAGCGATGATCAGCCTGTGTCGTTTCTGTTTACGATGTCAATAAACTTACGTTTTTCAAGCCTAGAATGGGGACTAAATGATCAAGTGAATGAAGGGTTTGTTTCGACACCTTGAATGATCAAGTGGTGTTTACATCACTATCACGTCACTGCTGAGATTTACGACGAAAAATTGGTTAATCGTCGGCGATCATGGATGTAAACAAATAGATAATGCGGCATGGTAGGAACTGTTCTAGTTTCAAAATTCTTTTTTCTGCTATTCACTGGAACTTTTACAAACTGCACCTTTACATATCGTGCAAGTCATAATAATCGCCATATTTTTACATGGTAAAAATGAAATTTACTTTTATTTTGTAAACAGGCCTTTTTACATTTGGACTTTACTGAGACTTTAACATATGGCAGTATTTTAGACTTGTCCAATTTAGAATCATTTCAAAACGACAAAACCAGTGCTGTATGAAAGAGTAGAAAACATTATGGGAAAAAGAGTGAATACTGGGTACAACTATTTTCTGCTATTCCAACAATGTTTTCAAAAACCTTTTTGTGAGGTTAAATGGAACTTGGGATTGTGTGATAAAAGGTTAAAGAATTGGTCAGCAGTGGGAAAGAGTGGTGCTATTACTTAATTACACATTTCACTTTTTGACCAAACAAATACACCAAAGCTGAAAATGGGTGATCTAAAGAAAAGAGGAGTATTGAATCAATACAAGGCTACCATTTTTTGTCAATGATTTGTGTTTATACAGGATATGAACCCTTTGAGTGCTGAACTCAGATGAAATTGCATACAATATAGATTAAGATCAGGCTGCACAGAATGTGCAGTCTGATCTTAGATCTAAATTGTCTGCTTCTTTGTCGGATAGTCTGGCAAAAACTGCTATGAAATTGCAGTATTGGTATCTTTCAAGCTGTGCATGTGAATGTCTATTTCATTTATTTAGTGCAACAAGGGTCAACGCTTTACCAAACAATCTGTTTGTTTTAACAACCCAGAGGTAGAAAGCTTATGAAAAGCAGTGTGGTAAAAGGATAAAAAGCTGGTTACAGCATTTTCTCCTTTTCTTGCAATATTTTTCACTTAATCAAAGTAAAAATACTTTGATTTAAACGTACCGCATTTATAATGTTATCTGCAAATACTTAAGTGTAGCATTTTGATGTCTGGTAAACATGAAAGATAGGTCAGAATTTTATGATGGATAAAAAGTGTAGGGGGACATCGGATCTGTCTGATTGGACAGGTAAGACATAAAACAAAGGAGATTTCAAAGAAACTGATTATTTTGTGAGTACAAGATATTTCCTTTATTGTTTTAACTTTAAAAGTGTATTTCAAATCCCTTCTTTACAAAAAACTCTTTACAAAACCAACAAAATTCTAGACCCTTCCATATTGAAGGCTTTTGCAGACGACAAATTGAACCTTGTTCAAATGATGAAGTTTGCCTTTGAAAGGACAAAAACCACTGTGGCAATGTGGGAGAGAAAATGCTGGAGGTGAGCATTTTGTCCTTTTCCCACGATGTTTTTAAACACATTATCCCTCAAGGTTGTTAAAACTCAGAATAGCGTGGTAAAACATTAACCAAACAATCCTTTGTTTTATGAAACTTGAGTTTGAAGGCTTTTGAAAACATCATAGGAAAAAGAGAAAATGCTGGTATTGTCTCTTTCTCCCACAATGTTTTCTAGATTTCCAGAGACAAGTCCATCTATTCAAGCCACATTTAATTTTTTGTCAGAAAATGATTGATTTCAATACAACCTTATCTAAAATTTTGTCACTTCATTAAGAGTTGTGTACATCGTAGGGTGAATTTCGCTGATAGTATAGATGAAGATCAGACTGCACAGAATGGGCTACAGATATGGTTTGACAGAAAATATCAATGGTTAATTCTTTATAAATTAAACAACAAACATTTTGGACTTGTCCAGAGGAAACAAAATTTTAGACGATAAATATATGTTTTATTGGGATTTCCTTTGACAGTGTACAAAATATTATGGACAAGGCAGAAAGTCCTCAGCACTTTCTCCTTTTTCCACATTTTTTTTAAAAACTTTGTATCTCTGGGTAGTAAAAACTTGGAGATTTTTGGTAAAGGGTTTAAATTTACCTAAGTCTAAGATATTGTGACAGCCAGTGCACCTATCCATGCTTTCTTGGTTACCAATGAAAGAATGTCAATGTAAGGGTAGAAAGTTTTGTGGAAAAAATTACGGTTTCTGATATTTTCTGCTTTTACCACAGTGTTTTGAAAAGGATTCTTCTTCAGGATTGTCAAAACACTCATTTAGTAAAAGGTCATAAATACTGTTACGGGAGACCACTCCTTCATGCCGGTTTAAATACAATACCTAACAACTGCATTAGGGACAATTCTCTTTAGCTCAGTGGTTATGGTGTTGGCTTTTCGTCCAGGCATTCTAGGTTCGAATCCTGTCTGGTCCCTGTATTTCTGCTATGCATTTGTTCATTTGTTTCTTTGTTACGGACTTTGTTCGTAAGAATATGAGTTGAAAACTGTCCGTGCAAGTCTTGTACTGTCTAGGCAAGCTGTCAGTGATTAACGATAAAATATTACACTGTACCAAATTGAAAGTACATGCAGGCAACAAATTACATGAAGCTAAAATGATAGTAATTGTCTGTGAAAGTACAGAAACCTTGTTGAAAAAGGACAAAATGCTGGTTACCAGCATTTTGTCCTTTTTCCACAACATTTTCAAAAGGCTGTTTCCTCAGGGTCATTAAATCTCTGGAACATGACTGTGGTAAAGACTTAAATTAAACTTCAACCACAAAACAGAAAAGGATCATTTAAGCTTGCCTTTCATTAAAAAAAAAAACTTGATTGTTTTTTGGCCCACTTTATATATAAATATGATCTACTTTCAAACAGTATACAGAAATACTGTATAAATATTTGACAATTTTTTTTTTGTAATCTGTTTGGTTAAAGTATTGGTAATCTGAAGGTTTAAAGATATTTTATCAATAAAAGAGAATCACTTCACTGAAGTTATCTGTCGCTTAACTCTTAGGCTGCTAGGTGCAACTCACTGACCTTTTGCAGATAGTGTAGATCAGTATCTTTGAAAAACTCAGAAAAGCATGAATAGGTGCACTGACTGCCATAATATAACTGAATTAATGTTGAAAATGGCATTACAAACCATACAATATATCAATGGGGGGATTCTTCAGTTATTTTCCTTGATTCCTTTCCAGTAGTACACTGGTCCTGATTTGGAAATTACTTGGATTTTATCCTTGGTTTTCTTGCACAAAGCAAGATTATGAGCTTTTTGATATCATAACTAAATCTGGTCAGATTGTTTTACAAATCGTTTATATGCTTTTCTGTTATGATTGGAAACAAAATTTGCTTGAAATTACATGGAGTCCTTACTTTTTATATTCCATAAATCAAATTATATTTATCACAACATCCCTAAAGGAATCAAGGACAAAAACAAAGGAACACAGGTATTTGGACAAATCTGTCCTTTGGTTACATTTAGTCTTTATCTGGCAAGGGAGATAATTTGACTTACAGGAATGGTCCCCAAGCTGTCATTTTACCGCAAATGTACATTTTGAACCAATGAAAAACTAGGGTCTGTAAAGACCAGACATGTTGTTAGAGGAAAGGAGGTAAAGGAATTGTGGAAGAAAATCCTTTCTGGATTTGTATGGTTGGTACTTAGGCTGTGTCATGTTACCTGAAATGTACACCTGAACCCTTGAAAACTGAAATTTGTTCATGGTGAAGACTGACAAAGACAAGAATGTAAAGCAAACTAAAAAACTTACCCAGATTGGGAGACTTTAGCTTGTGTGGGATGAAGTCTCCCATGGCTCAGTGCTTGAAGGCTGAGGGAGAGACCAAATATTGTATTGGATGGGTCCCCATTGAACCAATACTTTAAAGCTGAATGGGAGACTAAATCTTGTATGGCATGAGGTCCCAGTTGATTAAATGCTTAAAGGCTTAGTGAGAATCTGAACCTTGTGTGGGATGGGATTCCCCATCAAGGTTAGTGCTTGAAGGCTGAAGGAGGGATAAATTTTGTATGGGATGGGATCTCTCATGGTTCAGTGCTTGAAGGCTGAAGACAAACTGAATCTTGTGATGGGTGGGATCCCCAATGGTTCAGTGCTTGAAGGCTGAGAGAGAGAGAGAGAGAGAGAGAGAGAGAGACTAAACCTTGTATTCCACCCAATGTTCTCAAAGACCTTTTTGGTCAGGGTTAGAAAAACATGGGATTGAAAGGGTATTTTCATTAGTGAAAAAAAGGGCCAAATAACTCAGAAAGGAATGTGCTTTTGGACAGAGCATGTCAGGTAGCAGTCAGTGTGGAGCAAGATCAGAGCGCATTTTCTGTCTAGTCTGATCTACACTGTCTACTAAAGGAACTGTGATTGTGTTAACCCTATAACAAAAAACAAAAAAGAAAAAATTCATTTCCAAAAGACACTCAAGAAAAAGGCTTTTGAATACATGTGGAAAAAGGGAAAATACTGGTAACCAGCATTTTCTCTTCTCCTTCACCGTCAGTGGTTTCTAACCTTTCAAAGACAAATCCCATCCTATTGAGCCACTCTTGTAAAGAGTTAACTCTTTACCAAATGACAAAATTTTAGAATCGTCCAATTTTTAAGCATTTGCAGATGACAGAATAAATGTGTCTGAAGAATTGCAATTTGTTTTGGGAAGGATAGAAAACATTGTGGGAAAAGGAGAAAATTCGGTTACCAGCATTTTCTCCTTTTCCCCCAATGTTTTCAAAAGGCGTTTCTCCCAGGGTTGTTAAAAGTCGGAATTGTTTTGTAAAGGGTTAAGGACCCAAGGGTTAACAATGCACTTGGCTGGTAGCAATAGCTGGGCTGTTATCATTAGCTTATTATAGACACATTGTTATAAACCAGATCCCATTCCTGGCAGTCGCTTTATAGATCAAGTTACTAAATGGCTCTTTCTCAGTCATTTGTTACATAATTTTCAGCTCCTCTAGCCAAAGGCTTTTCCATTTTGAATTTATCTGTTATTATTAGTACAGATATTGTCCCCAACGGCACTGTTACTTTTTGACTGGTTGCCTCTGGGTACAGAGACGATCACTAAAAAACAGTTGAAATCTTCGCACAGATTTTGTGCGCAAGTTCGAACTCTCATAATTTTACAAATAGAGCACAAAACTAGGATTTGAACATACCAGTCCTGTTGCTTGCGTATTTAATAACCCTTTGTTTAAAATACAAATATTTTCACTTTAGACGCTGACCATAAGAAAAAAGACTCATTGCATCTGTTACTTTAGTTGTTTACGTTCCAGCAAATGTTCCAGAAAACACACAAAATGGCTGCCAAAATTTGCTATGGACTTGAGACGGTACGGTGCACAGTAAATGTCCAAATATGAAAAAAATCACCGTATTGACTTTTTTTCTGTGACTTTTTTTCCTGTGACTTTTTTTCGTACATTCTGTCTCATCATTAAGACTACTGTTAGTATGTGTGTGCATATTGTCCTGAGTTTTAAAGACCCTGAAGGGAAAAGACTTGAAAACATTGTGGGAAAAGCATTTTCTCTTTTTCCCACAATGTTTTCTACCCTATGAAAGCCAAATACCTTGACTTTAGCCACTTGTGATTTGTCATCTGCAAGTGCATTCAATTTGGACCACTCTAAATATTGGTCATTATATCCAAACATCACAGAAATAATCATGCAATGATTTTCTTATGAATATACCTACAATTCATAAAGATATTTGATCATAAGCAAAACAAAAAAGCAGTATCAAGACCTAAATTCTTCAAACCCACTCCTTTGAATTCTCTGTAGTTTGGAACAAAATTAACAATATTTTTGTTTGACCTCATTCAATAAACATGGTTGCAAACTATACTGCAACTCTTGGATACATTGTAGTATTAAGGCAGAATGATAATCAAAGGGAAATACCGTATTTCCCCTAAGTATTCGGACACCCTAAATTTTCGGACAGCATTAATTATTTGCCAAAATAATTTATTTTTTGTCCCTAATTTCGGACACTTAGTAAAATGTCTGTCCCTTAATTTTCGGACATGAAATTATAATGGTTTAGAAGTTCGACGAAGACCCGCAATACTCTTTCTCAAAGGACAAATTTTAGACCCTTCCAAACTGAAAGAGTTTGCATACGACAATTTTAAATTTTAAAAGTTATTAAAATGGCGGAAAGTTCTCCAAAGGGGTAGAAAACATGGTGAGAAAAGGATAAATTGCTCGTTACGAGCAATTTCTCCTTTTCCCACAGTGTTTTCGTAAGACTTGTACTGCAGACACGTAAAAACAAGGGCATGTTTGGGAGAGGGTTAATTAGCAAGTACCTGAGAATCGTAAATCGATCTTTGTTTTAAGGATTAATCCTTTGTATGGCATCTGATGATCACGGTAAACTGAATACGAGTGCTAATTTGTGTTACACGGGCTAGATATTTATGTTAAAAACTGTGACGCATTAAAGTCGTAAATTTTAGCGATAAACGCTGTAAGATACACTTTTAATGCATAACGGTGTTGATAGTTGCAACGCCTGTACACAGTTCGACATGTTGACATGGAGACAAGAATGTGTATGAACGACGTAACCGGATTTGGTTAGGTCAAGATTAACCCTTACCAATAAACCCTTACCCTTACCAATCAATAACTGATTTTCACAATGTATTAATCCAATCTGACGTGTATTAAAATAGTGTAAAAGGGGCCTGAAATATATTTTTTCCAATTTAAATATTTTCCAGGTGTAGATACAGAATCGCATTGATAGGTAAAAATTGACAAGAATAAATGATTGGTTATCACTAATCCAACCAATCAAATTACTAACAAGCGAGTATGTGCGGTACTTGATCAAACATTCAGCGGCATACTACGTCATCCTCTTTGATCTTGGATTGTGTAGGGGAAATAATTAAAGCGTATTTCAGTGAGAAAAACATTTGCAAACATTCGTACTGTCATTAAACTTTTAATTGGGAACTACCTTGATTGACAGGTATTATTTGTCATACTTACTGTTAATTGACACCGCAAACCTGTGGATAATGGATCGTTAATAATTAAAATGTTCTTTGATACAGTGCGTTAGGAACCGAAGTTTTCCGATAGAGATTTCCATCATCAATTCATCCCTAAATTTTCGGACAGTAAGACAATTATTTTTGTAAATTTTCGGACACCAAAATAAATAATTATTTTTTCCCGTCCGAATACTTAGGGGAAATACGGTAACACATTTTTATACACACGTCGCAGATGGGATGTATAATGGGATCACCCATGGCGTACGGGTGTCCGTCCAGGCGTCCGGGCGGGCAGCGTCCAGTTCTTTGTTCAGAGCATAACTTTGTTATCTCCAGTCCGATTGACTTGAAACTTGGCATTTGTGTTTGTTGCAATAATACGGAGTGCAATGCAAGAGAAACATAACTCTACCTTGTGTTGTCTTTGAGTTATTTCCCTTTGATCGTCATTTTTACAGCATTTTCTGCTTGTTCGGAATATAACTTTATCATTTCTAGTCTGAACATCTTCAAATTTGGTATGCACGATTGTTGAAAAATGACGGAGTGCAGTACACAAGAACCATTACTCTTCCTAGCACGAATTTTGAGTTATTCCCCCTTTGATCTTCATTTTTATAGCATTTCTTTGTCATCTTAAGTAGGAATGACTTGAAATATGGTATGCTTATTTGTTGCAATATTTGGAAGTGCAGTGCGCAAGAATTGTAACTCTACCTCGTGCTGTCTTTGAGTTATTTCCCTTTGCTCATCATTTTTACAGCATTTAGTGCTTGTCCGGAATATAACTTTGTCATCTCAAGTCAGAACACTGTCGCCGGCCAGCCAGTTGGCAGAGGGGTAACAAACAACGACAACAGAATGTTCCTAGCTACGTCTATGTAATATGATGATCTTTTTCTGTAAATAAATATAAACAATCATAAGAACACGTACAAAACCCTCAATACATACCTAATTCTCATAATTTTTACAAAAACGAATACTTATAGACATGATAATGTGACAAGAATGATTGAAAAGTTACCTGTATTTATATTGATGTACAAATACGATGATTTGAAATTGACAACATGTCATGCAGAAACAAAAAAAATGGCGGGGTCACGTGATAGGTGCAATCGATTATGATAACTGAATGGTTAGTTTTAGTAAACACGGAGAGTAAATCAAACAGTAGAACAGTCCTAAAGGAATAGCTTTGCCAAAAGTAGTAACGTAAACATTGTAATAAAAGGTTTTGAAAATAAAAAATAACAACACTGGGAAATTTTATGGCAATTTTAATATTTATACTTTTCACTCTATGACATATTCCCCCTGACGGAAAAATGGCGTCTCGACATTTCTTGAAAGTAAGTTAATAAATTCTGTTTAGATGTATAAACGAAAATCGAAAGCACTGATAACGGTGATGAATGATATAAATATGAAATAAACACATCTATACACAATAAATCAAATACACGAATTCTAATACAAATGAATGGAACAGACGTTCACATGGTACTTGTTTACTGGATGCTGCAGAATGTCATCTGTAATAAAGATAATAGAGCTCCGTGGATCTGCTCTTCAATCCAGAAGGTAAGTCTCCTGAAACATACAGAGAATTGTCAAAG
Organism: Hippopus hippopus; assembly: GCA_946811185.2. NCBI lineage: Eukaryota > Metazoa > Mollusca > Bivalvia > Cardiida > Cardiidae > Hippopus > Hippopus hippopus. The sequence continues at coordinate 61,411,124 of OX328098.1, read as the reverse complement.
CATCATTTTATTTTTACTTACCTAAAAAGTTTCTTATAACTTTTGATAACAAAAAGGTACAATAATACTTACTTAAGCGATTGAAAGAAACAACAACATCCGTAATAGATGCAACAATAATCGAGGTAAGTATATACAAATTCAAATCTGGAAATAAGGTAAGTAAACAATGAAAACAATGTACAAATAATGAGGTAAGTATGAACCTGGATCCAGATATATACAGATATGATATATAACACAACTGTTATAATACACCTGGTGACTTAAAAGGAGATGTTATTTCATGACCCACTCATGTGAACTTTGCCAACTCGGTGGACGTCTGTGTCTGTTTGGTCTTGGACCTTTATCTGCTGCGTCGTTATCAGACTCCTTGGTGATATTTCTTTTCTGTGGAATCACATATTTTTCCTTAGACGGAACGGCCTTCTTGTCCTCATCTAGTGCAGCTGTTCTGATTGAACAACTTCAAACTTGGTATGCATGTTTGTTGCAATATTATGGAATACAGTGCGCAAGAACAATAACTCTACCTAACGTGGATTTTGAGTAATTCCACTTTGATCTTCATTTTTACAGTATTTCTTGCTTGTCCGGAACGGAACTTTGTCACCTCAAGTCAAATTGACTTGAGACTTGGTAAACATGTTTGTTGCAGTTACAAAAAGTGCAATGCACTGGAGCCGTAAACCTTACCTAATGCCCTTTTGGAATTATTCCCTAGTCATCATTTTTTTTAACAGCTTTTCATGCTTCTCTACAATATAACTTTGTCTTTTCATGTTGGAATGACCTGAAACTTTATATGCATGTTTCCTTAACGTTAGAGGAGACATTCATGCCTATTTTAATCACTTACATGATTCCTGCTGCACTACTATTTTCCTCTACCTGCCCTTTACGATTATTATCCCCCCTCGACAACTGGCGGTGAGACGGGCGTATCTTGCGACAATTTGCCACTCTTTTTCATTATAAAGTAGTATAACTTTTTATCTCATTTGCGGATTTTATACTACATTAGATACAAGTAGTCATTTCTGTATGATTTCAGATCTTCTGAGGTAGATTAATTAAACATTAGATAACCAGTTTTTATTTACAATGTTTCACTATTATGTCTAAGGGTCTATTTCCTACATAACAAAACTTTTCTGTTATTCCTTATGCCAAAGAAAAGATATTTTTTTGATGTATAATCATTCATATAAAAAACTTAATTGACAAAGTCATGCAATAGATGATTTAGGAATATTAAGTTGAGATATTGTGATTTTCAGGTAATTTTGACAGAAATTAATGGAAAAATATGTATAACATAGATCCAAGATCAGTTCGCATGTTCTGCACAGGCTGACATTTTAACCAGAATTGTCTTTTCCTGTTACCAAATAATCAGGAGGTTTTAATTATCTGAAGGAAGACTCTTGCAAACAACATGGGAAAAGCATTTTTGAAAAGGAGAAGATGCTTGAAACTGGCATTTTCTCCTTTTCACATGATGCTTTCTACTCTTAAAACAACAAACCCCAATATGTCACCCACATGAATTTACTTTGTTGTCTGCTAATACATTAAAAACGGATAAGTCTAAAATTCTATCATCTGGCAAAGGATGAAATGGTAGATGATGCTTATCAAGATCAGACTAGTACAGCAATGGACTGTGAGGTTCCTAGATCAGACATCTTGTTCTGTAAAGTCTGATGCTCATCTACTCAAGAAAATCTAACTTCATCTTAAAGGGAGCTAATCAGATTTTTACAATCCCTCCAAACTTCAAAAATGTTTTGTCATTGAATTAAATAAAGCATTAGTAGACAAATCAGTGGGGAAGAAGACAGACAAAATTAAGAAAAAAAATTGTCAGTGGCATTTCCTAATGGGCTAAATAGCCTCTTAAAGTATTTTCAGATTTCACACCAGACTTTTGCAAACTTAATTAAGGTAATATCACATGATTGATAGCATGTGTAATTATTGTTGTAATTATTACTAGGAATTGTGTTGAAATCATGAAATCGGTACGATGACATCATATCTGATGTAATAAAAATAGACGGAGCTACCTATTGCAAAACAACCATCCCATTATTTAAATGGCAATAAATGCATCTGTTTACTGAACATAACCATACAGTTGCTATATGACTGCAAAGAAACACTATAGATCTAGTTGTAGTTACCTGTGTTTTACAATAGGTTTTGATTTAAGGTGTGAAAACTAAATAGCTCCTTTTAACCCTATACAACACTTTCACAAGTTTAAATGACCCTGAAAAAGAAGTGTTTGAAAACATTGTGGAAAAAGGATAAAATGCTGGGGATGTTTTTTACCCTATCAATTCTGAATTCATTGTCTGCAGTTACTTTCTATTTGGAAGAGTTAATAATTTGCTGTTTGGGAAAGGGACAAGGATTTCAAGGGTTAAATTTTGATAATTTGTTTCAGGAAAAGTGCAAGGAGGAAATAGTAAATGGTTTAACCCTTAAAGCCCATTTCTTGACTTCAATATTATTGCTTTTGTGGCAAGTGTAGATAAATGCCAAACTGCACCAAACGTGCAGTCTGATCTTTGTTCTACACAATCTAGTTTGCTAAGATACCCTGGACAAAAGTGATCTTGATATTGCAGTTATTTGGGTCTTATTTCCATATTCAAAATGTCTGATGGGTTTATTTGGCTCTCTGTGTGTTAAGATTTCATTAAGTCTTATCCTGCTAAATAAGTGAAATGAAACTTTTAAGCCGATAGTAAAGACCCAAATTTTGTTATTTCAAAGGTACTTTTCGAGGATAAAATTGTCCTTATTGGACAGTGTAGATCAAAGATCAGACTGCATGTTCTGTGCAGTCTGATCTTGATCTACATTGACTGCAAAAGGTCAGTGAGTCGCCCTTAGCAGCCTAAGGGTTAAGTGTTACCGGTAGATGTTTCATTTTCACTCTGCATACAGACAGCTTTGACATAAAACATTTCCTTTAATTTCAGAGCTTCAAAATAGGAATGGAGGATTAAGATAAGAAAGTTTTGCAGCAGAAAAGAAAGGTGATATATGAGGGACACAGAAGAATAATTGAATGTTTTAAGGTAAGATTTATGTCAGAATTCTTCTGTTACCCTTTACCGCAGAATCCTGTGTTTTAACTCTTCTCTTAGACTATGAGCCAGCAGGGTGTTTGCACATTTTCTTGATCACAAATGCCTTGAATGCATCCTAGAAGCAACCCAGATGGCATTTTCAGATTTATCGTATATCACTTTGTCATATTCATGGATAAAAGCACTTACAACCAAAGTTCATTAATATACTTTTTGATTTTTTATACCAGTTGCTGAGAATTCAACAACTATCTGGTTCATTTCTTCAATTTAGATAAACAAAATCATTCTAAAATTTATTGGTATGCTTATTTTCATGATCTTAATAGTTATAGTCATTACAGTAAATAGAAACTTTTATTGTAAATCAAAGCACTGAAGTTACTGATACATTGTCAGTGTTTCCGTTTGAATAAAATTTTACTGAGTCCCTGGGACCCAGTGCCACTGAAAAAGTTGAGTCCCATTGAGTTTCTTCTGAGTCCCATTTTTTCTTCCGTAAATCATCTTTTTAATGAAGACCACTTTGGTTGGGGGATAGAATGAAGATGGGAAAAAACCTTGCTCTTCACAAGATTTTTTCCTCCCTTTCCACATAGTCATTTTCAGAGGACAGCAGTTTTGAAATACTACCCTGAGTGTCTCTCTAATGGAATGTAACCCTTTACCAGTCCACAATATAACCGTGAGTAAGAAAGCCTTTGAAAATAGTGTGGGAAAAGGAGAAAATACTTGTAACAAGCATTTTCTCCTTGTCCTACAATGTTTTCTACCCTTCTTTAAACAAATTTCAGTGTAAGAGTCACTTTTCTTTTGTCGTCTTCAAATGCTTTCAGTTTGGACAAGTCTAAAATTTTACTGTTTCGTAAAGAGTTAAATGGATTGGCTTGTTAACCTTATAAAAAGGAAGATCAGATCACAAAAGAGAACTAAACTTAGATACTAAGTAAGCCTTGTAATATAAATGACTAGTTTAACCTGACTAGAAATTAAAAATTCTTTATGGATCCTTTCGCAGACTTAATTTGCTGAGCAAGTCGGTGGCCGTCGCTCAAAATGTATGTCATACGATTGAACTTCGCTGAAAGTCCGTACAACCTGTTGTGAAAATATTTTTCTGCTTGGTTTCACTGCAAATTAAACACTTCATGAAAATGCAAGAATCTGAATCATCAGTGTCTTTCACTAACCAAACTTTAAAGGCAGGATCTTTCAGCCATTGGTCTTGGAAAGATCGAGAATGTTTTTTCTTTTCTGCCGGGAAAGCCATCTTCTGTTTCAGTATACAAGTGCTAAGCAACAGCTGTTGTCCCGCTTAGTTCGCCGGGAAAGACAGTATAGATGTAACGCGGGTAACCAGTCTTAGGAAAGAGATTGGTAAGAGTTTACATGTTGGCGAACCAAGTTCTATTTATAGACATTTTGGAATTCCGATGGTCAGTTTGTACAGGCAGAGTTGAAATCTTCGTATTTCGAATTGTTTTCGGTGTTGATGTAGTCTAATTAAATTATCGTTTGGACTCAATTTTGACTGCGTCCCAGGGACGCGATCAGCTTATTTATTTTGCGTCCGAGCTGATTTTCATGCGTATATAGATACTTTTACGTCGTAAACGAAAACCCTGATTGTGTACCATTTAACTCTTGCATCTAAAAAACGGACAAAAAAGTTTAAAAGTAAATATATCTTGATCTCATTTACTAAGAGGACATTGCATATGCTATCTACAGTGCCTTCTCTTGTTATTTTATCAATTTAGTTCTTTCAGACAATGATATCAAAGTACTAAAGTTTGAACTTGCCATGAAGTAGTAAAGGTATGACCTACAGGCATATCCACCTTTTTAGTTAAATACAGCAATCAAATGTATGAATTTAACCCTTTCAGCATTATAGGCGAAAACAGTGGCCTTTGCGGACGTCAGAGATCAAGATCAGACTGCACAGAACATGCAGTCTGATCTTAGAACTCTGTCGTCCGCTTCTTTAGTCAAGCCTAATATGATAAAACTCTTACTGATTTTCAAGGGAGCTTATTTCCAGGCATCGTAAGAGGTGGGCACTAAATATTTGGCGTGGAAAGAGTTAACTGCCCAAAATCAGAGATATATTATTCGTAGTTAATCTTGTCTCACTTTTTACACACATCAATTAAGTTATCAGGTAATTTACTTGCAATGTGAGTTACCATGATGAATTGAATTCCCCATTTAGATTTGATACTTCAATAGGGCAGATGCACCTGTTATCTCACACTGTTGGTCAGTATTCATTTACTGAGGACCGTGGTGTTATAGTGAATGAGAGCTCATTCATGCTTGTATTTGCTCAGTAAAACATTCACGATCATCATTCCCATGCCTACCTATCTGTGGCTTTATGCTTTTGTTATGAAAACTGTGGTTGTCGTTTTTCTGTTCTTACATGTTCAGAATTATGTCAATTTAACTGGTTGACATTAAAAAACAAGGAAATAATTTGAAGCATCGTGCCATGACTATTACAGAAGGCTAAGTTTAAATGTTGGAAATGAGCTGCATTGGGTTTTATATAATATGCTTAAGTCTTAAACTATGCAATAAAGAGCCCTAGTTTTTTCCTTATTCTTTTATCCATTTTGTTTCCCTTCTATGTTATCTTTGAAATGAAGGTCATTTGTGTGTTACCATGTACTATTAACATATTTTTTGGCGTAAAGGTCATGCAAATTATCATAATTCACATGGCAATTCTTTGATTGCTCAGATTATCTTGTTCTTACATATGTATAATTTCTTGTTTTCTACCTGCATAGCTTCAAGGCTATGTCTTCTTTTACTCAGTTACATTGTATTCTAGTATAATCTGTGTAAATTCAAAAAAATTTTTTTTTGTTTTTTTAGCTCCACTGGCCGAAGGCCAGCGGGCTTATGTCATGGCCTGTCGTCCGTCCGTCCGTCCGTCTGTGCGTCCGTCCGTCCGTCCGTGCGTTAACTTTTTTTTAAAACGTCTTCTTCTCTGAAACTACCCATCCAATTTTGATGAAACTTCTGCCATGGTCCTCTTCAGAATTTCTTGAAAGAATTTAATTCCTTCAAAAACTCTGGTTGCCATGGCAACAAAACTGAAAAAATTTGAAAATCTTCTTGTCTGAAACTGTAAGGCCAAGGGCTACCAAATTTGGCATGTAGCTTTATCTAGTGGACCTCTACCAAGTTTCTTCAATTTATAGCCCTGGGGTCAAAATTGGCCCCGCCCCGGGGGTTACAAGTTATACATGGGCTTATTTAGGGAGAACTTTAAAATTCCTCTTCTACCTAGCCATAGGGCCTAGAGCTACCAAATTTGGCATGTAGCTTTATCTAGTGGACCTTTGCCAAGATTGTTCAAATTATAGCCCTGGGGTCAAATTAGGCCCTGCCGGGGGGTAACAAGTTTTACATGGGCTTATATAACAAGTTTTACATGAGCTTATATAGGGAGAACTTTAAATTTCTTCTTTGACCTAGCCATGGGGCCTAGGGCGACCAAATTTGGCATGTAGCTTTATGAAATGGCAATATTTAGGTTTTTATTATTTACATGAAAGTTTCATTTAATTTATTTAGCAGAATAAGGATTCAGAGGTCTGCTACATAACAAACAAAGATACTGCCCTTAAAAATACAATGATATGCTCAGTCACAAAAAGAAATTCAAAATGAAAGCACAGCTCCAGATAAGAGAGAGTGATCATATTCTAAATCCATTATTTCTCGTTCAAACCCTATGTTGTGGGTTACATATTTCAGATTCTTTGCTAAAAATTTGATCTGGCAATGGACGTGGCTGCTGTGGGCTTGGTTTTATTAAAGATTATAACTGGTTATATGATTTAAGTTTACATACTGATAAAAGGAAATAACTCTTGTTCTGTCCATGCAAATATAAATGCACTCAAAACATTGCTGTTCCAGTACATTATAATTTATAGTCTACATCTTTTTTCCTTGCTTCAATGTATGGTGGAGAATTTTAAAATCTTCTTGTCTGAAACCATAAGGCCCAGGGCTACCAAATTTGGCATGTAGCTTTATCTAATGGTCCTCTATCAAATTCCTTCATATTATAGCCCTGGGGTCAAAATTGGCTCTGCCTTGGAGATCACAAGTTTAACATGGGCTTATAGGGTGACTGTAATTTAGAATAGTAATCAAGGGAAATAACTCCTGTTATACAAGATAAAGTTTGTTACTATTTACCTCCCTTGATTATCAAACTGCAGTTATACGTTATTGGAGTTTGGTATTCAAGTTTTTTGGAGAGGAAATGTTCTGTTTTAAGAGAGAGTTTTTTTTAACTGTATTTTTTTTTACTGTACCAAGTTTAAAGCCATTGCAAAAAGACAAATTGAATGTAGCTTAAATGACTATTTCTGTCCTTGATAGTTAGGAAACGTTGTGGGAAAAGGAGTAAATACTGGATGACAACATGTCCTATTCTTACGATGTTTTTGAAAGCCTTCTCTTTCAGGGTCATTAACACTTTGATTTGTGTAGTAAAGGGTTAAAAAGCCAGTGGAGCGATACAGGGCCATTATGGCCCTCTTGTTTTTGTTTGATATGGTATACATTTAAGAGAGACAGAAGCTTTTTTGATATCTTAGCTGGCAAGTTATCATTTACCTTGTTTGATAGATGATTAGTGTCTCTCCTTATTTCTGCTATGGGCAAAAGGCCTATGCATGAGTTTTGTTTTTCTCTCTTTCTATCAAACATGTATATAAAGGTACCTGTCATATGTCAAAAAGAAAATACCTGCTGCAATACACTTAGACTATGCTTCGCTCCACCTCATCCAATATAAGCATAACTGTAGTATTGTGCATGAACAGATGAACATTCTTTTTTGCATTTGGTATCACGATCATGGGCTTATTGTTATTTCCAGGATTTTGTTTCCCATATTACAAATGATAGATTTCATTTTATTGTGCTATTCCATATCAGTGATGCACCAATAATTGCCCATATGTAGCAAGAAATGATCAGTGATCTAATGGGGAGACAGCTCCTTCTTTTCTGACCTGATTTCTCATTTGCAAAGTCTATTCTGTGAAGGGAAGTCTCTGTAGTTCGACAAAAGTAATGCTACCTTGGAATCATTTAGAGAATAACAAACTAGAGTGTTTCAAAAACGGTTTTATGCATGCCCTCTTTGCGTACATTTTGATGTTTTTTGGTTGTGGTAAAAATGCCATATTGTGAATGGAACAGAAATGCTATGGAATTTTCACAATGTTTACTGGGTACTTCCCCATGTCACAGACATGCAGTACGTGTATAGAATAATACAGAGTATAAATCATAGCAATGATTTAGTTAACATATTGAAATATATTCTAACCAAGCAATGAGAAAGATAATAACAATGTTGACTTCATGAGTGTGGTCAAATTAGGTGATAGTGGATAGATTTTCATATAGCATGGAATAATCTGTTGCAAACATCATTGTTATCATTTCAATGAAATGCAACTTCATATTAGTCTCAAACTCTATGAAGAAAAAGATCTACACAACTTTATTCACTGGGTTTAATACAATACTGATCAATGTGGCAAATTAGTGCTGATTATAGAAGTGATAAATGCAATGCTGACGTCAACAGAAATATCTTAAATTCCAACAAATAGCGTAAGATTATAAAAAAAAAGCTCAACATTTGTAACTATTAATACTCGGATTTCCTTTGCTGAAACAGCTTATAGATAGGATAAATTATATTGGTAAGGCACAATGTTTGTCATGGAATCTATTCTGTATCACTAAAATCATAATTGATGATTTTGTATGCTATGAATACGATATCGGGTACCAGCCATTTTACGCTCACAAACGTGACCAAGAACAGTTCTCTCAGTACTTTGATTCAAACAAAGTTTGCTTCTATTTGTGTAAAACAGCTGTTTTGACTAAAGATATGAGTTTATAAACTCATCTGAACATGTTTCTGACATATTAAATGTAGAAAATTGAATGAAAATTTAACCTGAACTGCTATTTTTTGATATCTCGTATGCAACAGTGCACTTGATGACCTTTGATCTCTATAACTAGCAAAAGCCCCACTCGCCAGGTGGCAGACTTTGACAAAGTGCTCAGGAGACCTTGGGGTTTCAGAAAATAATAGTGCCGAAAATTCCCCCTGGGGGGGGGGGAGGGGGGGTCTATTGGTGGCTCAAGGTCTATCTATACTGTCACACATTTTAATGAATCTGCATGTCATATTCTTTGAAGATTCTACCTGTCTGTTATGACACATCACACCATCCTGTACAGGCATGCTTCCCAACTCTTCCGATTTGATTGGGAGTCTCCCGATTTAGGACAAAAAACCCGATCACCCCGACAGACAGTTCCAAAACCCCGATTTGCAAATATTCCGGTATAAGGGTCAAAAGGGTGTGATAAAGTTATACATCCGAAGCCGATAAGTAGGTGACAAGTGTGTTTATTTCACGGTCAATCGGGTTCATGGTTTATCCAGATGACTTTCTTATCGAGGTTATATTGATTGTATATCGTGAACCAATCAAATTTTAGAACTTGCCAATCGGCAAAATCCGTATTCTTTCCGGCAGAAATCAAGTGGTCCTTCACCTTACGTTAGAAAACTGTGACGGCTTGTTGACAAAGTAACAGCAAATCGAGCCGGATTAAAAAGGTGTTAATTAGAGACGTCCGTCTGCAACAGTGTAGTTTGAACAGAGACAGACAATTAAAAACGCCAAATAAGCGACCAAACTGATAATTACTCAAATAATATTCTCGAAAAGAAGAACCGATCAGTATGTTTCTCTCCATTCGATCTTTGGTTTTCTTTGAAGTGATATCGTCGAGTGCCCTAACTCCATGAGTGTACTTAAACCGGTGATTTTTGTGTACATATCGTAAAGCACATAGTTTGATGACGTCGCATGGTATTTCTGCTTGTAACCCTTACCTATATTCGAATGTTGTATTGTCCTTGAATTTCAGACAAATATCAGACAAATACACGTGAAAATCAACTAATAACCTTATTTAGAAGAAATTTACATCTTTTTTCTTAAATCTAAGCAGTGTTCCTTCTCAAAAAATGCAAAGATCGTCGACTTTTTGCTGTAAATACTACCGAGCTACCGGAATTAGGTCATGCCATGTTTGCACAAGAAGGCCGACGGCATGTTCTTTATTTATGCACATTGAACATGAAAATTGTTATCTAACTTATTCTTTTCATATGAAAGTGATCAGAAATGCTTTTTTATGAAGGCAAGTAATTTCTAGCTCATGTTCTTGTCTGAATTCTTAATGTTATCATGTTGTTTCCTTATCATCTCGGAAGATATGGACATTCGAGGCTATAATTTTTTGGATACTGAATATGAACTCAGAGTGCTTTATCTTCAGCCTTCTGACACCATGATCCTCAAAGTAAAGAAAGCAAGTGTTGTTTACAATGATCAATGCTTAAAGAAGTGACTCTAACATGTGATAAAATACAAAGTTTGATTAACCCATAGCTACTCATTTTAACCGTTTACCACACAATCCCAACTTTTAACGACACTGAGAAAGAAGCCTTTTTAACACATTGTGGGAAAAGGAGAAAATGCTAGTAACCAGCATTTTCTCCTTTTCCCACAATGTTTTCTACCCTTTCCAAAACAAATTTCAACTTTTCAGTTACATTTATTTTGTCGTCTGCAAATGCTTTCAATTTGGACAAGTCTAAAATTTTATTGTTTGGTAAAGAGTTAATGGTCACAAGGAACTTTCAGAAAATATTTCAAAAAAATGAAAAAAAAAAAGCTGGTCATTTGAGTCACAGCTAAAGTTTTGCCTGCAAATGCTTTGAATTGAGATAAGTTTAAATTTTTGTCAATTGGTAAAGACTTAAAATGTTCAAAATAATTTTAAAAAATTCTGTTCAACTTTGTCAGTGCATATGATAAACAATATATTTAATAAAGATTAATTATCATAAACCCAAATTTCTTTCATTAATGAAGATATTTGGACTAGACTGCTTAAGAAATTTGACAGGAGAAACCGTCCAGTAGGTCTGAAAAAATCTCCCCCTTTAGACCCCCAATCTCCCCCTTTGAAATTCTAAAAAAAAAACCCTTTGGTGTCAGAAAAAGTTGGGAAGCATGTACAGGATAAATATTAATACAGCACTAATAAAGTAGCAAAGGAAAAAATGGCTATAAACAAGACATCAGTGGAAAAATTTACCCTGTTTTTTGCTCCAAATATCTTGAAAATTTAATTATTTCAATAGGGAAAATAGTTTACACAAATATTTTTGTTTTACTGCACATCTTTACAGAATACAGTTTCTAAATATAGACTCTAGGGAAACCAAGATTTGTGCAGGGTTTTTCCACAGACATATCAACAAGAAGTGTCTGGGCTTATACCGAAGCTATTATCCGAGCCTGTAGGGGCTGTTTTTATAAATGAACAGCGCATAATCTACATGCTTGCAAACTATGGCTGAATGAATCGTATCAGATAGCGTTTTATTGCATAAACATTTATGTTATTTTGAAATTCAAAGTAACAGTAGTCGTTTTGAAAAGTAGTTCAGTTCTGTACCTAGAATACCCAAATCAGATAGATGTGCATTTGAAAAATCCCACCTAGCGTAAGATAATGCTCTGAAAGATAAAATTTTGAAAACATAGTTGGAAAAGGGGTAAATACTTTGAATATGGATAAATCTAAACCTTTGTTGTCTTGTTAACCCTTTTCCACTCAATCCTAATTTTAATGACCCCACAGGAAGGCTTTTGAAATATTTCGGAAAAGGAGAAAATACTGATGACCATCAATTTCTCTTTTCCCACGATTTTGTTGTCTTCCCACAATTTTTTAGCTCCACTGGCTGAAGGCCAGCGGGCTTATGTCATGGCCCATAGTCCATCGTGCGTCCGTGCATCTGTCCGTCCGTCTGTCCATGCGTTAACTTTTATTTCAAACATCTTCTTCTCTGAAACTACCCATCCAATTTTGATGAAACTTCACAGAAATGATTCTGCCATGGTCCTCATCAGAATTTCTTGAAAGAATGTGATTCCTTCAAAAACTCTGGTTGCCATGGCAACAAAACTTAAAAATGTTGGAAATCTTTGAAAATCTTCTTGTCTGAAACCATAAGGCCTAGGGCTACCAAATTTGGCATGTAGCTTTGTCTAGTGGGCCTCTATCAAGTTTCGTGAAATTATAGCCCTGGGGTCAAATTTGAACCCGCCCCGGGGGTCACAAGTTTTACATGGGCTTATATAGGGAAAACTTTAGAAATCTCCCTGTACCTAGCCATAAGGCCTAGGTCTACCAAATTTTGCATGTGGCTTTATCTAGTGGGCCTCTACCAAGAGTGCCCAAATTATAGCCCTTGGGTTAAATTTGACCCCACCCCGGGGGTCACAAGTTTTACGTAGGCTTATTTAGGGAAAACTTTAGAAATCTCCCTGTACCTAGCCGTAAGGCCTAGGGCTACCAAATTTTGCATGTGGCTTTATCTAGTGGGTCTCTACCAAGAGTGCCCAAATTATAGCCCTGGGGTCAAAATTGGCCCTGCCCTGGGGGTCACAAGTTTTACATGGGCTTATATAGAGAAAACTTAAGAAATCTCCCTGTACTGATTCATAAAGCGTAGGGCTACCAAATTTCGCATGTAGCTATATCTAGAGGCCCTTCACCAAGAGTGCGTAAATTATAGCCCTAGGGGGGAATTTGATTCACCCCGAGGGGTCAGAAGTTTTACATGGGCTTATATAGTGAAATCTTTAGAAATCTTCTTGTTACTAACCATATGAACTAGGGCTACCAATTTTAGTCCTGTCTCAGGGGTCTTATGTTCAAAACCAATTGGCCAAGTATTGTAATGTTTGGCATGTACTGATTTTACGTATTAGCCAGTGGAGCGGTACAGGGCCATCATGGCCCTCTTGTTTACCATTTCACCGACAAATCCTATAATTTGAGCCAATTTAATTACAGATGAGAGTATAAGTTTGTCTTCTAGTCAAAAAGTTGAAGAACAGGCAATATTGTTAAAATTTTTAGCATGTGAAAGCCAGAATGTCTCCGGGTAGCATGAAGATCAGATTGTAATGTCATTGTCATCGGATCTCGACTTACACTGTCAACAAAAGCATGTCCTCTTTGATTGGAAATAGGTTAATTCCGTGTAGAGATGTAGCTTTCTGGATTGAAAGACATAATAGTAATTATTTCATTAAAAGAGAAGTTACAATAGAAAAGCTACAAAAGAAAACATTGTCTTTTTTCTTTGAACGCCAGAGTTACTAGATTTACCCCCATTCAATCATCTTTCACAAACTAATCCTTAAAGTACCTTTAATGATTATAGTTGCCTTTGCAGCCAGTGTAGATCAAGATCAGAGTGCACAAAACATGCAGTCTGATCTTTGATCCACACTATCTAATTTGCTGAAACACTCTAGACAAAAGCAACCATGGCGTTGCAATTATCTGGGTCCTTTTCTAGACCAAAAACATCTGTTGGGTTTATTTGGCACTTAAAGGATAAAGTTGCCTTTGAGGCTATTGTAGGTAAAGATCATACAGCATAAAACATGTAGTCTGGTCTTTGATCTACCCTGTCTGCTGCAGTGCTGAGATTTTCTTGACAAAAGTTAACTTGAAATTGCACTTACCAGTATTTATGTCTCCCCCTGTCAGCGTCGGGAGACATATTGTTTTTCCCCATGCATCCGTCTGTCTGTCTGTCCGTAACAAATTGTGTCCAGTCAATAACTTGAAAACCTTTTAAGATATTTTGATAAAACTTCACACATTTGTAAAGCACCATGAGACAATGTGTCTTGCACAAGAATCATAACTCTGGCTTGTATATTTTTCGAGTTATTTCCCTTTGATTATTTTCCTTTACAAATCGTGTCCGCTCTATAACTCGAAAATCTTTTAAGATATTCTGATAAAACTTCACACATTTGTATAGCACCATGAGACGAAGTGTCATGCACAAGAACCATAACTCTGGCTTGTATATTTTTTGAGTTATTTCCCTTTGATTATTTTCCTTACTCATGTTACGTACAATTTCGTGTCCACTCTATATCTCGAAAACCATTAGAGAAAAATGACCATTATTTCAGTTAGAAATTGCCTTGGTGACAGATCAATCCTTCTGACACCAAAAAGGGGGAAGACATCTGTTTTTTTGTAGAAAAACAAGTTTTAGTTACATCTTTTTTCTCAACTGAAATTGTCTTTCGGATTTAATTTAACAGGTTGATGATAGTCACTGCAACAGGATTCATTCCTCTCCCACCGCTGACCATTGTTTCAACGATGATTATGTGAGAAAGCAGCCAGTGGCTTGGAAAGAAAATTGTGCGGAGTACTGGTAAAAGAGACTCCAGGAAAGCATGGATAGGCGCACTGGCTGCCGCGATATAACTGAAATAATGTTTAAAACGGCGTTAAACACCATACAATTAATCAATTAATTTAACTGGTCAAATTCATGTAAAGGGACTTTTTTTTGTCAGCATAGAATAAAGTTACAGATGATGTAAATGCAGGACCAGACTTTTATGCAGTAAGGTCTGTATGTATACTTTCCACAGTGACTATAAATTTGCAGGGTTTTACAGAAGCTTTTGAAATTGGGGGTCCACTGGAAGCAACCTTGTAAAAAAAAGGGGGGTCCAAGCCCTTATTTTAGAGGGTCCAATATTACATTGTCAAATTGGGTTATTCAGACGTGCGTTTTCGGGGTCAGCTAACAAATTTTGTGTACTAGGAAGAAATGCGAAAAACTCAAAAATATAAATGCAGGTCAAACTTGATATGCTACTCTGTTTCTTCCGAACAGCTGTCTAAAATGAAGTGCAGCATGACAACTGTGTGGTTAAACTCTAATACCATAGAATCGATGGTAAATAACATAAAATCTAAATCATGAAAATAAGGGTTTTCCTTTCTTTAATGACTGATGAATGTGCTGATGCACTGTACTGGAGACGGCTGTTCAGTGTATTTAATGCGAAGTTCCGGAGATCTGAAATCAAGCCCTAATGTCAAAAAAACACTGATTGCATTGTGTTGACTGCTGTGCAGCAGAGAAAAATTTGAAAGAAAGGGTGGTTAACGAGTTTTTTAGTTCTATTCAAGACTGTGCAGATTTGGAATTAATTTTTACGTGTCCATGGGACGTGTGCTGCTAAAAAACATACATACAGTTTAATATTTAGGCATATATGGACATGGCAATCTGCGTCCAGTAAAACTCTTGATTATATCACCTATACAATTAATGTCATGTTATGGCAAAAAGCAAAATGAGGCATGCTCTGGCAAAAGGGGTTTATGCAAGTCCATGATCCACTATACCAAGCAAGTCATCATGTAATTATGGATCAATAAAATCCAGCTTATCTAACAACCAGCTAAATACTTACATAGAATGGTCCTTGGACATACGGAAAATTTATCAAAAGCAAAAAGTGTTGTCACAGGTCAGCCTGTGTGGACTGTGCAGGCTGACATGGGTCAATACTTACCTAGGTCAGCCTGTGTGGACTGTGCAGGCTGATCTGTGTGGATACATATCGCAGATGTATTAAAGCCCCTTTTCACAGAGCATGGCTCAATTAATTAAACTCTTTAGAACATGGTAAATTGGTAGACCTGTTCATATTGAAAGCATAATGTAGACAACAAATTAGAGGAGGCCAATACCAATGGATTTGTCTTTAAAAGGGTAGAGACATTGTGGGAAAAAGACAAAAATTCTGGTTACAAGCATTTTCAAAAACTTTCTCATGTAGAGCCATTATTTCATGGGATTGTTTAGTAAAGGATTAACCTTTATGCTTCTATTAGCCCGACTCACTGACCTATTGTGGACAGCGTAGATCTAGGTCAGACTGCACAGAACGTGCAGTCTGATCTTTGATCTACGCTGTCCGATAAGAAGATCTCTTTCCTCCCAAAATACCTTTGAAATTGGAAAATTTTGGTTTTTCCTATTGGCTTGAAAGTTTCATTTCTATTATTTAGCAGGATAATGGTTAAAAGAAGATGGGAAAGTAGGCATTGTAGCAGAGGTGATCAGTAGCTTTCCTTGTCAAGAAACTGGAAACAGCACTTTCACCCTTTTCCAAATAATGTTTTCTGCCCTATTCAAGACAAATCCTATAATTTTAGAAGTGTAAATTTTAATTTATTTTCTGCAAACGCTTTTAATATATACAAGTGTAAAATTTTGTTCTCCAGTAAAGATTCAATTTATGTTTTGACTTTCACCCCTATTTTGCAAGGAATGATACAAAGCTATATGCCACAAATTTGTTTTCCCAGTTTTATCAATCTGGAAAAATTCTTCTTATTCTTCTTATCCAACAATTGTTATGTCTCCCCCAGTCAGGGTCGGGAGACATATTGTTTTTCCCCGTGCGTCTGTCTGTCCGTCTATCTGTCTGTCTGTCACAAATCGTGTCCGCTCTATAATTCGAAAACCTTTTAAGATATTTTGATAAAACTTCACACATTTGTAAAGCACCATGAGACGAAGTGTCATGCACAAGAATCATAACTCTGGCTTGAATATTTTTCGAGTTATTTCCCTTTGATTATTTTCCTTCACAAATCGTGTCCGCTCTATAACTCAAAAACCTTTTAAGATATTCTGATAAAACTTCACACATTTGTAAAGCACCATGAGACGAAGTGTAATGCACAAGAACCATAACTCTCGCTGTTATATATTTTTCGAGTTACCGGTTTTTCCCTTTGATTATTTTCCTTCACAAATCGTGTCCGGTCTATAATTAAAAAACCTTTTAAGATATTTTGATAAAACTTCACACATTTGTAAAGCACCATGAGACGAAGTGTCATGCACAAGAACCATAACTCTAGCTTGTATATTTTTCGAGTTATTTCCCTTTGATTATTTTCCTTACTCATTTTATGTACAATTTCATGTCCGCTCTATAACTCGAAAACCGTTAGAGAAAAATGACCATTATTTCAGTTAGAAATTGCCTTGGTGACATATCAATCCTTCTGACACCAAAAATGGGGAGATATCTGATTTTGTAGAAAAACAAGTTCTAGTATTAATGTGTTCATCCGTTTCAAAGACATATTATGTTTCGATCTACACTGAATTTGTTGTCTGTAAATGTTTTTAATTTGGCTTTGCCAACCAGTTCCGAGTTTTAACGACTCTGAAGAAAAAGGGTTTTTGAAACATACCCTTCCTTAATCAGATTTCAATTTTGGATTTTATATTTTATTTGTTGTCTGTAAATGCTTTTAATTTGGGCCAGTCTAAAATGTTGTTGCTGCAGGGTCCAAAAATTGCCAGAAAAGGCACTCGCCCTGCAGGACAAGTGCCTTCAAAAAAACCACTTGCCCTAATTTTATCCTCACTTGTCCAACGGGAAAAACCCTTCTAATTTAGGACTGACATTTTTTTTCAGACGAAATGGAAACGCTCATTTTATTGTCTCCCATAGCAACGAACCTTAAATATCGGGTTCCAATAACTGGTACCGTTCATCCGGTCAAGTAATAGAAATTAATAAATCCAAAACAACAAGGTTTTTCGAACTGGTTTCGGGAAAGTGTTTGCGTTCGTATCATCTGTCGCTCATATTTAATAACCCAAAGCATATTGAAACATTTTTATTTGCAATGAAAGATACCAAGTTATATCATTAGGCTGCCTTGAAACTGGTCTATATTTGGCGTGGAGATTAGCATGTTTTATATCCTGTTTCAATATTTGAATTCCTGAATACCCTTAAATCGCTTATTGAATAATGGAATAGCTTGAAAACTTATTTGTTTACTGCCTCCTATTCACCACTCGTCCTGCCGGACGACCATGACTGAGAATTCACTCGTCCTCATCCATTTCTTACTCGTAAATACGAGCAGACGAGTGGATTCTTTGGACCCTGGCTGGTAAAGAGTTACCGAATTTTCCGGACAATAGGCCGCTGCACTGTATAGGCCGCACCCTTACATTTTAACCATTTTAGAAATAAAAATTATTGTATAGGCCGCACCGGCACATAGGCCGCGGCCGATAGGCTTGGTCCCTGTACAATGTCATCATTCTATAAATACATGTACATGTATTTGTACCGGTATGTGTATTATACATGTTTAAGACATGAAACAAATTTATCCGTTGTTTTTGCATTTTTCCATTTCATTCTGCAGATCAAATCACTCAAAACACTTGAGACCGTTATCATTCATTCATCAGTTGTCAAATAATTTAAGGAATTTCGAAATTATCAAATTTTTACTTTGATTGATGGTACGCACCAAACAACGCCATTAATTACATTCGCAGTTAACCACTGATTAGTACCAATAGACATCATCAAACAAAAGGTGTGAAAATCTAGGTTGGTCATGAATTTTAACACATTCACAAGTTTGCAAGCAGATTGATTTATGTACCAACAAAACAAAGGTATAAATGTTTGAGAAATACTTTGTGGGCGTGAACCAAAGTGGCACCTACATGGAAAATCATAAACTAGTTTTCCTTTATTTTCAGTTCATTTAGAAAAATAAAACTAACGTATGAGCCACTTCGTCTTATAGGCCGCACCCTTGAAAATTTCCACTTTTATTTACAGATAGGCCGCGGCCTATTGTCCGGAAAATACGGTAGTGTTATAGAGTTCACTTTTTAAAAAACAATTCTGTGCTTAATGACCTGGTGGAGGGAGGCTTTTGAAAATATTGTGTAAAATAGAGAAATAGTGGTCAGTAGGGGTAGCCAAAGGCTTTTTCATTAGAACATTTCAAAGGGATAAAAGAAGGCAAAAAATTAACCTTGGGGAATATTTAGAAAACATTATGTCAGTAATATTGTGGTGGCAGATGAAGTTTTAATATGTAACCAGAACTTCACACAATATTCTTCCAAAGCCACTGGCTGTTTTCTCCCGTAATCATCAAAGAGAACAAGGATCAGCAGTGAGAGAGGAATGAATTCTGTTACAATCACTATCATATTAATTGTATATTAATCATTATTAATTGGAAAAAATTTAGCCAAGCCTAGAACCAGCAACCCCCAGGTCTCAAGTCCTGTACCCTACCGACTTTGCTACTGAGGCTCGGCAAAAGTTTACAGAAACAACGTGATCATTATGAGTTACAGGCCAAATCTTTTTGATCAGAGATCTGGCTAACATCGGTGTCTAGGGCACTCAGACTTGTGTCATTGGTGTAATTTATCATGAGTGCCTGTAAAATGGGTTTTATCCCTTACAATGCTAATGGCGCAAACAGAAGCTTTTGTGGACAGCCTAAATCAAGACCAGGGTCCGTATTTACCAAATTCTAAATTTCATTATCATTTTTGTTTTTGAAAGTAGCACATCACCAGCTAAAGAGATAATGAGGGAAAACATTTTTTCTTCATTCATTTGCTGCTAGCTAAAAAGATTGCTTTTTTTTCTAAGTTGAAAATAATTTTCCACTTGACGATAAATATGCTGAAGTTAGCATCAGGTAGTGGATGGTGTAGATCCAAGATCAGACTGCCTGTTCTTTGCAGTCTGATCTTGAATAACAATATAGGCAAAAAGTATTGAGGTTGCCACTGGGAGTGTATGCATTAAACCTTTACCACACAATCCTGAGTTTTGAGGACCCCGAAGGAAAAGGACTTTTGAAAACATTAATGGAAAACGAGGAAATGCTGGTATTCTCCTTTTCCCTTAATGTTTTCTACCCTTTCAAAGAAATAATATGAGCAACATTTAATTTGTTGTCTGCATTTGCTTAAAATGTGGACCAGTCTAAAATGTTGTTGTCTAGTTAAGGGTTAAGAAGGCTTCCCTTACAAATCTAGATAGGTCAGGCTGTAATTGGACTTGTACATCAATTTGTCTGTGTTTTGTTATAGAACTCTAGAAAGACCAAAGAATGAGATCAGACTAATGATATATGATGGTATTACTACTGATGATGTAACTATTGATAATCTTTTATGTCTGTGTCTGGTTTATGTTGGGCAATTCTGTCCTAACCATGGCAGACTTATTGGATTTGCTGAAGCCATAACCAGTCAGCTTAACCCTTTACCGCACAAAGCCGACTTTTACCGACCCTGGGAAAGAAGCCTTTTGAACCCATTGTGGGAAAGGAGAAAATGCTGGTAACCAGCATTTTCTTCTTTTCCCACAATGTTTTCTACCCTATCAAGGAAAAATTGCACCATTTGAGCCACATTGAAATTGTCGTCTGCAAATGCTTTGAATTTGGACGAGGCTAAAATTTTGTCGTATGGTAAAGAGTTAAGTCTATGCAGTGGAAAAACTTTCAGCCTTGTCCAAATATAACTCTTTACCGCACAACATTGTTTTATCCTTGTCCAGATTGAAAGCTTGTGCAGATGACATGTAAAATGTGGCTCAAATGATAGGACTCTCTTTGATAGAGAGAAAACATTGTGAAGAAAGGAGAAAATGCTGGTTATCAGTACCAGCAAAGAGCTTAAGAATTTGCAGATGATGAATTAGATTTGGCTCAAATGATGGGAGCTACCTTTAAAGGGGTAGGAAATGTAGGAAAACAGGTATCCCGCGAAAATAGGTCGGTTGATGAGAAATGTTACATAAATGCAGAGTTTTGTTTTTGAAATGGTACAAAACAGTTCTGGTTTTCTCCTTTTCCCATATTGTTTTCTAAAGCCTTTTTTATTTAGGGTGTTTAAATCTTAGAATTGTCTTGTAAAAGTTTAAAGAGAAAAAAAAACATGTCAACTTTGGGTGCGGCTTTTTTCTACAAGATAATTAAACTGGCTCCTCAACATATTTTGATCAAAATTACTCTGAAACATTTTTTCCTACAGACTGGCCCTAGAGGAATTAATTTTGTTTTTTATAACCATTATGATAAACTGGAAATAAACCCAAATTAATTGACGTATATGGGGCAGGCTTTGGGATGGGTTAGATAATACTAGAATTTGCCACGAAGTTGCTTCCTGGATTGTTTTGTCTTGCAGGAAAGGATTTTTTTTTACTGCTGTGTAGAGCTGTAATAATTTCAATATGGTATAAAAACTTTATCTCAAATCCAGTATTGTTTTAGCTCTTTTCTTCATTGATAAATTTATGCCTATACCAGATCAATAACATGGAAAACAGGAGTGTCTAGCATGGAATTTTTTGTATCTAGCAATTTCTTCATTGCTGATGGCATAGCTGTTTCTACAGCATGATGTATACAAATGTTTCTAAATAAACTGTTGGCTTGTACAGATGTGCACCTGTAATTTGTGACGTCAAAAATACACATGCGGAGTTTATAATGGCTGTAAAAGTTTTTTCTTACCTGTATAACATCAGTTTAGATAAGCAGTTTTCAATTTACCCTGCTCTTTATCTGTATAATTAGTTCCTTCATTTCAGTTTTGTCTGAATGGTGTTTTGTGCAGTTTTCAGCTGTCTTTCAGATAACTAAATCTCCATCAAACAGTCTGTAGTTTCATTGACCCTTAGGAAGAGAGGGCTTTTGAAAACATTGTTTGAAACAAAGAAAATGTTGTTCCTTTTCACACAATGTTTTCTACTCCTTCTACAATAAATTTCATGAATAGAGCCACATTTAATTGTCGTCTGCAAATGCTTTCAACATGGACTTTAGTGTAAACTTAAAGTTTATGTCCCATTATGCTGCCTTAACAGAATATCATAACAGCTTACTGACCAACGTATAAATTTTTAGCTTGGCTGTTTTTGAAGAAAACAACCAGTTATTGTCATAGCCCTTGCGTTTACGTCTGTGTCGTTGTCATGTGAAAATTTGGACATTTTGTAATATCTCTGTTATTACTGAAGATCTTTACTTCACACTTGGACAAGATGATTGTTCACTATCAAAATTCGAACTGAGGGAAAACTTTAAAAATCTCTTATTCTTAACCATACAGCATAGGGCAACCAATTTTGGCATGCAGCTGGGTTAAAATTGGCGCTGCCCAAGGGGTCAAAGTTTGACATGGGCAATAATATAGTGTAAACTTCAGAAATATTCTTCTTAACAGTAAGGTCTCAAGCTTCCAAACTTGGCATGCACCGTCATCTACACATCTACTAAGACTGACCTTATTATAGTCCTGGGGTCAAAATTGCTTAGGCCTTAAGGGTCACATTCTTTACATACTGAAAACTTAAAAAAAATCCTATGTTTCTTCATCAGAAAGTCTAGTTCTACCTAAGTTTGCATGTAGCTTCATGTAGTGGACCTGTAGCAAGATTATTAAACTATAGGCTTTGGGTCAGCCCTGAGGGTGAGACATTTTGTATCAGTCAGTTTTTTGTTCCAGAACTTTACCGTTCTGAAAAAATGTTTTCTCCTACTAGAGTTTTGGAAATCTGGTCTTTGTTAGAGTTCAATGATATTTGGTATGGACCTGCTTGTATTCATCGACATCATATTTCCATGTGAAAGCGATAGAAAAAATTGACTTTTTTGGGAGGAGAGGCTTAGAATTTTCCCTTTGACATTTTATTGCCATACAGACTTCTCATGATTTAACTCTTTACCAAACAACCAAATTTTCGACTAATCCAAACTGAGAGCATTTTGCAGATGACTTATGAAATGTAGCTCAAATGATAATTTCTGTCTTTTTGCAGAGTAGAAAAATTGTTGGAAAAGGAGAAAATGCTGTTTACCAGCATTTTGTCCATTTCCAACATTTTTTTCAAAAGGCCTTTTCCTCAGGGTCGTTAAACTCAACATCGTGTGGTAAAGGGTCAATGTCTTTGTGAATGCCAGTTAAGGGATACAGGGCAGACTTCCCGAAACACGTCGGTCCGACGGACATGACAGACGAATCTTGACAAGGACCGACCATTTTTCAGGTGGGATCGGTCCGACTGTCCGGCATTTATTCCGAGCCCAGTAAAATATAAAATTAACGTCAGAGAAGCGCGTGAAAAGAAAAAAGAATATGAGAAAAAGAGACCGGAGAGAAAATTTATTGAGAAATAGAAGCAGCAAGGAGAATGGTTGGTTTATGACTCGAAAAAGGTGCAAATGCACTGCATAGACTGTCAGGATTTTTACGGTGAGAAAGTAAGAATGGACCAACATCTTCGCATTACAAACACATTTATTCTTGGATGCACAAATTTTAGAGCATCCTCAGTTGATGACCATGAAAAATCTAAGCTGCACCATCTTTGCTTTTGTTGAATTTGATTCGGTCTGACAAGTAATGACATTCAGCAGAGAATAAATAGAGTGAACAAAAATTTCAGTGACTTTTAAAAGTCTTAATGAGTGGAGAAATAGTTTAATATCATTAAATGCATAAAGCTGATATAACTGTTACCTTTCTTTCTTACGTTTTTAGCTCCACTGGCCAAAGGCCAGTGAGCTATTGTCATGGCGTTGTGTCCGTCATCCGTCCGTCCGTCCGTCCATTCGTCCGTGCGTGCGTCCGTAAACTTTTTCTTTAAAAAACTTCTCCTCAGAAACTATTGACTGGATTTTTACCAAATTTCACAGGAATGTTCCTTTGGTGGTCCTCTTTCAAATTCCTTTAAATAATTGTGTTCCATGAAGAATTCTGGTTGCCATGGCAACCAAAGTAAAAAACCTTTAAAAATCTTCTCCTCCCAAACCGCTATTTGGATAGCATTATTATTTTGCAGGAATGTTCCTTAGATACAGGTTTACAGAATTCCTTAAAAAAAAAAAAGATCTGTCAAAAAACATGGCTTTTATGGGAGACTCATTTTCCTTTTATGGTATAAAGTAAAATCTTTGAAAAATTTCTTCTCTAAAACTATTCATTGGATTTCATTGTTGTTTTGCAGGTAAGTTCCTATGGTGGTTGTCTACCAAATTGTTTCTTCAGTGAGCTAAAATGCAGGATTGAATGATAATTGTTAAAAACTTCCTTTCGCCATTATAGAAATATCAGGCCTGTGGAGCGATACAGGCGCTCAAGCGCCTCTAGTTTATTTGTTGTGTTAAATTTGATTCGGTCTGACAGATTTTCGGTCGAATGTCTGACACTTTTTATGAACTTTCGGGAAGTCTGCAGGCCCGATACAGGCCCATCATAGCCCCTGAATTTTGTGAAATTATTAAATGCTAGCTAGCAACGATTTCTTCTATAGACGCGAATTGATGCACGTCTCTTCATGACAGTTAACACTTTACCTGCACACAACCCCAAGTTTTAATGACCCTCAGGAAAAATGCCTCGTAAAATACCAGATTGTTTGAAAAGAAGAAAATGTTGGTAACAGTATTTTTTACCTTTTCAGAGACATATCTCATAATTTGAGCCATATTTAGTTTATTGTCTGCAAATGCTTTCATATTGGACCAATCTGGAATTGTTGTTTGGTGAAGAGTTTAGCAGAGTACATTATGGTTAGTGTTTGATCAGTTACCAAGCTATTGCATGTTACATTTGGAGACAGAGTTGAGAATTATGATATGCTGGGCTGGAGTAGCCCAACCCTATTATACTTTTTTGGATGATTTGTATATGAGTCTCAGGGTTGAGACTTCTCAAAGGGGAAAGTTTGACACCTAAGCACTTAGCCAGCTTTTCTGTAGCGCTAGCGGTTTGGTGCATGTCTCTTCGTGATAGAAAAGCAAATTGTGTTTCATAGATGCTGCTTGGATGGAAGATCAAGCAGCTGCATATTACAGGTGGATTCATTCGGTATTTTGGAGTGGCAAGATTTTAGACTTGTCCATATTCTGTAGACATGATGATATGATGACAGATTTGAAAAGTTTTGGCTAAAATAATTGATCTGTCTGTAGTAACTGGTTAAAAACACGTGGAAAACAAAATATTGGTTACCAACATTTTCTCCTTTTCCCACAATAATCTCAGAAGCTTTCTTCAGGATGGTAAACACATGAGAATATTTGGTATAAGCTGGAGATCTATACAGATGTGGATTAATATCTCCTGTAAAGGATTTATATGCTCCGTGTGTATGCAATAATTATTATAAGATTGCAGCTGTAAAAATCTGCATTCTGCTGTCCAATTTATTTCCCCCCAGCATGTTATGTAACCTACAGCATAGTTTACTGTATAAAAGTTTGTATTTAGAAAGGGATCAATACTTCTCCAGGCATGTTTATCTTTCTGGTGAATTTTCACAGGGAAGTCAAAAAATCTTTCATACATGATGACAGATAAGTGCTGTAAGTGTTTATCTCTTTGATATATATCCTAATTGTGTTAGCTTTTATGAGTTTTTTGTCGACAGACTGAATGATGTTTTATGCAGCTTTCAACCGATAACTCATTCATAATCAAAGCAAGTGTACGGTGGCACAAAAGTGACATGGAAGATATATTTTATACTATGTGCGCACGCAGTAGCTAATACATGCGCACATATTAGTTATTACTTGCGCACGCAGTAGCTAATACGTGCGCACGTAATGAGTAATACGTGCGCACGCAGTAGCTAGTACGTGCGCACGCAGTAGCTAGTATGTGCGCACGCAGTAGCTAATACGTGCGCACGTAATAACTAATACGTGCGCATGCAGTAGCTAATACGTGTGCACGTATTACATATTACGTGGGCACGTAATAATCCACCAATCAGAATCATGAACAGAAGCCATTGTTTCAAGATGGAAGTGGAAGATAGACATTTATTGATTCGTGATAAACTGATTGGTCGATTATTACGTGCACACGTAATAGTTATTACGTGCGCACGTATTAGTTAATACGTGCGCACGTATTAGCTACTGCGTGCGCACGTAATAACTATTACGTGTGCACATATTAGCTAATATGTGCGCACGCAATAGTATTACGTGCGCACGTATTAGTTATTACGTGCACACATATTAGCTACTGCGTGCGCACGTAATACTACTGCGTGCGCACGTATTACTTATTACGTGCGCACGTATTAGCTACTGCATGCGCACGTAGTATAAAATATATCTTCCATGTCACTTTTGTGCCACAGTACAAGTGCTACCTTATTCAGGAAATTCCTAGATTTCACCAGTTATATGATTGGGGGGGGGGGAGGCTCTGAAGTGTCTTGCCCCAGGACACTCCCCTGAAAAAACCCAGCACTTTAGGTGAGGACGAATCCTCGGACCTCCAGGTTTCAATCCTTCTCCTCCACCACTGAGCAATGTAGGGCCCTGTAAGCTTTCAGTTGATATATTGCAGAGAAAAAATTATTAACTCTTTTTCCAAATTACAAAATTTTAGACTTGTGAAAATTTAAAGCATTTGCAGACACTAAAATGAATGTAAATGAAAAATTGAATAGTATACTTGAAAGGATAGAAAATAAAAATGGAAAACGGAGATAACGCTGATTACCAGCATTTGCTTCTTTTTATGCCCCTGCCATTAAAGGGGGGGGGAGGCGAAAAAGTTGCACATGTCCGTGTGTTTTTATGTAGGTACAGATATATGTATGTATGTGTGTTTGGTAAACAGTGCTGTTTGTGCCTGGCCAGTAAGTTCCAGGTGCATAGTCTGATTCTAAAATAATTTGGCACAAATGATCACCATGGATAAATATGTCACTTGCAATAACCATGTCACAAGCTCAAAGGTCAAGGTTGCAGTGCAGGGCCATCCTTGTTGGTGAAACATTTCTAGTTCTACAATGTTCTCCAAAACCCTCTTTCCTAGGGTCGTCAAAACTCAAGATTGTGTAGTAAAGCTCTCAAAAGACAGAAAACATGGAGTTGTTATCCAGATTGAAGCATCAGTGATGATTTTTTTGTCAATGAGACTCTCAAATAGGGTTGACTTAAGGTCAACAGAAGGGGCTCTTGAAAGGCAATACATGAACCAAGGAGTTGAATCAGCAGAATATCATCTTCAGGGTTGGAATCACCATTAGCGGGGACAGTTGATTTGGGTTGTTGAACTGATTTCGCCAGAGGGAAGCAGTAAGCTAATATAGTCTTAGGCTGCACTATACTATAGCCTGCTACTGGGTTCAGCTTATACAACTTAATATCAGGGCATTTTGATGTAGACAACTGATTCAAAAATAATGATAGAGACGGAGCAGTAATTGTTGCTCATTACTAGTGTACCCGGCCTCGCCAGGTTCGAAAGGATACAACGCAAACAAAAAGATAGTAATGTAAAGTACAATATTTTAATCTTTACTAAATGGTAGATAATGAAATGAATACATGAAATTATAATTTTGTGGAAAGTAGAAGAAAGTAAAGATTGAGAATAGAAGGCTCAGTGCTGGTTACCTTTGCAGCTACTTAGCAACTGGGCAGAACAGAGCTACAAGCCCAGCCTTATACCCCCGTCACACCAAACTCATTCTCACTCCATTCTGAAAATTGTTGCCAAACAGACTTAAACTGTATCTGGACGAAGTGGACAGATTAGCAACCTTTTACGATCTGTTTACGAACTTAATGGACGGGTTAGGATGGGAAGGGTGCTCCAAAACTTTGAGCCTGCTCAAAATTTTTTGCCGTCCATTCCGTCCTGTAATTAGACGGAGTGACAACGTACTTAAAACGAGATGGACTTACTACAGAACTGCTGTACTTCGATCCTAATAGAGACGCGGTGCAGTCGGGCATCAATCGGCAGTGCGTTTGCATTTTACAGACCGAAATTACATGTCCTATCCTGACTGCAGCCCATTTTTCGATTTTGTTGACCGGAGTAAGACTTTCTAGGAACAGGTTTGGTGAGACAGGGGCTTCAGGCATTATCAGGCCAAAATTACATGTTCAACCCCGACCGTAACCCGTTTTCTGATTATGTCAGGACAGGGTAAGACGTTTTGAGAACTAGTTTGGTGTGATGGGGGTTTTATATAGCAAAAAGAGTCATTGTTTTTACAAGAAAACCATGCAACATACGTAGCTGAATTGCAAAACTCAAGAGTATAATAACCGCTGCTTAAAGTGACCAGAACGAAGTAAAGTCTATGAGATGCAAAAGAACTTTCTGAGGTCTATGGTTTCTTTATGGAAATGAAATTCCAAATACAACTTTTTCAGAGTGGAAGATTGTAAAGGTATGGACCAACATAGCCTCATGTGAACTGGTTATCTAAAACAACACATGGATGGAATTATCATTGGTCAGTTATGGAATAAAGTCAAGTAAAATCACTCATATACATAGCACCAATAAATTCAAAGGACAGAAAGCACTGTCTGTTACATTAGCAACTATTTTGCTCACACAGTGCAATTCAAATTAAATAAAAAAAGCCATTTTTTTTCTTTCCTTCAACAGTTACTGTTTCTTGTTCATGTCACTTTATTCTAGTAAGCTCTTCTGCCTGAAAGTCAGGAGAGCCTGTGCTGTGGATTGGTTTTCATTGTCCGCCCACTTGTCTGTCTGTCCATGTGTCCAGTAGTCTTTTTCTTGTTTACGTGATAAAGTCTGCATTTGTGGTCGGATTTTTGTGACATTTGCACAGTTTGTTTATATCATCAATAGCTTGAACCCTATTGATTTTGAAAAAAATCTGACTCTCAGTAAGGGAAAAGTGGCCATTTCAAATTTAAAATTTACATTTGTTTATGCGATAAAGTCCACATTTGTGGTCAAATTTTCATGAAACTTGCACAGTTGCTCTATAAAACCAAAAGCTTGAACCCTAATAACTTAGAAAAAAATCTGATAAATAGTTAGGGAAAAATCGCTATTTAAAGTTGAAAATACAGATTTCTTGTTTATGTGATTAAGTCTGCATTTGTGATTTGAGTTTCATGAAATTTGCACAGCTGCTTTATATAAACCATAGGTCAAACCCTAAAGATTTAAAAAAAAAAATTAGTAAGGGAAAAGTAACCATTTAAAGTTGATAAATATAAATTTCTTGTTAACATGATTTAAGCCGTATTTTCAATCCAGTTCTATTGAAACTTGCAAAACTTGCACATGTTATTTGTATCATTGAGGGATTGAACCCTATCAAAAATGAAGAAAATCCAGCTATCAGTTGAGGAAAAGCAGCCATATGATGACTTAGTCTTGTTTACTCAATACAGTCCCTATTATTGGTCACATTTCTTTGAAATTTGCAGGGATTGTTTTATTCAATGAGTTCTGAAACCCTATCAATTTGGTTGTATTGCAAACTATTGGTTTTGGAAAATTGTGCTTCAATTATGTATTTGTTCAATTCGCCATGCCTGCTTACTATGCTGGTTCAGTGGGTTCAAGCCCAGTTGCAACCCCCCCCCCCTTTATTTGTGTGTGTGTGTTTGTCTTTTTCCTTTTATTGCACCATGAATTAGATGTATGCTAGAAAATAAGCAAAATCTCTGCCAGTAGAGCAATTCAAACCTTTAAGGGCCTCTAGTTTTTTTTTTTATACAAATGAATTCTCTATAAACATAAAAGACTTGATGCCACGAGAGTTTATGGGACATAAAAAAAATAAGATGTTTCAATTTTTATGCACAGAGCTTGGTCTTTTGTCAACAGATTAGATTTTATCCTGCTTTTGGTATTGATCCAGGACAGAATGATATTTGTCTTTAATGCAAAGTTTAGCTAATTTTCCAGTCTTTTTTCAAGTAGAATTTTTTGCACTGAGACTCACAAGTGCATACAAGTAATAGCTGCCATTCATAGACTGAATGTTGCCTGTCATATATCGGAAAGCTTTGTACCAGGGGTGCATTTTATCTCCAATGGTACACTAATTTTTGTTGTATGATTATCAGTGGGCTACTTTTACCATGGGCATATCATTGATTATTTAGTGCATGTGTAAAAATGGCCATCAGAAAGATTGCAAGATTTTTACAGACTGCAATATCTGTAGTAAAACAGGGGTGAGTTTTGTCATACAATGATGGCGGGATAACTTTTGGAGAGTTGAAGACTTCCCTTTTTGTACATGTCTGTTGTTGAATATTTAGCCTTTGTAGTGATGTGGTTTACAAAAAGAAATGCAAATTTAGATACCGTTATCTTCTTTTGTACAAAATGTTTCTTCTTTAACCCTTTACCACACAATCCCGAGTTTTAACGATCCTGAGAAAGAAGGCTTTTGAAAACATTGTGGGAAAAGGAGAAAATGCTGGTAACCAGCATTTTCTCCTTTTCCCACAATGTTTTCTATTTATTCAAGGACAAATAATATCATTAGAAAAACATTTGAATTGTCCTCTGTAAATTCCTTCAATATAAATGACGCTACACTTTTGCCATGTTGTAAAGGGTTAAGTGTAACTTAGTACTAGGTGTTTGATTTGTCAAAAACAAGCCTCTTTAGTGATTGGTTCTAGAAAAAGTGCCAGTTGTTATTTTCCTTACAAAAATCTCCCATGAGTAAGTGAACCAGTCATCTGTGTGACCAATGATGATGCACAAAGTGAGACTGTACCATCTGTGAGATCAATATTATATCCAGACACTTTGCAGAGAGTTCATTGAATCATCTGAGGCTAGTAACAGTGATACTATAGCACCTCACCAAATGATCCCATGTGTTTATATGTGGTAAGAATGGCCGGGCAGGGTGTGGCTAACCTTTGACATTAGACAACCAGTTAATTTTTCATTTTAGTGGCATCAAGCCAATTCGAGCCAGTTCTGAATTGTTTGTGGTACATCTACACAAATGTCATGCACCATAACACTACTTAATCAATCCTTTGCTTTATGGACACATGAAGAGCATACTCTTTTACCTTCTGAGAACATTGAGGAAGAAGGTACTTTTTATCCATGTTGTTCGGGTTCTTTATCTTTTTATAGCGTTTCATACGGCTACTCAGATATGTTGATTTCCGATTTACCTATTTAACCTCATTCTAAAATGCAGTGAACATTAATATAGCTCAGTCCTTCCAGGTCAGTTCTTACAGCCTATACAACCAGATGAGGAGGAATAATAAGCCTTTTGAAAACATCATGAAAAATGATGGAAATGCTGGTTAACAGGGTTTCTTCTTGCCCACAATGTTCTTTGTGACTTTTTCAAAGACAAATTCCATCATTCGTGGCACATTCAGTTTGTGGTTGTGAATGAGGGTTTATCAAAAGCTTGTTGTTAAATAAGTTTGATATTCAGTTTTTATGAAACTAGGAACCAGTATTCTATATGTAACATTTTTTATTCTCTGTTCTTTTTAAAACAGGAACCAGTATTCAAGTGTTAAGTTTTTAGTTCTGTTATGAAGTTAGGATCCAGAAACCCGGTCCCTACAGAGTTTATGTGGCTTGTTTGTAGACATTATTGAAAGGACATGCCTGTCTTCTCACACATTAAAATCAGCTATTTATGGATGAAACATCTCAAAGTTTTATGAATGAAATGGTTGTTCACTCTCTACCACACAACAAAATTTTAAACTTGTACAAATTCAAAGCATTTGCATATGACAAATCAAGGATGTTTGAAATGATAAAACTTGCCTTTGAGTAGAAAACATTGTGGGAAAAGAAGAAAATGCTGGTGACCAGCATTTTCTCCTTTTCCCACAATGTTTTCAAAAGTTTTCCTTCTCAAGGTCATTAAAACTTGGGATTGTGTGGTGAAGGGTTAAGTATGCACATAGGAAAAGACAAAAAAAAATGGAAGCATCAGTTTCATCAAAAAGGAATACTCTGGTCCATAGTTTTTTATCAAATCAGACTGAAAATTTATATTGTTGTGACTCCCTTGCTAATTCCAGGTCAACGCTTTTGCTTTTTGATCCAGATTATTGTTGACAGCTTCAAAGTAGGAGTATAGCAAGTGATTTAAGCCATGCTCTCTGAAAAGGGTTTTAATACATATGCAAATAGTATTGTCCCATGTCAGCCTGCACAGGCTGAAATGAGTCTAAATTCAGTGCTATTGGTGAATTTTCTGCATGTCAAAGGACCATTCTACCTCCAGATCCAGCCAACTGTTAGACTAAATGGATTTTATAGATATATGATTACTGTAAAAGTGGATATTATTGCAGGTCTAAAATTTTGGTAATAACAAAATATTGACCTTACGCGTGATTATATTTCCGCAAGAACTAATATCATTATCATCCAATTTAACAGATCCCCATTTTCATTGGGATGAAATGTATTTAAATGTCTTAAATTGGCAGTTTTAACCGCCACTAGACTGGTATTCTGGTCGATTTAAATGAAAGAAAAACACTCATTGATGTCGACAAGGGTCCCTGTCAATCGCTCCCACATGACCTGGCGTCTAGGTAAAATATACCTTAGTTTAGCTTAAATTTACGCTGGCGGATACCTTCGCAGTTTTTATCAATATGTGAAAAACCATGAAGATTTCCACGACGCGAACATTGCCTGTTTTACAGTATATGATGACTGTATCATGCATCACAAAGATGCATTATACCCCCTTTGCCAGAGCATGGCTTATTATATTTCGTTTATCTCTATACAAAACAACAAAATTTTTCCTTTGTCTAAATTAAAAGAATTAGCAGACAACATATTAAATGTAGCATTTTGTGGCATTTCCTTAGGATCATTAACTCTTTAGCAAGCAACAAAATTTTAGACTTTTCCAAGTTTCAAGTATTTACAGTTCATGATAGAAAATATTGTTGAAATAGGAAAAAAACGCTGGTTACCAGCATTGTGACTGTTCTCTCAATATTTTCAAAAGCCTCTTTGCTCAAGGTCATTAAAACTAGTGTATGATAACGGGTTAAACAAGGTATTTGATTATGCCCCCCTTCAACGAAGTGGGGGTATATTGCTTTGCTAATGTTGGTCGGTCGGTCGGTAGACCTTACCTTGTCCGGATGATAACTAGACACAGAATTGACCTAGGTTCGTCAGATTTGGCACAGACATGCGTCTCGGAGTGTAGATGATCCCTATTGATTTTGAGGTCGATCGGTCAAAGGTCAAGGTCACAGTGACCGTCAACATGTTGATATATAGACCAAACCTTGTCCGGATGATAACTAGACACAGAATTGACCTAGGTTCGTCAAATTTGGCACAGACATTCGTCTAGGAGTGTAGATGATCCCTATTGATTCTGAGGTCAATCAGTCAAAGGTCAAGGTCACAGTGACCGTCAACATGTTTATATATAGACCAAACCTTGTCCGTATGATAACTAGACACAGAATTGACTTAGGTTCGTCAAATTTGGCACAGACATTTGTCTTGGAGTGCAAATGATCCCTATCGATTTTGAGATTAATCCATCAAAGGTCAAGGTCACAGTGGCCTTCACCTTAATGATATATAGACCAAACCTTGTCCGGATGATAACTAGACACAGAATTGACATATGTTCTTCAAATTCTATACAGATATTCATCTTGGAGTGTAAATGATCCCTATCGATTTTGAGATTAATCCATCAAAGGTCAAGGTCACAGTGGCCTTCAACTTAATGATATATAGACCAAATCTTGTCCAGATGATAACTACACACAGAATTGACCTAAGTCCTTCAAATTCTGTACAGATATTCATCTTGGAGTGTAAATGATCCCTATAGATTTTAAGGTTAATCCGTGAAAGGTCAAGGTCACAGTGACCACCAGGTGATTCAGGGCCTGCGCTGCCATTTGCCACTTGAGCCATTTGCTAAAAAAAGAATTAAAATGTCTCAAAAATCATCATATGTGGCTCAACTTATGGCTCCAACATTTTATTCGCGTATTATTGGGGAGGTAGTAAGCATCGAAGTCGACTGGGAAAAAGCAGAAGTCGAACGCGTGTGCAGAAAAGAAAATCGATAACGCAGTCTGTGTATCGGCGACTGTTTACAATCTTGAATGTATACACACGGCGGTGTGTATAATTATGCGAACTGTTGACAGATTATCACGTTTAACAATTGAAGTGAGCTATAAATCAAAAAGATGACATCAATATTTCCCAATCAATTCTTTTGATATCAGTTTATGAACTATGCCACTTCCTGTATCAATGTGGCAGTAGGGGGTCATGACTGTTTTACAAACAGACATCTTGTTTGAAAAGTGTTAACCCTTTACCACACAATCCCGACTTTTAACGACACTGAGGAGGGAGGCTTTTGAAAACATTTTGGGAAAAGGAGAAAATTTTCTCCTTTTCCCAAAATGTTTTCTTTCTTTCCCAAACGAAACTTCAATTTTTGAGTCACCTTATATTGTCGTCTGCAAATGCTTTCAATTTGGACAAGTCTAAAACTCTGTCGTTTGGTAAAGAGTTAAAGGACCATAATGTAGATTTGTTATTGTGAGTCAAAATTTATTTTACAACCTAATGCTGCTTTTGAAAAAGCTGTCTTCTGCGAGAAAAACTAGTTGCCTGCAGATGGCAGTGTCTTGAGTTTTTGGATATTTTAACCCTTTACCAAAGTTTTGCCATGTTTCAATGAACCTGGGAGAGAAGGGTTGAAAACATTGTGAAAAAAGGAGAAAATGCTGGTTACCAGTATGTTCTTACTCCTTTTCTTGCAATGTTTTGTGCGCTTACAAAAACAAATCCTATCATTCTAGCTACAATTAATCTGTCACATGTCATTACGCTTTGAATATGGACGATTTGAAAATTTGTCATTTGGTAAAGGGTTAACCCTTTTCCAGACAACAAACTTTCAGCCCTACCTAAATTGAAAGCATTTATAGACAACAAATTAAATGTTACTTGAAATATGAAATTTGTATTTTAAAGGGCAGAAAACAAAACGGGAAAAGGAGAAAATGCTGGTTACCTTCCAGCCTTTCAGAAACAAATCCAATAATTTTAGCCACATATAAACAGTCTGCAAATTCTCTCAAGTTGGACCAGTCTAAAATATTGTCATTTGGCAAAAGGGTTCTAAATAAATGATGGGTTGATTCTATTGGTATTAAATGCTGTTTTCAACATTATTTTAGTCATGTTGCAGTGGCCAGTGCACCTATCCATGCTCTCCTGGAGTTTCTTTTCCTAGTACTCCATATAATATTCTTTCAAAGCCACTGGCTGCTTTCCCATATGACTGTCATCGAACAATGGTCAGCAGTGAGAGAGCAATTAATCTTAGCGCAATGAATATCATCAATCCTTGGAGAGAAATTGGCCGAGTCCTGTACGCTACTGACTGCGCTACCGGAGCTCGCCTTCTAAATAAAAATAAGCTTTTAGTGATCAAATACAAGCATGTTGCCATGTTGATGTTACAAATGATCTCTCTGAAAAATGTGAGAAAGAGACTTCATCCAGCTTCAGGATCATTTATGCAGCAATAATTGTTTCAACCAGCAGGGATTTGATCTTGTGATGCACCATCATTCTTTAAGTCTTACCAAACAACAATATCATAGACTGGTCCAAATTGAAGGCATTTACAGGTGACAGATTAAATGTGACTCAAAAATTGAAATTTTCTCTTTGGAAGTATAGAAAACATTGTGGGAAAAGGAGAAAATGTTTCAAAAGCCTTCTTTTTTAGGATCATTAAAACTCGGGGTTGTGTAGTAAAGGGTTGAAAGAAAAGTACACTTGAAGTAGCTACCAGAGATAATGGTTAGATAATTATGCAGCCTTGAATTTTTATACGCCCGTCAAAGACGGGACGTATTATGGGATCACCCATGGTGTACGGGCGGGCGGGCAGGCGGCTTCCAGTTCTTGTCCGGAGCATAACTTTGTCATCTCCAGTCCGATTGTCTTGAAACTTGGCATGTGTGTTTGTTGCAATTATACGGAGTGCAGTGCGAAAGAACCATAACTCTACCTCATGCTGTCTTTGAGTTATTTCCCTTTGATCATCATTTTTACAGCATTTTCTGCTTGTCGGGAGCATAACTTTGTCATTTCTGGTCTGATTGACTTGAAACTTGGCATGTGTGTTTGTTGCAATCATACGGAGTGCAGTGCAAAAGAACCATAACTCTACCTGGTGCTGTCTTTGAGTTGTTTCCCTTTGATAGTCATTTTTACAGCATTTTCTGCTTGTCCGGAGCATAACTTTGTCATCTCCAGTCCGATTGACTTGAAACTTGGCATTTGTGTTTGTTGCAATAATACAGAGTGCAGTGCAAAAGAACCATATCTCTACCTTGTGCCGTCTTTGAGTTATTTCTCTTTGATCGTCATTTTTACAGCATTTTCTGCTTGTCCGGAGCATAACACTGTCATCTCCAGTCCGATTGACTTGAAACTTGGCATTTGTGTTTGTTGCAATAATACGGAGTGCAGTGCAAAAGAACCATAACTCTACCTTGTGCTGTCTTTGAGTTATTTCCCTTTGATCATCATTTTTACAGCATTTTCTGCTTGTCCGGAGCATAACTTTGTCATCTCCAGTCCGACTGACTTGAAACTTGGTGTTTGTGTTTGTTGCAACAATACGGAGTGTAGTGTGAAAGAACCATAACTCTACCTGGTGCTGTCTTTGAGTTATTTCCCTTTGATCGTCATTTTTACAGCATTTCTTGCTTGTTCGGATTATAACTTTGTCATCTCTAGTCTGAACATCTTCAAATTTGGTATGCATGATTGTTGAAAATTTACGGAGTGCAGTGCACAAGGACCATAACTCTTCCTAGCACGAATTTTGAGTTATTTCCCTTTGATTGTCATTTTTACAGCATTTAGTGCTTGTCCAGAATATAACTTTGTCATCTCAAGTCAGAGTGACTTCAAACTTGGTATGCATGTTTGTTGCAATATTACAGGGTACAGTGCGCAAGAACAATAACCCTACCTAGTGTGGATTTTGAGTAATTCCACTTTGACCTTCATTTTTACAGTATTTCTTGCTTGTCCGGAATGGAACTTTGTCACCTTAAGTCAAATTGACTTGAGACTTTGGTAAACATGTTTGTTGCATTACCTGCCCTTTACGATTATTATACCCCTCGACAACTGGTGGTGGGATGGGCGTATCTTGCGACAATTTGGCGCTCTTGTTTTACCAAATACCAACATTTAAGGTCTACGACCTCTAACTCATCGGTAAATATCGTGTAACATTGACGTTTTCATTAAGGCTATTCAGCCAGTCTTGGCAGATTCCGTCTTTTAATATGAGGGAAGGGGCTGTAGACTCGCTGTCTCATGGGTAAATATCATGTAACATCGACATTTTTGTAAAAACCAATCTCAGCAGCTTCCGTCTTTTAACATGAGAGTTAAGAGCTGTAGACATTAAACAAAAGTCTGCATATGGAAAGTTGATATAATCAAATACGATTTATTTATATTTTGGGAATTTTGATTGACAAATTCTTAAATATTAACATGGCATTGGTAAGTTGATGGGGCTAATATTTGGCCCCAAATGTTTGGCTAGGAAAATCCCCTGTAGCTTTTGCTAATGTCTATGAAAGAAGGTGAAACTCAAGTCAGTAACCAATAAGCTGAAATAACAAAATGTAAATAACATGTTAGGGAATTCTATGATGAGATAGGGAAACAATAACATGTTTTTAGGAATATGGGGGTCAATATTCGGTTCCAAAATTTGAGACAGAAAAAAAAAAGTCCCAGGTAATCTCTGCTTTGGTATACAAATGAAGCTACAATTACTTTAATTCCAAGGTATGGATAATTTTGTAGGAGTTCATTGACAGCACGGCAGACATCGGCCTAATATTGGAAGATAATCACCATGCTTTGTAAAGTATTGATGATTCAGTCTAGGGTAGGACAGTGTCTCTCTGCTTGTGTCTATAGTAAAGTTATTGGATTTAATGGTGAATGGGTTCTACAGAAAAATCAGCTTTTAGTGATCAAATACTTGTTATGTTACTGTCACAAACCATATTCCTTATTGGCTCTTTCCCATTTTATCAAATGACAAAATTGTAGACTTGTCAAAATTGAAAACATTCACAGACAACAAAGATGGGATTTGTCTTTGAAAGGATAGAAAAAATGTTTGAAAAGGAGAAAAATCTGGTTACCAGCATATTTTTCCCTTTCACACAATGTTTTTAGAATGCTTTTTCCACAGGGTCATTGAAACACTAGATCATGTGTTAAAGTGTAGATGTGAGAAGGAGAATTCATGAAGTGTCAGGAATACTAAGACATTTATGAGGAAAATAGTTTAAAATCACTTGTGAAGTGATCCTTGCAGCCATAAATACCGGTAGATGAACATAATCTTCATTTTCAGTCTATAAAAGAAGACACAATTACGGCAATTTAAAGCTCTGAATATTTTCAACTGAATGATTCATAGGCAACAGAGAAGAAAATGCTGTCATATTCCCATAATGTTTTCAAAAAGGTCTTTATTAGGGTTGTTAAAACACAGGATTGTATGGTAAAGGGTTAAAAGTCATTGATAGTAAATATTGGAAAATACATTGTGACAAGGAAATCAGGTGTTGTAGATGATGTTGATTGTCCATTGCTAATAACTAAGCCACTGTGACTTCTAAGGGCAGTTTTGGACCAACAGTTTTCCTTCAATTTATGATTCTTGGAAAAAGTGTTTATGGATAAATGATACCAATAGTTTGATCAAAACATTTATAAAGAGTAAAACATAGATGATGTTTGGTATACAATGCTTAGCAATTATACAACTTTGACGTGTCTGGGAGCAGTTTTTAGTAAA
This sequence comes from Hippopus hippopus, assembly GCA_946811185.2. Classification (NCBI taxonomy): domain Eukaryota; kingdom Metazoa; phylum Mollusca; class Bivalvia; order Cardiida; family Cardiidae; genus Hippopus; species Hippopus hippopus. The sequence goes on along the minus strand of OX328098.1, from coordinate 61,372,465 downwards.
CAGTTTTCTTTTAATTTGTGGTTTGTGCAAAATTGTTAATGGATTAATGGTACCAGCAGGTATAAATGTAAACATTTCAAAAAGGTATTTTGCTTTTTTTTTTTCCTCATCTTTTTTTTAGCTCACCTGAGCACAAATTGCTCAAGGTGAGCTTTTGTGCTGTGTCCGTTATCTGTCGTGTGTCGTTCATTGTTTGAGATACATGTACAGTTTATTCGTCATCTGTAATTACCTTGAATTAGAGCATTTATAAAATTCTTTTGTCTTATCTCTTTATTAAACATCAGAATTTCAGACTAGACCAAATTTGTAGTGTATGCGGAAGATAAATTAGATGCAGCTCAATGAATGATTTCTGTCTTTGATAGGGTAGAAAAGATTGTTGGAAAAGGAGAAAATTTTATTGATCCTTTCCACACAATCCTGATTTTTAACGACCCTGAGGAAAAGCTGTTTGAAAGCATTGTGGGAAAAGGAAAAAATGATGGTTTCTACAACGTTTTCAAAAAGGTTATCTTTTCAGGGACATTAAAAGCCAGGATGATGTGGTGAAGAGTTATAATGGGTTAAACTTACAAAGCTAGATACAGGTTTACTGTCAGAATGAAAACCAAGTTGGCTCTTTTTGTGCCTTATCTGCTCATAAAAAGACTGTAGGTCAAATTGTAGGTCCACAGTCAGAGAGCATGTTCTTAGAAATTAGAGATCTGAATCTACACTATCCACAATAGTCACCTAACAATGCGCTAAGTCTTGGCATACAAAGGGTGTACAATTCTGGAAATACTGAAATGATGAAAGACAAATTGTCAGCCCTGTATACCATTGATTATATCTTTTCCAAGCAGTCACATGTTGAGATAACACTGAGGAAGAAGACTTTTTAGAGCATTGTGAGAAAAGGAAAAAAATGCTGTGAACCTGTATTTCCCCCCTTTTACCACAATGTTATCAACCCTATCAAAGACAGATACCTTGAGCAATTTTTACCAGTAATTTGGAAAATTGCAGTCAATATGGATGAGTTTAGAATTTTGTCATACCGTAAAAGGTTAAACCTTAAGGCATTGAACCAGGCTGAAGTTGCTTTTGCAGACAGTATAGATCAAAATCAGACTACACAGAATGTGCAGTCGGCTATTTTGTTACACATTCTAGCCAAAACAACTTGTAAATAACAATATTTTTGACTATTTCTGCTTATTGGAACAGTCCTTTTCATTAATCAGAGCACTATAAAGGATTAATTCTTGTGGTGGAATCCCAAGAGTACAATTGTCATTGACAGTTAATATAAATAATTTGTCAGAACTTTATCCCATTTGGGATTTGGCAGATTTGTAATTTTCCTGAGATATTTTGTCTCCACTGGCAGACTGCTAACCTGACTTTTGTATATATTTATAAATGAGCATTAGATTCAACTTACTTATCCCATCTTTATTTACCCTGGTGCAGAGCCAGGTAGCTCTGTGGGTAACACAGGACTTGAAAGCTGGGAATTATTATCAATCCCCAGCTCAGCCAATTTCTACCTGAGAACTAACAATCGTTATTGGAACAGGATTCATTCCTGTCTCTCTGTTGATCATTGTTTTGTTTATGTTTGGGGGAAAGTGGCCAGTGGCTGTTGTACAAAGTACTGCATGGTAAAAGACATTTCTGGAAAGAATGGATAGGTGCTCTAGCTGTGATATAAAGGAAATAATGCCAGTGTTTCCACCAGACCGCTTTTCTTGCATTTTTGACGCAATAATTTCTCTGCTGATGCACTAAAATTTGCCATGTGTGTTTTTTCTGACACAACCACAATATCAGTTCAGTCCAAACAAAGTCTATCATGGGCAAAATAAGGTTTATGTGCAGAGATTGAAGATTTCATTGGCCATGATTATTTACATTGAGAGTTTATGTTATGGTGCAGAGTGCCTGAAACAGATTTTATTGATAATTACCAATAGATATCTGCCTCAATGCACAAAAAAGGATTAAAGAACACATAATTTTACCACCTAGCTTGTTTCTGACGTTTTCAAACGTTTAAAGCTCTACAATTTAGTAATTACTGACTAGGTACGGAATAACCATGGGATGAACCGCTTGAAGGTCAATTTGTTGTCGTTTTGACCATTTATCCACGTTTTAAACGTGTATGTTCTGTGTTATCCAGACATTCTTCAAAACAGAATGACAGAAGAACAAGAAAAACAGAAAAGACATTCAGACTTCTCTGCTGTCCTTTCAACAAGTAAACCTCCAGAAAACGTGGAAAAACCTGAAAAATTAATAATGCAACAAATATCCGGGTCTTGTCAGACTAAGAAAAATAGGTCCAGTTCCGAGTCGGCAGAGTCACAGTGAAAGGGAAAGGTCCCAAAACGTGATTTTGAGTAGATCTAACTTTAAAAAAACTAAGGCATTATAACAGTGACCCTCAAAATTTTGTGTATGACCTCCAGAAATTAGGAATAATTTTGGACAAAATGTTCAACACTACACCATAATTTTGGACAAAATGGTCAACACTACCAGACAACATAATTTTGGACAAAATGATTAACTTTACCATACAACAGAATGTTGGACAAAATGGTTGACACTATCATACAACATGGTTTGGACAAATTGGTCAACACTACCCTACATGATTTTAGACAAAATGATTAACTTAAACATACAACAGAATGTTTGACAAAATAGTTGACACTACTGTAAGGGAGATACTGTTCCCGAATTATTTTGTGTCACTTATATCCTTAATGAGGTAAAGATCAGTCTGAGAGACTCTCACTTTTTCAAAACCAATATTTCTTTAATAAAACAAGTGACAAGAAATACAAAAAATATGTTCATATATGGATAACAAGGGTGGATACTTCTTTGAGAAATAGCACAGTGGTTTATCTCTCCAACACAAATTTATCTGGTCCTCATATGAAATTCTTCTTATATCTCTGTATATCTGACAATCTCAGTGATAACTCTGATGACTCAAAATTTTCAGAGCTACCATACATGATTTTAAACAAAATGATTAACTTTACTGTATAGAATGTTAGACAAAATGGTCATTACTGCCATGCAGCATAATATTGGACAAAATGATTAGCATTATTATACCACACAACAGAATGTTGGACAAAATGGTCAACACTGTCATACCTAACATTGGACAAAATAATAAGCACTTTTATACCATACAACAGAATGTTGAACAAAATGGTCAACACTACCATACATAACATTGGACAAAATAATAAGCATTATTATAGGATACAGCATAATGTTGGACAAAATGATTAGCATTTTTATACCATTCAGTGTAATGTTGGACAAAATGATGAACACTACCATGCAACATAATGTTTGACAAAATGAGTAGCACTATTATACCATTAAACAGAATGTTGGACAAAATGATGAACACTACCATCGAATATTAAATGTTTAACAAAATGATTAACACTACCATGGAATATAATGTTGGAATAAATGATTAACGGTATCATAGAACAAAATGACTAACACTACCATAGCGTATAATGTTAGACAAAATGATTAACACTACCATAGAACATAATGTTGGAGAGAATGATTTACCCTATCATAGAATATATTGTCGGACATAATTATTACCAATACCTGTCAACATAACAGGCTTTGTATCATTGAGGAATGATTTTGCCTTCATTGTAAATTTTCGATACCCCCTCCAGTATTGTTGATATTCTCAGGTTGTCTGTCCATCTGTCTTTCTGTCCATCTGTGGACACAGTATTGTCCTCTTCTCCTATAGTTTTCAACAAATTTGGAAAAAGTTTCAGTGGAAGCCATCTATCCACGGAAACTTGATGGTGCACCTACAATTATTGTTAATTGGTCGACTTAGCAGTTGTGGCCATTTGAATTTTTTTCTTGATCCAGTGGAAGCGTACTTGGTCGGGGTGGTCATTAGATTGTGACAGCTCTGGTCAGCTCTGTTTGGATTGTACACTAGCTGGAGTAACCTGGAAAGTGTGTTAAAGGGGGAAATTTAGTTTTTGTACTTTAAATAAGAAACTCTTGTAAAATAACGATAAAACGACTACATTTATCGTTCTGCTGTTGGTAACTCTATTTTCATTACATCTTATGTGACATCATAGTTTTTTTTGATATTCCCAGAAGTGATTGCAAAAATGTTGTTACGGGAGATCACTCCTTCATGCATGGCTTCATCCTGATTTAAATACAACACCTAACAACTGCGTTAGGGAGAATTCTCTTTAGCTCAGTAGTTATGGTGTTGGCCTTTCGTCTGGGTGTTCTAGGTTCGAATCCTGCCCTGTATTTCTGCTATGCATTTGTTCATTTGTTTCTTTGTTATGGACTTTCTTCGTAAGAATGTCGTGTGAAATCTAAAAATATCTGAAAGGCTACATAGCCCATGAAGGAAATACCACTGTAATTTTTTTTTCACTTTTATCTCTCTTCTATATGGACGATTTTCCTGCTGTCACCTTAATTAATTCACTGAACGTCAGGGAGCTTATGTCATGGCCCTGTATTTGTCTTGTCAGTACGCCCATCATTGTGTCTCATCATTAACTTTTATTTCAAACATCTTCTCTGAAACTACCCATCCAGTTCAGACCAAACTCCACAGAAATGATCTGACCGTGGTCCTCTTCAGTACTGCTTCCAAGAATAAGATTCCTGTAAAAATTCTGGTTGTCATGGCAAGTCAAGTGAGGTGATATTTGGCCAGGCTTTGGCAGACACAAGTTGTACATCTGGGATTACATGGTGAAAACTTCAAAGATCTTTTGTTCATTATCATAAGACCTTATAAGGGCTACCAAATTTATCAAGATGACCTCTACCAAGATTTCTCAAGTTATAGCCCTGGTGTCAAAATTTGCCCTGCTATGTAAGTCACAAGTTTCAAATCTATATGCCTGTATCATCTACGTTATCTTCATGTTCCCTTGTTACTTACAGCTGTTGTATTTTGTGAGTGTTTTCATCAAGTAGGCCTCTTCCAAAATTGTTGAAACTAAAGCCCTGGTGTCAAAATTTGCCCATCCCCATTGGTCATGAATTTAATAACGGCTTGTATATTAAACATTTTAAAAATTTTCTTGCTTCTATCCATAAATTTTATGGCTACCAATTTCAGCACTTAGCTTCATCTAGTATATCAATACAGAATTTTTCAAAATTTAGCCCTGGGATAGAAATAAGCCCTGCCCCAGGGGTCTCGTGTTTCACAGGGGCTTTATATTGAGGAAACTTTGAAAAATCTTCATGTATAGACCTGTATTATTTTGTATGTCACTTTATCTTGTGGACCTCTACCAGTGTTCAAGTAATTTTAGCTCCATGGTCAAAAATGGCTTCACCATGCGATCGTAACTTTCACATTGGCTTTTATAGAGAAAGCTTTGAAAATAGTCATTTTTGAAACCATTTAGTTTAGAATTGTAATGTTTGTATTGTATGGTTTGTATTTATTAAACAGTGGAGTGGTATAGGGCCTTCACGGCCCTCTTGTTGAAGTTGGGTGACTTGAAAATCTGAAAAGCTCCATATAAGCCTTTTGATGCTGAACTCTGATTCTGATTCAATTGGCATTGTAGATCTGCACAGAATGTGCAGTCTAATTTTGGATCTAGACTATCCCAATTTTGCCCAAAACAGCTTTGAAATTGCAATACCTGCATCTTTAGCACTGGCTTAGAATGTTTGTATCATTCAGTTAGAACTAAGGATTAATACAGAAATCTTTTAGAACCAGTGCAGTGATAAACCTTGTTGCATTAGTGATAATAAGCAATAATTTGAATTGCTGCAACATTACAATGATCATCGTTCATCCAGGCTAACAGTGTACAATGTTTTTTCAATTCATAATAGATATTTCTTTAGATTTAAACCATGTAATGGCTTATGAGTCATCCACATTGATTTAGCTAACCAAACTGTCTGAACGCAAGATGTCATATTTTTCATACATAATAGATGATGCTCTATTTTAGATTCCTATCGTCTCTATACCTCATGACAAAGGTCCTGACTTTTCCGTATTGAAATTTCTTAAAGATGACAAATTATATGCAGTTCAAGTGATAGGATTTGTGTTTGGATTTTATTAAAAAAAGAAATGTGCTGTTTACCAGCATTTTCTCCTTTTTCAACAATTTTTTCTAATCCCTAGCTTCTTTATCAGGGTTAAAGTACAGGATGTTTGTCAAAGGGTTAAAGATTGTCCCGAGACTGGATTCCTCTTTTCTGTTTCACTTCAGGGTCCTTTGTGACTCAGTGGTGAACTTTTGTAGTCTGGAAACCATGATTTGATCATGGCTGGCTGTTCAAGTCTATTGGGAATGACCTTGGGCAAGGCATTGCAGAGTTTCAGCCTAGAATCAGTGAAACCCAGGAAAGACATGAACAAGTAAGCTGTTGTTGTGGCATGCAGATGGCAGAGATCAAGGTCAGTCTGCACAGATAGCACTGTCTGATCCAGGATTTGAAAAAAGTTGGGGGATTGTCCCCCATCACTCTGAAAAGCATGGGAGTTTTCTAGAAAATATGGCGGATCAAAATTAACTACAAAACTTAAGAAACAGGCCTAATCTCTTTTGTATTTGTTAAACCCTTTCAATACTATAGTACTGTGCCTTAGTCTTGTTCATACCTAACACAAAATCTTACTTTGAAACTTGAAAGTCATAGCTGTAAATAGAAGTTAAAACGCTAGTCTCTACCCTTTTATCAATTACGCTCACCTCTGCATGGCACTGGCTGTGACTTGCATGTTGAACAACAGATTTTTTCAAAACTGATTTTTCATCTCCATTGTCACTTGCTCTATGCGTAAAGATATCATGTAATTGAATGTTATTTTTGTCCATCTTAGAAAACAGAACTATCAATGTCATCTATTTGTTTGGATTTACAAGCAAAAAATTATTAACTTCCGGGAATCGGTATTAATCGAAACTAATAAAGTTATACCAAAATAAATTCATCTTGACAGCTTTGGTTTGTATTTTGATGGAAAAGCAGTACTTCACTCATGTTTCTTTTGATAAATAAGTGTTGGAGACATGTAAATGATATATTTAAATCAAGAAGAAGAAAAAAAGAAAATAAATGAAAGACATTTTATTTTCGTAAAATAAACGTCTGTGAGGCAAGAAAAGGAAGTCACTCTTGAATTCATAGGAATGATCTGATACAGTTATGCTGGCAGCGAAAGTGATTTTTACATCAATGTTCAAGCGTTAAGGTGATCAAGTGATTAGACACTAACTGCCTAAATATTTTTTGCGCGTGATTGTCGCACCATGGTCTTGAAAATGTGCATGAATGATGAAAAACTTTGGCGATTCTCACAATCACATGCTCTGGATCAGACACTGCGGAAAGTGCAGTCTGATTGTGGATCTTCACCATTCGCTTGTGTAGTTAAAGGGTTCCTGCATGGCTCAGTGGTAACGTGTTTGGCAAGACACTTCAGAGCCCTAGCCCTAGCCTAGTACTGGTGAAACCCAGGACATACACAAATATGTGAGCTGTCACTGTAATTTGACTGAAATAGTGTTGAAAGTGGCATAAACACCATTCAATCAATCATATTTTTGTCAAACTTAAAAGATAAGAACCTCTCTAACTTTCAAGTGATTGTATTTTCAGTGGTCAAATTTATATGAGCCATACTCTGGCAAAAGGGGGCTTAATGCATCTCTGTGATGTAGGATACCAAGTAATTCATCACAGTAATATGTTTCTATAAAATACAGTCTAACATGAATTTTGAGGTACACTGGTCCTTTGACATGCAGAAAATTGACCAGTAGCAAAAGGTTTCAGCCCAGGTCAGCCTGCTGACTTGGGTCAAAACTTGTTGCAGATGCATTAACTCTTTCATTACTGAATACAAACAATGCATTTTCTTAGAGGCTACAATATAAAGATTTGGTGCAAAATCAAGAGAGAGTTCAGTCATAATCCAGAATAAAGCAGTGGACTGTGTAGATCAGAGATCAGACTGCATAAAAGCTTCTGGTGTTGTCTATGGTATGTAAAGAGTTAAGCCTCTTTTTCACAGAGCATGGCTCATATGTTAGGTGCTGAAAGTTCCGTCAAAGATGAATCAATGCATTCTCTCTGTTTTCAGATAAATCTGGATAGTCTACGAAGAGGTAGTTGCCACTGGGAAAACCTGCCTCGATGTTGCTATTATTAGAAACAATGGGATGTGGTCGCAGCAAGAATCAGTCCCCAAAGAACGGAGGGCAAGACATCCCTGACCTCAAAGGAACAGGCAGAAAGAAAAAGAACAAAGGTAATGGGCTGTATCATTAAATCCGTCAATTTTCTGCCAGACTACAGAATTCAAGGACAACGTCCCATTGAATGAATGAAATGTCCCCAGGCCAAAATCTGGTTTTATGTAGCTAGAGGAATTGACTCTTAACCCTTTACCAGTTAACAAAAACTTTTCCGAATTCTAAGCAATTGCAGATGATATTAAAAGTTTGCTTGAATGATGGGAAATGCTGGTTTCCAGCATTTTCTCGTTTTCACACAAATGTTTTCAGAAGCCTTTACCTTGGGCTCATCGCAACATGGGATTGTTTGGCAAAGTGTTCAAGTCATTCAGTGTTCTGCCAAGCTAGATTCCTTTGAAGCAGAGAAAAAATTTTCCTGAGGTCAAAAACCTTGTTTAAAGTAGCATGAAAAATCAACTCTATTTTCAACAATCTTATGTTTTAGCATTCCTGGTGAAAAGAGGTTTTTTGAAACACTGTAGAAGAAGTAAATAATGGTTATCCAACAATTTCTCCATTTCTTACAATATTTTTCCCCTTTGAAAGACAAATCCCATAATTTCATCCTCACCTATACTGTTATTAACAAACGTTAGTCTAAAATTTGTTTGGTTAAGAGTTAGACATCTTGACAAATTAACCATTTACCAAACACTCCCAAGTTTTAACACCCAGGGAGACTAGACTTTTAAAAACATTGTGGGAAAAGGAGAAAATGCTGGTTACCAGCATTTTCTCCTTTTCCCACAATGTTTTCTAACCTTTCAGAAACAAATCCTATCATTTGAGCCACATTTAATTTGTCGTCTATAAATGCTTTGGATTTGGACCAGTCTAAGATATTGTCGTGTGGTCAAGAGTTAACCCTTTACCACACATCCCCGACTTTTAACGACCCAAAGAAAAAGGCCTTTCAAAAACATTGTGGGAAAAGGAGAAAATGCTGGTTACCAGCATCTTCTCCTTTTCCCACAATATTTTCTACCCTTCCATAGACAAATTTCAGTTTTTGAGTCACATTTATGGTGTCACCTGCAAATGCTTTCAAATTGGACAAGTGTAAAATTTGTTGTTTGGTAAAGAGTTAAGTGTTAAACAGATAAAAATAATTGGTGAGAAAATTCATGCTCATTTCTTTACAAAAAATCATCATCATCTTGGACTAGGATTGGATAAAAAATTGAATGAGGGAAGGAGATTTCTCTGAGGTGCAGTATACCCAGGAATCCCTTGTTTTAACTTGCTGAAGGAACATGGCTTATGAAAACGTTGTGGGAAAAAGAGAAATGGCTGGTACCTTGTATTTTCTTCTTTTTTCCTGCAATTTGTCCTACTCTTTGAAAAACATATACCCCATCTGAACCACATTCATTTTTTTGTCTATAAATGATTTCAATTTGAACAAGTAAAAAATTGTGTTGTCTGGTAAACAGACATGGACTCGGTTTGCCTGTGGATTCCCTATTGTGTAACTGACAGTTTGTTCCTTACATTTTCTTTACCAGACTACGAAATTTCAGACCTTTCCATATTAAAAGTACATGTATTTGCAGACGACAAATTAAATGTGACTAACATGGTGGGGTTTGTCCTGCAGGGTTGACAACATTGTAGGAAAAGCCACACATGGGCCTAGAAGATGATGAGAGGATGATTTCTTTTGGAAACTTTGAGAAAGAAAGCTTTTGAAAACATTGTTGGAAAAGGAAAAAATGGTTGTAACCAGGAATAGTCTTGGGTTAGCAAACACAAACTTATCACATTATTGGAATGAAAAAAGATTTTGTTGTCTGGAAATGCTTTTAAATTGGAGGAATATCAAATTTTGTCATCTTGTAAAGAGTTCAATCTTTACCACACAATCTAGTTGTAACGACCCTGAGAAAGAAAGCTTTTGAAAAAATTGTTGAAAAAGGAGAAAATGCTGGTAACTAGCTTTTTCACCTTTTCCAACAATGTTTTCTATCCTTTCTCTGCAAATTCTCATAATTCCAGCTTTGTTAAAAAATTTTTGCTGCAAAAGCTTTCAATTTCAAAAACTCCAAATTTTTGTCTTTTGATAAAGAGCTAACGAACTGACAGAATTAAGCTGAATAGTGTGCATGTTCCTATGGGGACAGTTTTTATGTGTCCAGTACAGAATGGACGCTCCTAAATCTTGTCTCAAAGAACCTTGTTGTAGCCATTAATGGAAAATTTTCTGTCCTAATTTTTCCACAAATCACCATTATTCCAGAGTTGTGTGAAGATATACAAGATCTGTCGAAGGTCATATGGGAATTGAATAATCTCTTTTCCTGTTGGAGTCTTTATGTTCCATCATATGTGTTAGTCTAATGATAATGTACTCATCCAAACTCACACTTTCTTTTCTTTATGGTAAAAATAAAGCTCAGCTCATAGGAGCACCAAATAAATGAGCCGAGCCTGGTAGGTGAAGTCGGTTGTGTACTTGGTTTGAAACCAGGGGGTCAGTGGTTTGAATCCCAAGCAACACCATTTTCTTTCTCAGGATTCATGATTGTCACTACGACAGGATCCATTCCAGTCTTCATAGCTGATTATTGTTTTGAGAATGTTAATGTGAGAGAGCAGTCAGTGGCTTAGGGAGAACCTTTTGCAAAGTACTGGAAATGGAAACTCACGGAAAGCATGAAAAGGTGTTCTGGCAGCCATGATATAATTGAAATAATGTTGAAAATAATGAAATTATGTTGAAAATGGTTTTTAACACTATACTAACGAACATATTAAATAAATCAACTGGACGTGTTTGGTGAGAAAAAATGTCAAGATTTTGTAATTTTAAAGGTGTTTCAGTGGATTGTCATTGCGCAACATTTCCGCGCATGTCTCTCAGCTTTCTTTTTTTCCTTGCGCATAATTTTTCTCACATGTAGTACTATTATTGGACTGCTAATTTCAGCTGCAAGACGTGGAGGAAGTAGTGGTAGATATAAGTTTTTTTTAAAGATCAATGTATGAAAGTGTAAACCGTTCCGAAACAGCAGACATGGAACAGGTACATTTTTCGGACATCACTTATCCGGATAGTAAGTTTAGTGTGAGAAAAAAGAGAAAACTACACGCAATTCTCCTTTTCAGTGTTTTCAAAGTCTCTTTCCTGGATATTGATATAAATCGGGATTGCTTGGTTCATTTTGCTATAAGATTCATCTGTAATTTATGCCTTCGAGTAATTCCTGGACGTTCTACTTTTATTGTTTTTCCATCCATAAAAATGTACTATTTCGCATTAACCCTTTCCTAAATGAATTGAATAGGAAGTTCTAAATTGAAAGAAGCTGCAGATGACAAATTTAAAAAAGGTATTAATGCAAGTTGAAATGCTGCTTGTGTAAAAATATTGTGGGGAAAGGCAAAATTGCTTGTTATGAGCAATTACTCTTTTTACCAAAATGTTGTCCAAAGCCGTCACATTCCATTGTTCAATCGGGTGTATATCAGGGAAAGGTAATATTATCTTTATTTCGAAAAAGACATGAATTTGTGCTGAAAATAATTAATCTTACTTATTAATTTGAATCTTGGGTGATTTGTGTCATTTTCGTTGTTCCAAGGGAGGTAATTGAGTCCTAAAATGGGAAAAGTAACAAGGCGACCTATCATTTTTTTTTCATTTTTTGATAAAGGATATACCCATGTGTATATCTGCGAAAAATAAGAAAAATCTCTGCGCTAGATTTTTTTGGAAGTCAAATAATGTCTTGACTTTCTATAATAAAATGATCTTTTTGGCGGTTATGGATGTTATTGAAACATCGATAGCGGGTCATTAATTTCAAACATATTAATTTCTCATCAAGTTGAGAGGATCAATTGATTTCTTATGAATTTAAAACACACAGAACATGATTTGGCTGAAATGATAGACTTTATTCACAAAATTCTGATGTTTGTTGCAATAACTGGGTTTTTGTGTAATTTGAAAGAAGGGTCATGTTCTTTATGGGCTCAGAACTTTTTTGTTCATCTGGTTAGGTCTGATTATCTCTTCATATACTGAAAGAATATGCTTTGAAGTGTCTCTGTGTCAAATTTCACAAAATTCTCTGCGCTAGAAATAACTCGCTGAAATGCCTTTAAGGCTGTTTTGGTAAGAACATTTTACACATAAAAACATTGTTTTAAAGAGAGAATTTGGAAAAATGTTTTCTAAGGTATTTGCCTACAAGAAGAGAAAAAAATATTGTGTTACATTAACACTTTACCAATTTACTGACAGTATTTCTAACTTTCAAAACCTTGTGAAAGAAGATTTTAGAAAATATTTGGGGGAATTGAGAAAATGCTGGCAACCGGCATTTTCTCCATTTCCCACAGTGTTTTCTACTCTATCAAAGAAAACTTCCACCATTTGAGCCACATTTTCTTCGTCACCTGCAATGCTTTGGGTTTGAACTGTCTAAAATTCTGTTACTTGGTAAATTGTTAAATATTAAAATATCATATTTATCCATGTATCTTTCATAATGGGTAATTTATCATAATGCAAGAAATCTAGTTTGCTTTAGCTTTTTGGCAACAGCACTTAATTCCATAGCCGAGCCCTGGTAGCTCAGTCGGTAGCATGCAGGACTTGAGAACACGGGGTCCAGGGTTCGATCCCTGGCTACGACCCCTGGCTCGGCCAATTTCTTTCCGAGGATTGATGATAGTCACTGCAACAGGATTCATTCCTCTCCCACCGCTGACCATTGTTTCGACGACGATTATGTGGGAAAACAGCCAGTAGCTTGGAAAGAAAATTGTGCGAAGTACTGGTAAAAGAGACTCCAGGAACGCATGGATAGGTGCAATGGCTGCTGCGATATAACTGAAATAATGTTGAAAACAGCGTTAAACACCATACAATCGATCAATCTTAATTCCATAATACTTCATGAGTGAGTGAGTGAGTGAGTGAATATCAACAATAACAAAGGTGTATAATACATTAATCAATACATGTGAAAACATTGTGGCAAGAGGAGGCATTGCTTGTTACTAGTGATTTCTACTTGATGTATGATGTTTCAAACATTTGATGGCTGCAAGAAGCAGTTAAACCTGTAGAAAGAAATTGATCAATGTGGTTGCAAAATGCATTAACTCTTTACCACACGGTCCCAAATTTTAACCACCCTCAGGAACAAGCCTTTTTGAAAACATTGTGGGAAAAGGAGAAAATCCTGGTTAAGCATATCAAAAAAATGTCTCTGTTTTGGTTTTCCCGACCCAGCCTAGAAAATGCTGCAAACCCTAAACTTTTTACGCTACGATTGAAAAAAGAGAAAAAAATGTGGGGTGTGATTTCGATACATGGTCCATGTGAAAAGTTTCTGGAAAAAAAAAATCTCTACCTATCCGACCTACAGCATCTCGGACCAAAACCCTAAACACAAATATTTTTTTGTTAGGCCTTAACAGTATTTTCTCCTTTTCCCCCACAAGGTTTTCTCTGCTACCAAAAGCAAATTTCAATTTTTGAGTAATGCTTATCTTGTTGTCAGCGAATGCCTTCAATTAAGACATGTCTAAAACTTTGTCGGTTGTTAAAGTTAAAATTGCACATAGAGATGTCATCAATTGAAACAACATTCTTTAAGTAGTCCACTGAACTGATTACTCTCCCTTGCGTGCTGTGGCCATAGCACTTGTCAAAACTGACAACTGCCCAACGCTTATGTCTACAAGGAACATGACCACAGTGATACATGTAATGGGCTCTTTCCTGTCATGTAAGTATCTCAAGTAAACTTGGTTTGACTGACATAATTAAGTTTACCCAGAAATGTAGCCGTAATTGGGAGAAAAATGTCAAAAACTTCAGAACTGGAATGCAAGTATTCATTACAGAAGAAAATGCTCTCTCCTTTAAACATTTACCATACAATCCTGAGTTTTTACAACCCCGCAAAATTAACTTTCTGAAAAAAATTGTGAGCAAAGAGAAAATGCTGTTAACCAGCATTTTCTTCTTTTCCCTCAGTGTTTTCTATCCTTTCGAAGACAAATCCTATCATTAAAGCCACATTTATTTTGTCCCCTGCAGAATTTGATTCTTTCTCATTGGACAAATCCAAAGTTTTGTGATCTAGTAAAAAGTCAATATCCATACTAGATTGTCTCTCAAAAATACATCCGAGTCCGTATTCACCAACCATTCAAAAGGGTTATGTTATGCGACATTTGATCGGTTTTCTATGATGCAATTCTGGGGTGATAATTATCAAAATCCAGTTGGCAGCTTATCACATGGATCAGGGGTGCGGAATTCCTATGCACGACTTGTCCAACTCGGGACTTTTCGCCTCGGACTAGTAGATTTTTCCAGAGCGCTTGTCTGCGGGCAAGTGAATTTCGTAGCCATACATGATAGGAAAATGCTGTATTTATATCAATGACGATCCTAAAACACTCTTTTTATTTTAACTTTTGCATATTCAACGTCTATACTTCGTACAAATAGACACTCTCACGTTACAAACTATTTTATCCATAAGAGGCCTCTTGTTTGAGGCAATTGCTATAGAAAAACAAGGCCGTATCGAGGCAGATATGCGGTGTTGTAGTAAATATGATGCCTGGTAAAATAGTTGCGAGGGATTTTTATCACACTAAACTGACAAATTTGCCGTTGGATCTGGTGGTTCAAAGATCCCGAAAAGCATAAATGTAAAGGTCAGAGAAACAGAGAATATGACGCAAAGTGCAAGCCTGTGTTTCAGGACAGCTGATTTGCTGCTTTTTATTGGCGCAAACAGGATGATAGTTCCAATACGCTTCTGTCATGTTTGTTGAATGTTTCTGTAGTCTGCGAATACGACATCGGTCTTGGGAAAGTATACTGACATCTCAGCCTAAGGGTTCTTATTGAGTGTGAAATTATAGATTTGAAGTTAAATGCAACCCTAGTTGACAAATTTAAGTCAAATCGTGCAGAAATGCCACTCCAAAAATTAACTGGCATGAAACACAGATCGATGCAAAAACAAGAAAACCCATGACACAATAAAGGTGGGTTTGACATCGTCCGATCAAAGGCATTTCAAACTGTCTTTTTAGGCTTTAATGATGACTTTAAACAGTGAATTTACATAAATCTTTCTTTAAAACAAAAAGTGAAAGCTAATAAGTGTGTGAAACTGACAGTGAAATGGAAATTCTACTGGCCATTAGGTTGAAAGTTGTCGCTCTGATCCTGGTCCCGTGAGTAAGAGAAAGTAACATGCAACTTCTTTTTTTACCAGTCTTGTTTTTTAAGAGCAGCTGACTGCAGAGTGAGATTCATCAAAACAGATTTTCAAGACAACACTGATTTACTCTATTTATTTGGACAAGTAAACCACGGACAAGTAGAAAATTAAGTCCAACTTGTCCGTGGACAAGTGGTAAAATTCCAAAATTGCACACCCCTGTGGATTACAAATTTTGACTCGCTCAGCTGAGGATGAATAGAGCAACATGGTGGTCATCACCCTTGGCTAGCGAACATGGTACAACTATGAATCCCCCCCAAGTTTGAAATTTTTAAATTCACGGTGAATTCGGCTAGCTTGGGAGATTTGTAGTACTTGGTAAATCAAATCGGCATCAATTCAGGTTCAAAACTACTTTGGGAGAAAAATTTCAACATCCGCAAATTTTTTTCTCAAATTCAAAAGTCGAGCTGAATTGATCAGAAATTGGAATGTTTCGGTGTACTTCATAGTACTTTGTACCACGTCATAGTGTTTCAGTGTTTGTAGTAGCCAGTTTGGTGTTGTTCGGGCAAGAAACTGGCCCTAAATCCGCGTACTTTCCCCTGGCTGCAGCGGCTGACGGAACTGTCCGGTGTTCTGCCTTCTGTCTTTGTTAAGCCAAGGATGCACCCACCACCACCTTTGTTTCTTGTGCTTAAGCTGTGGCCGGTGACATTTGTATTCCAGCCCCTGCTGTTGCCCAACAAGACTTTGTTCAGCAAGGGCCTCTCCCTTTTCTCGATTTCGATGAAGATGTAGCACAAGATGGCAATGATGACTTCGTCAGTTGTGGTTGGCACGTTGTCACTTCAAACATTTTAAGATGACCGATTCTTGACTGAAAATTGAAGAATTTTTATACTTACTTGTGTCTTTTGTCCGAATTCGGGAGCAAATTCTTCGAGAAGATTGGACACTCGTAGTAGATCTGGAGCTGTCAGTATAGTTCGTTGTAGTTCGTTGTACACCGTAGTTCTTCGTACACAGATTCGGTGTAGATCGGGATGCTTCGTAGTACCTCGGATCCTAAACTTAGCATATTTTGGGAGAAAATCGGGGTTAAAGTGTAGTATATCGTAATATATTGTAGTGCTTCATAGCTCGTCTGGAAAAAAACGTTGTACTTCAGTAAATAATACCCTGAGGGTCTATTGTACGGCTTGTTTTCGTAGAGATTCGGGAAAAACGCTATCTCCCAAAGTACTACGATCTTTTGGGGATTCGGGCTCTGTGAGACGGGGGGGTGGGGGGGGGGTAAGCTACGCTTCTGACTTACAATGTTGAATTCATTTATCAGATTAGACAGAGGAGATGCCTTCATTTTGGGATTTGCTGTTTCTTTTTAAGGAATCATCATTGCTACTGTAATTGTCATGCAAAATATTTGATGTGTTCTGATTTCCTTGTCATATCCCAAGACATTTACTTCCAGCTTGAGCTAGATTGTAGATGTTGACTTTTTAGAGAGGAAACCATATCAGATGTGAGGTAACCCTGTAAATAGTTTTAAAACAGTTATTTAACTTTTTCGTCATAAAATATTGACTGCAGAAGCAACTGTAGCAGGGCACTGGCACCTGCATGTGGCACTCTTGTTTTCTCCGCATGCTATAAGAAACATTATTTTCCCCTTTCTTTCAAATGTATATTCTTATATGCTGATAGGTTTATAAATAACCTATACAGGAATTGGTAAAGAGGGACTGAAAATCTTTGACAAGTTTTCTCAGAAATTCTTGACAACTAGATTGACTAATCAGGATTTCTAGGCACTTTCAAGGTTTCCTCAAATATCACATAATGAAATCATACGGATTCATCGAAAACAGGATAAATGTGAAAGCACTGAATTGTGGTAATTATATAATGATTTGTACCTTTTTACACCCTTATTCCAAGTTGATGGAGTAAGTACTAGCTGAGTGCAGTAGACATAAAAAATATTTTGGTTGACAAGATTTCTGTCTTTACCAAACGACAAAATTTTAAACTTGTCTAAATGGAAAGCGTTTTCAGAAAACAAAATCATGTGACTCAAATATTGAAATGTGTTGTTGATAGGGTAGAAAAAAGTCAAAAACTCTTTGAAATAGTTGTCTTCTGCTGGGTCATTAAAACTTGGGATTGCTGGGTATAGGTTTGACGAAGAAGATTGCTGGGTATAGGGTTGACCAAGACATCTGCCTATTCCTTGAATCCTACATCAGTAAGACTCATCTTACACAGTGACTACTTTAACCCTCTACCACACAATTCGAGTTTTAACGATGCTGATATAGGAGCCTTCTGAAAACATAGTGGGAAAAGGAGAAAATGCTGGTTACCAGCATTTTCTTTTTATCCCACCATGCTTTTTACCATATCAGGGACAAATTTTGTTGTTTGAACTATCTTAAATTTGTTGTCTGCAAATGCTTTCAATTGTGACAAGTCTAAAATTTTGTCGCCTGATAAAGAATTAAATCTTTACCAGACCACGAAATCTGAGACATCTCCAAATTAGCATTTTTTGCAGATGACAAAATAAAATACGAACCAAAAGTCAAAATTTGAGGAAGGGTATAAAACATAGTGGGAAAAGGGGAAAACGCTGGTTACGCCGTGTCCCACCATGTTTTCAAAAGGTTTTTTCCTTCATGGTCATTGAAGAGTTAAACATTTTTACATTCTATCTGGTAAAACCACCAAAAATGGGCACATACAGAAACAGACAAACAATGCATGGAGGTATGATCTGTCACAATTCAGTAATGCTGCATAATAATGGTGACCAAAAAGTATACATATTTTTTTCTCTACGGGAGATAATATGAGGGGTGATCAGAAAGAATTTGGACAGTGACCTTTTCATTTTCAAAACTGCTTCATGTAAGATTACAAAAAATTGCATAGATCAGCATTAATTATTGGGTAACTGACCCAAGCTTTCAAATGTCGTCATATTCAAGTACGTTTAGTGTGACGCCATTTTTAGAAGGTGATGACGTCATCACCTTCTTATGCCAACTGACAGACTTTTCCCCCAAGATGACGCATTACACCCCAGTTTCAAGAAAACAGATCTTGATAGATCAATGAACAGATGCGTCTGTTTCATTTGATATGTACAAATAAACTGTGGATTAAAAATCAGTGTATGCCATTTACGCAAACAATGAATTTCAGAGTTAATGTCGTAGAATTGACTCTAAATTTGACATTTTGTCTCGTTCCACAGCTTTGACATGACCTAGTTTATAAAGTACGTCTCAGATAAATCAGTAAAAGAAACACCCCAAAACACCCCAAACCACTCGAAAATTACCCAAAACTAATGTCATTACACCTCAAACAACTTTCTTACATCTAAAACTGCATGCTAAATGCTTAGATACACGATTTTATGGAAATCAGCCATGAATTTTTGTTATCAATTTTAGGTCTTTGATCCGCTTTAGGTCAAAGTATTCAATGTATTTTGATTATTTTGTACGCGTTCTTGGATAGAAACCGAAAGTAGATAATGACTAATCAATAAAGTTAAAAATCGAATGCTGATTATTGCTGTTGTCCGGACCCTAAAACAGTGGCGACAAGGATATTTCATTCCCTCTGTATACAGTAAATATAACCTGAAATATGAAACGCTGGGTAAAATACAGCAATTTCGACCGTGCATGGACAGTTGGGTGGAGAACGAGAAATACACTAGACTAGTCAAAGTTCTAGAGTGGTTTTCTGTAGCAAATAGCATCGATGATGATGACAGCTGATTCTTTTTTATCTCCATGTGGATCTAAGATTTACAGCCTGCTCTGTAATTTTGTTGCACCTCAAAAGGTTAACGGTAAGACTTTTGACCCATTATTTAAAATAACCTGCAAACCGAAACTTTCATCATGGCAGAATGATTTATGTTTCATTGTAAGATACTAAGTGAAAATGAAACTGTAACCCAGTAGTTGGTAGAACCAATGTTGCTAAGTGAATCATGCGAGTTTGGGACATTTTTAGATGTGCTGAGTGATTTTTTTGTCAGTGGGTTATGGAACATTGTTATTCAGAGAACTTTATTGTTAGAAGAGGAATTAACTTTGAAAAAGGCAGTTGATGTGGCTGTAAGTATGGAATTCGTGGAGATTGAAGCATCAAAAACTGAGGCCCATGATAGATAAAGTGTTCACACAGTGGTTTAGGGGTGGTAAAGCTAATCATGACAGTCAGAATTGTTTAACCCTTTACCAAACAGTCCCTGGTTTTTACGACCCTGTGATAAAAGCCTTTTGAAAACATTGTGAGAAAAGGAGAAAATGCTGGTAACCAGCATTTTCTTCGTTTCCAACAATGTTTTCTACCCTGCAGGAAACAAATTTCAATTTTTGAGTTACATTTATTTTCTTGTCTGCATTAGTGCTTTAAATTTGGACCAGTCTAAAATTTTGTTGTTTGGTAAAGAGTTAAATTACAAGAATGCCAAGTGTCATAGCTGTAAAGGTCAGGTCATATAAGAAGATGTCTCCAAAAAAGGCTATAAATAGACCAACAAAAAATCACAGCCTATGGCCAAATGGGACAAGAGAAATAAAAGAATGTCCAAAATTCACTTACTGAATGAACATCAAACTTTTGGAGTCTGAAAATTAAAATGAGGGAGAATGCCAATTTTCACACTTAGATCACCGTCAAAATTTTGGAAACCAAGACCTGTATGGGTTGCACTAGAGAACAAAATTAAAACAGAATTAGAAAGACTAGTTGATAGTGGAGAATGTCCAAACTTTGAATGGGCAACTCTGAAATTGTCCCATACAAGCTTATCTTCGTTGTCTCTAGCAGAGTGGTTGAAGGGCTCTTTGCATAAACTAAGTAGTTAATTGAAAGTTGTCAAAGTTGATAGAGACGGTAATATCAGTGTATCGACCAGCTGTGTGAAAGGTTGCAAGTTCTCTAAAAAACTGAACTAGAAGGTTTGACTGGTATATTAAGATTTAGGGAAAGTATTCTTGTAAGTTGTGTCATGACAAGTCTAAAATTTCCTGAAACTGAGGTTTACATACCATGAGAAAGTTGAGACATTGTTGCAAAAGGAGAAAATGGGGGTTGCAAGCATTTTCCTGTTTCAACTTATGTTCTAACCCTTTGCCAAATGACTTTTGCCACAAGAAAAGCCAAATTTCAGGACACAAGTCTTATTACTTAAATTTCTTTGAAACTGGGTTTTTCGTACCATGAAAAAGTTGAAGACATTGTGGCAATAGGAGAAAATGCTGGTAGTAAGCTTTTCTCCTTTTGACAAAATATTTTCATTACTTTTTAGCATTATTTACATCCTTTGAGTCATTATCTTTGTATGCTGCAAATGCTTTCAATTTGATAGTAAGAAATTATCTAACCTGGTAAGTAGAATGATTTTCAGCAAAAAATTCTGTCCAGGATGTTGGAAAAAATAGTGCTTGGAAGATTTAAGAAAAAAGATAACAAAAAAAGTGCTAAGAGAAACCATTATTCAACCAAGTAATGTGTTCTCTTTCCTTAATGTTTTTTTTTTTTACCCAAAAAGTGTATGAATAGAGCTGGGGAAACAATAAACATGTTTAACTCTTTACCACACAGTCCTGAGTTTAAAAGACCCTGAAGAGGAAGGCTTTTGAAAACATTGTGGGAAAAAGAAAGAATTGTTGGTAACCAGCATTTTGTTCTTTTCCCACATTGTTTTCAAAAATCTTAACCCTTCACTAAACAATCCCTGGTTTTTACGACCCTTAGATAGAAGCCTTTTGAAAACCTTGCGGGAAAAGGAGAAAATGCTGGTAACCAGCATTTTCTCCTTTTCCGACAATGTTTTCTACCCTGCTAGAAACAAATTTCAGTTTTTGAGTTACGTTTAATTTGTCGTATGCAAGTGCTTTCAATTTGGACCAGTCTAAAATTTTGTGGTTTGGTAAAGAGTTAAAGACAGATACTGTCATTTGTGCCCCATTTTATTTGTCACCTGCAAATGCTTTCAATATGGACTGGTCTAAAACTTTGTTGTGTTGCAAAGATTTAAATAGTTGTTTATAGGAATAAGGATATTGATTAAAAAGGTAGAAAGTATTATATAATTTCATGTATTGACATGGTTTTCTATTTAATTAAACTGTTAAATTGTTAAAATATTATTTCCTTGTATAACTCGGCTCAGATCCTGTTTTTAATGTCTGTCTAAACTTCTCAAAGTCTGACCACTTCTCCCCATTTTGAAAAACTTCTCCTAATTCTCAGGCTAGGGAGAAGTAGCTTCTCCTCAAATTCTGAGAGTTTGTAGAGGCCTGAGTTTTAAAACCTGACAATACAGTTAGAATTTAAGGAAATTTCAAAGTCATGTTTAACCCTGTATTTGATACAGCAGATTATCCATTACCAACAGCGGAAGATGTGTTCATAAAACTAGATTGGGGACAAAACTTTAAAGAAATCGACATGTACTAACATGTATGATTAAATGAGCAGTCACATGAATATGTGACAAATTCACAATACATGTATATGGGTCATTACTGATACTATATAAGTGGAAATTATTGTGATGTGGAAATTTTTGTGATTTTGCGAATTTGAAAAATTTGGAATATTTTCTGTTTGCGTGTTTTACCACAAATATACCAACAAATAATAAGTGTTCTGAATTCGCAAACATCAGTAATTCACAATTTTTTTTGACATATGTATATGTCGTAGGCCAGATCGGAATCTAGGCAGATCTAGAATCTGCCCAGGCAGATCTGGAATCTGCCTAGAAAAATTAGAATTATAATTTTGTGTAGACCAAAATAGATTCTTTTCCAAATTTTTAGCTCCACTGGCCGAAGGCCAGCGGGCTTATGTCATGGCCCGGTGTCAGTCGTGCATCCGTGCGTCAGTCCGTCCGTCCATCCGTCAGTGCGTCTGTCTGTCCGCCCGTGTGTTAACTTTTATTTCAAGCATCTTCTCTGAAACTACTTATCCAATTTTGATGAAACTTCATAGAAATGATGCTGCCATGGTCCTCTTTAGATTTTTTGAAAGAATTTGATTCCTTCAAAAACTCTGGTTGCCATGGCAACAAAACTTAAAAATATTGGAAATCTTTGAAAATCTTCTTGTCTGAAACCGTAAGGCCTAGGGCTACCAAATTTGGTGTGTAGCTTTATCTAGTAGACCTCTATCAAGTTTCTTCAAATTATAGCCTTGGGGTCAAAATTGGCCCCGCCCCGGGGGTCACAAGTTTTACATGGGCTTATATAGTGAAAACTTTAGAAGTCTCCCTGCACCTAGCCATAAGGCCTTGGGCTACCAAATTTTGCATGTGGCTTTATCTAGTGGGCCTCTACCAAGAGTGCCCAAATTATAGCCCTGGGGTCAAATTTGACCCCGCCCCAGGTGTCACAAGTTTTACATGGGCTTATATAGAGAAAACTGTAGAAGTCTCCCTGCACTTAGCCATAAGGCCTAGGGCTACCAAATTTCGCATGTGGCTTTATCTAGTGGGTTCCTACCAAGAGTGCCCAAATTATAGCCCTGGGGTCAAATTTGGTCCTGCCCCGGGGGTCACAGGTTTTATATGGGCATATATGGTGAAAACTTTAGAAGTCTTCCTGTACTTGGTCATGAAGCCTAGGGTTACCAAATTTTGCATGTAGCTTTATCTAGTGGGTCTTTACCAAGAGTGCTCAAATTATAGCCCTAGGGTCGAATTTGATCCCTCTCCAGGGGTCAGAAGTTTTACATGGGCTTATATAGTGAAAACTTTAGAAGTCTTCTTTTGACTGACCATGAGACTTAGGGCTACCAATTTTAGTCCTGTTTCAGGGGTCTCATATTCAAAACCAATTTGCCAAGTATTGTAAAGTTTGGCATGTAGTGGTTTTACTTATTAGCCAGTGAAGCGATACAGGGCCATCATGGCCCTCTTGTTTTAATCATATTAATCCACATGTGTTTACAACTGAGATGTATTTTTAATTAAAGCAATTTATTTGTTTTTCCCACAATTGCTCCGTTTTCCACATTGCAATTTTTTTTTTTCGTAAAGTGCAAAAAATTCAAAATTTAATCTTACTCAGAATTTCTGATTAAAACTTCTTTTATGTTGGGGTTTAAGTTAAATAAGATGGTTTATATGTAGTTGCACTATATTAAACGAGAAAATATTCCAATTTTGTCTAGGCAGATTGTGGAGCTGCCTAGGCAAACCGGAACCCTATTTTGGTCTAGGCAGAATTCCAGTTTGGTCTAGGCAGATTCCGGATCTGCCTAGATTCCAGTTTGGACTAGGACATATATATATATCCATGTGCACAGTATCTTAAGCTTCCATATAGACTTTCAAGTTCACCTGCAATATTCCAACAAACTATGGTCATGGTGCTGAAAATATTGGATTCTATGGGTTGCATATTAGATGATATCACTATTACAAGTCAAAATGATGATGATGAGTCAGTGTTGAAAAAGACAAGCCCAAATAAATATTAAGTTGAGTTAGGAAAGAAAAGTATTTTTTACTTCAAGATGAAGTTGAATATTTTGTTTTTAGGGTAAATAAGGATGGCATTTAGCCTTCCAAAAGGAAGATGGAAGCCATAATGCAAGTTCCTGAACCTAAAACAAAAAAGGGTTGTAATCTTGACTTGGTATTGTCAAGTATTATAGGAAATTAATTCTAAATTTGTCTACAGTAATTGAACCCTTGACATATTTGTTGAAAAACAAAAAGCTATGGGTTTGGACTAAAAAATGTAAACAAGCCTGTGAAAAAGTAAAAAAAAAAAAACCAAACCACTTAGTTCTTTGTGTTACTTTCAAAGTTAGAAAATTATGGAGAATAAGACTAAGAATATTCTTGAGAATGGTTGGTGAATACGGACCCTGGTTATTGCTGTTGAGCGGACTCTAAAAAAATTACACAAATCTGAGAAAAAGATGTTATCAATTATCAGATGAATGAAATTTTTAATGAAGTGATCCACTGTTAAAACCTATTTGCTAGCATATATCTAGCATCACCTTCTATTAGTACTTTCAGTACTTTGATTAATAATGTCATCTAATGGTCCACAATGTGGAACAATGTTTTATTTGAGCCAAGAGTAATCATAAAATTTTATGTCAAACTTGGAAAGCCTTTATCTGAAATAGAAACAGATTTCAAGAAAGCTTAAGGGGACTCCTGCACTCAAGAAATCTGGTATTTGTAAATGGATTGGACTGAGTTAGTGAAGAGCTTGATTAGGCCAGTCAACCTAGCCGAAAACAACACCAAACTTGGAACTAATTGCAAAAGAAATGATTTTGTCATTTTCGTTTCCTGTGATACCTCAGTAATCACAAGAAAAAAGTTGCAGTCTGAACTATGAGGGGAAGTTGTCAAAAAACGTCCTCGAATAGGTCCACCATAAATTTCCCGTCATCATCTAGTTTTTCAATAAAATGCCATTTTATGCAAGGTACTCAATGGAAAATGATGTTTTGTCACCTAATTTGTAAAACTGGTATTGCAGGAAAGATTGTAATCTCAATATCTTTTGTTTTCAGATTAAAACAAGAAAACAAATAGAAGTTAATTGTTGCGATACCGTATTAATTTACCCCACCCACGTAGCCTATGATGCATTTTTCAATTTTTTTGTAAATTAATGAATTGCAACACATTAAATATATTTAATACACAGATCTGTTTGAAATAAAACCTTTATATGGCAAAACATCATCATCATGTGCATATGCAATGCAAATGCAGATCCAGGGTCAGGGGAGCAGGGCCTATAATTGTAAATAGTACATGTATCTGAGTCTTTGTCATAGCCCAAATACATTACCTGCTCTGTAATACAAATGATTGCAAGAGAACAATCAAATTTAGAATTCTTACAGTACTAAAGCTGCCAATATCGCAACATTTCCCTTTGTAATTTCACTTTTTAATATCACTTTTTAACCCTTTATGAACAATCCCATGTTTAACGAGTTTGACATACATGTGTTTTTAAAAAATCTTTGGGAAAAAGCGAAATGGCTCATGACGAGCAAGTTCTCTTATATCCATAGTATTTTCTCCAATAAAAACCTGTATAATTGTTCCACGTTCACTTTTTCGTCTGCAGGAGCTTTAAATTTAGAAGATTCTACAATTATGTAATATGTTAACAATTTCAGCGTCTTTGGTCTGGTACGAAGCTTAGCAACAAAACTTTTAGCAGTTTCATTTCAGTTACAATGCTGTAGGTAATCGAAATCAAGCTCTGAAAACCCTAGGAAACTCAAATTCTTGTCCAATAAGTTTCTTCTTCTCAAACAGGATGTTTATACGATTAATGCCTCAAATTTGCTGGGCTACATGTGACTGATATAGAGCGGCCCATCCAGTTTACCGTGTAATTTCGGTAAAAAGGTTGCATTCTGGGGCTGTATCATTTCTGCATGATGCCTGCATAATTAACTTTTAGCATTGCCTAATACAAATGGATCAACACAGTTGTAACAAAATTTAAACTTTGTTCCTTTATGACAGAATTTTAGGTAAGAAATAAAAATTCTGATACTTAGCCCTTTACCACACAATCCGAAGTTTTAACAACCCTTACGGAGGTTTTCAAAAAAAGTTACGGGAAAAAGAGAAAATGCTGATAACCAGCATTTCTTCTTTTTCAGACAATGATTTCTGTCCTTTCACTCACAAACTCTGACATTTGAGCCACATCTAATTTGTGGTATACAAGTGCTTAGAAGTTGGACAAATCCAGTTTTCTCGTCCAGGGTAAAGGTTTAAATTACTATTTGTAACTGATTTTTAATTTTTCTCTCCCGCACCCATTGGACTTTGGACCATCTACAGCAGACAACAATTGTAAACGTTGAGGAAAAGAGTGAAATTGCCAGTAACGGGCAATTCCCATTTTCCCCACATTTTATATTCTTATCATTCTTACAAAGTCTAATTTTTCATCTGGAGATTCCTTCAAGTGTGGTCGAGTATTAGATATTACCAGGGAATGGCTTTACAAATACAAAGAAACTAATCAAAATCACATGATTAACATCCAGTATGACCACACCTTGCATTTATCAAACCTTGCCTGCTTCGTCTCACTGACACCACTGAAAGGTTGTTCAATGATCTAGAATGTAGTTCAATTTCTCCAGAAAGGCTATGCAAAGTTGTCGGGGTTTAGCATTGGTATAAACACATTATTTTCGAGGCATCCCACACATGCTAACTAAGTGCCATATCAATTGATAATGCGCCCTGTCAAATAATTTAATGTTGTTCTGATAAAAAAAAGTTTCTTGTGAAAACAATGTACATGTATGTGCAGCAGTACCGTCATGCTGCAATCTATTGTATGCTCGTCTAAAATTTGACCTAAAAAAACAAAACGCCAAACTTCTTTGATGAGGGCATTATAATTAGAATTAACTTTCATTTAAAAAAAAGACGAGCTGTGTTTTGATTAACTGGGTTATGCCTGCCCATAAATGAACTGATCAACCATCTTTTTGGTCATGCTCGATAATGCAAGCATCACTAAAATACTCATTCTTCCAACACCAAGCTGTACTACAACCCTCTAGTTTAGATAATGGAATCCTAGATTCATTCGAGAACAGAAAACAGTTCATTTGAAGCCTGTTTAAATGGAGGTGTCTTTGGGGCCATGGTAATCTTTTATCTTCCGTTCCACAAGTCACACTGCTTTGCATGGACGTCTAGCAAAGCCTTGTGCAGCAACAATCCACTTAAGGATTACGACCCCTAACTCATCGGTAAACATCGACGTTTTCGTAAAGACTATTCGGCCAATCACGGCAGCTTCCGTTTCTTAATATGAGAGTAAGGGGCCGTAGACTCACTAACTCATCGGTAAATATCGTGTGACATTGATGTTTTCGTAAAGGCTATTCGGCCTATCTTGGCAGCTTCCGTCTTTTAATATGAGAGTTAGGGGCCGTAGACCTTAAAAAACACTGCTCTTCGTGAAGAAATGGAGAACATTCCATAGCAAGGACTGACTTCACAATTTTGTTAATGAGACAAAGCTGGCAGGTTTTGATAAATGCAAGGAGTGGCCATACTCGATTTAATCTTATGACTTTTTGATTTTTCGGTAGGGAACTTTTTGTATCATTTTCCATTTGAAAGGCTTTAAGCAATCTAATGAAACTTTGTGAATCACTAAATGGAATAACACTGAATTACAGAAAAGGGTAAATTTGATCAAAACTAGTTATTTTCCGGCTAATTTTTATGAATTACAACTAGTGTTGCGTTTTTAAATGTATTGTGTTTATACAGTAGAGAAACAAACACATCTTCAGTTCGTATCATTTTCAGAATCTTTTCAAAAAATACAAGTCAATAGATTAATTAAAACATAAATTAGCTTTGAAATGAGTAAGGCCTATTGTTTTTTAAAGGTATCTGCTTTTTCATTGGCAAAATTTCATTAAATTAATTTTGATAAAATTACAGTCGATATTTAAAAAGGGAGATAATTTGACCAAATTAAGGGTTAATGTTTAATAAAATTTATACTTACTTTCTAACGGACAAATTTTTCTTTAGACAGATTTTTCTTAAAATTTCTACACCTATAGTATTTATAATTCTAAGCAATAAGAAAAAATAAAAATGGCACCTATCCGTGCTTATTTTGTGAGAAAACAGGGATGAAGGTCACTGTGGAAGTAATTTTTTTCACAGAAAAAATAGGATAAAAGCTCTGCAGACATAGTGGGAAGAGGAGGAATTGCTCATTAGGAGTGATTTCTCCTTTTCCCACAATAATTTTCAAAGTGGAAACAGCTATACTTCCACAGATTCAAATTTCCTGTTTTTGTTTGCTTGTTTGCTGTGCAACACCGTGTCAACAGTATTTTAATCATTTCACGGTGACAGTTCACAGATCCATTTTTTTCTCTATACTAATTCTACCCAAAGGAATTGCTACTTGTTTCAGTGCACCAATAGTATTACCATATGCACGAAAAATACATAGGTGCACTTTTGATTCACTATCCATGACAAAAACATGCACAGCAGGTTGCGCAAGAACATTTTTGACATAATTATGTCGTTAATAACAATATTCTGATACAGGCACTGGTCCTTGTTCTTTCTGATCACACCTTGTAAGTACAGAATTTCTAAGAAAATGGTTTTGTTGGTGGTAAAGATAGAAAAAGAAGCATTAGTTAACCCTTCAGCAAACAATTCCGAATTTAAACAAATCTGAGAAAATGGGCTTTTGAAAACATTGTGGGCAAAGGAGAAAATAGTGGTCATCAGCATTTTTCCCTTATCCCACAATGTTTTCTGCCCTTTTCAAGACAAATCCTATCATTTGAGCCACTTTTTAGTGGTCTTTTGCAGATGCTTTCAAAATACAAAAGTCCAGTATTTTGTCCTGGTTAAGAGTTATGCGTCAAGTTCACTAATTAGGGCTTGTACACTGTAATTATAGATTGTCCTGATTATTGTTACTAAAACAGTACATTTACCATTTGCCAAACCTGAAGTGCCCTTCATTTACCTTGGTAACATACAACACTGAAAAAAAAGTAAGTGGAAAAATTGTGCAAGACATTGTCTTTGCTGTTCTTTGACTGAAACTTTAGATGACTTTAGTTAGCAAACAAGCCAACTAGGTCAGACTCCCATGAAGACTTACAAAAATAATCTACCACCCCAAATTTAATCCCTATGATGTCTCCTGACAACTGTTTTTATTTATCTTACCTAGTCAAGGGTTTTTTTTACCAAACAATAGAAATCATAAATAAAGAATAAAATATAAGGTCTTAGGTAAGCAATAAAGGGCCTCATAGTCGGTGAATTGTAACTTTTTCTCTGAAGATTTTAGATAAAACTATCACAGTAAAGTATCAGGTGATCCAAGAATTGGTCTAATGGTCCTTGTCACTGACGTACAACAACGGAATCGTGATCTACCCTTTACTAAACAAACCCAATTGTTTTAACCCTTTACCACACAGCAAAAATTTAGACTAGTTTGAATTGAATGCATTCGCATGCATTAATTTAACTGAAAGAGCAGAAAACATTGTGGGAAAAGGAAAAAATGCTGGTTACAAGCATTTTTTTCCTTTTCTCACAATGTTTTCAAATGCCCTCCTTCCTCAGGGTCGTTAAAACTTGGGATAGTGTGGTAAGGAGTTAAAGACCCTTGGAAGGAAGGATTTTGAAAACATGGTAATGCTGATAACTGCTGTTTTAACGACTCTTTTGAATTGGAATGCTGATGATTGCTATTTATAGGACTATCTTGTTAGGGAGAAATGAAATAATCATCTAATTTCATGTTGATGTTCAGAGACCATCAGAGGACAGCACTATAGGACACATATAATTGTGTTCTATTGAGCCAATAATTGATATTGCCTGTAAAACACTTTGAACCATTACCTTGCAGTCCCAACTTTGAACACTACCTTCAGGGAGAAGACTTTGGAAAACGTAGAAAAAGGAGAAAATGCTGCTAACTAGCATTTCTCCTTTTTCCACAATGTTGTCTATTATATCAATTTTCTTGATTTCAGCCACATATAACTCGGCTTCAAGGGTGTGACACTATCTTTGATTTTCCAACAGGCTGGCAGGTCCAGTTGATTCCAGTTCTTACATACCCTTTTCCCAGATTGCAGGTCCTACTAATCTATGTTTATGCAGACAATGTATAAAACAATGCCATATGATCGTGTAACAAGGTCAAAAAGCTGGGAAAGATTTTCTGTAGGAGTTGTTTAAAATAATTCGAGGGCGCAAAATTAATGTTCGTTTTGTACAAGTCATACGGTGTGAATATGAAATTAAAGTATTTTTGTGTTATTTCTAATTCATAAATGACCATCATCTGATTTATATAGAATTTAAAGACTAATCACTTAAAGACTAATCTCTTTAAAAAATCAAAGTGTTGAAAATGCTGATGTGGTATTTGTCAAGGAAGCCATTGGGTGGAATTAATAATTTGAAAAAAAGAAAGGGAGAAATTATACTCAAATTTTGGCTTGAAAGTCGACCTACTCAGCAAATGAATACCTTTTTTGTTGAAGAGAGAGTACTCATGACAAAGTTAGGATTATTTGTGTATTGGTGGTCTCCCTTTGATCATTAGGAGGAGTCAGGAGTAACGTCCCTTGACAGTAGGATGCATGACGGATAGAGAAAGATTGATTGATTTATGGTGTTTAACGCCGTTTTTTTTCAACATTATTTCAGTTATATCGCGGCGGCCAGTGCACCTATCCATGCTTTCCTGGGTTTTCTGTTACCAGTACTCCGCACAATATTCTTTTCAAGCCACTGGCTGCTTTCCCACATAACCATCGTCGAAACAACGATCAGCGGTGAGAGAGGAATGAATCCTGTGACAATAACTATCCTCAATCCTCGGAAAGAAATTAGCCAAGCTGGGGATCGAACTCACGACCCCCTGTTCTCAAGTCCTGTAGGCTACCGACTGAGCTACCAGGCTCGGCAATAGAGCTAGAAACCATGTGAATATATGGAATAAAATTAAGGTTGCCCAACTGTAATGGGCAATATGTCAAAATGAAGGAAAAAAAATCATAATTATTAACTTATTTGTTATTGTCTTAGTGTCTTAAATATGAAAAATCAGAAACATTGCCCGATAAAAAGTAAAGTTATACGAATTTTTGAAAATCCACCCCAATTCCAGACTCCGCAACAAAATTGACACCACCCCTAAGGAATTAAAATGTAAATATTTTTTTCAAATTTATGGTATTTTGTATCAAATTTGGTACTAGAAGACTCAGCACATAATATTCTTTCAGGAGTACTAATAATTTTCTTGTAAATTATAAAAATCAGGGAAAATATGACAAAACTAACACGAAGTGTAACAGGATTTTCTTTATTTTTTCCATTTTTCTGAGACAAACTCTCCAAGTTATTTTCAGAAATATCATACTTTAATGAATGGGGCATGGATAAACCATACACAGTTTTTTTCTAAAACCTATCTGGAACAACATATGTGATTTTCAGCATCTTTCACCGCACGTAACTGAAAATATTTGATTTTGAACATACACACCACTATTTTGACGTTTCCATAAAAATATACAAAAAACATTACTTAAAATCAATGATCTTCAATTCTTTCTTAAGTTCAAAACACACCACTTCCTATCTCTGTGAACTACTTATTGATAAATTAATCTTAATTAGTGCTTAGAGATTTAGATTTACAATTTAAACCAATTAAATGACAAGATTTTGTTAATTTTATTGTGGTACACAAGCATGTCGGTCAAGAAAGATGTATATTGAAATCGCTGAGAAGAAATACATAGTAAAATGGTTTTTTAGACCTTTTAACATCATAAATCTTCATGCATAATATCTATAAACCTGCATAAAGCTTTAAACAAGACACCAATTCAAAGCTGAGTTGATTTCCTAGCACACATAGTAGGCAAAAGTAAATACGGGCAGATAACTCTCAACTGAGACAAACATTTTTGCTTATAAATTGCAGGCTGAAAGTTCCTAGTACATGTAATAATAAGGCACAGAGAAATCAATTACTGGCAAAGAGCAGAAACTAGCCTTAAGATTAACAACAAGATGAAACAAGCATTTTTTTCACACCCAGTCAAAGTCACACTAGGAGGTCAAATGTCAAGAGTCTAATCAAAGCTGTAGTTCCACCGTCTGAGAATTTTCAAAAGACTTTGCATAAATCTTCATAATGAATCCTGGGGGCTTGCTACTGTAGCTTAACCAATTACCACACAACAAGAATTTTTGAAAACATAGTGGGAAGAGTAGAAAATGCAGGTAACCACATTTTCTACTTTTCCCACTATGTTTTCTTACCTTTCAAACTGAAATCTAATCATTCAAGCCACATTTAATTTGTGGTCTGCAAAAGCTTTCAATTTGGACCAATATAAAATTTTGTCATGTGGTAAAGAGTTAGTGGTCAAGTCACAAAGCCATGTTTAAGAACCCTTTACCAAAGAATCTGGTGTTTTAACAACCCTGAGAAAAAGGCATTTGAAAATGAGGGAAGAGGAGAAAATGCTGTTATCAAATTTCTGGTGATCAGAATTTCCTCATTTTCCCACAATACCACCATATCAATAACAAATTTTTTCAATGAGCCAAATTTGTCACCTGCAAATGCTTTGGATTTGGAAAAGTCAAAATTTTGTCATTTGGTAAAGAGTTAAAGAATTTTAAAGTATTACGCACAAACATTCATGAACACTTTTTGCACAGCAAAGCCTCCAATGAACCACACTGGAGTATGACTGGAATACTCTGGTAACCACAGATTAAACGACTGAAAACAGTTAATATCCAATTGGAAATATTTATGAAAGCATTGTGAAAAAAGAACCATTTGCTCAGACAACCAAATGCATGTTTTTTATCATGTTTCCCACTCTAGTTACGACAATGTAAAATACAACAAAAGTGGGGTATACAAATATGAAAAATAACCATGCTTAATTGCAGTCTAAGTATTGTTTCAAATGGATAATTTCATATGACAACAATTAAAAAATGTTTCGGAATATAGATAGTACCATCAATAAATATTAATAAAACAGAAACACAAGGGAATGGCCGAACTTAAGTTGTTAGAACTTGTGGTCAAACCCCTTTGCCAAATAGTTCTGTGTTTGTACGTTATAAATATGATTTTGTACCAAAAATGGCAATAAAATATGTTTAAACTAATAAAACATACTATTCCACAAAAAGCATTCTGCACATCTTTTTAGTCTGATCCTTGTATGATCTTTTTAGCCTGATCCTGTTTCTAAACCATATCAACCTTTTCCAAACAAACAGGTATTTCAACAGCTCTGTAGCAGTTAACATTTCAAAAAGATTGAGGGAAAAGGATAGTTGCCCAGTACCTACATTTTCCCCTTTTTTCAAATGTTTTCAAGCCTATCCAATACTGAATGTTCTAATGCCTATCTATTTCAGGAAAATCTAAAATACTTATGACAAAATGATTGTAACATGACAAAAAACACATAAACATTGTCTGAAAAACATAAAAAAAATCAAAAGTTACAGTTTATCAAAATACAGAGACACTTTTGGAACTGTTTCTTCAAGAACTGGATTTCCAGATATATGGACAGGTTTGAAATTGCCACGTTGAATAGCAGCTGGAATCTGTTTGGTATCCACATGTTGCTCATAACCAATACCTGTGAATGTGTATATATAATTGAGCCATGTTCGATGAAAAGGGAGCTGCAACTACAAAAAGAATTGACCCAAGTCAGCCTGTGCGGTCCGCCCAGGCTTACATGGGCCCACAATGTTTGCCGTTTGAAGATTTTCTGTATGTCCATTGACCAGTCTACCTAATGATTCAGTTGGTTGTTAGACAAAATGGAGTTTATAGACCCATAATCATATGATGCCTTGCTTGGTATAATAGATCATCACAGAGATGCATTAAGTCCCTTTTTCATAGAGCATGGCCCATATATAATTATTTATCTCTCTGTGTGTTTATGCCACTTGGTGACACATTGCCAGATTAATCACTGAGTGTATGTGATATTAATGATTTTCATAATTTGAAATAAAATGCTAGTTATTATCTACTTCGTTTAACCTGACCCTGTTCAAAATCATTTAATAGATTAATATTCTATTTTTATCCTCGGCATCGCTCAGCATATGTCCCGAATGGTAACGCACGGTTTAAGCCAATCAACCCTCAACCTACTGAATATGTTGGTTGAAAACTTTCCAGTCAATAGTAAAAAAAGGAAATATTGAAACTTCAAAGTTATTTCTGGGAGAAATATTTCCTCACTGGATAGTGTAGATCCAAGATCAGACTGCACTTTCTGTGCAGTGAGTCTGATCTTGATCCATGCTGATCCCAATAGCTCCTAAAGTCGCGCTTTGTACGCTAAGGGTTAAATTGCTTACCTGTATACCTTCCCGTGTATAAATAACTATCCTAAAAATAGTTAGAGTTCTATTTATATGCCTACTTCTATATTCAGCATAAAGGTCAAGATCAGGTTAAACGAAGTGAGCAATATTAAATTTGAAAAAAAAAAAAGAAAAAAAAGGTTGTCCGTTTCATTCTAATCATTCTAATACAGATTTTATGCATTAAATTCTCAACAAGAAGATATTGAAATTGTGGAAAAAGAAGTCAAAGCAGGTAGGATAATATGCTATCTTTTCCACAATGCTTTAACATGAGCTTCAGATCTGTGTCCCTTTGTCTAACTCAAAAAAAATATTTGAATACCAAAATTACAGTTCTGATTGTCCAGAAAGGTCATTTTGGCACAGTAAAAAGGATTTCACATCTTAATGTGAAAGGTCAACATATTCAGAATAGAGGTTATGTCCCCAGTTGCATAGAATCATTGTCTTTAAGCATACCTGATATAAATGACTTTAAAAAAATTGTGGAAAAAGCAGGAATTTGCTCTGCAAGACACTTTCTCTTTTTTCCCACAATACTGAAATACCATGAAAGGTAAAATCATCAGCCTATGGCATTTCAAAACTGATTCATGTCCTGCAGATATTGCACAGAAGGCAAAACTTATTTTCAACTAGTACAGACACAAAGTTACTTGATAATAGTAGCACTGTCAAAAGGTGTTTATAACCAAGAGTTGACACAATTTTATGCAAATATTACCTTAAATAAGCCATATTTAAATTGTCGTCTGCAAATGCTTTCAATTTTGACAAGACATTTCTGATAGTCAAAAACCAAAATATAGACATATAAGTCAAAAACCAAAATATAGACATATATGTACAAACGCGAAACTGGAAGATTTTCAAAATGCATGGCAAGATCAGGAAAAAAATGTGCCCCTGGCATCAAGCAATAGTTAACCCTGTACCAGATGATAAATTTTTTGCCTTTTCCAAATTCAAAGCATTTGCAGACAAAAAAATTAAACTTGGCTCAAATAATGATTTGCTTTCGAATGGGTAAAAACCATTGTGGAAAAAAGGAGAAAATGCTGGTAACCAGCATCTTCTCCATTTACCATGGCATTTTAAGAAGGCTTCTTCCTCTAGGTCCCTAAAACATGGAATTGTGTGGTAAAGGGTTTAAATATGCAGCATGCTCCTAATTACACCATTCAAGGGTTTAGAAAAATCAACCTAATAATTTCTTATAGCCAAAAATCAAAGCATAGCTGATCATTTTGAATTTCAATTTCATTTTGCCTCCCTATCTGTTTCTGTAGGAGACAGCATTAATTATTATTTTCATTAAAAAAAAAGGCTTAAAAATGTAAAACCTACTGTATTTTTCTTATGTATGCCTGCTTAGCAGCTAGTTGGGTGGTTTCCACAGCCAGTAATTCAATTCTTCTCCAGATCGCTCTTCCATATTCGTTAGATTTGCATCACTAATCGGCTTCAAAAAGCAGCCAGAAAGTTGTTAACTCTGTAAAGTCCAACCAGGCTATCAATCATGACTGTAAAAAAAAATGTTTCATAGGAATACAGTTCATTGCTTTACCATGTATTAAAGTTATACCTACTGTATAATGAAATAATTTGAAACTTCACAGTCTCTAGTCATAAAAACAATGAAAATTACAAAATATATAGGATCCAGCAGTCTGCCAAGAAATTCTTTAATTGCTTATACTTGTGAAAATATTGTTGGCAAGCTGAGAGGTTGCTTTTTACAAGCAATTTCTGCTCTTCCCTCGACGTTTTCTGTGGGTTTTTTTTTCCCACCCAAATTCCATTTTTTTTTTTTTCATAGAAAAGGTTTTGTCGCCATTTCTAACTTTAGCTGGCAGGTTTTTTGATTTGGTATGTTGTAGAACATTTTAAAATTCATATAAACATTTGACAGTAACAAACAAGAAGTAGATGGAATTCTGAGGAGTATCTGCAATTTACAAGGGCCTGATTCAGCTTTTAGAATTTAAAGCTGTGAATGCTGCCCAATGTGTTTTGGAGACTAGGGTCATCAGTGTTCCCACTGAAATTTTTATTTGGAGGTTTTGTACCCCCTACCATTGAAAAATGGGGGTATAAGAAAAAAAAATGGGGCTACAAATTCAGAAAAATTAGTATGCCTTCAACTCTAAATTGTTTTCTTAAATGCCTCATCCTCTTTCAGGTGAAGAACAATCATATAGATCTACAAAGCGAATTTACATTTTTACATGTAACCAGGGATCGTATATTTGATCCCTGATGTAACAAATAGTAAAATAATTACTTGACAAAGTGATCACTAGTAGTCTTTATGCTCATCTTTTCACGTGCCTTTTGCATAACACTCAACAGAGCCATTGTCGAAGTCTGGCTGGTGACTACTGTACTCAATATGAATTCTGTTTTCTTGAATGGTTCTACTAGTATACCTTGCTTGCTTACGGGAACCCTAATCCGAAAGCTTCTAAAGTAGGCCTACCGCATTTCTGGGCTATTACCAATGTTAGTTTACAGACGAGAGACATTGACGTCGACAAAACACTTTTTCATAGACTGCGTTAAAGAAAGGAGAGCTGAATTACGGATAATTTTTTAAACAAACAAGTCCCAGTCTGCAATTATTGATCACGACAATAAAGACCGAGTACGCCAACCATGTAAATGTTCTAAAAATAGAAAGCTGGAAATCCCAAATTTTTCTGATGATTTACATTTTCCGAAAAAGTTGCTTTTACATGAGCCGTTCTATGCAAGCCTTTCCTACTTTTTATTTCGATCTTCGTCTGTATTTTTTGTGCGCGATTTCACATATAGGTTTGTTATTTTGTACGTTTTTTATTTTACTTGTACGTGTTTCACGTACGATTTTGCGTGATTGGGAACTCTGGGTCATTGTGTATTACATAGTTTAATACTTTGGAGTTCTGTAGTACGATAACTGTATCCCATTGCTATTTCAGTTTTTCACCGATTGCCTCCTGGACCATGCCAAGCACAAAACAATGTCCAAAATTTTAATGTGAAAGGAAGCACCCTAAAAGTCTTCTGATTGAGACTATACATAGGAGGAAGGGCTTCAAGGAAGGGCTTACATTGTACTTCATTATATACATTTTTATACATGTACTGTATCCCTCCATTCAGCAATGTTTTTCACTGCAGGAAAAAAAAAAAGAATCAGAGACATATGTACTGTACTTTAAGCAAACAACTTGGGTATACAAAATTTTTGAAGATAAACAGAAACTATGACAGGTCTTACCTGAACCAGAGACATTGATGTGTATTGTATGTCTCTGCCTGAACTCAGTTTAGTACTAGCAACAAAATATGGGATTCTCTTGATTTGACGTGGTGAGTCTTACCGCAGGCCACTTAATGATAAAATCACGAAATTCACATTTAACATATAAATATCCACTGAGTCCTTTCTATATTTCTTCCACAACGCTGTCGTAAGTGAAGGAAATGGGCCCAAGAAGACACGATTGACACGCTCTCAGTCTCAGGTTTTTCGAAAGAACATCAAATTCAACATCCGTCAGCCAACCTTCCAAATATCACTTGTCATCGCATCTTCAACATGAACATAAGCCTCAGGCAAAGGATCCACAAGCATAGTTATGGCAGTCTAAATTGGTCTTGTGGCAATACCTGGCAGCTTTTCTTTTCTGTTCCGCGAGAATCGGCCTTTAGCGTCGCGAAATTGCATGACAACATCACCGGAAGTGTCTGAAAAATTCGTAATTTTTCGTATTTATTTTTTACCAGTCACATTAATCGACAACACAACTATAAAAATCTTATATCATTAATAAAGTATCATTTTATATTTAAAAAAAGGCGATAAATAGTTTAATCATGCAATGTCCGGCAGTTGACGTGAATGCCCGACAGTTCTCCGTAGCCAGGGATCGTATATACGATCCCTGCCGTAGCTTACCGATGCAGTCTGATTGTTGTACGTAAAATACCGATATTGACCGACATTGGCCGGTGTTTCACGATCCCATTACAGTTGGGCAACCTTAAGTTTGTACCTAAAAAGCATGGTTTTAAAATATCTTTGGTGGTTAACGTTTAATTCCCAACATTACAATCAATTATTTCGATATATAGATATTCATTCCGAATCAAATGGAGTAGCGCGCAAACATGGGATGAATAAGCCATGGGACGAACTGGTTTTGGAACGAAAAAGCCCAGGACCAAGCGATCAGTAGACAAATTTAGTATCACTGCGCCAATAGAAGGCTATGAGTGAAGCTATTTTCAATAAAAAATTAGTATTTCCTTTATCGATGGCCTCATCCAGTGTATTTTAACATGCCATTTCCAATTACATATATGAGTGCTACCGAAAAACTCATTTGTTTGAGAAAAATTGCGTTTATTTGGGTTTATTTCCTTCGGCTTCGGACAAAACACAATACATGGTCTTCAAAATTCAATCTTGAACTCATAGTGGTATTGTCTTCGACAAATACCACAAAAATGATTGTGGTATATTCATTGTGGTAGATTGTCATACAAAAATAACAAGAATTAAAATCTTGTGATAGATTGTCATACAGAAATAACAAGAATCAAAATTGTGACGGGCCAGTAACAAAAATTGCAATGTCTCAGTGAATAAGGTGGCCTCAATTTTTAGCTCCACTGGCCAAAGGCCAGCGAGCTATTGTCATGGCGTTGTGTCCGTCGTGCGTCCGTCCGTCCGTCCGTTCGTTCGTCCATTCGTCCGTGCGTGCGTCCGTAAACTTTTTCTTTAAAAATCTTCTCCTCAGAAACTATTGACTGGATTTTTACCAAATTTCACAGGAATGTTCCTTTGGTGGTCCTCTTTCAAATTCCTTCAAATAATTGTGTTCCATGAAGAATTCTGGTTGCCATGGCAACCAAAGTAAAAAACCTTTAAAAATCTTCTCCTCCCAAACCGCTATTTGGATAGCATTATTATTTTGCAGGAATGTTCCTTAGATACAGGTTTACAGAATTCCTTAAAAAAAAAAAAGATCTGTCAAAAAACATGGCTTTTATGGGAGACTCATTTTCCTTTTATGGTATAAAGTAAAATCTTTGAAAAATTTCTTCTCTAAAACTATTCATTGGATTTCATTGTTGTTTTGCAGGTAAGTTCCTATGGTGGTTGTCTACCAAATTGTTTCTTCAGTGAGCTAAAATGCAGGATTGAATGATAATTGTTAAAAACTTCCTTTCGCCATTATAGAAATATCAGGCCTGTGGAGCGATACAGGCGCTCAAGCGCCTCTAGTTACATATGGGTATTTCCGATAAGGAAGATTGCATGATTTTACATATTATGGTTGATGTAAACAAATACTTTAGATCTATTTTAAACTTCATATGCATAGGCAAGATATGACAGGTATACATGTACACCTTGAAGTCACTCAGAAAAATGACAGGCATATCAGACCAGCAATAAAGGACTTGCTGGTGGTACTCCTTATAAATCGCTGACCTCGGGTAACAGACTGGTGTTAGTGTTGAACCCTGCTTCTGCATTATGGTTTCTGTTTGGACAGGTCTAAAATTTTGTCGAGTGGTGAAGGGTTAGCCTATTTCTGTCTATACAAGAACAACATTCTGCTAGAGGTAACTTAATGGAAAAAGGGCAATTGCTTGTTACAAGCAATTTCTCCTATACCCACAATGTTTTATGGATCAGTCTAAAAACAGGATGTTTAGAGAAAATGAGCAGATGCTTAAAAAGGCACCTTTACATGACCAATGGAGGGAACATGCCTTGATCAAACGCTAAAGCTGGAAGAGGTAAGTAATATACACACAAAAGGCCGACAAATTTTTTCATTGGTGGTAAATGAATTTGGAATGACTCCAGAAGTTCATAACACCTTAGTGTTACTACATAAGTATCAACGACCCAGAGCGATTGCAAAACGCGTATCAACAAAATGTTAACACTTTCCCAACGAACGTCAAACATGTGCATGCTCTCTCCTTGGGCTCTGAATCGATCCGTCAGAACATTGAAAGACTTTGTTTGGTATACTGTAAAATGCATAAAAAAATTTGGTTTGACAAATGACACTAAAGATAATGCACCAATGTGTGCTGTGCTGTGCTTTTTCCAACTGGAGGTTTTTGCACATAATGGTAACAGAAGTTGGAGGTACGCAAACAAAATTAATGTGGGGGTCAAATCTAAACAACATTATCACTCTTTAGTATAGATGTCAATGAAGGCTTGCTGATAGTCGAAATGTTTTCAAACAATATACAGATACAAGTTTTCAAAGATAAAAGATTTTGAGCTATTGAAAACACTGGGGGAAAAGGAAAATGTGCTTGAAATAAAAACTTTAGCCTTTCCATACAATGCCTGATTCCACAGAAGGTTCAATGTTTATTGCAAGAACCAAAGACAGAAGATTGATCAAGCACCGTTACTAAAAATAGCACTTTGGCCATCTGCAATATTTTGGATACGCTGCAGTTGCAAGGGAAATGATTCAGAAATGGTCCTGTCCAGCAAACTGGTACCTGTTATATGTCACGTTACCATCCGATAGTTATATACGACGACAGATAGCAGGCATTCTATTTTGGGATTCGTGAAACCCGTCCAAAAGCATTTAGCTGCAGGAAATTTCTGAAATTAGACTTGTTAAATTTTCAATTGTGCAATTTTTTGTACGTTCCAGTAACTATGTATAAGAGGAACTGAATGTACGTGATATTCTTATTTGAAACATGAATCATGTACATTTATATGTGATTGCACACACTGATGCACCATTGTTGTACTGCAGAAAAACCCATTCAACTGCGTTCATTCAATGACCTGGCAGCATGTGGGTTGTTTGTTAGCATATGGTGAAAAATTCTGCAAATGCTCAAGAATTTTTGACACACATAGCAAACAAGGATTTATGCAAACTACTTCAACAAACTTAAAACAAACTTAAAGTCGACATTGTGTGGTACAGGGTAATAGTGTAAAGGCCGCTCTAGAGGCAAATAGTTCTTCTTTTCCAGTTGCAATAATGCATTCCCAGTGTTTTGTGTACAAGTCAAGATAGACTTTCTTCTCTCCTTCAAGTATTTGTCAATGGTGTCAGTAATGCTTAATTATGCTTAAGATTGGTCTGAACATAGATTGAACTGCTACGTTTTGCTAAATCTTAAAAATACATCCTTACAGCTAAAGAGAAAAAAACACTGTTAAAATTTTAAAGTGTGTAGAATGTAAAAATAGATAAATTACTAATATTATATGACGTAAGAGATAGAAAAACACATTTTGTCCTCATTTGCAGCCAGAAATGGCAACAGTGATTGCTTTGAAGGTCTTTCAACATGAAAAGCATTTTCTGTCCGTCATAATCTTGCAGCAATCAGGGGCAACATTTGGCATGAAGATACAAGAATGGTTATGGTTTCATAAGATAAGGATGAAATTGGTTAAAAACTGGCTGAAAACTGCCCGAAAATGAGTATAGATGTATCTTTAAATATTATGATGGAGCTATCAAAAATAAGTACTAAATCTCAGTTCAATCAGTTTTGCACACTGTAGTTTATAATATCAGGCTTCTTAAGCTTTTCCAATTTCTGAGATACCATAAAATAAAATTAAACTACAAGTGAGGATGCTTTTCTTTGTCTCAGTTTAACTTTTTACAAAGCAATCTCCTTGTTTTAAGGACCCAGAGGAAGAAGGCTTTTGAAAACATTGTGGAAAACGGAGAAAATGCTGGTAGCAGCATTTTGTCCCTTTCCCACAATGTTTTTTTCCCAATCAGAGATAAATCTGATCATTTGAGCCACATTTGTCATCTGTGACTGCTGTGGATTTGGATGAGTGTGACTTTTTTCTCATTTGGTGAAGAGTTTAAACCAAAACAGGTACTCGGTTACAGTAGTCTGATCTTGATCTATACCATTAAGAGAAACAAGTACAAGTTAAGCTTGCAATGGCTTATTTGTTTGTAATGGCTTTTATTTCCAAAAAAAGAAAAAAGATCCAGTGAGAATCCCGACTTTTAATGACCCTGGGAAAGAAAGCTTCTGAAAACTTGGTTGGAAAAGGAGAAAACGCTGGTAACCAGCATTTTCCCTTTTTCCCTCAGTGTTTTCTACTCTTCCAAAGATGAATTTCAATTTCTGACTCGCATTTGTTTTGTCATCTTCAACTGCTTTCACATTGAAGAAGTCTGAAATTTGGTTGTTTGGTAAAGAGCCAAACAAAGAGAAAATACAAAATGCTGTTTAATAGGGACAAGGGAATACTATTGCTGTATTGTCACTTTGCTGTCTGATTCCTACTGTTTTACGAAATAAAGATCATGTTTCAGGACTAGATATTGTCACAATGTTCATGTTCTGGGGAAATTTTATATCCTCTGAACATTTACCCTTTACCAAGTGATCTGCTGATTTTATATCCATGTATGAAGATGAAAACTTTTGTTATAAAAAGTTGTGTTTGGTCAGTAATGGTTTAGATCAGCCCCAATACAGAGCTCCAGATAAGAGGGAGTGATGGTATTCTAAAGTAATTTTTTATACCCCCGCAAATCGAATGTTTTCGGGTGTATACTGGAATCAGCCTGTCTGTCCGTGTGTCCGTCCGTGTGTCCGTCTGTGTACAAAATACTAGTAATTTTGTGTCGCGAACTCCTCCTACAGTTTTGCTGCTATTGTATTGAAAGTTTGTTGATACATTGATGGAATACTGAAGTTTTGCAAGACGCAGTTTTCAACCATCTACTCTCTATGATTCAAGGGTAATCTCCCCTTGAACTTCGAAAATTTTTTGTTAAATTGCCTTTTTCTGTCAAAGCGCTGGCGGGGGGTATTAAGTCACATTCAGTGACAGCTCTAGTTCTCTTAGAAACCCTATGTTGTGGGTACTCATTAGAATCATCTCGATGAGACAATTCTAATGAGTACCCACAACATTGGGTTTAGTGGAGAATAACTAATATTTTAAATTTTGACATCAAAATCACTCCCTCTATCTGGAGCTCTGCCTAATAGCTCAAGTGGTAGAGCATGAGACTTGTGAATGTCATATCTCGGACCACTTGAAGGCGTGGGTTTGATCCCCACTGCTGATCACCTAAAATTACTTATAGTCCTTCGCAATGAGATGTTAAACCCAG
Source organism: Hippopus hippopus (assembly GCA_946811185.2). Lineage (NCBI taxonomy): Eukaryota > Metazoa > Mollusca > Bivalvia > Cardiida > Cardiidae > Hippopus > Hippopus hippopus. The sequence continues at coordinate 61,328,784 of OX328098.1, read as the reverse complement.
GCCCTGTGTGATGGTGCTATACACTGAACATACTAAAGAACCAGGTGTAACTTTGGATGGGTTTTGTCCTGTGTCCTGCACTAGCCCCCCATCACAGTACTAACAGTCCTCTCTGGGTATGTGGCCGATATGAGCAAATGGTGGTGACGATAAATAAACAAACATCAATAAATCAAACTTTTGTGAAAATTGTTGAAGTACAAAAGATATAAGTAGGATAACCAGCATTTTCTGCTTTTCCCATGTGTTGTAATCTTTTCAAGGACAACCCCTTAATTTGAACCACATTTTATCCCTTTTTAAAGCACTGAACATGCAGAATGTGCAGTTTGATTTTCAATCTTCATGTAGCCTGTCTGCTTTTTTTGCCAAGTATTCTGACTGAAGGTAGCCTTGAAATTGTTGTATATGCATCTGTGGTACTGACTGAGTCTATTTTATTTGAGTCAAATTGCTGTGTGAAAAGGGGGTTAAATGTATCTCCAAAAAGTATCCACCCAAGTCAGCCCACACAGTTTGAGCTGGCTTGACATGGGTCAAAACTTTTATGCTTTTGGTAAATTTTCTGGATGTCCAAAGACCAGTCTACGTGATGATTCAGTTGGTGGTTAGACTGAATGGATTTTTCGGATCCATTTTCATGCAGAGACTTGCGTGATGTAATACATCATGGAGATGCATTAAACCCCTTTTGACCAGAGGATGGCTGATTTATTCAGCTCTACAACAGTTAATATGTTGTCAAGATTGACACATGTAACATTTTTTGTCTCTTGTTAAACTTGTTTCACATCAGCTTTCTAGTAGTGGTATATGGCTGTCTGCCATTACCTTTCTGACAAAAATGGTTGAGTTACAGGGGCAGCAGCAAGAATGTCCAAGATGGCTGCAATGTTGTTGACATAATTCTCAACAATGTACTCTATCTCTGTGATTTCTGTAATTATTGGATGCCACAAGACAGTTTTGAGACATCCGCAAGACTGACTCATCATTTTGTAGGAGTCTGCAAATTTTCAGGCTGGAGCTGCTATCTAGGGGCTGCAATTGTCTTGCAAAAGTTTTAAGGTAGCCACATGAGGGTCTTAGATCTGTAATGTGTCCTAACAAGATACTGTCGCAATGTTGAGTACCATAAGACATATGCATTTGTTGCACAACAGCAGCTAGGCAGTCCTATGATTGTAGTGTCACTTACATCGTGTATAAATATGTGTCCATACAGAACTCCGACACTCTGTCTAGGCTCAAATATAAATCTAGAGGGGTTGCTAATGAGCATTTTCTTCTTTTGCCTCAATGTTTTCTACCTTTCAAGAAACTAATTTCAGTTTTTCAATTCATACTTATTTAACTGCAAATGCTTTCAGTTTGGACTATTCTAAAATTCTGTTTTTAGGTAAAGAGCTGAACTAAAGTTTTGTTGCCAGGCAGAGCTAAGCCTGTCTTGCGTGCAACCAATTTCAATTTTTGCCACCTACAAAAATGAGATAAATGAAAATGTCATGTCTAAATGGTTTTGGTACATTAGAATGGAAACATTACCGAGATTGGTTTTTGATTGCTAAATAGATGTGTTGTTAACTCTTTACCACACAATTGTGAGTTACAGGGACCCTGTCGGAGCATCCAGAAGGCTTTTGAAAACATTGTGAGATAAGGAGAAAGTGCTGAAAACCAGCATTTTTCTCCTTTTCCAACAATTTTTTCTACTCAACCAAAGACAAATTCAGCCATTTGACCCAACTGTAATGGTAGTCTGCACATGCATGGTTTCAATTTGGACAAGTCAGAAATTTTGTTGTTTGGTAAAGATTTAACTCTTTACCAGACAGACTTGTTGAATTGAAAGCATAGAAGCAGACAACATAATATGAAATGTTGCTCAAAATGATGAGATTTGTCTACTACTTTTTACCAAAGGAAAAAATTTTAGACTGGTCTAATTTAAAAGCATTTGCAGACAACAATTTAAATGTAGTTCAAATGATGGAATTTGTCTTTGATATGGTAGAAAACATTGTGGGAAAAGGAGAAAATGCTGGTACCAGAATTTGAGAACAGGATTGCTGGTTCAAATCCCCAGCTCGGCCAATTTCTTTCCGAGGATTCATGATAGTCATTTTGACAGGATTTATTCCTCTTTCATTACTGATCATTGTTTCAATGATGGTTTTGTGGAATTGCAACCAGTGGTTTGGGAAGAATGTTGTGCCAAGTACTGGAAACAGAAACTCCAGGAAAGGGAGGATAGGCTGCAGCTTTATAGCTGGGATTTTGAACACCATACAATCAATCAGTTTGAAAACCCTGTGGGAGAAGGGTTTTGAAAACATGGTGCATTGAGAGAAAAGGAGGAAATGCTGGTAACAGACAAGATCAAGATCAGATTACAAAGAATATAAAGTCTGATCATATAGAACTAGTTGATTCTAGATTTATGACTAAATACAACTTCTTTCAGTCAGAATGTACTGTGGAACTGTATTGTCAGACCTTGAAAAAATCAGATTTGTTTATTTTGTTGGTGAAATTGTAAATATTTGATAAGTCTGAGTGTCTTGGTTTTCTCTGATTTGTATAGATTTACCCAATTTGTCTGCTTAGCCCTTTACAACACAATCACGAGTTTCAAAGAGCCTGAGAAGAAGGCCATTTGGAAACATTGTGGAAAATACAGAATATACTGGTTACTAGCATGTTCTTCTTTTTTCCAACAATATTTCCAATGTTATTTATAGACAAATTCCTTGATTAACCCTTTACCACACAATGCCAACTTTTAACGATCCTAGGAAAGAAGCCGTTTGAAAACATTGAGGGAAAAGGGGAAAATGCTGGTAACCAGCATTTTCTCCTTTTCCCACAGTGTTTTCTACCCTATTAATAAAAACATGCACCATTTGAGCCACATTGAAATTGTCATCTGCAAATGCTTTCAATTTAGACAAGGCTAAAATTCTTTCGTATTGTAAAGGGTTAAAGCCACATTCAATTTGCCACTGCAATTGCAGCTGCTTTCAATTTGGAAGTCTAAATTTGATTGAAAGTATCTACAGACTACCAAGTCAGAATCAGAACAAAAGACCTAAGTTGTCGTAGAAATTAGGCAACATTGTGGGAAAAGAGGACATTGTTTGTTACAAGTCATGTTTCTTGTCTAATATTGTTTTTATTCAGCTTGCTCCCTAGAAATGCTATCCCTTACCTCTTTACCAGACAAAAAAATTTTAGCCTTTTCCATACTGAAGGTATTTGCAGACTAGTGAGACTACCAATAAAATGTTATTCAAAACATGAGATTTGTTTTAGAAAAAATAGAAAACTGTGTGATTGAATGTTTTCAAAACCCTTCTCCCTTAGAGTCATTAAACTTCCAATTGTTTGGTAGGGTTAAAAGCACCATATAAGCAAAAATAAAAAAGAAAAACAGAATGTAAACACACACACAGATAACTGCAATTTCAACAGCTCTTTTGCCCAGAATAAAAATCCACAGTGTAGATCAAAGTCAGACTGCACTTTTTATGCAGCGTGATCTTGATCCACATGGTCTTAAAAACAACTGCAGTTGTGAAAGCTACTTTAGGCTTAGCCTGTTAACATCATTCATGAGGGAAACAAAAAAGTCATTTAGTATTCTCTGTTAGCAAATAATATGGTTTTGTTGTCTGGCATTCAATCTCAAAAGAAATTGAAAATGGGTCATGTTTGGTCAAAAGACTCGGGTGAGCGACTTCAGGGCCATCATGGCCCTCTTGTTTTTTAAATTCATTGTTTGACTCGGCTCCTCACGATCAGATTTTATTTGAAGTTATTGCAAGCTCAGCATATTCCCCGGTTGTCTGCCCAGTTGTCTATGTAAACGTCTTGACAACTCATTTTCGGTTGTCGTCAAAATAAAACTACAGTATTCAAAAAAGGTGGAGAGATAGACATAAATTCTTGCTAATAGATCAGATACTCTGACAAAATGATAAGAATCATGATAAAATTTATGACTTGTATCCTCGGCGTTTAAATAGCGAAATCCAGTGGACTCCGGTCTACTAACTCTATTTTCAGTTTGATTTGGTTTTTCCAGTAAAGATATGGACTATCGCGCATGTGCAACCGTCTCCCTGTTAACAATTTAGAAATTGTCAATAAATAATCTTAAATAATCACAAGTTAGGTAAGTGATCTTTTTTGGCGACCAGCATGTAAGGTCGATTATTGTCACTTATGTGAAGCATGAATTTGATACTGAAACTAATTGTCTCGAGTTTTGCACAAGACCATTCAGGCTAGCTGGATGCAGTTTCTACTAGCCCAAGCTGATTGTTTGCTAGACATTGTTGTTCAGACGTGCCTTCTTGTTGAACCTTGGACCAGAAAGGCACATGACTCTTAAAAAGTTTAGGATACATATTTTTGACATAAAATTTTCAATGAAAACAACCACTGAGTATTGATAGTGCTCGTATTTTCAATTACATGTTTGTAGAAAACATCCATTTTAGTTTCAAGGCCTTTCAGGACAATTATTTTGCTCATCATATTCATACAAAGATGCTGTTTTAACTCTACCAAACGACAGAACTTTTGACTCGTCCAAATTCAAAGCTATCACAGACAATAAATTTGATATGGCTAAATTGATTAAAACTGACTCTAAAAGGGTAGAAAACACTGTGAGAAAAGGAAAAAATGCTGTTTACCCATGACCCACTGTTCTCAAGCCCTGTATGCTACCGACTGAGCTACCGGGGCTTGGCTCTAATATGTTGTTGTTTGGTAAAGAGTTATCAACTCCTCCTTAAAGTAATGATAAAGGCCAAATGAAAACAAAGTGGGTGTTTAAATGCATTTGAATTTACATCATACCATTTAAAAGTATAGAAATTATTGTAAAGATGACAATCTGTCATTGTACATTCAGGTCAAGTGTTAGTCACTGACAGAGAAATTAATTTCAAAACTAGGTTAAAACTTGCCAGGTAGCTGTGTCTTTTGTTTACTTTTTGCCTGATTTTAAAATTCTGTTTTTCTGCCAGCAACTAACATATGGCCTGACCACTCGACAACAGACTATCATCTCCACAATATTTTCCATACTTTTAAATGGTATGATTTAAATTTGAATGTATTACGACACCTGCACCATGGATAATGGATCACAGAGACACATTATGGCTCCTTTTTACAGAGCATGAATCCAATGTGTTTGACATTGTACATGTAGTTCCAAGATCAATCACCCTTTTGCTTGTCAACTGGGCTTCAAAGTGTTTGGCTGATTAAACCTTCATAACTAAAAAGGAAATTAAACTTTAGAGTGATCAAGACATTTCTAGTGAACTGGAAAAGCTTTACTGTTTCATGTTTGTTTCAAGTCTGGTTATTTAAGCCAGAATATATTTTGCAGAATGGTATACTGTAATGTATATCTAAGATAGTGCAGTCAGGGCCCGTATTCACCAACTATTCTTAAAAACATTCTTTATCATTCTCTAGATTTAGAAATTAATACACATTCTTATTGGCTAAACCAAATGAGCCAATCAGAAGTTGTGTCACTTTCAAATTTAGAATATTCTTGAGAATAAGACGAAGACTGTTTTTAAGATTGGTAGGTGAATACAGGTCCTGATCTTGATCCTCACCCTCTGTAAATGCTGAACTATAGTTGTCCTTGGAAATCAAAAGGTGAATTCTGTGTAAAACTAGATTTTAATAACCCTAAAACTAGTTAAAGTACTATTAGTTAATTAGCAAAGTTTTTGGCAAAAAGATAAAACCCAATAATATTTGTTATTGTAAAGCTCATTTTGCCAAAAAATATCTAACAGTAATTGAACAGTGTAGATCCAAGATCAGACTGCATGTTATAATGCAGTCTGATCTTGATCTATACAGTCTGCTGAAAGAGCATTGGGTGGCACTTAGCAGCCTATGGGTTTTATGGCATAGACTTTATGGGATTGGCTCATTTAATAGCACAACATGCAAAACAAACCTGCTTTTGGAGTGTCTGAACTGTATACATAATGAGCCTGTCAGACAGTTTTATTTGGTTACTGGGAATTTTTCTTGAGTTTTTAACCCATATGCTGCCTAGCGCAACTCACTGCCCATTTGCTGGTAGTGTACATCAAGATCAGGATGCATAGAATGTGAAATGCAATCTTAGATCTACACTGTTATGTTGGTATTTTTATGGCAAAAAAGAGATTTGAAATTGCATGAAATTTGCATTTGTTTAGCATTTTAAGGTTTAACAGTATAGTACACAATCCTGACTTTTAACGACCCTAAGGATGAAGGCTATTGAAAACATTGTAGGAAAAGGATAAAAATGTCGGGAAGCTCCACTTCCTCATTTTCCCACAATGCTTTCTATTGTTATGGGAGACCACTCCTTCATGCATGGCTTCATCCCGGTTTAAATACAATACCTAACTACTGCGTTAGGGAGAATTCTCTTTAGCTCAGTGGTTATGGTATTGGCCTTTCGCCTGGGCGTTCTAGGTTCGAATCCTGCAAGGTCCCTGTATTTCTGCCACGCATTTGTTCATTTGTTTCTTTGTTACGGGCTTTGTTCGTAAGACTATCCATCCAGCAACAGATTTCAATTTGTGAGTCACATTTACTTTGTCTGCAAATGCATTCAGTTTGGACCAGCCTGGAAATTTGTCATTTGGTAAAGGGTTAAAGGGAACCAGTAACTATTTTGTACTTGAAATTTGTACATTTCTCATTGCTGCCCTATTTTGTTTGTGTGTGTGTGGGGGGGGGGAGGGGGGGGGAAGGATGATATTCACTCTGTACCAGACATTTTTTAGACTCTTCCAGATTGAAAGAATTTTGTGAACAGCCAATTCAAGTTCAAGTGTGGTTTGAAAATTGGAAGTTGTCTATAAAAGGATAGAAAGTACTGTGGAAAAAGGAGAAAAAATCTTTTTTGTCAGTGTTGTAAAAAAAAGTGATTACTTGGTAAAGAGTTCACAATGAACTCTTTACCAAACGACAAAATTTTGGACTAGTGCAAATTGAAAGCATTTGCAGACGACAAAATAATTGTGAATCAAACATTCAAATTTGATTTGGGAAGGGTAGAAAACAAGATTGTAGGAAAAGGGAGAAAAAGCTGGTAACCAGCATTTTCTCCTTTTCCCATAATGTTTTTAAAAGCTTTCTTTCTCAGGGTTGTTAATGTTAAGTCTGGATTGTGTGGTAAAGAGTTAACTGCCAGTCACTGTCATGATGTGGAAAGCCTATACATTTTCTGCAGTTCTAAGAAATCTTCAAACAGTATCAGTGTCCCTAATGATTGTGTTTTGTGTTTATTTGAACATCTAGATACCCAATGCAGTGACCATCCCTGTTAAGTGGGCTGTGTTGTGGTAGCACAGTCAGTAGCAACAGAACTTGAGAACAGGCAGTCACTGGTTGGAATCCCAAGCTGGGCCAATTTCTCTCTGAGGATTGATGATAGTAATTAGGATAGGATTCGTTCTTCTCTCACCATTGATTGTTGTTCTGATGATTGTTATGAGAAAGCAGCCAAGGGCTTTGGAAGAATATTGTGCAAAGTACTTATAAAAAGAAATTTGAGGAAAGCATGGATAGCTACACAGGTTGCCACCATGTTACATTGTTCTAACAATGCAGAGTTTCTCGGACATTGCCCCATCCAATAAAAAAAAATATCTGAATACAATGCACAAAGGTTGACTTAGTCTCTTTTAGATTCATTTGAGCATTTCATTGTCTTGAGTGCAATCTCACTCATTTTGAAAATGTCCCCTATATCTGCAAGTTAACCCTTTACCAAACAATCCTGAGTTTTAAAGACCCTGAAGAAGAAGGATGCTCAAAACTTTGTGGGAAAAGGAGCAAATGCTTTTCCTTTTTCCACAGTAATTTCTACCCTTTCAAAGATTAAAATTGTCATGTGGGCAACATTTAATTTATTGTTTGCAAAGGTTTTTAATTTGGTAAGTCCTAACTTTTGTCATCTGGTAAAGAGTTAAAACCACATTATTGGACTCAAAAACTGAAATTTGTTTTTGGGAGGTTAGAAAACATCACAGGAAAAGGAGAAAATGCTGGTCTGAATTGAAAGCATGTGCAGACAACAAACTAAATGTGGTTCAAATAATTGAATTTGTTTCTGAAAGGTTAGAAAACATTGTGAGAAAAGGAGAAAATGCTGGTTACTAACATTTTTTCATTTTCCCAATGTTTTCAAATCTCCCAGGGTAGTTAAAACTTGAGATTAAATGGTAAAGGGTTAAAAACTGGCAAAGGACTTGAAAAAGCAAAGAAATGCATAAATGGAAGATCTTGTTGAAAGCGCCTTGAAACACCATTCAAACAGAACTGGTTGAGGTTTGTAGCCTACTAGCACCAGTGTTTGGAGAACAGGGACATTAAGCTCGTGGTAAGAATGATCGTGGCCTGACTGATTAATATTGATAGACAGTCTCCTAAATGATTTGCTTGTCAAATTATACACAAAGAATTGCAGAATTGTCTGACCTAGCCCTGAGCATCTCCCGTTTCAGCTAATAACTCTTCTTTCTATTGGTCTCTGATACTGGTTGTTTTAACACTTTGCCAACAACGTTTGTTTTATTCCATATAATCTTGAAGAAGAGGGCTTTTCTGAAGACATCATTGGAAAAGAAGAAAATGCTGGTAACCTGCATGTTCTTACTTTTCCTACTTTAACCGTTTACCAAACAATCCCGCATTTTCATGACTTTGGGAAAGAAAGGCTTTTGAAAACGCTGTGGGAAAAGGAGAAAATGCTGGTTACCAGCATTTTCTCCTTTTCCCACTATGTTTTCTACCCTTTCAATAACAAACTCCACCATTTCAGGGCATTTTATTTGTTGTCTGCAAATGCTTTCAATTTAGCGGTGCCCAAAATTTTATTGTTTGGTAAAGAGTTAATTTAAACCACATTGAATTTGTTGTCTGCAAAATTTATGCTTTCACCTTGGATGGGTCTAAATTTTATTGTTTGGTCAAGAGTTTGGGGATGAAGGCTTTTGAAAACAATATGGAAAAGGAGGAAATACTGTTGAGCATCTACTTTCCTTAGAAAGCTGCCTGTTCTTTCAAGAATAAATGTCATAACTTGCGCAACATTTGGTTTGTCGTCAACAAAATGCTTCCAATTTCAATAGATTAAGAGTTTTGTCATCTGGTAAAGTTACAATGCTTCTTTCCTGGGGGACAGAATAGATCAAGTGCAGACTGCACAGAATGTGATTCACAGTGTCCAGTATTTGAGATATTCTGGCAACTACCACCTTTAACCCTGCACCCCACAGTTCCTAGTTTTACCCCTGAGAAAGAAAGCCTTTGAAAAGATTGTAGAAAAAGGAAAAATGTCGGTAACCAACAATGATTTTTGTTCCCTTCCAAAGACAAAGCACATCACTTGAATCAACTTAAATGTGGTGTCTGCAAATGCTTTCAATTTTGACAAATCTAATTTTTTGTCATCTATTAACCCTTTACTAAATGACAAATTGTCAAAACTGAAAGCATTATACAGATGAAAAATTTAACATGGCTCCAGATATGGATTTCTCTTTGAAAGGGTAGAAAACATTGTGGGAAAAGAAGAAAATACTGGTTACCAGCATTTTCTTCTTTTCCCTCAATGTTTTCAAAAACCTTTTTTTTCTCTGGGTTTTCAAAACTTAAGACAGTGTGGTAAAGGGTTAAAGAGTCTAAAGCTGTAACAATCACTCCTTTTTCAACTTTAAACACTCAATCTCCCTTAAGTGTGACAAAGTCAACGGAAAATAAATGATGTTTGAAATTTCGAAAATGCGACTTTGGCTTTAATTTTTTGGAAGGATAGCACATGGGGGAGATAAAGCAGAATTATTATGAGTACAACTAAAATATTTTTCCAGATATTCGGGTGCCAATAATATCACTGCTGTTATTTTAGGAAGCCATTTACGAGACATGTCCTTTAACTTTAACAAGAAGTACTGAAGGTATTGAGGCCTATATATGACTCGTCATGACTTTTACTAATGAAATAAACCCGTTCATATTGGAATCAGTTGTTGCTTTGACTTTGGAATCATATGCAAGTGTAAAAAAACAAAGCAAAACTACATGTTTGTTGTAAACTTGGGGGTGTTTATTAGAACACAAAAGCAAGCAAATTATATAACGCCATTAAAACGAAGCAAAGAAAAGGTTTCAGACGTTGTCTGCCTTTGACAAGACTCCTGATATTAAATCATCACTTATAAATGTTGGTGTATTTGCTCTGTTTATTTATCACATAAAACCTCCTCTGGTAGTGTATTAAACCCATGACTTATTAGCTCACCTGAGCACGAAGTGCTCATGGGGAGCTATTGTGATCGTGCTGTGTCCGGCGTCCGGCGTGTGTCGTCAGGCGTGCGTCGTCCGTCGTCAACTTTTCACCTTGTGTACGCTCTAGAGGCCACATTTTCAGTCGGGTCAAAAACTAGGTCACTAGGTCAAATCTTAGTAAAATCTTGTGTACGCTCTAGAGGCCACATTTTCTGTCCAATACTCCTGAAAGTTGGTCAGAATGTTTGCCTTGATGATATCTTGGACGAGTTCGAAAATGGGTCATGTTGGGTCAAAAACTAGGTCACCAGGTCAAATCTTAGAAAAACCTTGTGTACGCTCTAGAGGCCACATTTTCTGTCCAACACTCCTGAAAGTTGGTCAGAATGTTTGTCTTGATGATATCTCGGATGAGTTTGAAAATGGGTCATGTTGGGTCGAAAACTAGGTCACTAGGTCAAATCTTAGAAAAACCTTGTGTACGCTCTAGAGGCCACATTTTCAGTCCAACACTCTTGGAAGTTGGTCAGAATGTTTGTCTTGATGATATCTCGGACGAGTTTGAAAGTGGGTCATGTCGGGTCAAAAACTAGGTCAGTAGGTCAAATCTTAGGAAAACATTGTGTTAGCTCTTGAGGCCACATTTTCAGTCTAAAACTCTTGAAAGTTGGTCAGAATGTTTATCTGGATGATATCTTGGATGAGTTAAAAAATAGGTTATGTGGGGTCAAAAACTAGGTCATTAGGTTAAATCTTAGAAAAACCTTGTGTACGCTCTAGAGGCCACATTTACAATCCAAAACTCCTGAAAGTTGGTCAGAATGTTTGTCTTGATGATATATCAGACGAGTTTGAAAATGGGTCATGTCGGGTCAAAAACTAGGTCACTAGGTCAAATCTTAGAAAAACCTTGTGTACGCTCTAGAAACCACATTTTCTGTCAAAAACTCTCGAAACTTGGTCAGAATGTTTCTCTTGGTAATAGCTCAGACGAGTTTGATAATGGGTCATGTGGGGTCAAAAACTAGTTCACTAGGTCAAATCTTAGAAAAACCTTGTGTACGCTCTGGAGGACACATTTTCAGTCGAAAACTCCTGAAACTCGGTCAGAATGTTTGTCTTGATGAGACCTTGAATAAGTTAAAATTTGGGTCATGTCGGGTCAAAAACTAGGTCACTGGGTCAAAAATTGGAAAAACCTTGTGCACCCTCTAGAGGCCGCTTTTTCAGTCTGATACTTTTTGAACTTGGTCAGAATGTTTGTTTTGGTGATATCTCAAAAGAGTTTGATAATAGGTAATGTCGCGTCAAAAACTAGGTCACTTGGTCAAATCTCAGAAAAACCTTTTGTACGCTCTAGAGGCCACATTTGCAGTCCACCACTCATGAAACTTGGTCAGAATGTTTGTCTTAGTGATATCTCAAAAGTGTTTGATAATGGGTAATTTCTGATCAAAAACTAGGTCACTAGGCCAAATCTTAGAAAAACCTTGTGTATGCTGTAGAGGCCACATTTTTAGTCCGAAACTCGTAAAGTTGGTCAGAATGTTTGTCTTGATAATATCTTGAAAGAGTTCGAATATTGGTAATGTTGGATCAAAAACTAGGTCACTAGGTCAAATCTTCGAAAACCTTGTTTACTTTCTAGAGGCCTCATTTTTAATGCAATACTCATGAAACTTGGTCAGAATGTTGGTCTTGCACCACTTTGCAAGTGGGTCATTTCGGATCAATAACTCATGAAAATCTTGGTAGAATGTTTGTCATAATATCTCAAAAGAGATTGAAAATGGGTCATGTTTGGTCAAATGACTCAGGTGAGCGATTTCAGGGCCATCATGGCCCTCTTGTTTTTGATAATACACCAGTGTATTTTCGTTTTTTTGGTCCCGGTTCTGATCAGTTTTCAGTCATGAGCGTGTGAAGACAATGAAACCAACCATAGTTTGTGCGGTAATTTGTACTGCTACGCCGTTTTGGGGAAAAATGGCATCACTGTTGCTAATAAGTATATGCGTGGAAAGTTTTTGATTTTCAAGTTTGAAAAAAAAAAACAAGAAATGCAGCAAAAGTATCTTAAAATCAATATTATTGCGGAAATAAGTGGACTTAAGCCCATTATAAACTATTTCATTCTTCTTTTGGTGTAAATGTCAAAGAACTATCTACTTGTGTATGTACAAATTTGAAACCAAACTACAACTATAAACATGGACCCGTGAACGGTATAGAGGCTAAAGGTGATGATGCAGGATATTTTTCGGCGTAGCTGTATGATCTCACTTTTGACCTACTTTCAATACTAGGAGGAAATGAATGGTTACACATTCTGTGATTGGCCAAATATAGGTAAACTACGCAAAAAAATAAAGGTCACAGTAGAAATTTACCAACATTGGATAAAAGTGTTCATGACTAGAAAATCACGTAATGATCACATTTACCTGTGTTAAGATGTACTTTTTGGCCATGCAGATGTTAAACTCTAGCTACATGTAAATATCCATAATCTAAATCATATGGATAAACTAATAGCATTGAGTATTGGCAAGTTTTCTATTTTGGTTAGTGTAAGAGATGTGGTACCCGTTTTTCCTGTTTCTTGTCACAATGAAAAAAGATGTTATGTCTTGAATTTGGTGATTTAATTCGAAATGCGAATAACTATGCCTACCTGGGGGAACAATCGATTTTATTGCATTGTTAGTGAAGAAACTGGATTTCTACTAAATTACTCTTAATAAATGTAGGTGGGTATGGTCAAGCATTGAGAGGGGTAATAAAACCCCACCTTCTGATAAGACAAATAGTCGATGTTTGAAAGGTGCTTCATTTTTGTACAAAAACATGCAGATCTACTGTTTTCTTTTTAAAGATTTCATCGTATGGTCTAAACAGACCTTTATTTAAACATGATTCTTTAATAAAAAAACAGAACAAACAATATATTCCGAAAGATGGCAGAATGTCAACTCTTATTTTGCGTTAAACATGAGAATTAATGTATTGCTCAATAATGCTCATTACGACAGCTTCCTCATTTTTAAATCTTATTGAAAATTCTGCTTTCAACCATATGCAAAACAATTTAAAACAGGCTACTTTCAGAACTGTTTTCATCATTTCTCTTCATATTATACTACAAACAAATTTAGATATTCATATTCCAGTGCCTCTTACGCCGTCTTTTTTAAAAGATATTTCTTGTTCTGTCTGTCATTAGTTCTGTGTAATAAATAGAATCTCACATTCATGTTTATGTATCATCATTTTAATCAAACTCGTTGACTAAAATGTATTTGATGCTCACCAAGGCTCGCGTCATACAATTTTAGTCAATTCGTTTGATAAAAATGATCATACATAAACACTCATGTAAGATCCTCTATGTAGACCGTGTTCGAAATATTTGCTCGTAAATGGTCCGTTGTTGTCCCATAAATGATTCTAACGAAAATCCTATAGAGACATGCACCATCAATCACTGTGCACTGCTTTAAAGTCAAAACAAAGTCGTTAATAGTTGGGATTGTGTGGTAAATGGTTAAATTCAAGACAAAGAGGTAAAACATTTTGTTTTTGTCAAGATTAACAGGAAATTACTGATTTATAGAATAACAGTAACTTTGAAACAGCTAATCTTGCAGATGTATGCATGATTATATAACTTTCTGTCATTGATAACGTACAAGTAATACAAAATGTTCAATCTTCGGAAAATTAACTAAAATGTTAATGTGATGTCGAAGCACTAATTAATGGCTGGCTTTTTCAATGACTGTGCTTCTTTATCTTTGATGGCATGCGAATTTCTTTTCTTAGGAAACCTTACATGTGTGTATTTTACTCAGTTTCAGCTTATGCTGTTGTCGCTCTGTGCTAAGTTCTGCAATAGACACAAAATAACTTTGGACTCTTATTTCAGTTTTTAAGCCATTCTTCTCCGAAATGATTATACATGTAGGCTACCTGTTTTTTCTTTGCTCTGTACTCACACATTCTCTGGACCTTGGACTTTGCCATGCTGACATTATCAAGAATGTACACATGTTTATAAACAATGATGGACAGATGGATGGGAAGACATATCTGGTAGATATGTTTTTCCTAAAGCAATTAAGCGACTTCTTTCTAATGCACAGAGTTATATTAAAGCCCTAGTAGTGGCCAAAAGTAAACAATGCAGGTGAATAAAATGCATTTAAATTCTTATTACACCATTTAGAAATATTGAAATTATTGTGAAGATGACACTCTGTAATTGTACGGTTGAGCCATGTGAAAGTCGCTGGCGGAAAGATAAATTTTAAAAATAGGTCAAAAGTTGCCAGGTCGCTCTATCTTTTTGTTTAATCTTTACCATTTCTGCCAGCAACAAACACATGGACCAACTGTACAATGATAGATTGTCATCTTCACAATAATTTCCATACTTTCAAGTGGTGTGATATTAATTGACATGCACTTCTTACATTTGTCCACTGTTTGGCCTCTTAACTAATTCTGATGCTTGATTTTACTTGCAATTCTGGAATAGAGGCTAATTATCTCCAAACAGGTTAAGGGACAATTTTCAAAATCGCGACAAAATGTCCTAACCAGTATTGTTTGCTAGCAAAGCTCATTTGTTTCTAGAGAGAGAGAGAGAGAGCATTTTGAAATTGTCAGATGAGGAGGGAATATCTCACAAAGTAAAAAATAATATTATCTGAAATGTAATGTGTTTCACATTCTTATACCCCTGCAAAACGAATGTTTTTGGGGGTATACTGGAATCAGCCTGTCTGTCCATCCGTCCGTGTGTCCGTTTGTGTACAAAATACTAGTAATTTTGTGTCGCGAACTCCTCCTACAGTTTTGCTGCTATTTTAGTGAAAGTTTGTTGATACATTGATCGTATACTGAAGTTGTGCAAGACGCAGTTTTCAATCATCTACTCCCTATGATTCAAGGGTAATCTCCCCTTGAACTTAGAAATTTTTTTGTTAAATTGCCTGTTTCTGTCAAAGCGCTGGCGGAGGTATTAAGTCACATTCAGTGACAGCTCTAGTTATTGCTGTTTTTATATTAGTAAAAACTTACTCTTAACATGAAAATAATAAACAGAGGACATCTTAACCATACTGTTTAAGAGTTCTTTAAGGTATATAGTGCTTGGATATGCTTATTTTAGTTTTCTGATGCTGCAAGTAAGCATGATTTCTGTACCACCAAAACGAACCATTTACAGGACTACAAGTTCAGTTATGGGACAATATCATTTCATATTTAAATTGAAAGACATTACTTCTCTATTTTCTTTTTATTGTGTTTGAAATGCAACATTGATCAGTTGATACAGAATTCAGCAATTGAAATAGTTAAAAAAGCAGAGTAAAATGAAAATAAGCGTTTGTTCAAGTCACTTACCTGGGCAGTTTTGTAGATTTACGTTACGTTTACAGTTATTCAGTTTCAAACATAGCTGCTGTAATACTTGATCACAAATACCCTTTATTGAGTGAAAACATAACAAAATGAGTGTAAAAGACGCATAGTAATTTATAAAATCCAGGAAAACTGCACTCTCTGTCCCGTAAATGGTGACTCAAAAATGGCTTTAAAATCTGGTAAAGCCACCATTGTGTCGAGCACATTATGGATCTTTTGCCGAAATCATGATTTTATTTCGTAGGAACACTATAGTTTTGGTATAAATTAACTGTTTATTTTCCAGTGTTCATAGTTTGTTGTAATGTTGCATGAGAAAGTTGTCTCGTAAATGGTTTCGTTAAAATTACGCTATGCAATCAAATACTTTGATGCTTTCTGGTTGTAAAAAGGTAGCAAAAACTTGTGCTTTGTATAGGCCAGCACAGACATATGACTGTAATTGTTAAAAACTGCTGTTTGTATCTGTTATTTGAAATTGTATGTTAAATCTGTAGTCGAAATAAGGTGATGTCTCGTAACTGGTTCAAATGTTGAAGACACTATGATACGGCACTGGTCCTCTCCACTTCAAATGTCAAATTCAATTCTTTTGTCTTAAACTATTTTAGAGATTGGATTAATATGAAGTGTTGTCCTATGTTATCCTGAATGATTACAGACAGTGCGCGAAACAAGTCATTTTGCTCTGAATACAGGCTGTTTTAGCTACCCCCTGGTTGGAGAATTGATTCTACATCGCGAAATAGATAGTATATGTGAGTGTGTGTGTTTTTCCATAAACATAGTGGCTGTACTATCCAAAGAATCATTTAGACAAGCACAAGAAATCCTATGAGTGTTTATGGAACGCCGTAGCTGCCATATGTTGATACATTTCGAGGTGTCGTATTTAAAACAAACTTTATTATGTCATAAAATGCATTTTTTCGTCAGCTAAGATAGTAATTTTCTCAATACATGATTCTGTTTTGTTGGAAATAATTGTTAAGTTGACGAACTCTCAACTTATTATATCTCAACACTATCTTACTATGTTAATGGAATAAGGGACCTGCTTGCTTCTTTGCGTTGTTATGTTGAAAGACAAAGTTGACTCAGCAAATGGTGTTACTGTTAGGTCTATGCGCTGTGTTATTGTGTCTGACACACGAAAGTTTTTATTACGTCAATCAGACGTGTTGTTGCGTTAGTCCGATATTTAAATCTGTCAATTTTCGTCATTTAGAGGTTAATGAACACTTTTGACTTCTTTAAGTTTTGTATAAATGAGTCTTTTAAAATGTTATTGTATTAGTAACATGAGTTGTATGGTCGATCTTTTGTGTTGTTCTCTTAAACGATAATGTTGACTTGTCAAATTGTTGTATAGTTATGTCTGAATGCTACTTTATTGTGTTTATGGAATATATTGACTGGTTGATTCTTTGTGGTGTTGGGCTAAAGAACAAAGTTAACATGTTCAAGAGTTATAGCGTTTATACGCCATGTTGATCTGTTCATAGGCCATATTGATTGGTCAACTGTTTGTTTTGTTGGGTTAAAAAACAAAGGTATTATGTCTGCATGCTACTTCAGTTTGTGCATACACTATGTTGACAGGCCAACTATTCAGGTCGTTGGGTTAAAAAACACGATCAGCTTGTCAATCAGTTGTGTCATTATGTCTATACACCATGTTGTTGTGTTTATATAACAGGTTCACCAGTAGAGTATTTGTGCTGTTGGGTTTAAAGATAATGTTGGGTTGTTGAAATGCTGTATTACTGTGTTGATCGAGCATGTTAAAAAACAAAAATAAGTTGTCAACAGTTAGATCATTATATCTACATGTCATCCTATTGCGTTCAAAAGACATGTTAACTGGTTAATTCTTTGTGTTGGTTGGTCTGTGAACAATGTTATTTCATCAGACAGTTCTATTATGATGTCTACACGCCAATTTATTGTCTTTATTTGACATCTTGAATGGTCGAGTCCTTGTGTTGTTGGGTTAAAAATCAAAGTTGTTATGTTTGCATGCTGCCTTATTGTGTTCATTTGACATACTGACTGGTCGACTATTTGTGTTGTTGTGTTAAAAAACTGAGTTATGTCTGCATGCTATGTTATTGTGTGTATGAGACATGTTAACTAGTGGATTCTTTGTGTTGTTTGGGTAAAATACAAAGTTAGCATGTCAGATAGTTAAATTAATATGTCTATACGCCATGTTATTGTGTTCATAAGCCATGCTGCCTGCCTGGTCTAGTCTATATGTTGTTGGGTTAACAAACAATTTTGGGTTCTCTAATGGTTGAATTACTATGTTTTCATTTGACATGTTGACTGATCGACTGATAGTGTTGTGTGGTTAAACAACAAAGTTAAATTGTCAAACAGTTGTATTATTACGTCTGCGTGCCATGTTATTGTGTTCGCTGGACAGGCTGGACAAGTTGACTGGTGGGCTTTCTGTATTGATTTGTTTAAAGCATTGCTGGGTTGTGAAATAGTTGTATTTTTATGTCTACAAGACATATCATCGTGTTAATAGGATATAATCATAATAACATAGCATGTAGGCATACTACCTTAGTTTTGTAACACAAAAACACAACTAGTGACCAGTCAACGTGTCCCGTGAACACAACAACGTAGTACGTAGACATAATAGCTTTATTTTTCAACCAAACAACACAAAGAGTCAACCGGTCAACATGGTGTACCAAAGCAATAGCACGGCTTGTAGACTTAATAATACAGCTGTTTGACAAGCTTACTCTGTTTTTAACCCAAACAACAATAAGAATCGACCAACCAACATGTCCAATGTAAACAGTAACGTAGCATGCAGACATAATAACTTGTATTTCAACACAACAACACAAACAATCGACCACACAACCTTTCCAACGAACACAATAACATGTCGAGTAGATTTGGTGACATGACCATTTGACGACTTAACTTTGTTTTTGAAGCCAACAACACAGAGAGTCAACCATGCAACATGTCCAGTGAACACAATAAAATGCAGTGTAGATATAGTAATAAAACCATTTGATAAACCAACATTGTTTTTTAACCGTCCAACACAAAGAACCGACTAGTCAGCATTGCTAATGTACGCAATAACATAACATGTAAACATAATGATTCAATTGTATGACAAGTCACCATTCTTTTCTGACCAAACAACAGAAAGAATCGACAAGTCATCATGTCTCCTTACCATAACAACAACATATGTAGACATAATAATACAACGGTAATACAACTCAACATTGTTTTTCAACCCCATAATGTTATGTACTGAGCAAATCACATGCCAGGTAGACATATTAAGATATCTGTTCGACAAAATGAAATTTCATACCAACAAAACAACTCAAATTGCATTAACTTGTGACAGCTATGGCGTTCCATCAGTGTTGGTATCACCATATCACTGTTGAAGACAGTGTTTGTTGCACTTAAGTGAGACTGAGTGTAAAATCTCCTGTTCTTCTATTGAGTATGGTAGAGGGTTATAACAAAAGTGTGTCCATGAAAGTTTAATCAATATTCCCTGGACCAAGTAAATTCAATTTTTACTTCCTTAGTTTATAGGAGCATGGCTTCGAGATTGAATTATTTATTTAGACAGGGACTGATGTATTGATCCTAAACCTCGCCCTAATCTGTACAAGAAATTCACTTTTGTTTTGAATTTATGGATTTATTATACTATTTTCAACAGAACTGAATCAAATTAATAGCAAAAACAATATTTTTATTTCTGTAGAATAGAAAATATACAATGAACTGGAGAAAAAAAAAAGAGACATTTTTATCTTAAGAACTGCTTTGCATTTGTAGTTTAGATTAAAATACGGCTGAATCTTTTGTACAGATTGATAGAAATCTCTCTATTCCAACATTTAACTTTGATAAGGGTTGTTAAAACTCAGGATTGTTTGATAAATGGGATACATGTTTTAAAGTAATGCAAGGCACAGTACCACTCAACATGTAAACAGCCAAATTAATCTAGCTATATATGCTTTCCATGGTGCCCA
Source organism: Hippopus hippopus (assembly GCA_946811185.2). NCBI lineage: Eukaryota > Metazoa > Mollusca > Bivalvia > Cardiida > Cardiidae > Hippopus > Hippopus hippopus. Next base: position 61,308,979 of record OX328098.1, on the reverse strand, counting down.
GCATGTCAACACTCACTTTTAGACAAAATTAATGTTTTTAGATGCTGCTCAGCATGTCAACAGTCAGATTTAATATTGGGTACATATTCTTGATGGTACTGTCAGATTTTAAAAGTGATACATATTCTCAAGGGTGCACAACATATTATCACTCAAATAAGAACAAGGGGTACATTTTGTCTATGGTGCTCAACATGTCAGTAGTCAAATTTATGGTGCTTAGCAAGATGAAAGTGAAATTCAAACAAGGGATTCATGTTCTCCATGGTGCTCAACATGTTAACAGTCACATTTCACACGTTGTGTATGGTTTTTTTTTTTATGGTGCTCAGCATTTCAATAATCAAATATCTCATATGGTACATGTTTTCTTGGTGCTCAACATGTTTACAACCAAATTTAACAAGGGATACATGTTCTTCATAGTACTCTACATGTTTACAGTCAAATTTAACAAGGAATACTTGTTCTTTTTGGTAATCGAAATGTTCAGTCAAATTTAAAAATGGGTACATATTCTTCATGGTACTCAACATGTTTACAGTAAAATTTTACAAAAGATGAATATTCTTCATGGTACTCAACATGTTCACAGTCAAGTTTAACAAGAGATGAGTATTCTTCATGGTGCTCAACATGTTAACAGTCATATTTAACAAGGAATGCAAGTTCTTCATGGTACTCAATATGTTTACAGTCAAGTTCAACAAGGCAGGAATATTCTACATTGTGCTCAATATGTTTACAGTTAAATTTAACATGGAATATATGTTCTTCATGGTACTCAACATGTTCACAGTCAAGTTTAACAAGAGATTAATATTCTTCATGGTGCTCAACATGTTACAGCCATATTTAACAAGGAATACAAGTTCTTCATGGTACTCAATATGCTTACAGTCAAGTTTAACAAGGAATAAATATCCTACATTGTGCTCAGTATGTTTACAGCCAAGTTTAACAAGGAGTACATGATCTTCATGGTGCTCTACATGTTCACAGTCAAGTTTAACATAGGGTAAATATTCTGCATGGTGCTTCACATGTTTATAGCCAAAATTCACAAGGGGTTTATGCTCTTCAAGGTGCATAACATATTCACAGTCAAATTTAACAAGAGATGAATATTCTTCATGGTGCTCTACATAGTACAGTGGTATTTAACTAGGAATACATGTTCTCCATGGTGTTTAGCATATCTCTAGTCAGTTTAACTGGGGATACATAGCTTGGAAATAATACACATCCAATTCACTCGGCATATTTGATAAGGGATGCATGTTCTCAGTGGTGTTCAGCATTTCAACAGTCAAATTTAACAAGGGATACAGTCATGTTCTCTGTGGTGCTCAGCTTGTTTACAATGAAATTCAACAAGGAACACATATTCTCAAAGGTGTTCAACATGTTAACTGGTAAATTATTCTTTAGATAGATGTTCTTCATACGGTTTTTCCCTCAGCTTTGAAAATTTGGGGTCATTGTGACCACTGTGTTGAAAGCTGTACGGGACGAAATGTGTAGTCACTTCCAAGATGGCGGACTGTTTACATGGAGAAAGGTGGGTGTCACATTTTATCATCAATAACTTTTTTTCTTGAAACCTTCCAGTCATGATACTTACAATATATTGTGGGGGAATGATATGGTAAGCCTCAGTGCTATATAGCAAAGAGCCAGTGCCATTATTCGATATGTCATATTGGCGTAAACATTGCCATTCGGTAAAATTTAAATTTTAAGCGTGGAAATTGCATCATTTTTAGTTATAGAATGGAAAATAAGCTAATGCAGTGGATGAAGGTTGTTATTTCTGTAGGTATTCATCACGTACTTTTCAATGATTACGGTAATTTTTGTGAAATATGTCTAGAAAGTTCCACGCTTAAAATTTAAATTTTACCGAATGGCAATGTTTACGCCGATATGACGTATCAAATAATGGCACTGGCTCTTTGCTATATAGCACCGAGGCTTACCATATCATTCCCCCACAATATATTGTAAGTATCATGACTGGAAGGTTTCAAGAAAAAAAGTTATTGATGATAAAATGTGACACCCACCTTTCTCCATGTGAACAGTCCGCCATCTTGGAAGTGACTACACATTTCGTCCCGTACAGCTAACAACACAGTGGTGACCCCTTGCTCCATTAGTTGAGGGTCATTTTTTAAACTTAGGGGGTCAAAATAAATGGGTCTCTTCGTTGTCAAGCACGGATTACAGTTCATTTCACCTTGAAACTCCCAAGAAAGTGGTAAGTCATTTCTGATGGAAAGCCAGATTTCACTTTTTGCCAGACAAAACATTCTCGTCTGAATCACTGCTTGACGTGGCTTGATTAGGAGCTGTAGGAAGCAGACGATAAAAAAGAATGCTCCAGTTTACTTTGTCGTGACATTATTTTCTGCGAACAGAAAAGACTGGTAATTTGTACTTTCATCTGCCGGAAGTCGCGTAAAATAAGCTATGAAGTACAGAGAACCCAACCAAGACTTTGACTGGGCCCGTATTTACGACACATGTCCGAGGTACTTTACGGCAGTAATGCGTAAACCAGTCTTATTCTATAAATAAATTACGGGAAAACCACTTTTATCTAAAATAAACCCTGTAGATAAAAAAAGAATGGAGTTTGTCTAATATTGAAGCAAGAACAGACTTGGATTTATGACGCTATATTCAATTTCCTATATGATTTAGATTTTGGAAAGTTGTGTCACTGATGACACAGTGTCATCATTTTGGGCGTCATTAAAGTTAAAATTGCATCAATGATGCAGGATTAGTGCATCATTGAAAACCCTGTTCATAGTACGGAACAAGTTTACAGTTAAATTATCCTGGGATCCATGTTCTCCATAGTGCTCAGCGTGTTTACAAGCAAATTCAATGAGGGGTACTTGTCCTTTGTAGTGCTGAACATGTTAACAGGTAAATTATTCTTGGGATGCATATTCATTGTGGTGCTCAGCTTATTTACAGTCACATTTTTGTTTGGGTACATGTTCTCTCTGGTGCACATCAGGTAAATTGTCAAATATAACTTTGGATGCATATCAGCCATCATGCGACATAAGTTATGGTTGTGTAACAGTCTGGTGTTCAGAGGTCAAGGTCATTCTTATAGTTTAAATGTGCTTATAGGGTAATTGATCAATTTATAGACACACAATACAAACAGGTTTTTGTGCCATCAATGCAAAAAATCCACAAGCATTGGTTATTTCCATTAAAGCTAATGGTTTATTGTGATTCAGTCATTATTCTGTGAAGCCACTTCAGATAAAAGTCATTTATATATCAAATCCTAAGGGAATAGTTGCTTTATGGTAAAGTTTTGAGTTGCCCAAACAGGTAAAGGTGAGTGTTCGGACAGTATAGAATCCAGATAGGATTGTGCAGGATTCATGTGCTGATCTTGGATCCATACTGTACAGTAATTTGTGATCGATCAGTCCCAAACAGCCTTAAGACTGCAAACTATGGGCGCATACTAAGAACAGAAAATGACATTTCAGTTTTCCAGCAGACTTGAGTATAGGGTATTACTATCCCAATTAGTGTTGTATTCATAATTCAGACTTGTATGATAATTTTTTATAACCACTGAGACCTGTTAGGGCATTTATTATGGACTTTTGATGCTATGAAAAGATTAAAATGTAGCTATGAAAAGATTGAAATGTACTTTTACATTCCTAGGAATTTTGTACAGTTCCTGTTCTTTACCACACTATGATGACTTTTAACAACCTTGAGAATGAAGACTTATGAAAATGTTGTGGGAAAAGGTGAAAATGCTGGTAACCAGCATTTTCTCCTTTTCCCAAAATGTTTTCTTCCCTATCAAAGACAGCTTCCACAATTTTAGCTACATTTAATTTCGCGTCGGCATATGCTTTGGGTTTGGACAGGTCTAGAATTTTGCCGTGTGGTAAAGGGTTAAGCATTGATGTATTGGTTACTTTTGATGAAAAGTCAAATAGCTTAATAGAGTTATCATGGTCTTGTGTCACTTGTCACAACTGGGCAGATTCAGGTAGTACATCTGACATTATTTCTATCAAGTAGACTTCCCATTTGGTATACCTCGGGTATTTCGGTGATTAAGTCCCTCAGCTGTATCTGTTAGCTTGATATACACCTACATGTTACATTTCTTCGCTGGAAATACGCTGGTTTACCGTTCTGAAAATTGTAAGACTCCTTTTAAAAGAGAAAACATGAGTCTCATTTTCTATCGAAATCTGTCTAACTATATTTCAGTTGACAAACAGTTCGTACATTCATTTTTTAACGTGGTTTATCAATTCCGATTGAAGTTTTCACCGACAGATAGATAGATGTGAATAACTTTATTGAAGTTGTTTATGTCATTGCTAAATGACTTACAGTGGCGCCGCCAGGTATAAGATTACGTGATTGGCAGTTCAAATGGTAACGACTGTTATACAGACGAGGTAATATGTAGGTATGGAATCAGCGGAGTTGTAACAAGTGGTAGATTTCCTTTGAAACTATTTTCAGTCACATGATCTTGAACATGGCAGCACCCCTTGAAATTCTTTAATCAAAGGCAAAAACAACTACACTGGCACTGACATTATTTACATTACTGTCACTGAAATTGCCAACAAAATTCATAAATCATGTTTAAAGATAATAATGTGAAAAGAAACTTTTCCGCAATGAAAATAAATTTAGAACAATTCTGATTGAAGATTGTGATTCATGAATTTCTTTATCAGTGGAGTCTTGATGAACAAGTGATAAAGCGGACTATTTCCAGCAAAGAAATGTAAGGCAAATATGGATATTAATTTGAATGGCCCTGAAGAAGAAGACTTTTGAAAACATTTTGGACAAAGGAGAATATGATGGCAATCACCATGTACCCTATTTCCTGTGATGTTTTCAGAAGCTTTGTAAGCAAGGGTCATCAAAACATGGGATTGTTTGGAAAGTCTACAGTTAAACTGGCTTGACACTTTGGACTAATTTGTGTTATGTCATTCAAAAGTTCTTGACATTTAAATTTCATTAGAAAGTGAAGAAAAGAGCTTTGGTAAATGTGCTCCAGAAAGTCATTTGAAGTTTTTTCTTTTGGCTTATTATGCTTTTATCTCTGTGGCATTATGGACAAAGTACTGGATTCGCACCTTGGACTTTTAGGATTTGAGCCCAGTTAGAGATGTTGATGAGGGAATTTTCATTCAAGATGGAGGAAAAAATCCTTTGGATGGGGAAGTATTCTTGAGCAAGGCATTTTTAGCTCACCTGAGCACGAAGTGCTCATGGTGAGCTTTTGTGATCGTGCTGTGTCCGGCGTTCGTTGTGCGTCGTGCGTCGTCAACGTTTACCTTGTGTATGCTCTAGAGGCCACATTTTCAGTCAGATACTCACGAAACTTGGTCAGAATGTTTGTCTTGATGATATCTCAGACGAGTCCGAAAATTGGTCAGGTTGGGTCAAAAACTAGGTCACTATGTCAAATCTTAGAAAAACCTTGTGTACGCTCTAGAGGCCACATTTTCAGTCCAAAACTCATGAAACTTGGTCAGAATGTTTGTCTTGATAATATCTCGGACAAGTTGAAAATGGGTCATGTCGGGCAAAAACTAGGTCACTAGGCCAAATCCTAGAAAAACCTTGTGTACGCTCTAGAGGCCACGTTTTCAGGCCAAACCTCTTGAAAGTTGGTCAGAATGTTTGTCTTGACAATATCTCGAACCATTTTGAAAATGGGTCATGTCGGGTTAAAATCTAGGTCACAAGGTCAAATCTTAGAAAAACCTTGTGTACGCTCTGGAGGCCACATTTTCAGTCAGATACTCATGAAACTTGGTCAGAATGTTTGTTTTGATAATATCTCAGATGAGTTCGAAAATGGGACATGTCAGGTCAAAAAGTAGGTCACTAGGTCAAATCTTAGAAAAACCTTGTGTACGCTCTAGAGGCCCCACATTTTCAGCCCAAAACACTTGAAAGTTGGTCAGATTGTTTGTCTTGATGATATCACAGACTAGTTCGAAAATGGGTCATGTCGGGTCAAAAACTAGGTCACTAGGTCAAATCTTAGACTTTGTGCACACTCTAGAGGCCACATTTTCAGACCAATACGCTTGAAAGTTGGTCAGAATGTTTGTATTTATGATCTCTCGGACGAGTATGAAAGTGGGTCATGTCTGGTCAAAAAGTAGGTCAGTAGGTCATATCTTAGAAAAAAACTTGTTTATGCTCTAGAGGCCACATTTTTACTCCAAAACTCATGAAACTTGGTCAGAATGTTTGTCTTGATGATATCTCAGACAAGTTTGAAAATGGGGGCATGTCGGGCAAAAAACTAGGTCACTAGGTCAAATCTTATAAAAAACCTTGTGTACACTCTAGAGGTCACATTTTCAGTCTAAATTTCTTGAAAGTTGGTCAGAATGTTTGACTTGATGATATCTCGGACTAGATAAAAAATGGTTCATGTTCGGTCAAAAACTAGGTCACTGGGTCAAATCTTAGAAAAACCTTGTGTATGCTCTAGAGGCCACATTTTCAGTCCAAAACTCATGAAACTTGGTCAGAATGTTTGTCTTGATGACATCTCAGACGACTTTGAAAATCGGTCATGTTGGATCAAAAACCAGGTCAGTAGTTTAAATCTTAGAAAAACCCTGTGTATACTCTATAGGCCACATTTTCTGTCCTATACTTATGAAAGGTGGTCAGGATCTTTGTTTTGATAATATCTACAATGGGAAAATTGGCTATAGTTGGCTAAAAAGTAGGTCACTGAGAGAAATTCTAGAAAAAGCTTGTGCACATGCTAGAGGCCAAATTTTCAGTCCAATAATTATGAAAGCTTAGTACATTGTTTGTCATGATATCTCAAAAGAGACTGAAAATGGGTCATGTTTGGTCAAAAGACTCGGGTGAGCAACTTTAGGGCCATCATGGCCCTCTTGTTTTCTGTAGTCGGAGTAATAAAATTTCCTGGGTTCTGTCTTCACCTGGTTACACTGATGTTTTGGGGGCCTGTCACAGCGCAAGGTACTTCAGTCCTCACAGGGTCAGTCTTGTTCAGTGCTGAGGCATAGGATTGGAAACTTAGAGGCTCCAGGTTTAACCATCATTCAGAGCACTAAGTTTTTGGTAGTAATGTCCTTGCGCAAGATACTTCAGAGCCAAGCCACTACTGATGAAACCCAAGACATATATGAAAAAGTAAGCTGTTGCAGTAATATGACTGAAATAATGTTGAAATGTTGTGAAACACCATTTATTCAGTCAATTAATGAACTTCAGCACCAAAAGCCCAGTTTCTGTGGTACCAAGGAAACATGTGAATAAGTGAGGTGTTGCTATGACAAGACTAAAATGGTTCTGAAAGCAGCATAGAGCATTTATTTTTCTCATGGTCTACATTTTGTTTAGAAATAACTTGAAGTGTGCTTACCATTCCAGAGGATTTTAGTCTTCCATACTGACTTAAAGGGTTTAATTTCAACCCTGTACCACAGGACAAAATTTTTAGAATTTTAAAACTGGGTATTGTGTGGTAAAAGGTTAAGAAATAACCATATTGCGAATTGCTGTTTTATTTCTTCACAAGTGTTTTTGTCGCTGTGGTTGTGCTATGAAATGTTGAGAAAGCATTTTCTTGAAGCAAAGAGAAATACTCCAAATTTAGGAGTCGGTTGTAATTAGATTGATAAAACTGTCTGAAAATTTGGACTGAATAACTAAGAAGTAATCCTGACTAGACTGGTTTATAGAGATGAAACATGGCACTATCTTCCTCTATAAAGTCTAGGAGCCGCGTGTGGGAGTGTGTTCTACAAATAAACTTACTGTAACTTGGTGACTGCTACTTTGATTAATCCCTGATAGTTACCGCTTTTGAAATCTGGTAAACACAAAAATTGCTCAAAACAATTAATGTATGCTTGCTTACGCTTTTACTTGACTTATCAGGGGTGTGGAAATCTTGAAATTTTCTACTTGTCCATGGACAAGTAAATCTAAAAAATCTACTTGTCCGTCAGAGAAGTTTACTTGTCCAAAACAATTTTAAATGGCACGCAAAGACCTAACTGAATGTAGTTTGTAGATAATGATGTTCTTTTAACCATTTAAATTTGCTTTGTTTGGGTTTTTATACGCCCGTCGAAGACGGGACGTATTATGGGATCACCCGTGGCGGGCGGGCGGACGGGCAGGCGGCGTCTCCATTCTTTGTCCGGAGCATATCTCCAAAACTATGCTAGCTACGGTTATGAAATTTCATGGGTGGATAGATCTCATCACGGCGGAGTGCAGTGCACAGGAATCATAACTCTCGCTTGCTTAATTTTTTAGTTATTGCCCTTCGTTGTTTTTCATACTTGAATTTTGTCCGGAGCATATCTCCAAAACTATACTAGCTACGGTTATGAAACTTCATGGGTGGATAGATCTCATCAAGGGTGAGTGCATTGCACAGGAATCATAACTCTTGCTTCCTTAATTTTTGAGTTATTGCCCTTTGTTGTTTTTCATACTTGAATTTTGTCTGGAGCTTATCTCCAAGACTATACTAGCTAAGGTTATGAAACTTCATGGGTGGATAGATCTTATCAAGGGGGAGTGCAGTGCACAGGAATCATAACTCTTGCTTACATAATTTCTGAGTTATTTCCCTTTGTTTATATTCATACTCGAATTTTGTCCAAAGCATATCTCCAAAACTATGCTAGCTACGGTTATGAAACTTCATGGGTGGATAGATCTCATTAAGGGGGAGTGCAGTGCAAATGAATCATAACTCTTGCTTGCTTAAGTTTTGAGTTATTGCCCTTTGTATTTTTTCATACTTAAATTTTTTCCGGAGCATATCTCCAAAACTATACTAGCTACGGTTATCAAATTTCATGGGTTGATAGATCTCATCAAGGGGGATTGCAGTGCACATGAATAATAACTCTTGCTTGCTTAATTTTTGAGTTATTGCCCTTAACAACTTGGGGTAAGACGGGCGTATCTTGCGACAATTTGCCGCTCTTGTTAATAATAATAATGAAAATAAATCAAGCAAACATTTATGGGGCTTTTTTCCCAAAAATTGGGAAGGGGCCTTTGCCTTTCATTTTGGGATATTCAAGCGCGATTGTGGCCAAATTGGGAAAAAACAGACTGACTTTCAATGTAAATCAATAAAACAAATTAATGGCACTGTACATACATACAATAAATAGACAGGTGCAACAATTTAATAATTGAAAAAGATTCAACAGTTACACTATAACTGCTTAAACCATGACCAAATATCTCGGTGTTTGCCCTTACAGCCCTTTTTAATACTACTGTGGTACATCCATGGGTGCCGGAGTTAATACTTCAGCAAAACTGCTTACCAGCCATCATGTGATACAAGGGAATCATTATCTGTGGAAGTTAAAAGGCTAGGCTTGGTTATTGTGTCTGGAGATGTAGAGTTTGCATCATGTGCAGTGATAATAATTGTTTAAGTTTCAGACAACGGGAGATCGGCGATGTCCGACAGACCCTGCACTTCAGATTGAGACTCAGTATGCGGAGATTTGATTACCTGCAGATCGATCTGCAAACGTTTTACGCCGAAAGTAAAAAGGCTGCGCTGGCCTTTATCGTCTACAGCCCTTTTAACAAAACTTTTTGTAATGTTTCCCGGTTCTTGACATGTTTTACTTAAATACAGCGTGTTTGGTTTTCTTTCAAATACGTTTACTGGAACCGAGTAAGAATGTATTCCACAGTGTTAAGTTAAGACAACTTCTTTTGTCAACTGTAAGTTTTTGCGAACGACAAAAAAGAATTTAATATTGAATGATAGGGAAATGACGACCGCGTCAAGTCTATGTGCAGTGTTATAATGTGCAAAAAAATAACTCGTTTTTTACTTCCACTGGCCGAAGGCCAGCGAGCTATTGTCATGGCGTTGTGCGTCCGTCCGTCCGTTCGTTCGTCCGTCCGTGCGTCCGTAAACTTTTTCTTTAAAAAACTTCTCCTCAGAAACTATTGACTGGATTTTTACCAAATTTCACAGGAATGTTCCTTTGGTGGTCCTCTTTCAAATTCCTTCAAATAATTGTGTTCCATGAAGAATTCTGGTTGCCATGGCAACCAAAGTAAAAAACCTTTAAAAATCTTCTCCTCCCAAACCGCTATTTGGATAGCATTATTATTTTGCAGGAATGTTCCTTAGATACAGGTTTACAGAATTCCTTATAAAAAAAAAGATCTGTCAAAAAACATGGCTTTTATGGGAGACTCATTTTCCTTTTATGGTATAAAGTAAAATCTTTGAAAAATTTCTTCTCTAAAACTATTCATTGGATTTCATTGTTGTTTTGCAGGTAAGTTCCTATGGTGGTTGTCTACCAAATTGTTTCTTCAGTGAGCTAAAATGCAGGATTGAATGATAATTGTTAAAAACTTCCTTTCGCCATTATAGAAATATCAGGCCTGTGGAGCGATACAGGCGCTCAAGCGCCTGTAGTGGTTGTTGTTGCCTCCATTAAACAAACCAAATGGCGCCAAGAAACCACAACATTTAGGCCATACTGCAGCGCAGTCAAAATTAAAAAAGCCTGCGTAGGCGATAAAATCAGAGTCGGCCAAATTTTGTTTTGATTCCAGATATATCAGGGAATAGTTTATCATAATTCAATTTAAAAATGTTCTTGTTTACGAAGTGAGACGGAGAGAACACTTCCATTTCACAAGGATAATGTTATATAATACAGATCTTTACTTTCAATTTCCTCCTCGTTTTCTACTTGTCAGCTGACGAGTAGACTGCGAAAAGCCACTTGTCCAACGTCAAATTTACCCGAGTCGGACGAGTCGGACGTAGGATTTCCGCACCCCTGCTTATAGAATGGATTCAAGTATAATTGATGTATATCATACATACAGAAATTTGTGTTGTAATGTTCCTAGTGCTCATTGTTGCTTGAAGCAAGACCAAAAGTCTGATGAGATTTCAAAATTTTCTTATGCAGTGAGGAAGCAAATGCAAGCACAAGGAAAGTTACTACATCAATGTGCTTTTTATTATACACCCGTCAAAGACGGGACGTATTATGGGATCACCCATGGCGGGCGGGTGGGTTGGCAGGCGACGTCCAGTTTTTGTCTGGAGCATAACTTTGTCATCTCCAGTCCGATTGACTTGAAACTTGACATGTGTGTTTGTTGCAATAATACGAAGTGCAGTGCGAAAGAACCATAACTTTACCTTGTGCTGTCTTTGAGTTATTTCCCTTTGATCGTCATTTTTACAGCATTTTCTGCTTGTCCGGAGCATAACTTTGTCATCTCCAGTCCGATTGACTTGAAACTTGGCATGTGTGTTTGTTGCAATAATACGGAGTGCAGTGCAAAAGAACGATAACTCTACCTCGTGCTGTCTTTGAGTCATTTCCCTTTGATCGTCATTTTTACAGCATTTTCTGCTTGTCCGGAGCATAATTTTGTCATCTCCAGTCCGATTGACTTGAAACTTGGCATGTGTGTTAGTTGCAATAATACGGATTGCAGTGCAAAAGAACCATAACTCTACCTCGTGCTGTCTTTTGAGTTATTTCCCTTTGATCATCATTTTTACAGCATTTTCTGCTTGTCCGGAGCATAATTTTGTCATCTCCAGTCCGATTGACTTGAAACTTGGCACGTGTATTAGTTGCAATAGTACAGAGTGCAGTGCGAAAGAACCATAACTCTACCTGGTGCTGTCTTTGAGTTATTTCCCTTTGATAGTCATTTTTACAGCATTTTCTGCTTGTCCGGAGCATAACTTTGTCATCTCCAGTCCGATTGACTTGAAACTTGGCATGTGTGTTTGTTGTAATAATACGGAGTGCAGTGCGAAAGAACCATAACTCTACCTGGTGCTGTCTTTTGAGTTATTTCCCTTTGATAGTCATTTTTACAGCATTTTCTGCTTGTCCAGAATATAACTTTGTCATCTCCTGTCCGATTCACTTGAAACTTGGTATATGTGTTTGTTGCAATAATACAGAGTGCAGTGCGAAAGAACCATAACTCTACTTCGTGCTGTCTTTGAGGTATTTCCCTTTGTCATTTTTACAGCATTTTCTGCTTGTCCGGAACATAACTTTGTCATCTCCAGTTCGATTGACTTGAAACTTGGCATGTTTGTTTGTTGCAATAATACGGAGTGCAGTGCAAAAGAACCATAACTCTACCACGTGCTGTCTTTGAGTTATTTCCCTTTGATCGTCATTTTTACAGCATTTTCTGCTTGTCCGGAGCATAACTTTGTCATCTCCAGTCCGATTGACTTGAAACTTGGCATGTGTGTTTGTTGCAATAATACGGAGTGCAGTGCAAAAGAACGATAACTCTACCTCGTGCTGTCTTTGAGTCATTTCCCTTTGATCGTCATTTTTACAGCATTTTCTGCTTGTCCGGAGCATAATTTTGTCATCTCCAGTCCGATTGACTTGAAACTTGGCATGTGTGTTAGTTGCAATAATACGGATTGCAGTGCAAAAGAACCATAACTCTACCTCGTGCTGTCTTTTGAGTTATTTCCCTTTGATCATCATTTTTACAGCATTTTCTGCTTGTCCGGAGCATAATTTTGTCATCTCCAGTCCGATTGACTTGAAACTTGGCACGTGTATTAGTTGCAATAGTACAGAGTGCAGTGCGAAAGAACCATAACTCTACCTGGTGCTGTCTTTGAGTTATTTCCCTTTGATAGTCATTTTTACAGCATTTTCTGCTTGTCCGGAGCATAACTTTGTCATCTCCAGTCCGATTGACTTGAAACTTGGCATGTGTGTTTGTTGTAATAATACGGAGTGCAGTGCGAAAGAACCATAACTCTACCTGGTGCTGTCTTTTGAGTTATTTCCCTTTGATAGTCATTTTTACAGCATTTTCTGCTTGTCCAGAATATAACTTTGTCATCTCCTGTCCGATTCACTTGAAACTTGGTATATGTGTTTGTTGCAATAATACAGAGTGCAGTGCGAAAGAACCATAACTCTACTTCGTGCTGTCTTTGAGGTATTTCCCTTTGTCATTTTTACAGCATTTTCTGCTTGTCCGGAACATAACTTTGTCATCTCCAGTTCGATTGACTTGAAACTTGGCATGTTTGTTTGTTGCAATAATACGGAGTGCAGTGCAAAAGAACCATAACTCTACCACGTGCTGTCTTTGAGTTATTTCCCTTTGATCGTCATTTTTACAGCATTTTCTGCTTGTCTGGAGCATAACTTTGTCATCTCCAGTCCGATTGACTTGAAACTTGGCATGTGTGTTAGTTGCAATAATACGGATTGCAGTGCAAAAGAACCATAACTCTACCTCGTTCTGTCTTTGAGTTATTTCCCTTTGATCATCATTTTTACAGCATTTTCTGCTTGTCCGGAGCATAATTTTGTCATCTCCAGTCCGATTGACTTGAAACTTGGCATGTGTGTTAGTTGCAATAATACGGAGTGCAGTGCTAAAGAACCATAACTCTACCTCATGCTGTCTTTGAGTTATTTCCTTTGATAGTCATTTTTTACAGCATTTTCTGCTTGTCCGGAGCATAATTTTGTCATCTCCAGTCCGATTGACTTGAAACTTGGCATGTGTGTTAGTTGCAATAATACGGAGTGCAGTGCGAAAGAACCATAACTCTACCTCGTGCTGTCTTTTGAGTTATTTCCCTTTGATTGTCATTTTTACAGCATTTTCTGCTTGTCCAGAATATAACTTTGTCATCTCCAGTCCGATTCACTTGAAACTTGGTATATGTGTTTGTTGCAATAATACAGAGTGCAGTGCAAAAGAACCATAACGCTACCTCGTGCTGTCTTTGAGGTATTCCCTTTGTCATTTTTACAGCATTTTCTGCTTGTCTGGAGCATAACTTTGTCATCTCCAGTCCGATTGACTTGAAACTTGGTATTTGTGTTTGTTGCAATAATATGGAGTGCAGTGCGAAAGAACCATAACTCTATCTCGTGCTGTCTTAAGTTATTTCCCTTTGATAGTCATTTTTTACAGCATTTTCTGCTTGTCCGGAACATAACTTTGTAATCTCCAATCCGATTGACTTGAAACTTGACATGTGTGTTTGTTGCAATAATACGGAGTGCAGTGCGAAAGAACCATAACTCTATCTCATGCTGTCTGAGTTATTTTCCTTTGATCGTCATTTTTATAGCATTTTCTGCTTGTCCAGAATATAACTTTGTCATCTCAAGTCAGAGTGACTTGAAACTTAGTATGCATGTTTGTTGCAATATTACGGAGTACAGTGCGCAAGAACAATAACTCTACCTAGTGCGGATTTCGAGTAATTCCACTTTGATCTTCATTTTTACAGTATTTCTTGCTTGTCTGGAACAGAACTTTGTCACCTCAAGTCAAATTGACTTGAGACTTGGTAAACATGTTTGTTGCATTACCTGCCCTTTACGATTATTATACCCCCTTGACAACTGGCGGTGGGATGGGCGTATCTTGCGACAATTTGCCGCTCTTGTTACATATGTACAAATTTTAAGAACTTTACCCAACAAAAACAATAAAGACGTTATTTAAGAATGGCCAATGAAAAGCGTAACTGTTTGACCAATCAAATTCCAAACCAGTCTAAAATATAATCAGCATGTGGGATTAGGTTATGACCAAATGGAACTGTAATATGGTAATAGAGATGTACAAGCGGACACTGAATACGGAATATGAACAAGGAATACGGTATTTAGACGGGGGGGTTCGTCTCAAAAGCTACGAGACTGTCGATAAAGGTAATCCGCTATATAAGAGATGCTAGCTGCCGATCGTTTGCTTTTACAAGGTACATTTTTAATAGACCACACTAAAAATTCAGCTCTAGGAGAATCAAAGCAGTGCACTAAAGTCGATTCAGAGAAGATGGCGATCTTCGATCGTTATAGAGAGAGTAAATTTTGAGTTGGAAGCGCAACTAGGTAAAAACCCAAAGCGTAGGTATTGGGAATATACAAATTTTGGTGGCATTACTATATTCTTGTATTTAACCTAGAACAAGCTAGTCTTTGATCTATGACACTTACATACCCAATTCGATAGATAGTAATTTGCGATTTTTGAAATAAGTTCACATGTATTGATGGGCCTCTGTCGGCCTTTTTTCTAGTACATTTTTCGGCACAGCTAAATGTGCTGGCTATTGACCTACTTTTTGATACTGATAACAAATAGATCTAGATGAATGGGAATTTGTGATTGGTCAAAGGTGTAGACATGTTTATTCTAAGGGTCCCTGCCTGTTTGGTGGCAAATTTATGTTGTCTGTCTATTTTTAAAGATATTTCTTGTTCTGACTCCCATATACAAACGCTGCTTGCACGAATTGATACCCCTGGGCTTTGGTTCAGATCATAGCAAATGAATATGATAACGATAATCCTTTTTCTTGAACTAGTTAAGAATGTGTTACCAAATAACCTGTTTCATGAACAGCATTTCTACACAAAGTCATTTGGAATACCTGGTAAGATTACGGAATTTGTCAAATGAGTGCATTTATGTGTCAGAGAGAGTAGATATGTATAGAAGCACTAAAAAGCCACCGTGTAATTCAGTGAGGGTACCACAGCAGTACGGTTTGATGCACGATGCTCCGTACCAGCTGGCGGTACATCGTGATTAATGCTTTGATATTTGACGAAATTATAGATTATTATCATTTTGTTTAGAAACGTAACTTGTACTCTTTTTCAAAGATTCTTTGGATTAACCTTGAAATAAATGTGTACATTAAACTTGTTAACATTACGAAAAACGATGAGGAAAAAGGGTCATTTGCCAGCGAGTTTTGGATCGTATTGTGGATTTTAGTTAATCAGTATTACATAAACACTACTCTTTGGTCTATTAAAATACAAGTAAACTACCCAAACAAGAACTATAAACATGAATCAATTATTTTGGTACAACTCTTCATAGTTACTAAAACCAATTGTTCCTCCATTCGAGATCTAATCACTTCAGGACGATGGTACCATAACATTCTGTCCTATCTTAACATTCTCTCAACAGATCTTAACCAAATCAGTATTTACATGTCTGAACCCTGTTGTGCATCGCACACTTCATTTACAGGGTAACGAAACACCCCAAGTATCAAAATCGGTATTCATATGGTAGGATAGGCGAAGGAGGCATCAATAGCGAAGATATCAAAGAAAACTAGATTCCATTAATGCACTTCTAAATTAGTCATAGAATTCTTGTTTATTGAGTTTTCACTCAAAACTTTTTAAATCCCCCTCACATTATGAGACCGATGCGTCTTTTTCGGTATACCAAAAAAGAGCATACCCTTACAGTCATACCGAGACACGGTCGGGGGTGACGCCAAACTGAACTCACGCTTTGGTACCCCTTTACCTGAACAATTGCATGTTCAACAGACACTCTGTACCTCCTGTAGTATCTGTTGTACCTCTCACACATAACCCTTCCTTGACCCTGTGTTCTGCAGAGAGGGACTGTGCTGTATGGCGTTATGATTGGGTGTCCATTTGGATAAATTTGGTCCGCTAGCAAAACACAGTCGACAGGAAAAGGCAGTTCTTGCGTGCCTATTTTACGCACAAGTCTGTAAGTTTGGGCATCATTCTGACAGCCAAGAAAAGCAGTCTCAGTATATCTAATCATACCTTCATTATCAACGATAATTTGCGTATGAAGGCAGTGATAATTTCTATGGCCAGAATAAAACTGTTGTTGGTTTTGCACTGGTCGGTATATTTAGTGGCTTGTTGCATTTATGGCCCAAACAGCAGAATGTATTTCATGCCAATTTCCCTCCATTCTGCAATAGAGGGCCATTGTATATACGTCGACAAAGTGGCATTGAACACAGGTAGACTACGTCGTATGTCTGTATCGACGTAAGCCACACTTACCCCAAACATGGTTGACAGCATGCGGTAGGTAGGGTAAACCCTTAACCACATCATAACAAGTAAATTTCTGTTCCTTCTGTCCAAGATGTTATCTCTCGTCTGTTGGAGACCAACAATATTTACTAGATTTAAAAAAGTCTCTGGACTTTCGCCCATTATTTAAAAAAAAAATCACACCCAAGAACTGAAAAAGATCGAAAAAGATCTCTTCAAGTATAACGATTTTCGATTGAGGTCGGCCAGCCTACATGAAGTCGTTTGATGTTGACCTTTTTGTTTTACGCAAATGCGAGGTGGCCTTTTTCATATATTCCATGGAAACCTCTATTAAATCTACGCATGTTATTCCTGGCTTTCTCAAACCAGTACTGACACAACTTTCTCTTCCTATAACTAACTCACATGCACCAGAGAGGTGAAAATCATCAGAAAAAAAGTTTGCTTCATCTGGGTATCGAACCCACAATCATCAGGTCCTGAGTCAGATACACTAATCACTGAGCTACCAGGGCGGGCTGCCATGGTGTCAGAAAGAGCCTCAGAGTACAGATTAGTTGCACGTGGTAACGCTTACAATTCAGCAATGCTCTGGAAAAAGAGTGCTTAATGCATCTCCGTGATCCATGGTACCAAGCAAGTCATCATACAGTTCTGGGTACATAACATCTACCTTTTTTCTTTAACAACCTACTTAATAATGAGGTTGACTTGTCCTTTGACATACAAAAACTAATCAATAGCAAAAATTTTCGGCCCAGGGCAGGCTCAGCGATACTTTTCGCAGATGCAGTTAGCCCCTTTTATCAGAACATTCCTCAATTATATTTTTGGTTTCACATACAGGAGCTTGCATACTCGTGTCACAAATATACCGGGAAAATGGCTTTC
The DNA here is from genome assembly GCA_946811185.2 of Hippopus hippopus. NCBI lineage: Eukaryota > Metazoa > Mollusca > Bivalvia > Cardiida > Cardiidae > Hippopus > Hippopus hippopus. The sequence goes on along the minus strand of OX328098.1, from coordinate 61,291,148 downwards.
AGGGAGCCGCCGAATGAACATGGCCACATTTCGAAGCAATTGCAAATTACTGTTTTATTTCTACTAATAGATCGAAAGCCAGCGGGAAACTGGCGAAGGTGTGCAAGACAATTCTTTGTCAATTTATGCAAAATTGAACGATATAAAATCTCTTTAACCCATTACACGAGTCGTCGACGCCTGAGCTGTGAGATACGTAACAATGATTTTACAATGACTAGATGGCAATTTACCATTCAGAAAACCTACGGCAGGCTTCATGTTTCAACCCAGGTCAGGCTATGCAGTCCAAAAAAGGATAATATGGGTCGACACTTATCCCTCGGATGCTCGAAGGCAAAGATCATGAAGGGCTTTTGAAAACATCGTGGGAAAAGGAGTAAATGATAGTAACCAACATTTTCTCCTTTTCCCACAATGTTTTCTGCATGTACCTATTCAAAGACAGAAATCATCATATAAGCTACATTTAATTAATCATCTGCAATTGCTTTTATTTGGTCTAGTAAATAATTGGTAGTTTGGTCGAGATTTATTAGTAAAAAACCTAGCCTGTGTTCCAGCCCGATCATTTTTCCTCTTTTATATTCGGACTTTACTTTGTCAATAATGAGATGTCATTTTTGACAAAGTAACGTCCAAATATAAAGATCGGTAAAATGATCGGACTGAAAACCTGGCTGGTAAAAACCATACAGATACGATGGAAAAACGGTAGATGCAGATAGGGCGATTTACCTTTATCGATGATTTCGTAGCTTCTGAGACGACCCCCGGTCTGAAATTCAGTATTCCGTGCTCATATTCCTTATTCGGTTACCGCTTGTACATTTCTATTATGGTTTAATGACGGAATACACACAATATTGATTGGAGATTTGATTGGTCAAAGTGTTACCTTATGATATTCATCCACTATTCATAAAAACAAAGGTCCTAATGGAAAACCATTATTTGTTTTATTTTTTGTTTACCTTCTTCGAATGAAATGTCAAAAAGCAATTTCGTTGAAATGATATCCCCTGCCGAAAAATTTACTTGACTGTGTAACTTAAAATCGCTCCCAGTTGGCCATTTTTCATCAAATCAAAAAAATAAAAACAGAGTATCAGCGGAATGGGTTATTGTACACATGTATAAAGTTTCATGAAATTCTGTCCAATGGTATTGGAGATATTCTCCGGGACGGACAGACGGAAGGACGGACAGACAACACTAAACTATATCCCTCTGCCTTAGGCGGGAGATAATAATAATTGCAGTGTTTTTTCGTTGAAAGTTGTTGGTATATAATAAAAAGAAAATCATGTTGTAGTAACTTTCCTAGTACTTGTATTTAATTCTTGATGCATAAAAAAATTTGACATCTTGCTTGACCTTTGGTCTTGCTGGTTATCAAATTTTCTCATAATGCGAAGATCAAATACAAGCAGGTAATCATCACTTATAACGGACATGTAGTTCAGGAATATCTGCTGTTATCATTCCTATACTGTGGTTGCTTATTAATCCTTTCAGCCGAATAAGGGAGAAAAGGGCTTTTTGAGGATTGCATAGGTCAAGATTAGACTCAACAGAAAATACAACCAGATTCTGGATTTGTACTGTCTACTTATCAATTCAAGACTAAGAAGTATAAAAATCTCTCTGAATTTCAGTGCATTGTACTTTTAGCCATCAAAAGAGGCCAAGTTTAAATATTTGGTGCTGAAAGAGTTAAAACTTGCGTCTCTTTGATTGTATTAGAATGTATAACTGTAATGCTAAAAATATAATCAGATTTGTTTGATGTGCCATATTGGATAAAATTGATTGGTGGAAACTAATTTTTGGCATTGTGCCGTTATTTCAAAGCTTAGGTTCAAGTTTTCATTGACCAACCAGCAGAATTAAGATCCTAATGGTAGAAAGAGAAAGATTTGTCGACCTACAAAGTTTCTACCTTAATTACTTGCTTAATATTTATCTGCTATTTTTCTGTTTTATGTACTAGATCAAAGATAAATTATCATAGAACAAAATAGAATTAACCACCTCTTCAATACCAATTAAGGAATGTTTGAAAAAATACTGACAAATGATAGGGGGTCATGTATGGCAGGTTATACAGTTGAACACTTAATTGCCTTGTAGATAAGGTGAAAGGTGCCAAAGTTTGTCAAAATTCAACTAGAGTTGGGGTGTCACAAATTGTTCTCTGTTTACTGATTAAGGGCCATTTTTTCCATTTTTGTCGGATATCTTCTCATAGAAATACTCTCTTTCAGAGTTCATTGATACTTGGTATGACTGACACTTAGAGGTGGGTATTTAGATTTTTCACATCTCACCAAATTAAAAAGTATATATATCACTGAAATTTATATAAAAAAACAATACAAATCATCAATAATTAAGAATCATAAAATTACAAAAAAAATTTTTTTTGAGGGTGTTCCCTTAAAAGGCTACGTAGCCTCTTAAGGTATGTTTAGATTTCGCGCCAGAAATAAAAAAGCATTATGGGAACGTCAAGTGACTGGCACGTGACTAATGACGCTTAAATTCCATATCATAACAAACATGTAATTTTTTTCCATAATGTCTTCTTCGGACGCTATGTTTGAAGCTTTGTCTGTGTATTTCCGGTATGTAAATGAGCGAGTTGCTCATGTAAAAATAGAACGTGTTTCCAGTCGGTGTCGACCTGGGCCATAGTAAATCTCTAATTTCTCTTGTTGTCGGATGGTTTTTGACTACTGGGGTTTTATGAATGAAAATTAAAAGGCTTTGGGAGTATAAGGATGATTTTTTTGTATTTTTGTAAAATTTTTGTCCCAAAATCTGAAGGGCCACCTTTAATAAGACCTGTTTTTATTCATCAAAATCATCTTGATTGCATGTGAAAAAGACAATGCTTTTTCCTGGGCTAAGCTTATTTAGCCCCCTACCGGCGAAGCTGAAGGGGACTTTAGGTTTGCACTCCGTCTGTCAGTCCGTCTGTCCATCAGTCCACCACCAAATCAGTTTTCCACACATTTTTCCTAAACGCTGGCAGATATTATGCTGATTTTTGGTGTGCAAGTCAACCACCATGAGTTACAGGTCAAGTTTGGGTTTCGTTCCGGTCCACCGATTTTTGACGAAATTACAGGCCTTGGACTTAGAAATTTTCACCGAAAAAACAGTTTTCCAGACTTTTTTCCTAAACGCTGGCAGATATTGAGTAGATTTTGGGTGTGTAAGTCAACCACCATGAGTTACAGATCAAGTGTGAGTTTCGTCCCGGTCCACTGATTTTTGACGAAATTACGGGCCTTGGACTTAGAAATTTTCACACCCCCCCCCCCCCCAGCAGATATTGAGCTGATTTTTGGTATGTAAGACAACCACCATGAGTTACAGATCGAGTTTAAGTTTCGTTCCGGTCCACTGATTTTTGATGAAATTACGGACCTTGGACTTAGAAATATCATTGAAAATCTTCAAAAGTCTTTCACTTAATGCTCATGTTTGGTATTTAGGTACCTTACCTGTCATCGATAGCGATCTTCTGCGGGTAATATGTCCAAGGTCAAGGACAAAATTTTAACCCTTATCATGCACCTTATCCCCAAAACCTAACCAAAAAACTTAACATTTCCTTTACATCTTCAAATCCTTTTACTTACAATGCTCATGTTTGGTATGTAGGTACCTGTCATTGATACCGATCTTCTGTGGGTTATATGTCCAAGGTAAAGGTAAAAAATTTTAACCCTTATCATGAAAACTCATCCTCAAAAGTTTTCATAGTCATTTCTCTGTATATTCAAAGTACTTAAGTTATAACACTTATGTAATAGTTAAACGCCAAGTAAGTAAAAATTAAACGATTTAAACAGCCAAAAGGAGGGAGCTTAGCGACCAACTGTGGCTGTTTAAATCGTTTAATTTTGAACTTCTTAGCGTTTAACTAACTTAGTCTTTTTCCGCCCACATATTGCTAAAATAATGTGCCATACACGGAGTCCACCATTCACAAAGAAACGTCCTTTTACCCATATATGGAGTTGGCTGATTTACTCATTGACAAGGAAAAGTCCTAATTGCATCATCGCTAAAAAATGACGTATTTTCCACGTGAATATTGGGGCTAAACAACTCGTACACGACCATGTGATATTTAACCCTTTACCAAACAATCCCTGGTTTTAACAACCCTGGGAAGGAAGGTTGTTGCAAACATTGTTGGAAAAGGAGAAAATGCTGGTTACCAGCATTTTCTCCTTTTCCTACAATGTTTTCTACCCTGTCACAAAACTCAACTTCATTTATTCCACTTCCAAAATTTGTCATCTGCAAATGCTTTCAATTTGGAATGGTCTAAAATTTGTCGTACGGGAAAGGGTTAATGTACTTTCATTATCAGCATCTTTTCCAGTACACACTTGACTATCGCCAGTGTTAAACAATGTCAAATATGGCAGAATTTAAGTTTTAAGGCGATTTCGACAGTCTTTTTGACCAAGATTTTGAGGAAGTAACGACTACTCAACTTATGGAAATTTCTACTGATTTACTACAGCATTAATTTTTCTTTAAATTTCAACATATCGTCAATTTACTTCTAAAACCTCGTAACTACAGCTTGTTTCAAGCTGCAGGTGCTATGTTTTAGAAGAAAACCAACCATATAGATTGATCGGCTTTTATTACACAATTTGTATCTATGTTTTACCATTTTTCTTCTGTCAACAGCTTAAGTACATGGCATGTGCTAATTTAAGTAATTGTTGAATATTAATGAGGGGGTAGGGTTTATGTACGCATGCGCAGTAAATCCAGATAAACTGCAACGTTTAAATGGATTAACGATCAAAATAAACCTGCGTTGGTTAGTTTATAGAAAATAGACGGTCAAAAATTTTCAAATATGAGCCTTCTGATTGGATAGAAAAGTAGGACAAAGACTAAACTTGGTAAGCTGGTACCTCTCATTGGTACACACCTGCTGATGATAAGGTCAAGGTCGTCTCACAAGGTAAAGGTCATATTTCCGAAAATTTGCTTTTACGGGGGCATTTGTGTTTCACAAACACATCTTGACTTAGTAAAACTTCTTCAATGAACTTACATTAACAAGGAAAAATGTTTATATATCTGGCGTTCATTAAAGCATTGCATACAAAGACAGACACGATGCTTATAATTCTGAAAGGGGGTAAAATCCACAGAGTTTCACAAACTATACATGCCAGCGATATATATGGCCAGTAGGGGACTGGGTATTGCTCTGCAATACTATCAGAATGCTTGTTTTCTCTTTGAAATTTCATTGAAGTACAGATTTTAAAGTTCGATGACTGTGGATTTGAATTATGCGTATGGCATATGGCAGTTTAATAGGCAATGGAGTTGTACAGGGCAGTTATAGCCCTCTAGGTTAGCCACATTTAATCTGTTGTCTGCAAAGTGCTTTCACTATGTAAAAGAGTGTAAGTGTCAAGTGCCTAATTGAGTCTGATGTTAAACATACCTTCATGAAACATTGATTACAGAGATGGCAGGCTTTCATTTGTGGAAGAAAGCTTTCTCATTTGGTGTGTTTCTTGTAGGAAAGTTTTATCAGCTTTCTTGTACAGTTATGAATGTGATTCCAAACCCTGTTCAAATCCCAAGCTCAGGTAATTTTTAGCTCCACTGGCCGAAGGCCAGCGGGCTTATGTCATGGCCTGTTGTCCGTCGTGCGTGCGTCCGTCCGTCCGTCCGTTAACTTTTTTTTAAACGTCTTCTTCTCTGAAACTACCCATCCAATTTTGATGAAACTTCACAGAAATGATCCTGCCATGGTCCTCTTCAGAATTTCTTGAAAGAATTTAATTCCTTCAAATATTTGGTTGCCATGGCAACAAAACTGAAACATTTTGAACATCTTTGAAAACCTTCTTGTCTGAAACCGTAAGGCCAAGGGCTACCAAATTTGGCATGTAGCTTTATCTAGTGGACCTCTACCAAGTTTCTTCAATTTATAGCCCTGGGGTCAAAATTGGCCCCGCCCCGGGGGTTACAAGTTATACATGGGCTTATTTAGGGAGAACTTTAAAATTCCTCTTCTACCTAACCATAGGGCCTAGAGCTACCAAATTTGGCATGTAGCTTTATCTAGTGGACCTCTGCCAAGATTGTTCAAATTATAGCCCTGGGGTCAAATTAGGCCCTGCCCGGGGGTAACAAGTTTTACATGGGCTTATATAACAAGTTTTACATGGGCTTATATAGGGAGAACTTTAAAATTCTTCTTTGACCTAGCCATGGGGCCTAGGGCGACCAAATTTGGCATGTAGCTTTATCTAGTGGACCTGTACCAAGGGTGTCCAAATTATAGCCGAGGGTCAAATTTGACTTTGCTCCGGGGGGTAACATGTTTTACATGGGCGGGCTTATATAGGAAAATCTTTCGCATCTAGCTATAAGGGCTAGGGCTATCAAATTTTGCATTTAGCTTTATCTAGGGGGTCTCTATCAAGGGTGCCCAAATTATTCCTTCAAAAACTCTGGTTGCCATGGCAACAAAACTGAAAAATATAGAAAATTTTCAAAAATCTTCTTCTCTGAAACTGTAAGGCCTAGGGCTACCAAATTTGGCATGTAGCTGTATCTAGTGGGCCTCTACCAAGTTCCTTCAAATAATAGCCATGGGGTCTACCAAATTTTGCATGTAGCTTTATCTAGTGGGCCTCTACAAGGAGGGCCCAAATTATAGTCCTTGACCCAAGTTTGTCCCCACACCACGGAACACAAGGTCACCAGTTTTACATGGGCTTTTGTAATGAAAACTATCTTAAGTCATCATGTTACTAACCATTATAAAGACTAAGGCTATTAGATTTAGCCCTGTCTCATGGGTTTCATGTTTTACAGGGCTTTTCATTGAGAAAAATTTGAAAATCTTCTTGTTTATAACATTCAAGAACTGAATTATTTGGTATGGAGCTTTATATTGTGGACCTCCACCAGGATTCAAATAATTATAGCTTTGCGATCAAAATTGGCTTTGCCCATGGATCACAACTTTCTCGTAGGATTAGATAGAAAAATGTTTGCATGTCCTCGTGTTTAAAATCAATTTGCTGAATATTGTAATGTTTGGCTTGTAGTGTTTTTACTTAATAGCCAGTGGAGCGATACAGGGCCATCATGGCCCTCTTGTTTTTCAAAGGATTGATGATAGTCATTGCAACAGGATTCATTCCATTCTCAAAGCTGATTGCTGTTTTGACAATTGTTTTGTGGAAAAGTAGGAAGAATATTGTGCTAGAAGTATAGAAAAAAAAGGAACCCCCCCCTTAAAAAAAAAAAAAAAAAAACATGGATAGGTGCACTGGGTGCCTTGGTAGAATTCAGATAATGTTGAAAACAGCTTTAAACTCTAAGTCTATTCAAAATAACCAAACTCTGATATTTTCACAAATATTACAGATATTTTTGTGGTAAATGAAGACGGTACAGCTATTACAATAATTGAAAATGGTTGGTTGGCTATGTAAATTGCAAAGGAAATGCATTTTGTGCCATATTTGTCTCAATTTTATGGTTGTCTTGGCTGGAATTTTCTCGCAACATAATTGAGCAATGTGTTAAAAGGGGGCATAATGCATCTGCAAAAGGACTGACACAGGTCAGCCTGGATAGTCTGCCCAGGCTGACATGGGCCGAAATTTCTTGCCATTGGTCAAGTTTCTGTATGTCAAAGGACCACTCTACCTTATGATACAGTTGGTTGTTAGACTTAATGAATTTTAAAGATCCACAATTGTGTGATGTCTTGCATGGTGTCAATCATCATGGAGATGCATTAAGCCCCCTTTTGCCAGAGCGTGGCTGACCTTGGCTGCGCATGCTGACCTGTGCTGAAAATGTTTGCTATTGGTCAGTTTTCTATATGTCAAAAGACCAATCTACCTTATGATACAGTCGGTTGTTAGGCATAATGAATTTTATAGATCCACAATTATGTGATATGTTGCATTGTATCATGCATCATTGAGATGCATTAAGCCCCCTTTTGCCAGAGCATGGCTCAGTTATTATTCAAGGTTCAAATTTAACGGTCGCAAACTCGCAAAATGCGAGCTGAAATGAAAAAATGCGAGTGCCAAATTCTAGCACTCGAAATAATTTGCGAGTGCGCCGGAAAATGGGCAAACCTACCGCTTAAAAATCTGAATTAATCCATAAATGCGATCGTTTTTCGTGTACACTGAATTGCCGTATGCGGTGTAGAACTATCCTTTGAGAGTATCACCGACCACGTGACCGGTATTCGTGGAGACGCTTGTTGCGATATTGTAAATACATGTATCCGATATTTAAAGCGCGTAGACGATTCTGACGTTGTTTATACGTCTGCAATGCCTCGCTGAGAGTATGGAGCGGAAAATATCCAGTTTTTTCGGCAATAGGCAGGATTCCGTGGCATCGCCGGAATATTTATTTAATATAAATTAATGATCAAACAGTTTTTCCAAACAAAGGATATTTCTTTGCCATGCAGAATGTGTAGAGTCTGAGCTATAATATTGTATGAGCAAACAGAGGAGACCCACTCAACAATATTTAGACTCTCCCAAATTGAAAGCGTCTGCATTTGGTACAAAGGAAAGTTAATTCTCTAATAATGTAGAAAACATTGTGGGAAATGGAGAAATTGCTCTTTATGAGCAATTTCTCCTTTTGCCACAATGTTTTCATAAGTTTCTCATTTCAAAGTTGTTAAAACACGGGACTGAGTGGCAATGGGTTAAAATATTGCTAGTACAAAATTGATTTTGGCTAGTAGAAAAAATGGTCACTAGCAAATTTTTGCTAGTTGAAAAAAAAGTTAAATTTGACCCCTGTTATTGTACAGTCTTAATCCAAAATCCGTCCACAGCTTTTGTGTTCTTAAACTATACTGTCAAACAAATGCTCCTTTAACTATGCTCCGCCACTTCAATCCTTACCAGACAAAAAAAATTCTAAGCTATGCAAATTCAAAGCATTTGCAGATGGCAAATTTATTATGACCTGAATAATAAGAAAAGGTGGAAAACATTGTTGGAAAAGGAGGAAATGGTGGTAACCCACATTTTGATATCTCCCCATACTGTTTTCAAAGACTTTCTTTTTCAGGGTCATGAAAACAGGAAATTGTGTGGTAAGGGTTGATCCTTGCTGAGTGCTAGATGAGTAAAATGGGCATTTCCTCCAAGTACAAAAACATGCAGATTTTGCAATCTTAAAGCTGTTTTTGCCAAAAGTTCTCATAAAAAAGCTCACAGCGTAGATCCAAGATCAGACTATATATTTTTCAAAGTTGATCTTGATCTTCATGGTCCATATTAAGGACTACATCTTGGGTATACACTTTAACTTTTTACCAAACCACAAAATTTAAGATTTTTCCATTAAGAAAGCATTTGCAGACAATAATTCAAATGTGGCTCAAGTGATTGGATTTGGCTTTTAACTGATAAAAAACATTGTGGGAATAGAAGAAAGTGCTAGTTACCAGCATTTTCTTCTTTTCCCACAATGTTTTTAAAAGCTTCCTTCCTCAGCAACTTTAAAACCTTGGATAGTAAACCGTGGGAGCAGTGTTTCAGATGTAGAATTAAGCAAAGGGTTGATTTCAGAGAAAGACTTTCTAGAGGAAAATAAAATGTTTTTTTCGCAATAATTATCACTCAATATAGCTTCCAAAATGTCTGCTAAAGAGATAGAAAAATGTGCAATTACCACGGAAATCGATATGTTAACAACATAATTGTGTGGGTATTGTCTGATAGTCCCGGAAATGATTGAGGTAGTTGTGATGCAGTTTGCAGCTCTCAGAGTTCCAGATAAGTGAGGGGAATCAAATCCTAGGTACAAAAATGTATACTACATGACATTGCACTAATATATGTCAGCAGTGTATTAAACCTGTGAATTATTTTTGATACTAGTAATATGCTAGTATTATCCTCTTTTTGCCTGATTGCGGTTAATTTGTGGTTATGAGCATGTGAATGCAGCAAAACAGTCTATAACGTGTGCAGAATTTCATACTACTTTGCGGTTTTGAAGGAAAATGACGTCATTGTTGCCAAGAGGTACATCTATCTATATGTGTGGGAAGTTTTATCATATGCTTGTTTAATAAAACAAGAAATGCAGCAAGAGTTGTTTAAAATCAACATAACTGTGAAAATATATAAAATCCTTCCTGTTGAAACTCTTTTCTTTTTAATTTTCCTGTAAATGTCACAGAGCTATTTTCTTGTGTATGTACACAACTCAAACAAACTGGTATATGTATATAGGCAGAAAGTGATGATACAGGATAAATGCTTGTCTGTCATTCATTTTAATGAAAAATAGAATCTCACAGTTGTGCTCATGTGAAAGATAGATTTGTGTTCATGTAAAGACTTGTTGACTAAAATGTTTATGATGCTTGCCAAGGCTTACATCATATAATTTTAGTAAACTTGATTTGATAAAAATGATGATACATAAACATGCATTAAAGATCCTGTATTTAGAAAACAGTTTCTTCATTAAATCCTGCCGAGCCCGGGTAGCTCATTCGGTAGCGTGCAGGACTTGAGAACACGGGGTCCTGGGTTCGATCCCTGGCTACGACCCCTGGCTCGGCCAATCTCTCTCCGAGGATTGATGATAGTCACTGCGACAGGATTCATTCCTCTCCCACCGCTGACCATTGTTTCGACAATGGTTATGTGGGAAAGCAGCCAGTGGCTTGGAAAGAAGATTGAGCGGAGTACTGGTAAAAGACTTCAGGAAAGCATGAATAGGTGCACTGGCCGCCACGATATAACTGAAATAATGTTGAAAACAGCGTGAAACACCATACAATCAATCAATCAATCATTAAATCCTATATTTTAGGTACTTGTTAGAAATGTCTCACTGACATAGTCCTAATAAGTACCCACAAGCTAGGTTTAAGTGTAGAATTAAGGTGATGTTGCTCTTTAAATGCAAAAAAAACTTACCTGTGTCTTCATGATCTTTTTACTCTTTGCCAGAAAATAAAATTTTTGAATGTGGCAGTCTAAATTGACAGTGACAAAATTGACAATTTCAGATGACAAACTAAATGAGGCTCGAAAGATGGAAATTGTTTTGTGGCTCAAAGAATGAAACTGTCTCTAAAAAGGTGTGAAAATATTGTAGGAAAAGGAGATAATGCTGGTAAAAAGCATTTTCTCCTTTTCTAAAATGCTTTCAAAAGGTTTCTTCTTCAGGGTAATTACAACACAGGACTTTGGGGTGAAGGGTTAAAGACAAATACAATCATTTAACCCCTTTCCACACAATCATGAGCTTTTGAAAATGGATGTTGAAAACATTGTGGAAAAAGGAGATAATACTGTAAACCAGCATTTTCTCCTTTTCCCATGTTGTTTTCTACCCTCATTAAAGAAAATCATTCAAGCCACATTTAATGTGTCATCTGCAAATGCTTTCCATTTGGACGGGTCTGAAATTTTGTTTTTTGGTAAAGAGTACCGGTAAGTCACTCTTATGTAGTCATCTACAAAATGCTTTCTCTTAGGACAAGTCTAAAACATTATGTAGTAAAAAGTTAAATGAAAGCATTTTGTTTCAGTCTTTACGTATTTCTATCTTTAGGTGAGAGAAAGGAGAATAAGGAACCCAAAAAGACTGACAAAGTGCCAAATGATACAAAACTGTCTCCTAGTCGGAGTAATCAGTGTAATAGTTTAAAACTTCCTTCACAGACCCTGAATGGGTCCTCACAACAGACACTGACTATTGATGTAGAGTGTCCCCTTAATCAGGTAAGGTTGATGTATTAGAGCTGAAATGGTCAAATGCTTTTTGTCCATTCAGTGATCTTTGTCCGTTCATTATGTCCATTTGTCAGTGTGTTAACTTATGTTGTTATACTCCCACCTATGAAGTAGAAGGGGTATACTGGTTTCACAATGTGTGTCTGTCTGTCCGTCTTGTTTTCCTTTCCATGCTCTAACACAAAAGCCATTTGACGTAGGACCCTGAAACTTTCTACAAGCCTTCCTCATGACCCAAGGAGGTGCACTATTGTTTTTGGTTCACGTTAATCAAAGGTCTAGGTCACAGGTGAGCTTTGTTAGAAAATCCTGTGCTTGAACTCAATAGCTATTTGACCTAGGACCCTGAGACTTTGTACAAGTGTTTCTTATGACCCAAGAAGGTACCCTATTGTTTCTGGGTTACATGGATCAAAGGTCATGGTCATTGTTTAAAAAATCATTTTCGCTCTCTGATTGTGTTGCTTCAGTGACAAGGTGCCGGTGGGGGGTGTTTGTCCACTTTGCAACAGTTCTAGTTTCTTCAGTTCACAGAAATGAGCCTACCAGCGTCCGCTTCCTGATTCCTTCAAAGCTCCTGATTGCATTAATTCTTTATCAAATAGTCCAGATGCTTTCAGTTTGGATAAGTCTACAATTTTGTTATCTGGTAAAGAGTAAAGAATTCCAGTCACCATAACAATACTGAAACTCTAAAAAAATCTCCATAACAGTTACTGTGTGTTGGACTCATCTGTAAATGGACATCTTTATGGATCTCTTTAGCTCTTTACCACATGACAAAATTGTAGACTTGTCCAATTCAAAGTATGTGCGGATAACAATTTAAATGTGGCTCAAATGATGGAATTCGTCTTTGATAGGATAGAAAACATTATGGAAAAGGAAGAAATGCTGGTTAAGGGCATTGTCACCTTTTCCCTGAATACTTTCAAAAGGCCTCTTTTTCAGGCTTGTTAAAAACTTGGGATTGTGTGGTAAAGGGTTAACCATTTCTCTTTTGGATCTGTAGAAAAACGGGTCTTGCGTGGCTCAATTGTAAAATGTATGACTGGTAACTTGGAGAACCCAGGTTCAAGCCTCACAGGGAGCAATGGGTTTTTTTGTGGGAGTGTCTTTGGGCAAGACACTTTAGAGCCCCAGTCTGTTATTGTTTACACCTAGAACATACACAAGTACATGCTTGTAAGCTGTCACCTTGATATGACTAAAATAATTTTAAAAGCAGCATAAAACACCATTCATCAATCTGTCTTAAAACATGGCTGCTGTGATCTTGGCTTATTCTGTTCAAGTAAATAGAGGATATTTGTTTTTTACGGTGTTTATTACCAATGATGTTCACGAGATGAAATAAAGTTTGATCTTTCACTGTAAAAAACAAATATTCTATTTAGTTCATGCTTTTAACCCTTTCTGGGGGGAACTTAATCAAAATCCAGTACAGTTCTTTTCGGTTATTCCCCGTGGCGTACCCCCTCCGCATAGCAACGCATTACAATATTACGTCAAGCGCAAGAAATGTAAGTTAAATTACGTCATATTTCCATCTGGTTGTGAGGCACGTGCATTTTACCTAGGTAACTAGTGCGTGGGAACAACTATTTACGCCTTCAATTGGAGAATTAAAGTATAAAAATCAGTATTTTCACTGGTCGTAACCATGGAATAACAAAAAATATTTCACCGATATTTCTCGAAAACCTACCTGAAAGCATGAAATAAATATCAATAAACAAGCTACCGATAGATATAATAATTGTCTAAGGGAAATGATCCATGTTTTTGATAAAATGTGTTTTAAGAATTTATCTCCCTTCATTATTGTTACAACAGTATATCAGTTTGTGTTGATTGATGTTCAGATTACAGACAGTGTAGCAAAATTTGTAAGAGTGTATATAAAAAAAAAAACTTTGGGATATATTGAGCAGTTGTTTTTTACAAGCATTGACCCCTTTTCCCTCACTGTTTTCTGAAGCTGATTCCGGTAGGGTCCAAAAAAGTAGCATTTGCATGGTAAATGATTTACGAAAGGAAAATATTTAAGACTTGTCCAAATTAAAAGAATTTGTAGGCGAATGAAATGTTGCTAAAATGATGGAATTTGACCATGCGAGAAAAGAAAACATTGTAGGAAAAGTAGAAAAAGCTGTTACCTGCATTTTCTTCCATTCCCACAATGTTTTCAAAGGCCTTTTCCCTCAGGTCATGAAAACTTCTGATTGGTTCGTAAAGTGTCAGTAGTTCACTTTTGTATTATTTCTGTATTTTCAGGACAGAGTCATGACCGCCAAGTCTAAAGACATAAAAGAGTTCAGTGGCAAGCAAACCAATATAAAAATCACAAGTAGTCAATTGGAATTTTTTAGAATGTTAGATGAAAAAATTGAACAGGTGATTTGAATCTTTTTCACTTTTTTTTCTGTGAGTTTCCTTTAACCCTTAAGCTGCTCAGCACGACTCGCTGACCTTTTGCGGACAATGTAGATCAAGATCAGACTGCACAGAACGTGCAGTCTGATCTTTAATCTACACTGTCCGGTCTAGAGATATCTGTCTCCAAAAAATAAGTTTGAAGTAACAGTATTCGGGATTTTACCATTAGTTTGATTGTTTTATGAAATTTATCTAGCAGGATAAGGGTTAATACAACACAACAAAAACTTTAGATTTATCAAAAGTCATAACATCAATCTTGCAGACAACAAATCAAAAGTTGCCCAAATAAAGATAGAACTTGTATTTAATAGTGTAAAAACATTGTGGGAAATGGAGGAAATGCTGGTTACCAGGATTTTCTCTTTTTCCTACAATGTCTTTTAAACGCTTTCTCCTTCAGGTTGTTTTGAATATAAGATTTTGTGGTAAAGGCTTAAATGTTTGCCAGATGACAGTATTTTAGACTTGTCTGTAATTAAGAAAAAAAAAAACCTTTTCAGACAATGTAGTGAGTGTGGGTCAATGAACTGATTTCGTTTCTGTTTTTGAAGAAGTAAAACAAAATTAAGGGAAAACGAGAAAATGGTATCCAGCATTTCTCCTGTTCCCACAGTATTTTCAAAGTGCTTCAGTCATTCAAGCACAATATTTCTACCCTGTCAAAGACAAATCTTACCATTTTAGCCACATTCTAATTGTCGATTGATTGAATTTACGTTTATTTATCGTCTTGTTCAACATTTTTTTCTACCTTTCTACCTTTCAATAGACTGTTTCTGTGAGTCAAGCCACATATGATTTGTCTGCAAGTATATTCATTAGGGAAAAGTGTGCATTTTGTCATCATGGAAATCAAGATTCTGTTCTCTTCTGTTTTGAAATGTTCACATTTTAAATGTTAATAGTTGGAGTAACAAAATGAATGAACAAAAAGCAAATTCAGATGGGAAAATGCACTGAAAACAACTGCAGTTTTGAGGCTCAAATTGGCCATAATGTCATAGCTCAGCAGACAGTGTGAGTTTGTCTCTCAAAGGGGAGAAAACATTGTGGAAAAGGAAGAAAATGCTGGTAACCAGCATTTTATTCATTGTACCTCCACAAACGAAGTTTGGGGGTATACTGGAGTCACCTTGTCTGTCCATTCGTCCATCTGTCATGAAAAGCTTGTCCGGGGTATAACTTCCAAAGTATAAAAGCTAGTGACTTCAAACTTCACATACAGATAGGTCACATTAAGGAGAAGTGCAGTGTACAAGAATCATAGCTCTGTCTTCAGTATATTCAGAGTTATTGCCTCATGTAAATTTTTAACTTTGGATTTTTGTCAGGGGCATAACTTCCAAAGTAAAAAAGCTAGTAACTTCAAACTTCACACACAGATAGATCACACTAAGGAGAAGTGCAGTGTACAAGAATCATAGCTCTGTCTTCAGTATATTCAGAGTTATTGCCCCATGTAAATTTTTAACTTTGGATTTTTGTCCAGGGCATAACTTCCAAAGTAAATAAGTTAGTAACTTCAAACTTCACACACAAATAGATCACATTAAGGAGAAGTGCAATGTACAAGAACCATAACTCTATTCCAACTACTTTTGGGGTTATTGCCCTTTGTAAATTTTAACTTTGGATTTTTGTCTGGGGCATTACTTCCAAAGAAAAAAAGCTAGCAACTTCAAACTTCACACACAGATAGATCAAATAAGGAGAAGTGCAGTGTACAAGAACCATAACTTTATTCCAACTATTTTTAGAGTTATTACCCTTAGTAAATTTTAATTTTGGATTTTTGTCCGGGGCATAACTTCCAAAGTAAAAAAGCTAGTAACTTCAAATTTCATATACAGATAGGCCACATTAACAAGAAGTGCAGTGTACAAGAACCATAACTCTATTCCCACTATTTTTAGAGTTATTGCCCTTTGTAAATTTTAACTTTGGATTTTTATCTGGCGCATAACTTGCAAAGTACAAAAGCTAGTGACTTCAAACTTCATATACAATTAGATTACCATAAAGCAAAGTGCACTGTGCAAGAACCATAACTCTATTCCCACTATTGTTATAGTTATTTCCCTTTGTAAATTGTAACTTAGGATTTTTGTCGGGGCATAACTTCCCAAGTATAAAAGCTAGTAACTTCAAACTTCATATACAGATAGACCACATTAACGAGAAGTGCAGTGTACGAAAACCATTACTCTATTCCCACTGTATTTAGAGTTATTGCCCTTTGTAAATTTTATTTTTGGATTGTTATCTGGGGCATAACTTCCAAAGCAAAAAAGCTAGTAACTTCAAACTTCATTCACAATTAGATCACACTAAAGCAAAGTGCACTGTGCAAGAACCATAACTCTATTCAGAGTTATTGCCCTTTGTAAATTTTAACTTTTGATTTTTGTCTGGGGCATAACTTCCCAAGTATAAAAGCTTGTGACTTCAAAGTTCATATGTTTTTTCACCCAGTTAAGGCACTTTGATGATATTTTTTTTCTATAAAATGACACCTGTTCTGTGACAAGGCACTGTGTGGGGGTATGCGGCAATTTTGTGACAGTTCTAGTTTCACAATATTTTCATAAGTCTTCTTCTCTTGAGGAGATGGCAAACTCTTAGTCTCTTCTAAGAAAAAGTTTTAGACTCTTCCAATTTCAGGGCATTTGCAAACAACAAACTAAATTCTGTTCAACAGTTGGGAAACTGTCAGAAAGTTAAAAAGTTGAAAGCTATCTTGAACATCTTTGTAAATGGAGAAAATGCTGGTTGCCAGCATTATCTTCTTTTCTTACAATGTTTTTATAAATCTTTTTCCTTGGGGGAAGTGAAAACAAGCAATTGTTTGGTAACATATTTTAACACCAGTTTCTGTGGTGATTGGCAAACATTGGAAAAAGTAATTATATGACTGATCCTTGTATTTTCCAGGGTCGAGACTATTCATCAGAAGAAGCATTGGATATATCAACACCCTGACAGCAGCTTTTATTATGTCATCTTGTAAATGTTTACTATGAAATAGTGTGTTAGAATTTCTGCAAGAATGACTGACTCTATGAGAACTGCTGATGTTTGAAATAAATGTTTAAGTGGGAGGAAAAAAGGAAGTTTGTCGATTCAATGGCAGGACGTACTGTAATTGTTTATCTTGGGCATGAAATACAAGAAAAAAGTTAATACATCAACCCCTTAGCTGCTAAGGGCAACCCACAGACCTTTTGCTGACAGTGTAGGTCAAGATCAGACTGCACAGAATGGCACATTCTGTGCAGTCTGATCTTGACCTACACTGGCATTTAAGGATATATTTTTTCCCCTAAAAAGACAATGTAACTTTGAAATTGCAACATTTAGTTTAAACATATTTTATTCATCAATTAATTACAAACATTTTAAGACAATTCAATAGAATAACAAAAAGTAACTGACAAAATGGATCAGAACGAAAGCAAAGCTTATATGGTTCTTCTCCAACATTTGGGTTTTTACTGTTAACTTGAAAGTTCAATGTAACTCATTTAGCAGGTTATGGGTTAAAATCTTATAGATCTTGTGATCATCCATTCACCCTGCAATTATTACTTTCATACTCCCTGCAGAGACATTTTTTTTTAAAACATTGTATAGAAAAAGAGCATAAAGGAAAAGGTAGAACTGCCTCTTCTCCCACAATGTTTTCAAAGCCATTAATAACCAACATTTTCTCAACCTGTAAATTGCTGAAAAAAAAAACTAAACAGATAATTTCAATCTAAAAAAAGCAAAAAGCAGACAATAACAATTTCAGGGTTGCTCTTGTCCATTTGTTCTGCATGTTTAGTGGAGTCTGGTCTGAATCTACACTGGCTGCAAAGACAACTATAGTTGTGAAAGGCACTTTTTTGGTAGTAAATCTAGGATATTGCTTTGTGACAATAAGGTGGTAGGACTGAATTAGCCTTGACGGAGATATGTGGACAATCTTGAAAAAGATTATGAAAAAAGAAACAACTGTTTGTTACAAATAATTGCCTCTTTTGCCCACATTTTTTTCCATTCCATTTAAGATTAATATTTTCATTTCCTTTAAATCAGCCTGTACAGAAATGTGTGGACAATCTTTGAAATCCCTAGAAAAAAGGGTGCAATTGTTTGTTAGAATTAGTTTCTTCTTTTCCCCATAACATTTCCCAGACTAGTTTAAAAAGGGACTTGTGTTTCTTTTATATAAGCTGGCAAAAGGGGGTTTAATGCATCTCTGATGAAGTATACCAAGCAAGTCATTATGTAATTCGGCTGAATTCTGAGGTAGACTGGTCCTTTTGACATGTAGACAATTGACCAGTAGCAAAAAGTATAGACCCAGGTAAGCGGGATACATGCAAATGCTGCCAATTTGGACAAGTCTAATATTTTGTCATCCGGAGGAGTTAAGTGACTCCCCCAGAAAGTGGTCTTTTTGACAGAATTTATGTGATACGAAAAATTGTGTAACAATCATCAACTTGTACATTTTTTGTTGATTTGTTAGCAGATGAAAAATGTATGTAGATCAATGTTATTATAGAATACACAAATGTTTGTCGTGTTTTGTTTTTTTCATAGCATCTTGTTATGTGATATATGTTATTCAGATTATGTGTAGTCATTTTTGCTTTTTATTTCAAACAGTATGAATCTTTTTACACTGATCCTGTTATGTGATCAAGGAAGTTTTTTATTGTGTAGATCAAGATCATTTTACACAAACATGTGGTCTGATCTTGAGCTGCACTATCTGCTTCTGTACATATAGTTTAATTTACTGTAACCTTACCAAACAATCCTGAGTTGAACAACTCTGTAAATGAAAGCTTTTAAAAACATTGTGGGGAAAGGAGAAAATGGTAACCACAATTTTCTTATTTTCCTGCAATGTATGCTATCCTTTCAGAAACAAATTCCATTATTTGAGCTCCAGAAAATTTGTCACAATACCTGATACCTTGGACAAATCTATAACTGTGTTGTGATAAAAAGATAATCCAGATTTATATGAACTGCCATTAACCTTCATCCTTTATCTCACAATCCTGGAACTTTACAATCCTGTAGAGAAGGCTTTTGAAAACATTGCAGGAAAAGGAAATAAACATGTTGGCAAACAGCATTCTCCTGTTCCAGAATGTTTCCACAGTCTTAGCAACATTCATTTGAACCACATTCATATAATGGTGTTTGTCTTTAACCCTTTACCACACAAATACTTGTTTTAACGACCCTGTGAAAAAAGGCTTTTTAAAACATTTCTGAAAAAGGAGAAAGCAGCATTTTCTGTTTTTCCCACAATGTTTTCTACTCTTTCAAAAACAAATCCTATCATTCAAGCCACATTGCATTTGTCATTTGGAAATGCTTTTATTTTGGATACATCCAAAATTTTGCCATGTGATAAAAGAGTAGAAAAGGAAATTTTGTAACTAAAGAAGAAAACCAAGTTGTTTTCCAACATTTTCTTTTTTTCACTCATTGTTTATAAACCCTTCTTTCTCAGGTCTGTAGAAACATAGGAATTTTTGGTAAAGGTTAAATTAGAGCCTTTACCCTGCCATCAGCCCTTGCAGTCATTTACTTCAGAGCTCAGAGGTTGGATCATTTTTTACAACCTTTCAAGCTCTGAAAAGACAGAATTGGCATTGATTTTTTAGCTCATCTGTTTTCAATGAAACATGAAGGTACTAACTTAACCCTGTTGTTGTCTGTGTTGTAGTGCAAAAACTTTTACCCTTTACCACACAATCAACACTTTTAATGACCTTGAGAAAGATGCCTTTTGAAAACTATGTGGGAAAAGGAGAAAATCCTGGTAACCAGCATTTTCTCATTTTCCCACAATGTTTTCCACCCTACCAAAGACAAATTGCATCGTTTGACCCATGTTTGAATTGTCATCTGGAAATGCTTTCAAGTTGAGCAAGTCTGCTTTTTTGTCGTGTGGTAAAGGGTTAAGCATTTTGTAATATCTCTGACATTTACTTCAAACTTGACTTGTTGTTAACTATAAAAAAGGGAACCTATACAACAAGGGTAGGTGACCATCAAAATATTTTTGACACAGGTATGTCACTTTTTAACCGTAGAATTTTCACTTAAAATCAAGCGACTACAGGTAAATGTTTTACACCCGCATGCGGTGCACTTTTTACTTTTCCCACAATGTTTCCTACCCTGCCAGAGAGTTCAGCTCATTTGAACAGATTTAAATTTAATGACTGCAGTATGTCTTGAATTTGAAAATCTAAAACTTGCTGTGCAAGAAGGGGTTTTTTCATTAATCCTTTACCATACAATCCCCGATTCTAACGACCACGAGGAAGAAGCCTTCTGAAAACACTGTGGGAAAAGGAGAAAATGCTGGTAACCAGCATTTTCTCCTTTTCCAACAGTGTTTTCTACTCTTCCAGTCAAGTTTCAACTTTTGAGTCATGCTTATTTTGTCATCTGTAAATGCTTTCAATTTGGACAAGTCTAAGATTTTGATGTTTGGAAAAGAGTTAATCATTATTGGTTTGATCACTTATATTGGTACTTTTTGGTTAATTTTAATTTTTTTGCAGAGCTCTTTGTTAGCTTGGCTGTTTTTTGGAGAAAACTTTGATGTATTGTCAAAGCCCTATTGCCTTGATGCTTAAACGTTACCTTTTTGGGATATTTCTTTTATTACAGAAGATACTTACTTCAAACTCAGACTAGTTGTTAACCATCAAAAGGGGATTGCTACACCAAAAGGGCAAGTAACCCTCAAAATGTCTTTAATGCAGTTATGCCCCTTTATCAACTCAGTTTCTCTGAAAGGCATCCGCAGACATATGCACCAGCATATGGTGCTATTGTTTTCAAATGTTATGTTTTCATTTAGTTATGCTGTTCAGTTTTATATAAAACCCTTATACTGATAAACAAGTAATTAGCACATTTTAGAATTTCAAAAAGGAAAAAATGTGATTATTGCATATTTTAGACTGTACACGGCTCTGAGCATCTTGGCTCTTTACCAAGCAACAAAATTTTGGACTTGACCACATCTAAAGCAATAGATGAAGACACGTTAAATATGGCTTAAACTGTAGGATTTGTCTTTACAATGGTAGAAAACGTTCTGGGAACAGGAGAAAATGCTGGTTGCCAGCATTTTCTCCTTTTCCCACTATGCTTTTCAAAAGCCTGCTTGCTCAGGATCATTAGCTCCTCTGGTCAAAAGCCAGCAGAGCTTACATCGTGGCCTAGTTTCTGTTGTTCGTATGTATGTTGGTCAGTCTTACCTTTATTCTTGTTCACACAACAAAGTCCACATTTGTTGTCAGATTTTCGTGAAACTTGCACAGTTTCTTATTTATCATCAATAGCTTGAACCCTATTGATTTTGAAACAAATTCAACAATTAGAAAGGGAAAAGTAGTTATTTAAAGTTGAACATTTGCATTTCTTGTTTACACAATAAAGTCTGCATTTGCGGTCAGATTTTTCGTGAAACTTGCACAGATTATATATTTTATTAAAGGCCCAGTAAAGGTCAAAATACCAAAGCAGGTGTCATAATACATTTAAAGTTAAATCATACCATTTAAAAGTATGGAAAATATTGTGGAGATGATGGTCTGTTATCGTTTTGTCGGGCCATATGTTAGTTGCTGGCAGAAAAAAAGAATTGTAAAATCAGGCAAAAAGTAAACAAAAGACACAGCTACCTGGCAGGTTTTAACCTAGTTTTGAAATTAATTTCTCTGTCAGCGACTAACTCTTGGACTGACCGCACAATGACAGATTGTCATCTTCACAATAATTTCCATACTTTTAAAATGGCATGATATAAATTCAAATGCATGTAAACACCCGCTTTATTTACATTTGGCCTTTATTGTCACTTTAATAGATTGAAGTATCTTTATTTTGATAAACAGTTACAATAATTAGTAAGGGAAAACTAGGCTTTTAAAGTTGAGTGTTTGCATTTTTTGTTAACACAATTAAGTTGCTAATTTTGATCCAATTCTTTTGAAACTTGTACAGATCATTTATATCATTAAGGGATTGAATCTGATAGAAAATGAAGAAAATCCAGCCATCAGTTTAGGAAAAGCAGCCATTTGATGACTAAGTCTTGTTTACTCAACAATGTCTACATTATTGGTAGTACTTCTTTTAAACTTGCAGGGATTGTTTAATTCAATGAGTACTAAAACTTATTTAGTTTGACTGGATTCCCAACAAGTTGTTTTGAGAAATCTTAGTTTGAATATTCACTATTTCTTCAATCCATCATGCCTACTTATCATGCTGTCTTAGTGAGTTCAAGCCAATTACATCCCCCCCCTTTTTTTTTTCTGTCTTTGTGTGTGCTTTTGTCCTCTCTTTTTCATATCATGAATTAATGATGTATTCTAGAAAATAAGCAAAATTACAGCCAGCAGACTGATTTAGGCCCTCAAGAGCCTTTAGTTTAAACATGGGATTATTAGGTAAAGGATTGAACAGGTATCCAACTGTATTCCATAAGGATCAGACTGCAAGTTCTGTGCTTTCTGATCTTAATATAACACTGTCCACAAAAGAATTGACCTCAGCATTTTTAGGGTTATAATTTATTTGTTTTTGTTTCACATAGATAGCATTAAATTTTCAGCGTTTGAACTCTTTACCAGGCCATAAAAAAATGGAGTTGTCCAAATTGAGAGCATTAGAGACAACAAACATTTTACTGCTCTAATGATGGGATTTGCTTTTGAAAGGGTAAAAAACAATGTGGGAAATGGAGAAAATGCTGGTTATAAGCATTTTCTCCTTGTCCGACAATATTTTCTACCTTTCTTCCTCAGGGTTGTTGAAATACAGATCTGTTTGGTAAAGGGTTAAATTTTATTTGTTTCTGTTTTACAGGGAAAGCATTTAAACCTAGGCAAATGCAGCAATAGAAATGCATTTATTTACTTATATTTTATTTATATGTTTTTTGGATGACAAATGTACATGTGTTACATTATGGTTTTCCCTCAATTATATTTTCACTCCTCAAATTTGGAACCCTTGACTTGATCATTTATTATCTTTGAAAAAAATAGACTGATGACAATTTTGAAAATTGCTCATCTTGGTAGGAAATCCTTTAGTAAACAATTCTTTTTTTTTTTTTTACCCGGTGAAAGAAAGCTTTTGAAAACATTTTAGGAAAAGGAGGAAATGCTAGTAACCAGCATTTTATACTTTGCCCACAGTTTTTTTCTACCCTATAACAGATGAATCATTTGAGCCAAGTTTTACAAGAATATTTTCAAAATTTCCAGAGGCAGATTTGTTTCAACGGGATATCAGTTATGTAACAGTTTAACTGCTTGACAAAATTTTGGCCTAGACCAAACTGAAGTATTTGCAGACAACAGATTAAATGTGGCTTAAATGATGGAGTTTGTGTCTGCAAGGGTAGAAAACATTGTGAGTAAAGGAGAGAATGCGGATAACCACCATTTTGTCTTTTTTTCCCCCACAATGTTTACAGAGGCCCCCCCATCTTTAGGATTGTTAAAGCTCAGGATTGTGTGGTAAAGTGTTAACTCTTGTTTGGCTAAATAAAGGAAATGGACAATCTTAGTCAGTAATAAAGATGCAAATATGGCAATTTGAAAACTGTTTTTGTCAGAATTATTTGGGATAGAAGTGGACATTGTAGATCCATGATCAGACGGCATGAGTTGTATAGTCTAATCTTGATCTATACTTTCTGCATAATCATTTATTTTCCAGTCAAGCACTGCAAGGGTTAAGCTATTCAGATGGAGAAAAACCATAAAAAATTCTTTCTTTCTTTTTTTCATGCATTTTTCTAGTTCTTTTTTTAAATACATTTACATTGTTACTATTGTCATACTATTTCTTTTACTGTGCAATAAACAATGAAACTTAAATCTTGCTGTTTTGTGAGATTTTCTGCTAAACCCTTAATAACACAAACCCAAGATCTAACAATCTTTGGAAGAAGGCTTTTGAAAAGATTTTGAGAAAAGGAGGAAATGCTAGTTACCAGCATTTTCTCCTTTTCCCACAATGTTTTCTACCCTTTTTAAATACAATCCCCACAGTTTTTGCCATGTTTTATCTATTGTCAGCAAATGCATGAAATTGGACTTGTCAAAGATTTTATAGTTTGGTACAAAGTTACCTGCTGGTAACCAGCATTTTCTTCTTTTTCTACAATTTTTTTCTATCCTTCAATAAATCTGACTTTTTTAGTAACATTTGTCGACTGCTGGTTACTTGCATTTTCTCCTTTTCCAACGTTTCTTTCAATTCAGAGACAAATTCCATCATTTGAGCAATATACAGTTTGTCACCTGCACTATTTTTATCCCCCACCAAAGGCGGAGGGATATAGTTTTAACATTGTCCATCCGTCCGTCTGTGTGTCCGTCCAGAAGATTATCTCCAATACCATTGGACAGATCGTGAAACTTTATATGTGTGTACAATAACCAATTCCATCCATATACTTTTTTTTTTTTTTGATTCGATGCAAAGTGGCCAACTGGGAGCGATTTTAAGTTATGCAGTCCAGTAAATTTTTGATGTTTTGAGTCTTATCTTGAAAACTCTACAGTTTTTACTTCGAACTTGTCACATCTATCAACCACCATTAGGAAATGCAGGACAAAAAGTTTCATCCAGATTGACCATGCAACACCAGTTATATACCTCTGTTTTTTTAGCTCATCTGAGCACAAAGTGCTCAGGATGAGATATTGTGATCACTCACCGTCTGTCGTTCGTCCGTCCATCTGTCGTCCGTCCGTCCACATTTTTTTGTTTACACTCTAGCATCTACAAATATTAACCAATCAGCACCAGACTTGGTCAAAATATATATGACCATAAGATCTGGGATGAGTTCAATTATGCGTCTAATCGGATCACAACAACTGGAGTTATTTGCCATTGAATTAGAAAAATTGCTATATTTGATTGTTTACACTCTAGCATCTACAATTTTTAACCAAATCAGCACCAAACTTGGTCAAAATATATATGACCATAAGATCTTGGATGAGTTAAATTATGGGTCTAATCGGACCAGAACGACTGGAGTTATTTGCCCTTGAATTAGAAAAATTGCTATATTTGACTTTGTTTACACTCTAGCATCAACAATTTTTAACCAATCAGCACCAAACTTGGTCAAAATACATTTACCGTATATATGACCATAAGATCTCGGATGAGTTCGATAATGGGTCTAATCAGACCACAACAACTGGAGTTATTTGCCATTGAATTAGAAAAATTGCTATGTTTGATTGTTTACACTCTAGCATCTACAATTTTTAACCAAATCAGCACCAAACTTGGTCAAAATATATATGACCATAAGATCTTGGATGAGTTAAATTATGGGTCTAATCGGACCACAACAACTGGAGTTATTTGCCCTTGAATTAGAAAAATTGCTATATTTGACTTTGTTTACACTCTAGCATCTACAATTTTTAACCAATCAGCACCAAACTAGGTCAAAATACATTTATATATGACCATAAGATCTCGGATGAGTTCGATAATGGGTCTAATCAGACCAGAACAACTTGAGTTATTTGCCCTTGAATTAGAAAAAATTGCTGTATTTGACTGTTTACACTCTAGCATCTACAATCTTTAACCAATCAGCACCATACTTGGTCAAAATATATATGACCATAAGATCACGGATAAGTTCGATTGTGGGTCTAATCGGACCAGAACGACTGGAGTTATTTGCCCTTGAATTAGAAAAATTGCTATATTTGACTTTGTTTACACTCTAGCATCTACAATTATTAACCAATCAGCACCAGACTTGGTCAAAATATATATGACCATAAGATCTCGGATGAGTTCGATTGTGGGTCTAATCGGACCAGAACGACTGGAGTTATTTGCCCTTGAATTAGAAAAATTGCTATATTTGACTTTGTTTACACTCTAGCATCTACAATTATTAACCAATCAGCACCATACTTGGTCAAAATATATATGACCATAAGATCTCGGATGAGTTCGATTGTGGGTCTAATCGGACCAGAACGACTGGAGTTATTTGCCCTTGAATTAGAAAAATTGCTATATTTGACTTTGTTTATACTCTAGCATCTACAATTTTTAACCAATCAGCATCAAACTTGGTCAGAATACTTGTAACCATTAGATCTCGGATGAGTTTGATTATGGGTCTAATCAGACCTAATTCCACTTTGATCTTCATTTTTACAGTATTTCCTTCTTGTCCGGAATGGAACTTTGAAGTCTCAAGTCAAATCGACTTGAGACTTGGTAAACATGTTTGTTGCATTACCTGCCCTTTGCGATTATTATACCTCCTTGACAACTGGCGGTGGGACGGGCATATCTTGCGACAATTTGCCAATCTTGTTTCATTATCTTTTGGCCTTGAACCTCGATATTTGGTATTTATCTTCACTGTAGACCTTTACTGCTTAGTACTCAGGTGAGCGATATAGGACAATCATGGTCCTCTTGTTTGATTAAATGTCGTGTCATGAAAAAGGGGAAATAGTGTATTTTTCCATTATGGACAATATCTTAAACTATTGGACAAAATGTTATATAACTTGATATTTATATTGTTTTTCACAGGCCACAGACAATAGTTATTTGTGTTTATTTCATGAAATGCCATGGCTAAATGTATAATTTCATTATGGACCAATAACAGTGTGTTTGCCCATCCGTCCGCCCGACAGATATTTTCGAAAGTCCTTGACGAAAATTGATGAAACTTCATGCACATCTTCCTTTGGATAGTCCGTTGATACTATTTTAATTTTTAGCTCACCTGGGCACGAAGTGCTCAGGATGAGCTATTGTGATCACTCACTGTCCGTCGGCGTCCGTCGTCCGTTCACATTTCTTTGTTTACACTCTAGCATCTACAACTTTTAACCAATCAGCACCAAACTTGGTCAAAATATGTATGACCATAAGATCTCGGATGAGTTCGATTATGGGTCTAATCAGACCAGAACAACTTGAGTTATTTGCCCTTGAATTAGAAAAATTGCTATATTTGACTTTGTTTACCCTCTAGCATCTACAATTTTTAACCAATTAACACCAAACTTGGTCAAAATATATATGACCATAAGATCTTGGATGAGTTCGATAATGGGTCTAATCGGACCAGAACAACTGGAGTTATTTGCCCTTGAATTAGAAAAATTGCTATATTTGACTTTGTTTACACTCTAGCATCTACAATTTTTAACCAATCAGCACCAAACTTGGTCAAAATACATTTACCGTATATATGACCATAAGATCTCGGATGAGTTCGATAATGGGTCTAATCAGACCACAACAACTGGAGTTATTTGCCATTGAATTAGAAAAATTGCTATGTTTGATTGTTTACACTCTAGCATCTACAATTTTTAACCAAATCAGCACCAAACTTGGTCAAAATATATATGACCATAAGATCTTGGATGAGTTAAATTATGGGTCTAATCGGACCACAACAACTGGAGTTATTTGCCCTTGAATTAGAAAAATTGCTATATTTGACTTTGTTTACACTCTAGCATCTACAATTTTTAACCAATCAGCACCAAACTAGGTCAAAATACATTTATATATGACCATAAGATCTCGGATGAGTTCGATAATGGGTCTAATCAGACCAGAACAACTTGAGTTATTTGCCCTTGAATTAGAAAAAATTGCTGTATTTGACTGTTTACACTCTAGCATCTACAATCTTTAACCAATCAGCACCATACTTGGTCAAAATATATATGACCATAAGATCACGGATAAGTTCGATTGTGGGTCTAATCGGACCAGAACGACTGGAGTTATTTGCCCTTGAATTAGAAAAATTGCTATATTTGACTTTGTTTACACTCTAGCATCTACAATTATTAACCAATCAGCACCAGACTTGGTCAAAATATATATGACCATAAGATCTCGGATGAGTTCGATTGTGGGTCTAATCGGACCAGAACGACTGGAGTTATTTGCCCTTGAATTAGAAAAATTGCTATATTTGACTTTGTTTACACTCTAGCATCTACAATTATTAACCAATCAGCACCATACTTGGTCAAAATATATATGACCATAAGATCTCGGATGAGTTCGATTGTGGGTCTAATCGGACCAGAACGACTGGAGTTATTTGCCCTTGAATTAGAAAAATTGCTATATTTGACTTTGTTTATACTCTAGCATCTACAATTTTTAACCAATCAGCATCAAACTTGGTCAGAATACTTGTAACCATTAGATCTCGGATGAGTTTGATTATGGGTCTAATCAGACCTAATTCCACTTTGATCTTCATTTTTACAGTATTTCCTTCTTGTCCGGAATGGAACTTTGAAGTCTCAAGTCAAATCGACTTGAGACTTGGTAAACATGTTTGTTGCATTACCTGCCCTTTGCGATTATTATACCTCCTTGACAACTGGCGGTGGGACGGGCATATCTTGCGACAATTTGCCAATCTTGTTTCATTATCTTTTGGCCTTGAACCTCGATATTTGGTATTTATCTTCACTGTAGACCTTTACTGCTTAGTACTCAGGTGAGCGATATAGGACAATCATGGTCCTCTTGTTTGATTAAATGTCGTGTCATGAAAAAGGGGAAATAGTGTATTTTTCCATTATGGACAATATCTTAAACTACTGGACAAAATGTTATATAACTTGATATTTATATTGTTTTTCACAGGCCACAGACAATAGTTATTTGTGTTTATTTCATGAAATGCCATGGCTAAATGTATAATTTCATTATGGACCAATAACAGTGTGTTTGCCCATCCGTCCGCCCGACAGATATTTTCGAAAGTCCTTGACGAAAATTGATGAAACTTCATGCACATCTTCCTTTGGATAGTCCGTTGATACTATTTTAATTTTTAGCTCACCTGGGCACGAAGTGCTCAGGATGAGCTATTGTGATCACTCACTGTCCGTCGGCGTCCGTCGTCCGTTCACATTTCTTTGTTTACACTCTAGCATCTACAACTTTTAACCAATCAGCACCAAACTTGGTCAAAATATGTATGACCATAAGATCTCGGATGAGTTCGATTATGGGTCTAATCAGACCAGAACAACTTGAGTTATTTGCCCTTGAATTAGAAAAATTGCTATATTTGACTTTGTTTACCCTCTAGCATCTACAATTTTTAACCAATTAACACCAAACTTGGTCAAAATATATATGACCATAAGATCTTGGATGAGTTCGATAATGGGTCTAATCGGACCAGAACAACTGGAGTTATTTGCCCTTGAATTAGAAAAATTGCTATATTTGACTTTGTTTACACTCTAGCATCTACAATTTTTAACCAATCAGCACCAAACTTGATCAAAATATATATGACCATAAGATCTCGGATGAGTTCGATAATGGGTCTAATCGGACCAGAACAACTGGAGTTATTTGCCCTTGAGTTAGAAAAATTGCTATATTAAACTTTGTTTACACTCTAGCATCTACAGTTATTCACCAATCAGCACCAAACTTGGTCAAAATATATATGACCATAAGATCTCAGATGAGTTCGATAATAGGTCTAATCGGACTAGAACAACTGGAGTTATTTGCCCTTGAATTAGAAAAATTGCTATACTTGACTTTGTTTACACTCTAGCATCTACAAATATCAACCAATCAGTACCAAACCTGGTCAAAATATATATGACCATAAGATCTCGGATGAGTTTGGATAATCGGACCAGAACAACTGGAGTTATTTGCCCTTGAATTAGAAAGTTCTATAGAATAGTTCTTTGTCCGCAGCATAACTTTGTCATCTCCAGTCCGATTGACTTGAAACTTGGCATTTGTGTTTGTTGCAATAATATGGAGTGCAGTGTGAAAGAACCATAACTCTACCTCATACTGTTGATGAGTTTTTTCCCTTTGATCGTCGTTTTTACAGCATTTTCTGCTTGTCCGGAATGTAACTTTGTCATCTCTAGCCTGAACATCTTCAAATTTGGTATGCATGATTGTAGAAAAATTACAAAGTGCAGTGCACAAGAACCATAACTCTTCCTAGCACGAATTTTGAGTTATTCCCCTTTGACCTTCATTTTTATAGCATTTCTTGCTTGTCCGGAGCATAACTTTGTCATCTTAAGTAGGAATGACTTGAAATAAGGTATGCTTATTTGTTGCAATATTTGGAAGTGCAGTGCACAAGAATTTTAACTCTACCTCGTGCTGTCTTTGAGTTATTTCCCTCTGATCGTCATTTTTACAGCATTAAGTGCTTGTCCAGAATATAACTTTGTCAACTCAAATCAGAACGACTTCAAACTTGGTATGCATGTTTGTTGCAATATTACCGAGTACTGTGCGCAAGAACAATAACTCTACCTAGCGCATATTTTTAGTAATTCCACTTTGAGCTTCATTTTTATAGTATTTCTTGCTTGTCTGGAATGGAACTTTGAATTATCAAGTCAAATTGACTTGAGACTTGGTAAACATGTTTGTTGCATTGCCTGCCCTTTGCAATTATTATACCCCCTCTACAACTGGCGATGGGACGGGCATATCTTGCGACAATTTGCCACTCTTGTTTCATTATCATTTGGCCTTGAAACTTGATATTTAGTATTTATCTTCATTGTAGACCTTTACTACTTAGTACTCAGGTGAGCGATATAGGACCATCATGGTCCTCTTGTTAACCAATCAGCACCAAACTTAGTCAAAATATATATGACCATAAGATCTCGGATGAGTTCGATTATAAGTCTAATCGGACCAGAACAACTGGAGTAATTTGCCCTTGAAATAGAAAAATTGCTATATTTGACTTTGTTTACACTCTAGCATCTACAATTTTCAACCAATCAGCACCAAACTTGGTCAAAATATATATGACCATAAGATCCTGGATGAGTTCGAAAATGGGTCTAATCGGACCAGAACAACTGGAGTTATTTGCCCTTGAATTAGAAAAATTGCTATATTAAACTTTGTTTACGCTCTAGCATCTACATTTATTCACCAATCAGCACCAAACTTGGTCAAAATATATATGACCATAAGATCTCGGATGAGTTCGATAATAGGTCTCATCGGACTAGAACAACTGGAGTTATTTGCCCTTGAATTAGAAAAATTGCTATACTTGACTTTGTTTACACTCTAGCATCTACAAATATCAACCAATCAGCACCAGACCTGGTCAAAATATATATGACCATAAGATCTCGGATGAGTTTGGATAATCGGACCTGAATGACTAGAGTTATTTGCCCTTGAATTAGAAAGTTCTATAGAATAGTTCTTTGTCCGCAGCATAACTTTGTCATCTCCAGTCCGATTGACTTGAAACTTGGCATTTGTGTTTGTTGCAATAATACGGAGTGCAGTGTGAAAGAACCATAACTCTACCTCGTACTGTCTATGAGTTTTTTCCCTTTGATCGTCATTTTTACAGCATTTTCTGCTTGTCCGGAATATAACTGTCATCTCTAGCCTGAACATCTTCAAATTTGGTATGCATGATTGTAGAAAAATTACAGAGTGCAGTGCACAAGAACCGTAACTCTTCCTAGCACGAATTTTGAGTTATTCCCCTTTGACCTTCATTTTTATAGCATTTCTTGCTTGTCCGGAGCATAACTTTGTCATCTTAAGTAGGAATGACTTGAAACATGGTATGCTTATTTGTTGCAATATTTGGAAGTGCAGTGCACAAGAATTTTAACTCTATCTCGTGCTGTCTTTGAGTTTTTCCCCTTTGATCGTCATTTTTACAGCATTAAGTGCTTGTCCAGAATATAACTTTGTCATCTCAAGTCAGAACGACTTCGAACTTGGTATGCATATTTGTTGCAATATTACCGAGTACTGTGCACAAGAACAATATCTCTACCCAGCGCGGATTTTTTAGTAATTCCACTTTGAGCTTCATTTTTATAGTATTTCTTGCTTGTCTGGAATGGAACTTTGAATTATCAAGTCAAATTGACTTGAGACTTGGTAAACATGTTTGTTGCATTGCCTGCCCTTTGCAATTATTATACCTCCTCTACAACTGGCGATGGGACGGGCATATCTTGCGACAATTTGCCACTCTTGTTTCATTATCATTTGGCCTTGAACCTTGATATTTATCTTCATTGTAGACCTTTACTGCTTAGTACTCAGGTGAGCGATATAGGACCATCATGGTCCTCTTGTTTTTTTATATAATGATGTGTCATGGAAAAAGGGGGCTTGATGTATATTTTTATTATTTGTTTTCATTTAATGAAATGCTGTGCCATGGAAAAAGGGGGCTTAATGTATAATTTCATCATGGACCAATAACAAAAAGGCCATATGTACATGCAAAACACTGTACCTCTAATATGTTTGTGTCAAAAAAGGTCTTTTTTGGCGGGGGATATCATTTCAACGAAATTGCTTGTTTCAGTTAAGATTAGTCTGAAATTGTGTCGTATGGTGAAGGTTGAAATGCTGGTTAGCATCATTTTCTCCTTTTTTAATCGGTCGGCGTGATGAGAGAGACCACAAATTTCATAAACCCATCAGCTGAGGGCAAACTGATGTAAACTTCAAATGGTAACGGCTTTTACTTACAGCCTTCTAACACTAATACCAGCTATGATGACCTTATTACAAAAACTACTTTTAACCCAGATAAGCGCAAGAATACTAACTAGTAGTAAACAGACCTTCAAGTAATTCCATACTTAACCTTTCAATTATGTAATAAATGGCAGTTACAGTTTTGATTAGCATTGAATTATGTCATAATACCAGTATTATCAAAATCTTGGGCCAGTAAAAACTAGAAATTTTGTTGCAGGTTACTTTCAACAAGTATCCCGTAAATACGTAGTTATGGGATCGGCTGAGTTGGGACAAGTGCTGTCCGTATATGTAGCAGGTGTTGAAAAGTTGACACGAAGGTCATTTTGCCTCGAGCAGGGATGAAATTGCAATGGAATGGAGTTTGTATGGAACATTGCTTTAAAAGAATTTGAAAAATTTGACTGTTTTGCCTTAGAGCAAACTGATGTACATGTAACTTGTAACAGCCGTAAGTTTAAAATAGTATTCGGCTGTTGGTCGTCTATTGTTAGCGAGGTGAAGCGTGTGAAGCTGTGAGGGACAAAGGATGTAGAGTTTTGTAAGGGTTATGACCCTAGCTGAGGGACCATTATGTAAACATTTTCAGAATGGACTGGTTATTCCACGCTTTCAACCTTAGTAAACAGACGGTCCATTCACAATACTGACCAGCATAGATCTGATTACGCATCTTTCAGCTTAGGATGTATTAACCCTTGGGCTGCTAAGTGCAACTTTATGACCTTTTGCGGACAGTTTAGATCAAGATTAGACTGAACACTACATGCAGTCTGATTTTGGATCTACACTGTCCTATAAGGAGATATTTTTTTTTCCCAAAAATACCTTTGAAATAATAAAAACTTGGATTTTTTACTGTTGGCTTGAAAATTTCATTTCATTTATTTAGCAGGTTAAGGGTTAAATCATTTTCATAGCCCTTCTTCCTCTCCTTCTACCCACAGCACAACCATTTTACACTCTCACAAACATGTTTCTTCTTGATGATATTCTAAAGACTGGAATCAGTCTGTTAACCGTTGACCTAACAATCCTGTTGGGCTTTAAAATGTAATGGGAAAAACTGCACATATTCAGCATTTTCTCTTTATTCCGAACAGCATTTCTTTCATCATTTAAAAGATTTTCAACATTATGTAATTTGGTAGAGTTTAATAGAGCATTTTCATAGAGGGAAAAAAAAACCCTGAAAGTGCAAAACAAATAAGCTCACTTAACGTCATATTCTCAATGTACGAATCAACTGACCAAGGAAAAAGCCCTCGGAGAGTGCACTCAGACCAGACTGCACAAAACAAGCAATCAGATCTTGGATCTATCATGCCAGTATTCTGAGATATTCTAGTCAAGAGAGCAATGGCCATGTAATAGTTAGGCTGCTTTCCCATGCTTAACATACCTATTTCATTAGTTCAGTGATTTAAGTGTAAACCTCAGTTAGTAGCTAGTCAAAAAACATTAGGTAGGACAATTTGGCCAGATAAATACGATGGCTTGTTAAAAATGGGGGGGGGGGGGGGGGAAAGGCCCACTTGCAGCCAAAAGTAAACAATTTGATAGTCATAATACAGGCATATTTTATATGACTTATTCATACCATTTTAAAGTTTGGATATTATTGATAATATCTGACATTATGTTACAGTAGAGTTACCAAAGTTGCAAAAGTTACAGAAAAGAATATTTGTATTATGTTAACTTTTTTAAAAGGTTGATAGGTACTGTTATTCATGATGAGTGAAATCTAAAGCTTGATAATGGGTACTACTGATCAGAACTGTCACATGTATTCAACATGCTATTGCTGTCAACTAGCAAACATATGTCTTCAGCATTCCATTAAACGACTAATTCGTACATGTACAGACAGTTAAAAAAGGGGGTTCCTACCTTGCTCAGTTATAAGGTATAGGATTTCTATTCCATACATAGTTCAGACATCTGCCGTTTAATTTGTGATTTCAAACCACTGTAGTGTTTCAGTGTCAACCGATTACAGTGCTGACAGCACTTTGATTTCTATTATTGACAGAAGCATTTTTCTGTGGAAAGGTAAAACACAGTACTGCCTGGTAAATGATCAGTGATGGATAGATAATCAAACTAATGAATATTAATAAATCACAAAGAATTTATTGTACACATAAATATGAAATAAAAATTGACTGTTGATATCAGACATTTTAACAAATCAATAGCTTAAGGCTTGGTCAGACCGGCTAATGGATATGTAACGAGGGGGAAACGGACAAAAACATGCAGAATTTGGTTATCCGGTGACAAAATTCATCTCCTCTGCCGCTCGAGGCTCACGCGATCGGTGTGTGGAGCGAGGAAGCCACACAATGACCGCACGAGTACCGCACATGTAACGGAAAAAAACGCACGTTTAACGGATATGTACAGGATAATAAACGGTCTATTAACGGATATCACCGTACGAGTAAGGGACTTGTACCGGATAAAACGGAAGTGCAATGCATGAGAACCGGACAAAACGTACGATGAACGGAAATGTACCGAACACCAACGTACGAGGAACGTACCGGTCACGTGACATGCCGAGGGTATAAATTGTCAGATGCATCCAAAGTCTATCATTTGCATGTCTCTGTCCGTTTTGTCCGGTGGAAAGTTTTGAACATGCTCAAAACTTTCCACCGGACGGAACGGACGTCGCCGGACATCGCCGGACAAGTAGCGGATTCACCGGATAAGAAACGGACAAAAAACGGATACGAACGGACACGAATGGATGAAATGATTTTTTATCCGTTACTCATCCGTTAGCTCGGTGTGACCAAGGCTTTAACCACTTACCACACAAATCTGAATTTAAATGACCCTGAGGAAGACACCTTTTGAAAACATTGTGGGAAATGGAAAAACCAGCATTTCTCCTTTTTCCCACAATGTTTTCTACCATTTTTAGAATAACAAATCATCATTTGGGCCATACTTACTTTGATGTCTGCAAGCGCTTTCAATTTACTGAAGAATTTCTAAAATTTTGTCATTTGGTAAAGAGTTAATCTTTGACATCCTTGTTCCAATATGTATACTGCACTGTATCATAAACAACAAGCAAAATAGGTGCTAGAATTCCTTTGATCACATTGATAGAAAACCCTTTCATAAAAGACATGAATCCTTCATTTTTCAAGATATATCCAGCACAGCCTACTGCTCCCTTGTACTTGACTGGTTCACCTGATCTCATCATCATTCTGCGTCTCACAGTATCAAATGGATAGGCTAACATTCCAGCCGCAAATGTGACACTGTAGCCCAAAAGCATTACTTCTACGAGAGATCCACTCCCTCCTCCAGTGACAACTGGTTTTAAAGTGTCAAACAAGCCAAAATATAAACCTCTGTAAACACCGATACCAACGCAAGAAACTACAAAACCTCGATACAACCCTCTGAGACCATCAGATGCTAAAGTCTTGCGATAGACATCAATCATTCCGCTATACTGTCGTGTAGCTCCTTTCTCACTCTCCAGAACATCACAGGCAAGCCGGTTGCGACAATAGTCCAAGGAATATACCAAGACCATAGAAAGAGTCCCTGCCGATAAACCGTGTGCAATGTTTTTGACAAGTTTCTCTGAGATATCATCACCTTTCTTGACTTTAAAGAGTTCTACATTTTTTACACCTTCTTTCAAAGCAAAGGTAAGAGCCTGACTGGACAGATGCAAAGTGAGATTTGCAAAATTACTCCTCCATAAGGACAGAAATCCTTCATTCCTCACGGTTCTCCTAACACAGTGAATGATACTATTGTAAGGGCCACCAAGTCGACCACTTCTCACCATCTCATTTTGACATTGCAGCAGAAGCTTCACTCTCTCAATTGGAGCAAAAAGAGTTATGGCTACTATACTTCCTCCAACCATGAGTGGTACCTCTATAATGCGAGTCTGGGCATCATCCTTGACTGCCATCTGAAAAATATGAGTGCCACTCTGGCAAAAGGGGATTTAACCTTTTATCACAGAATCCCCAGTTTAACGACCTTTAGAATGAAGCATTTTGAAAACTTTGCAGGAAAAGGAGAACATGCTGGCAACCAGCAATGTTTTCTATCGTATTAAAGACAAGCTTCACCATTTGAGTCATACTTAAACTGTTGTCTGCAAATACTTTCAATTTAGACAAGTCTATATTGCTGTTGTTTGGTAAAGAGTTAATACAGCTCTGTGATACATTATAACAAGCACGTCATTACATACTTATAGTTTAGTCAGTTGATAAATGTCTCGGGGAAATATCTTTATCCTTAAATCAAACCTGAGAAAAAGCCTTTGAAAACATTATGGAAATAGGAGAAAATGCTGGAAGTGGGTCTAAATGTTGTATATTCAGCCAATAAACATTGTTGAAAAAGAAATATCTCAACCATTTAGTAAACGATCAAACCCAAGGAAAAGCCTTTGAAAACAGTGTGACAAAAGGGAAAATTGTGCTCACAACCAGCATTTTCTCCTTTTCCCTGTTTGTTTTCTACCCTTATAAATTCCTGTGTTTAAGGAATGTATAATTTCTCAGCTGGAAATTCTTTCAACTTGGGTAAGTCTAAAATGTTTTCATTTGAGAAAAAGTGAACTCTTTTGGTCTACGATAAGCTTGACCAGGGATCGCATATAATATACAATCCCTGGCCTGACAGAATTTTTCAGTCTAGAAAGAAAATCCAAATACTTGCAATTTCAGGGTTGCATTTGTCCAGAAATGTCTCTGCTTAAGAGAACAGTGTTGATCAAAGATTAGATTTTATTTTTTGTGCAGTCTGATCTTGATCTACAAAAGCTGCAAAGACAACATACATGTTGGTTGTGAAAGGCATTTGAATTCTATACCTCACAATCCCCAGATTTAACAACCCAGCAAAAGAGGCCTTCTGAAAACATCATGGGAAGGAGAAAAATTGTCAGCTTTCTAGTAGTAGATAACATTGTAGACTGACAAAGTGTCTGATCCGGGCCCACAGACGCTGCCAAATGAATAAACACATAATTCACTGATAAAACTTACAGAATAGGACTGATCTTAGAAACCCATTTCATGAGAGAAAAAAAGGGGGAGGTTGCTTAAAAGCCCAGTAGAGGCCAAAATATCAAAACAGGTGCCATACTACATTTAAATTTAAATCCTACCATTTAAAAGTATGGAAAATATTGTGACAGTCTGTTATTGTGTGGTCGGGCCATGTGTTAGTCGCTGGCAGACAAAAGAATTTTAAAATTAGACAAAAAGTAAACAAAAGACACATCTACCTGGCAGGTTTTAACCTAGTTTTGAAATTAATTTCTTTGGACACTTGGACCGACCGTATAATGATAGACTGTCATCTTCAAAATAATTTCCATATTTTTAAATGGTGTGATATAAACTTAAATGCACTTAAACATCTGTTTTGTTAACTTTTGGCATTTATATGTTACTGTAAGTGTTTTTGTGGCATTTGTCGAAGATAATGCCACTATGAGTTCAATACTGAATGTCCAATATTGAATTTTGAAGACCATGTATCGTATTTTGTGCAAAACTGAAGGAAATAAACCCAATTAAACTCAATTTTTCTCAGTCAAATGAGTTTTTCGATAGCACTCAAATATGTAATTGGAAATGGCGTATTAAAATAACTGGATTAGGCCACTGATCATGGAAATACTTTGTTTAAATTGAAAAGCACCTGCTCCTAGCCTTCTATTGGTGCAATGATATACACAAAATTTGTCTACTGACCGCTTTGGTTCCGGGCTTGTTTGTTCCAAAACCAGTTCATCCCTGGGCTTGTTCATCCCATGACTGCATGCTAAACCATTTGATTGTGCATGAATATTTACAGATCAAAATAATTGATTGTAATGTTGGGAATTAGATCTTGACGACCAAAGATATCTCAAAATCATAGTTTTCAGGTATAAACTTAATTTTATTCGATATATATATGCATGGTTTCTCTTTCTACCCATCATGCATCCTACCATCAAGGGACATTACTCCTGACTCCTCCTGTGAATGATCAAAGGGAGACCACCAGTACACAAATAATCCAAACTTTGGCACCAGTACTCTCCCTTAAACCAAAAAAAAGAGGTATTAATTTGCTTAGTAAGTTTACTTTCAAGTTAATATTTATATAATATTTCTCTTTTTTTTTTTCAAATTATTAATTCCACACAATGTCTTCCTTGACAAATGCCACATCAGCATTTTCAATGCTTTGATTAGTTTCTCTTATTGATTATTCAAACAAGATACATGGGCATACATGGTATCCAGTCGTTTCGACACCCGGTCATTTCGACATACAGTCAATTCGACACCAGGTCATTCTGACACTTTTGGTCATTTCAACCCCTATTTTGGTCATTTTGACCAGGGATCTTATATATACGATCCCTGTTTCGACACCCAAAATTCTTTTTTGCAAAAAAATGGTCAGTTTGACACCTTCTGATTTTTTATCCTCCAAAAAATCGGCTCATTTGTTGTGCATTATGTTATAAAAGATGTATTCTTGCAGTATAATTTTGTTGTAGTGTGTGATCAAAATACATGCATTGGCTTTGTGCAAATAACTTTGTTTTTTGGAAATTTGTTCATGGCAGTAAATATGTATAGACAAGATGTCTGTTTGTAAAACAGTCATGCCCCTCTACTGCCACATTGATACAGGAAGTGGCACAGTTCATAAACTGATATCAAAAGAATTGATTGGGAAATATCGATGTCATCTTTTTGATTTATAGCCCACTTCAATAGTTAAACATGATAATCTGTCAACAGTTCGCATAATTATACACACCACCATGTGTATACATACAAGATTGTAAACAGTCGCAGATACACAGACTGGGTTATTGATTTTCTTTTCGGTACAGGCGTTCGACTTCCGCTTTTTCCCAGTCGACTTCAATGCTTACTACGTCCCTGATAATACGCGAATAAAATGTTGGAGCCACAAGTTGAGCCACATATGATGATTTTTGAGACACTTTAATTTTTTTTTTAGCAAATGGCTCAAGTGGCGAATGGCAATGCGGGCCCTGAATCATCTGGTGGTCACTGTGACCTTGACCTTTCATGGATTAACCTTAAAATCAATAGGGATCATTTACACTCCAAGATGAATATCTGTACAGAATTTGAAGGACCTAGGTCAATTCTGTGTGTAGTTATCATCTGGACAAGGTTTGCTCTATATATCATTAAGTTGAAGGCCACTGTGACCTTGACCTTTGA
This sequence comes from Hippopus hippopus, assembly GCA_946811185.2. Lineage (NCBI taxonomy): Eukaryota > Metazoa > Mollusca > Bivalvia > Cardiida > Cardiidae > Hippopus > Hippopus hippopus. Next base: position 61,250,986 of record OX328098.1, on the reverse strand, counting down.
TGGATTAATCTCAAAATCGATAGGGTTCATTTACACTCCGAGATGAATAACAGTACAGAATTTGAAGAACCTATTTCAATTCTGTGTCTAGTTATCATCCCGACAAGGTTTGGTCTATATATCATTAAGTTGAAGGCCACTGTGACCTTGACCTTTGATGGATTAATCTCAAAATCGATAGGTATCATCTGCACTCCAAGACAAATGTCTGTGCCAAATTTGACGAACCTAGGTCAATTCTGTGTCTAGTTATCATCCGGACAAGGTTTGGTCTATATATCAACATGTTGACGGTCACTGTGATCTTGACCTTTGACCGATTGACCTCAAAATCAATAGGGACCATCTACACTCCAAGACGCATGTCTGTGCCAAATTTAACGAACCTAGGTCAATTCTGTGTCTAGTTATCATCCGGACAAGGTTTGGTCTATATATCAACATGCTGACGGTCACTGTGACCTTGACCTTTGACCGATTGACCTCAAAATCAATAGGGATCATCTACACTCCGAGACGCATGTCTGTGCCAAATTTGACGAACCTAGGTCAATTCTGTCTCTAGTTATCATCCGGACAAGGTAAGGTCTACCGACGGACCAACCGACATTAGCAAAGCAATATACCCCCACTTCGTTGAAGGGGGACATAAAAATTAGTGATATACATGTATATGCCTCGTTTCAGCAAATAGGACATACAGAGCAAATTGATTGGAAGTTTCTATTATTGGTAATTAAAAAGAGATTTTGCAGTGCTGTTTTTCACAGCTTAATCTGGCTTTTGTTTAACTGTGATCGATAGTTGTTTTTATCCCTTAGAATAAACACACAATGAATTAACAGCCTTACCGATATCAAAACTCTGAAGAAAGAGTAAAAACAAGAAGGCAAAGATGGCCCTGTATCTTATATAGGGAATTTTTAAGTTTTCCCTATATAAGCCCATATAAAACTTGTGACCCCCGGGGCAGGGCCAAATTTGACCCCAGGAAAAGAAATTTGGTAGAGGTCTACTAAATAAATCTACATGCCAAATTTGGTAGCCCTACGCCTTATGGTTTCAGGCAAGAAGATTTTCGAAGATTTTCAAAGATTTTCAATATTGTTCAGTTTTGTTGCCATGGTAACCAGAGTTTTTGAAGGAATCAAATTCTTTCATGAAATTCTGAAGAGGACCATGGTAGGATCATTTCTGTGAAGTTTTATCAAAATTGGATGGGTAGTTTAAGAGGAGAAGAGATGTTTAAAATAAAAGTTAACGCATGCACGCACGCATGAATGGACGCACCAGACACCAGGCCATGACATAAGCCCGCTGGCCTTTGGTCTGTGGAGCTAAAAACTGGTATCTGTCAATGTAGATCCAACATTAGAATGGTCATTCTTCATCAGTCTGTAATATGTAAATAAACATTGATCTTTTTACCAAAAGACTAAAATTTTAATGACCATAGTGAATGCTTTTAAAAACAAGAGGGCCATGATGGCCCTGTATCGCTCCACTGGCTAATAAGTAAAAACCCTACATGTAAAACATTACAATACTTGGCAAATTGGTTTCGAACTAGAAGACTTACAGAAATTATGACCCCAGGGCAATGCCATGTTTGACAACAGAGCTATAATTACTTGAGTCCTGGTAGAGGTCCACAAGATAAAGCCCCATACCAAATAATACAGGTCTAGAATGAGTGGTTATAAACAAGAAGATTTTCAAAGTTTCCTCAATAGAAGGCCCTGTAAAACATGAGATCCCTGAGACAGGGCTACATTTGGTAGTCCTAGGTCTTATGGTTAGTAACTAGAAGATTGATAAAGTTTTCACTATATAAGCCCATGTAAAACTTGTGACCCCTGGGGTGGGGCCAAACTTGACCCTATGGCTACAATTTGGGCCCACTTGGTAGAGGTCCAATAGATAAAGCTACATGCAAAATTTGGTAGCCCAAGGCCTTATAATTAGGTACAATAAGATTTTTAAAGTTTTCCCTATATGCTGTAAGCCTATGTGAAACTTGTGATCCCCTGGGCGGGACCAAATTTCACCCGAGGGCTAACTTAGTAGAGGCCCACTAGATAAAACTACATGCAAAATTTGGTAGCCCTAGGTCTTATGGCTTGGTACAGGAAGATTTCTAAAATTTTCACTACATAAACCCATATGAAAATTGTGACCTCAAGGGCGAGGCCAAATTTGACCCCAGGGCTATACTTTGAGCACTGTTGGTAGATGCTAACTAGATAAAGCTTCATGCAAAATTTGGCAGCCCTAGGCCTTATGGCTTGGTATAGGAAAGTTTCTAAAATTTTCACTATATAAGCCTATGTGAAACTTGGCCTGGGGCGGGGCCAATTTTGACCCCAGGGCTATAATTTGAGGAAAACTTGGTAGAGGTCTACTAGATAAAGCTACATGCCAAATTTGGTAGCCCTAGGCCTTGTGGATTCTGACAAGAAGAATTTAAATTATTTTCAATATTTTTCAGTTTTGTTGCCATGGCAACCAGAGTTTTTGAAGGAATCAAATTCTTTCAAGATATTCTAAAGAGGACCATGGCAGGATCATTTCTGTGAAGTTTCATCAAAGTTGGATGGGTAGTTTCAGAGACGAAGATGTTTAAAATAAAAGTTAATGCACACACGCATGCATGCACGCACGCATGCACTGACGCACAAAGGGCCATGACATAAACCCACTGGCCAAAGGCTAGTGGAGCTAATAATAATAAAACTTTGAAATCTTCGTGCTAAAAAAGAGTGTCTACACTGGTCATTTTACCGAACCTATCATTTGCCGGGACCTCCGTCAATCAAACACAGTATGATGGTATATTTGGAACTCAGAGATGATTGAAATTCCTCATTTCAGAATGCTTTCCTTTCATAGTAATCAAATTTGGGAATCTAGGGAAAAAAAGAAAAAGCAATCTTAAATCTTGACCATAAGGCCCTATGTTTAATTTTCATTTTCTTCTCCAACCGAGGCCAGCCTTTTATGTTTATAAACTGTGTAATCCTGATATTATTTTTTCATTACCACTTATTCTTCGCAGACAATGACATACCTGAAATGTCCATTAAATGTTGTGTTACTGTAATTACTCCATACAAATAATATCATTATCCTAATTAAGAAGAACTCAACCATTAATTGAACATTCTTTAAGCTATCTTTTGTCATTTGGTCCAAATGGCTCACAAAGCCCATAACAGAGTTTGCTCGTATTAAAAACTCTCACTGCCACAATACTATCAAATAAATACTCTGTTCAGGGATCGTATATATATGTATATATAAGATCCCTGCCCAGCTGCACGATGAAAAATTCGGCTGTGCTGAATTTATAAGGGTTTCTGTAAATGACAGACTTGGTAAAATGGACGTATATAGCTACATTTTCATTTTGAATGTGTGTCATGGATATATATTTTCTTAACTTTTTTTTAAGATACTTTTGACCATCATAAGCTTGTCACTGATTATGATTATTCTAGTGGAGAAAAACATCGGTCGAACACAGTTACAGACTGGTCAAGGTGTAATAAACATTATACTGCATAATCTCTTTTTAAAATGGCGAAGTATAGGTAGGGAAAACTGTACGGACATACCCGTACTTGGGGTAACTGCCTTTGAATAAAGCTATTTAAAAACATTTGGATCACACACCAACACAAAATTATGACAAATTGACTTATTAAAGAATTAAAGCAATTTAATTATGGAAACTCGAGTCTAACAAGTACTCGGAAAAAAATCGGGTGTCGAAATGAAAAAAAAAAATTCTACCAGGGGTCGAAAGGACCAAAAAGTGCTGAAATGACTGGGTGTCGAAATGACCGGGTGTCGAAATGACTGTTATTCGCACACATGCAAATTTTGTGATCTATTGTACTTAGGAGACGAGCCATCTCTCTAATGAACTGCGACTGCAACAAGGGTTACAAGCAAGTGAAAACACCACGAAATCACGTCCGATCCGATTTTCAGTCCATTTGGAATTCAGGTGAGTTTTACTCTCTGGAATATCCGAGGCAAACAAGGTCAAAATTCAAATTTGGTGCAGGAAAGATGATCAGTGCCTCCACTTTCGTATCTAGACCTGTTGTCGCAATTTGTTTTTGAATTTATTCCCAATAGCTATTCACACCATACCTCGATTTCTTGCCACTCATTCAGGCAGATTGATAACTGACTTTGGCGTCAGTGTAAACAAATATGTCATGTGATTTGGACGAGAGGAGATTATAAGTCACGTGATCAGATTTAAAATCATATGATCAAGTGGTTTCACATTTGACAAGATGGCGGGAAGGACTATGTCACGTCGACCTATACGGACATTGATAAGAGCTGTTTTATTTACTTTGTTGCCGTTCATACTAGATTCGTGTCATTGTCTCGAATGTTTGTCACAATCAGGAAAACCTGTTGATTGGTAAGCCAAGTTTTGTTTGATTATTTTAGAACGGGACACGCATCAGGAATTGCATTGTTAGATTAGATCTTGAATGCAGTCATTTTGATCAGACAAGTATCATGAGTGACAAAATAATTTCATTCATTGTCAGGCCTTGTTTCCATGTTTTTTAGAAGTCCTTTTTCATATATTTTGTTTTAAAATCCATTGTCATTTTAAATCTTTTAAATTATCCATAAAAAACAGGTGACAAGTAAAGTTAGATTGAGGTAAGACTAAGTAAGAGGGAACATTTTCCGAATATGGGAAGTTACTTAAAACAGGAAGAAAAATCAGACTAAATAGAAAAGTCGATTTACCCGTACTATCATGTGAAGTTAGTTTTGACGTTCGCTCTTTAATTTTTTACCATTCAATTCCATGTGTTTAGTCTTAACCTAACGGCAAAATTTTTGGACTCGACCAAATTGAAAGCATTTGCAAGCGACAGATGGAATGTAGCTCAAATTCAATTCCATGTGTTTACTCTTAAACTAATGGCAAAATTTTCGGACTCGACCAAATTGAAAGCATTTGCAAGTTACAGATGGAATGTAGCTCAAATGATAACTACTGTCTTTGACTGGGTAGTAAACATTGTGGGAAAAGGAGAAAATGCTGGTTACCAGCATTTTCTTCTTTTCTCACTATGTTTTCAAAAGCCACCTCTGTTTGGATCATTAAAATCCAATATTGTGTGGTAAAGGGTATAGGACCCTGAAGAAGAGGGCTTTTGAAAACATTGTTTGAAAGGGACAAAATGTTGGTAACCAGCATTTTCTCCTCCTCCCACAATGTTTTCTTATATTATCTAACATTTAAACTCTTTATCATAAGACAAAGATTTAGACTTGTCCAATTCCAAAGCATTTGCAGACGACAAACATTGCTCATATTGTGAAAGTTATCATTGATAAACTAGAAAAACCAGCATTTTTTGCTTTTTCCCACAATGTTTTTTAAAGTCTTCTTTCTCAAGGTTATTAAAAGTTGGTATTGTATACATGGTAAAGGGGTTAGGATAAATTCCATTACTTGAGCCACATTTGATTTATCCTCTGTAAATGCTTTCAATTTTGACAAGTCTGAAATTTTGTCATTTGGTAAAGTTTTAACTGTACAGTCTTGTTACTGACATTACTCGTCACCTTACACAACAACAAAATTTTAGACTTGTCCAAAGTCAGGGCAGTTACAAATGGCAAATAAAATGTGTCTCAGATGATGGAAATTTTATTTATGAGAAGGGTAGAAAACTCTATGGGAAAGGAAACAGTTGTTTTCTTTTTCCACAATGTTTTCAAAGACTGTTTTGCCCAGGGTCATCAAAACTCAAGATTGTTTGGTAAAAGCTTAGACAAAATTTTGTATTGTTCCAAAATTAGAAGCATATGACAAGTTAAATGTGGATCAAATAATGGGATTTATTTAACCAGTATTTTCTACTTTTCCCATCATGTTTTCTAAAGCCTTTTTCCTGTTGGTCATTAAATCATGGGATTTTAAACCTGTCCAAATTGAAATAATTTGCAGACAGCAAATTGGATGTGTCTTTAAGGCAAAGATGTTTCTTTCAAATGGCAAAAACTGTGTGGAAAATGGAGAAAATACTGGAAACCAGATTTTTTTTTGTTTTCCACCATTGTTCCAGAGAGCCTCTTTCTTTTTGGTCATCAAACATGGCACTGTAAAGTGTGCAATATCATTTAAGTTGCACCAGTTGCATGACAATTTCGGCCACTGCTTCAAAATTATGAAAGTGAAAAAATTTTCATTCAAATGAAAATTGAACTATTGTGCAAACATTTTTAAAGTTTTAGAGTTCAATTCAAATGTGTATGTAAAATATCTACAGGACAAAAAGAGAATGGGAAACTACATGTATTTGTGAATTACACTGCATTTTTCCCATTACATACAATATATAAAGTTTGAGGAAAGAGATAAATTTATCCCACAAGACCACCCAGAAAGTGTTAAAGAAAAGTATTCTTCACCTGAAAATATCAAATTTGCTTTAACTCTTTATCAAACAACAAAATTTTGGACTGGTCCAAATTGAAAGCATTTGCAGAAGACAAAATTAATGTGACTCAAAAATTGAAATTTCGGGAAGGGTAGAAACATTGTGGGAAAAGGAGAAAATGCTGGTTACCAGCATTTTCTCCTTTTCTCACGTTTTCAAAAGGTTTCTTTCTCAGAGTTGTGAAAACCCGGGATCGTTTGGTTAAGAGTTAAATTATTGCCATTCTGTTAGTAATAAAATTTGAAAATAGCAGATGACTTATTTTTCTAATGTGTTTTTAAAATTTGCCAATATTGAAGTATTTTCTGTGTAACATATTTGGCTGTTAACACTGTACCAAACAACAAAATCTTTGACTGGTCCGAATTGAAAGTATTTGCAGACAACAAAATAAACATGACTAAAAAATTGAAACTTGACTTTGGAAGAGTAGAAAACATTGTGGGAAAAGGAGAAAATGCTGGTTACCAGCATTTTCTTTTTTTCCTTCAGTGTTTTCAGAAGGCTTCTTCCTCGGGGTCGTTAAAACCAGGGATTGTTTGGAAAAGGCAAGGTTCCCGCTGGGCTTCGCATTTGGCGCCATTTATGATAAATTTTAAATGTGGTACAAGAAAACACCGATTGGCGAAAATGATTGGCGCCGGTATTTTTCATATCGGGGTGCCGTACAGTTTGATACTGGTCACATTTACAGCAATGCATGGATGCATGACAGCCAATCCATCGATTTAAGTTGAAATAAATCAGTTGGAATAGTCTACGGCATCAGCATAATCCAAATTACACTTACACCTGACTATCCGAATATACATACACTTCCGGTAACATTACGAACTGTCGGCTAGACAAAATTTGTCAATTAACTTAGGAAAAATTTAAGAAAGTGAAAGCATCGAAGACCAGTGACCCATATAAATCTTGAATGTTACTAAATGTCCAAATGAATCATGATCGCAGTTAAAATCAGTAAATTTCGTATTAATACAGCAGGTTTCGAAAATGGCGACCTTATTGCAGTCGGCTCTGACCAGAACCTGGATGGTAATGTTGTCGTCGTCCTCGGAATAGTCTGTATCGTTTTTCCTCCATTAATCGCCCACCTTTCGGAAAATTTGTTTGGTTTTTAACATTTTATCTTCTGTATGTTTCAAATTGTAAATAGTCCCCTCTTGAAAATAGTGTTACAGATGAAGAAACTGCTCTAAAGGAGTAATTTCTACTTTTGTAACAATGTTTTCACATACTGACTTTGTTGTTGTTTGGTTTGTACTATTAAACTTCTATTTGTTTCCAAAAGGTATCTTTAGAGAACTTTGTTAAAAAGGAGATATTGCTATCAATGACATTTTTTTACTTTTGTCACAGTGGTTTTACAGACATTATTGATAGATCTACCTAAACTTAATAGATGTTAATTTTTTGTTGTTAACAAAAATAATTTTTGAACTATTTTCATGCAATAAACAAAGATATGGGATATTTAATCTGATAAAAACTTTTTGTTTATTTGATTGCTCTTGACACAACCACAAGATAATAAATTATTGAACAATTTTTCATTATGCCGGACCCCCTGCACTTTCATTTTAAAATTGGCACCAACTGGCTCCAATCATTTCCATCTGACGCACACTTTTCTCATTTGGCGAAAGTGATGGCGCAAGGAAAAAAATAGCAGAGGGAACCCTGAAAAGGGTTAAGTAATTGATGTGTACCCAGAAAATCAACAATATTAAGAATTCATTAAAGTATCAAAGGATAAATGATTAACACTTTAATAATTTTATATTATAATATCACTCTGAAGATGACATATGCAGTGATCATACCATTTTACATATTTTTTGTAAATGCATAACGTAAGTCACAAAAAAGAGTGAAATGAGAAAAATAGATTTCAGTGTCTTGAAAATTAAAACTTTACAAGATAGTGAAAATACAAGATACTTCTTTCCAAATTGAAAAATTATCCGTTGTTGGGATTTCTAAACGTAACATCAAACTTTTTGCATGGTAAGACAACTTTTCAAGGTACTGTTAGATTTTCTAATATAAGTCACTTATTTTTTGGGACAAACTTTAATCTGCTATGAACAAAAAAAAAATTGACATAACTTGCTTACATTCTTTTTTCCTTACTAGTCTGGACCCTGCTTTGCCTTAACTCTTTACCAGACGACAGAATTTAAGACAGGTCCAAATTGAAAGCATTTGCAGACGACCAAATAAATGTGACTCAAAAATTGAAATTTGCTTTGGGAAGGGTACAAAACATTGTTGGAAAAGGAGAAAATGCTGGTTACCAGCATTTTCTCCTTTTCCTACAATGTTTTCAAAAGGTTTCTTTCCCAGGGGTGTTAAAAGTCTGCATTGTGTGGTAAAGGGTTAAATAAAGTATTTTCTTGACACTCTTTCAGACTTGTACATGTATCTTTGTAACACACAGTCTGATACATCAGATGCTTTGTTTGTGACATAGTTTAGGCATGATTGTCAAATGGTAATTCAATATTTTCCTCCTATACGTTTCTGTATCAGTATACATTGTAATTATATGTTGTGATACATACAAGAGACTATAACCTGGAGTGGGTATCACTTTGGGATTTTTCATTGGCCCACACATTCGGCGCAAGTACTGGTGTAGTTCCCAGGAAGCAGAATCAAGAGAGTTTAGTATAAGTTGTAAGAACTTGTTTCTGAATTGATAAACTAAATATGTTTAAACTAAACTAAGAGACTATAATATTAATTTGTTCTATGAAGTGAAACATAGGAAGAGCCAGAATGGGCTTAACCCTTTACCACACAATTCTTAATTTTAACGACCCTGAGGAAGAAGCCTTTTGTAAACATTGTGGGAAAAAGAGAAAATGATAGTTACCAGCATTTTCTCCTTTTTCCACAATGTTTTCTACCCAATCAGAGAAAAATCCCATCATTTTAGCTACATTGAAATTGTCTTCTACAATAATTGCTGTCAATTTGGATGGGTCTTAAATTTTGATGTGTTTTAAAGGGTTAAATAAGTAAAGTTATTCTGTTATGTGTCTGTGATGTGAGAATCAATGATTGGCTCAACTTAACTGAGGCCTATCAAAAAAATATCTGTGTTTAGGGTTTCCCGACCCTTTCTAGAAAATGCTTTTTACACTACGATTGAAAAAAATAAAATCTGTCAGGTGTGATTTCGGTACACGGTCCAAGTAAAAAGTCTCTGGAGAAAAAAAAAAAATGCCTACCAACAGCATCTTGGATCGAAACCCTAAACACAGATATTTTTTTGCTAGGCCTGATTTTGAACAAACAAATGAAACTGACCACAAGTTTGCCTGACTATTTCTGTGAACTCTTTACCACATGGCAAACTTTCAAACTGATACAAATTGGAAGCAGTTACAAACTACAAATTTAAGGTCTACGACCCCTAACTCATCGGTAAATATTGTGTACACATCGACGTTTTTGTAAAGGCTATTTGGCCAATCCCGGCAGCTTCCGTCTTTTAATAATTAGAGATAGGGTCTGTAGATTCACTAACTCATCTGTAAATATTGTGTAACATCGACTTTTTTGTACAGGCTATTAATTGACCAATCTCGGCAGCTTCCGTCCTTGAATATGAGAGTTAGGGGCCGTAGACCTTACTGTGACTCAAATTGTGGGATTCACTTTTGAAAACATTGTGGGAAAAGGAGAAAATACATGTTACCTGGAGAAATGAGCCTGGAGATAAGTGCTTTTGAAAGGTTACCTGCATCTTCTTCTTTTCTCACACTTTCTACCCTTTAAGTCTTAACCAAATGACAAAATTTTGGACTCGACCAAATTCAAAGTATTTGCAGGTGACAAAATAAATGTAGCTCAAATGATGATTTTTGTCTTTGATAGGGTAGAAAACATGAGGGGAAAAGGAGAAAATGCTGATGACCAGCATTTTCTCCTTTTCCCACAATGTTTTCAAAAGGCCTCCTCCTCAAGGTCCTTAAAATACGGGACTGTGTGGTAAAGAGTTGAAAAATCATTCTTCCTCAGCGTTGTTCAATCAGGATTTTGTGGCATTTTCTCCTATTCATAGTACATTGAGAAGTCTCATAATTATCATTTAATTGATACAACAACTATTTGATATCACAACTATTTGCTCCAACAACTATTGGTGCAACAACTACTTGTTCAATTATAAAGCTTTAATCCAAAGCTTATTTTATTAATAAAGAAGCATCATGTTGTTTAGCAACTGCTAAGCAACAAGATCTTCCATTTAAACCACTGCCTGTTTAAATGAACATTACAATACACAATGAACTTTAAATATTTAACTCTAAACAGGGCTTATATACAAACCCTGATTAAAAGTATGACCCAACTAAAAACGACATGAGCAATGAAAGGAAATAAACAACATGGAAACAACATGCAAACCAAAAAACAAGCACACACATAAAACAAAAAGAAATGACTATTTGAAACATATTCATATAAAGGGAGGGTGGGTGGGATTTTTTTTTTTATTTCAACTGTTTAAGACTTCTCTCCCATGTAGACTTTTCGAACTGTGAGATGCCGCGGGAAAGTGAACCTTTATAAATGACATATTTTCAGCCAATCAGAATGATTTGCATAATGAGCATCTCACAACTTAGCAACTATATTCATATAGGACCGGGCTAAATGTTTTGCGTTTTCATAATTAATAATTTTTTCAGCAAAAATTTTCCAATGTTTTTAGACTACCCGTTCAAAGAGTTTAACTGCAATTGTTTAGAATTTGGACTTGTCTAACATTTTTGTTCTTATGTCAAAGAGTTAAACATTCCAATAAATAGTTTATGCAGATGACAATCAAATTGTGAAACCAGAAATGTAGAAACTATCGTTGAAAAAATGGGAAAAATGCTGTTTACTAGCAATTTCTCATTTTCCTGAAAGGGGTCCTGAGTTGCTCAGTGGTAAAGTGTTGGACTCGTGACCTGGAGGTCCAGGGTTTGAGCTTTATTGGATCCACTCGGTTTTTCGAGGGGTGTCCTTTGGCAAGACACTTCAGAGCCCTAACCTAGTAAATGTACTGGAAAGACCCAGGAAAACATGAATAATTGAGCTGTCGCTGTGATATGACTGACATAACGATGAAAGCGGCGTAAAACATTCAATCAATCAGTCAATCATTTCCCACAATGTTTTCCAAAACTTTTTTCTTCTTAGTCATCTCAGGCTATAAAATTTTAAACTCATCTATTGTAAAGTTATTTGCAGGCGACAAAGGACATGTTGCTTGTATGATGAGATTTTTCATTAAAAGAAAACATTAAGGGTAGAAAATGAAAATGAAAAAATGCCGTCGTTTTCTCCATTTCCCACAATGTTTTCAAAAGCCTTCCACCCCTTGGATCCGGAAAACTGAAGATCGTATTGTAAAAGTTCAGACCTAAGATGTGACAACTTTTCACCTTTTGGAAGTGAGTAATGGCTGATGGGACCATGCAGATTGTGCTTATTGTTTGTTTACACAGGAGAAAAATGTGGACTTTTCCAAAATTTAAAGCATTTTCAAACAAAAATTTGACTCAAATAGTGGAATTTGCCATGGATGAGAATGCTGGTTTCCAGCATTTCTATTTTTTTTTCACTGTTTTCAAACGGCTCCTTTCTCAGGGTCATTAAAACTCAGGGTTTGTGAGGTAAAGGATTAATACAACATAAAGATTAAATAAGCAAGTGCTTCTTTTCCTACAGCAATTGTCAAAATAATCCAGCAGGGATAATTTTCAATTTCTATCAATTTTTATTTGCTTTAACTTACATTTATGTACAGACAGTTTTTGTGGATTCGAATATGATCCTTTTTTTGCCATTGATTTCGTATAGGATTGGGCATGGGTATTTTGACGATGTATCAAATTGAAACCAAGCTCATTTTTTTTTACAAGGAAGAATATGATGGAAAGGAGGAAAAAAAAGTGAAAGTAGCAAAACAGGACAATAATTTCACTTGTGCTTGATGTCATGCAGAGAGTTTATTGTTTCTTTCTTAAAATCACAGTAGTGCCAAAAGTAAACAATGGGGCGTTAAAATGCATCTGAATTTAATTGATACCATTTAAAATTAATTGTGAAGATGACAATTTGTTATCGTACAGTCATTCCAAGTGTTAATCGCTGGCAGGAAAACAAATTTCAAAACCAGATAAAAAGTAAACAAAATAATAATGTGAGATAGCAACTTTTGCCCAAGTTTTAGCTCACCTGAGCACAAAGTGCTCAAGGCGAGCTTTTGTGATTGTGCTTTGTCCAGCATCCAGCGTCCATTGTCCATCATGTGGTCGTCAACAATTACCCTGTGTGCACACTAGAGGTCACTTTTTCAGTCAGATACTCATGAAACTTGGTCAGAATGTCTTGATAAAATCTCAGGTAAGTTGGTAATTGGGTCATGCCTGGCAAAAAAGTAGGTCACTGGGCCAAATCTTAGGAAAACCTTCTGGGCACTTTATAGGCCACATTTTTAGCCTGATACTCTTAAACTTGGTCAGAATATTTCTCTTGATGATATCTTGGACAAGTTGAAATGGGTCATGTCAAGTCAAAAAGTAGGTCACTGAGCCTAATCTTAGAAAAACCTTGCGAGCACTCTAAAGGCCACATTTTCAGCCTGATACAGTGTGTCCACGTTCAGGGAAAAGGAATATTTTTTCATGGTCAGGGAATTGTCAGGGAATTTTGAAATTTGTCAGGGAATTTTGGAATTTGTCAGGGAATTTTGGAATTTAAGCAAAAGTCAGGGAAAAGTCAGGGAATTTTGAAGTGAATGTTTGCTATGGTTTCTTGTTTGCTTTATACATGTATAACACTTCATCTTCGGTCGCATTTATTTATTCTTTTACTGACTGTACTCACCAAATGCTTATGACTCATACTCGCAAAACATGACCATTGGGCATATAAAAATCCGGAATTTTTTATGTCGTATTTTATTACTTTGCTTCATTTCACCAGGTAGTTCCATGTTTAAAGCTACTGAATTTTGAATTTCACTAGCCTTGAACTTATTTTTAGGAATTTTCATTTATGTTTATGTATATACATGCATTATCAACTCTGCATGATTTTAAGAACTACCATTGCGCAGAATAGATGCCGCTTTCCAAACTTAATCAGCTTTTGACAATTTTGAATGTTTTTGTCATAATTTTGATAAAATTTGATGTTGACTGGTATATAATATGTGTATGTTACCAAGAAAAATATGCACTATGCTGGGCTTGAAAAATATATTTCTATGAAAATGTTGCAGTATATGCTTGAAAACTATTCTATTCTTTTTCATAAAATATGTCATAGGTGAAATCATTTTCAAGAATCCTATGCTTTCATACAGTAAACATGTTTACTCATTGTAGCCAAAACTTTTTTGTCCTCGAATGAATACTTAAAATTATATTGGAACTTTTCCCAGTGTCCCGTTTATTACTAGTGATTGTCCCGTCTATTAGAGTGTCTATAAAAACCTAAATGAATGCTAATTAAACGCAGTTTACCCGAATTTATGAGGAAATCCAACAGAGTCAACAACCAAAAACCATTTCGACATACAGCTATGAAGAGTGAACAAGGATCATATTTGTTGACTTTAATTCTTTGTCCCGTTTATTACACTTAGAGTGTTAATGTTATGAACACTTATAAAAATCTTTAAATGGGTAACTTTTCAAAAGATCATCTTGAACTGTGAAAATTCAACCCAGTTTCTTTGTTGGTTCTAATAGGATCATCATTGGATCCAGTGACATCTTTTTTCTGCATCTCTTTATCATTTCACAGCTTCACCTATTTCCACTGCTGAAATATCATGTTTTCACCACTGTCGGACAACTTATAGTAAATCTTTGAAGTTAATCTGCATTATCTTTGTACATTTCGATTATAATTGGCGAAGGAATATCGATCCTAGAGTATATGTAATACGTATTTAATAAAAAAGAAATACACCACTTAAATTCACCATAGACACTCCCTCTACCCAGCAAACATCGACAGAGGTCTGATTTATGATCATCATTTTTAAGAACTAAAGAACAAAAATTAAATAAATACATTCTTGGTATCAATTTAAAAAAGGCATGTTTGGCAAAGGGGGGTTTCATGCATCTCTGCGATGTGTTAAATCAATTAAGTCATGATATTGTAATGGATCCATAAAATCCATTTTGTCAAATCATGAGGCAGAGTGATACTTGACTCTGTAGAAAGTTTGCAAAAAAGCAAATCGTTTCCACACTGGTCAGCCTGTGCCAACTGCGCAGACTGACATGGGTCGATACTTTTTGCAAATGCATCTAACCCCTTTTCACAGAGCATGGCTAAAATATAAATTACAACAGAATAATATGCAATATGCAGTCAACAAGACCCTTTCAGAAAGACATCATAGTTTCCTACACATAACCTCGGAATCAGGATAATTACGTCATGACCAGACACAACATTCACTGTAATCAAAGGGATTTTAACAACCGAAATAGAACCCAAGGTAAATAATGTTGAATTACATGATTTTGCTATCATGATTTTGACATGATTGATGTCAGGGGCTCGTTGATTACGACTCGTTGATTACTGTTTACAAGTGTGAACCAGCTTTTTCGCTATATTTTGAAAAGGTCGAGTGTACTGGCCAACAGAATCACTTTGCACATATTCCGCACGTCAATTCTGGTCTTGAATATGCATTCATTTACATATCAGAGTTAGATGCACAAATTTTATTCGGAATCTTTGACAAGACTCGTTGATTACTACATAATTATTTCGGTTTCACTTCAGTGAATTCTTTGTCTTTTCCCCATCTTATGAAGTGCAGTGTGTTTAAAAACTGGTAATGGTGTTAAATACAAGTCTTTAAGGGAGCCATCTGTTATATCAAATGGAATAAAATTGGATTCTTCTACCGATTCTGGGGGACTTATTGAGATTGTCCTGTTGATTACAGAGAACTGGCGTCTCGTTATCATTTTAGCGTTCCTCATATTATGTTAGATTTTTTGTTAAATGTAGCAAGGCTTCCATCAAAACTTTGCGTAAAAAGGTTGTTTACCATGAAACACTTGTTTTAATTGGTGGCATTAGTCTACATCAATAATGATTATTTCTTGGCGACATGACAATTTTAGTGACCAACCTACACATAATATGTATATGGGTGTTGATTGGACGGCATCAGGAAGGGCAAGATACATCTGAATTTTGTCTTTGCATGTTATAGTTGGTAATTTCGCTTACCATAATCCCGTGGAGGTCATGAATCTTTTTTTTTTTTTCATTAAAAATATGGTGACATTGAATGGTCAAATAAATTGAGAATGAGTCTTACTGATTATTCAGTCAACATTTCCAACTTATATAATTTTGGTATCAGATGCACTGCTCAATACTTTAGATAATGTTAAGATAACCTCCTGTACAATATATACATGTATGTTTCAATATGTGGCAACTAAAAACATTCTGATTTGTTTGTATTAGTTAACTTTCATTTTATCTTTTATATGATTGACCAGTTATTTTATGATTTGTAGCTTTGTTTAACTCTGTGGATAAGGACATTGTGGATTAGCATGCCAAAGTGGACAAAATATAAGCTGACCTAATATGATTGATATCTCTCCATAAGTCTGCACTTCAAAATGAAATTCTGAAAATGAAAAAGAAAAATAGAAAACAAAATGAAAGAAAAATAATTGAAAAGAAAACTGAAAATACAAAAAGTAGTCCATTGACAATTATTGGTAGTAAAAAAGGTGGTAAGGTTTGTCTGTAGGGGAGGAGGCCAACAGATTTCCCTGTATAATGACATATATATAATTTCATGCAGTCATCCAGCAGTATAAATACCGGTAGTCTGAATATGTATGTAGGGAAAGAAAAATACAAAAATTCAAAGAAAAACAAAGAAAAAAAGAAAATTAGAAATATATGTATAAAGAAAGTACAACTACAGTTGGTATAGTAAAAGATGGAAAGGGTTGGCTGTAGGGTAGAAGGTCAACAGATGTCAGAAATTTACATGCAAAATATAAAAACATTAGTCAGGGAAATGTGATTTTAGTCAGGGAAAAGTCAGGGAAATTTGCTTTACTCAAATTGTGGACACACTGTGATAATCATGAAAGTAAGTCAGAGTGTTTGACTTGATGATATTTTGGACAAGTCTGAAATTGGGTCATGTTGGGTCAAAAAGTAGGTCACTGGGCCAAATCTTAGAAAAAAACCTGTGTGCACTCTAGAGGCCACATTTTCAGCCTGATACTCTTGAAACTAGGTCAGAGTGTTTGTCTTGATGATATCTCAGACAAGTTTGAAATTGGGTTCATGTTGGGTCAAAAAGTAGGCCACTTGGCCCTGTTGTTTGATTGCTCAACATGTAAAACCTCTTTTCTCAACGGAAAATTTATAAACAGTTTCTTTATTCATACTTTTGTGAAAACATGTCAGGGTTTGGGAACAAAGTCAACTGCAATCTTCGTTATCCTTCGTTTACAATGGTATGTTGAATCATCAGTTTTTTTCAGCACGCTCCAATGATCCAAGCATCCCCATTACCCTAAAGAAGGCTCACAGGGCTCATAGATGTTTCTGATATGATCTATACATAACAAACAAATAACAGGATATGAATTTTCTATAATAACTATAACAATTAATGAAAAAGTACCAGCTCGACTTACCGTGTGAACACATCTTTTAACACCAAGTGACATATAGTCACTGTACAGAATCCTAAGTCACATACAATGCATACTTCTGGTCCTACGCTGTGGCAAGGCACCATTTCACAAAAAAAAAACCGAACTTTTTTTGCTCAAATCCGAAAGCAGACTCATTTTCAACTCAAGCTGAGTTTCCTTATTTGAGATGCATTTCACAAACATTAACAGAACTAAATTATGTTCTCAAATCTTGAGTTGACACACAGACTTAACTCATCCAAAGTGCTGACTTGAGTCTGGAATGTTGAGTTAACTCAGGACTTGAACACATTGCATAAGCCTGTAAATGTTAGTAAAATGAATCTCAATTGACCAACTCATATTAACTCTGTTGTAGTTGACGTTGGGTGGCCTCACGACTAGATGCCCGGCTAGCTCAGTTGGTAGAGCTGGGGTACTATTGTCCCGGGGATTGAGGGTTCGAGTCCCACGTCAGGCACACTTTTCTCCCTTGATTTACTTCAACTCTTTACCAAATGACAAAATTTTAGCCTTATCCAATTTGGAAGCATTTGCAGACGACAAATGTGAATCAAAAATTGAAATTTTTTAATGGAAGTGTAGAAAACATTGTGGGAAATGGAGAAAATGCTGGTTACCAGCATTTTCTCCTTTTCCCACAATGTTTCCAAAAGGCTTCTTTCTCAGGGTTGTCAAAAGTCGGGGTTGTGTGGTAAAGGATTAAGTCAGAAAATAAGTCTGTCAGCAGATTTGAGCAAAATAAGAGACTAAAGTTTTTTTGTAAAACCAGGCCCAGGTTTTCAAAAGCCTTCAACTTAAGGATGAAATAACATGGAATCATTTGGTGTATGGTTAACCCGTTCCCAAACAACAAATTCTAGACTCATCCAAATTTAAAATATCTGCCGACAACAAATTCATAAGTGGTACAAAATCAATGAGCTTAAGTGCTATGGTAGGGTAAAAAACATCGTGGAAAAAGGAGACAATCTTGGTTATCAGCATTTTCTCCTATTCTCACGATGTTTTCAAAAGTCCTTTCTGTCAGGATCGTGAGAACTCAGGATTGTTTGGTGAATGGTTATATTGAAGTCCTCTATGAAGTTTTTTTAGCTCACCTAAGCACAACATGCTCAAGGGGAGCTTTTAGGATCAACCGGCTTTCGTCGTCCATCGTCAACAATTCTTTAAACATCTCCTCCTAAACCGCTTGGCCAATTTGGACCAAACTTGGCTGGAATGTTCCTTGGGAGGTGGTCTTTAAAAACTGTTCACAGAAATTGATTCCATCAAAAACTCTGGTTGCCATAGCAACCAAATGGAATTTTCTAAGAAATTCTTTAAAAATCTTCTCCGACGAAAGCACTGGTCAGATTTTGAAATAGTTTCACAGAAATGTTCCTTGGGTGACCCTTTTCAAAAATTGTTCGCGAAATTTTGATCCATTGAAAAACATGGCCCGGGGGGGGGGAATTTGCACTTGTGCGGTGTCAACAATTCTTTAAACATCTTCTCCTCCTAAACCGCTTGGCCAATTTGGACCAAACTTGGTTGGAATTTTCCTTGGGAGGTCCTCTTTAAAAATTGTTCACAGAATTTGATTCCATCAAAAACTCTGGTTGCCATGGCAACCAAATGGAATTTTCTAAGAAATTCTTTAAAAATCTTCTCCTCTGAAACCGCTGGTCAGATTTTGAAATAATTTCACAGAAATGTTTTTTGAGTGACCCTTTCCAAAATTTGTTCGCGAAATTTTGATCTGGGGAAAAACATGGCTGTGGTGGAGGGGGGGGAGGCTTTTTGCACTGTATGGACTAAAAGAAATTCTTTTAAATTCTTCTTCTCTTAAACCACTCGTCAGATTTTGAAATAATTTCACAGAAATGTTCCTTGGGTGCCCCTTTTGAAAAAAATGTTCACGAAATTTTGATCCGTCAAGAAACATGGCTGTGATGCTGGGGAGCTATTTGCACTATACTGACATGAAGAATTTCTTAAAAAAATTCTTCTTCTCTGAAACTATTTGTCACATTCTGAAATAATTTCACATGAATGACTGTTTTCAAAGAAATCATCAAGGTATTGCCCTGTTGTTGTCGTCTGTGTTGTTGTCATTGTGCAAAATATTTGACATGTTGTTTTATCTCGGCTTCCACTCAACACATGTATTTGAAACTTGGAATAATTGTTCACTACTGAAAGAGCAACCCATACAACAAGGGCAGGTAACTCTAAAATCATTTTGTCCAAATTATGCCCCTTTTTCGACTTAGAATTTAAACTTACTATCCAGCACCCAACAGCCAATTGTTGGCACTTGTTCGACTTAATATTTTAAGCCACTATCGGGCATGTGCTCTTGTTCTAGAAATGGTCCTTGGGTGACTTATCCCAAAATTTATTTGCAGAAATCTGATTTGTCAAAAACATGGCTGTGGTGATGATTGTAGGGGTGGTGACAGATTTTGAAATGATTTTTACTGGTGGGTGACCTTTTCAAAATTGCTTGGCAAAATAATGATTTTCATTCCAAAATATCAATACTTAAAAAAAAAAAACTGGTTATGGTTCTCTCAAAAATTCAGGTGAGCGATCCAGGGCCATCTTGGCCCTCTTGTTTAACAATTAAATTTCTTATTTTAGGTTTATCATCTATAAACTGCCACGTCACATACTTCAAGATGATGCCTTCTTTTACATGGATGCTGATAAGCCTTCCTGGCAGTTGTCACCAACAACACTGAATGCTACCACAGGACATGCTGTTTATTACACATTAGAGCAAATTTATTCTACTGCACCAAAGGTTTTCATCTTATGTCTTTGTTAACTTTTTTACATCCGATTTTAACCATTTTCTTTACATTCCCATGGTCTGAAGGGCACTTCTTAGACATTGTGGGAAAAGAAGAAAATGCTGCTTAACTTTGGGAAGGACAGGAGAAAAACTTATTTGTCAAACTGAAGGTATGAGGACTAAGCAAAAAGTTATGGAATTTTGTTGATAAAAACTAAAGTACTAGTACTATGACACTCAGATTTTCATGTGTTTAAGATCCATTCATGACAGACATAACTAAAATCTTTCAGACATACTGATCCAAAAAGTAGTTGCTATAACTCCTTTTACAATGATCGTAACAGCTACCCAGAGCACGCCATGATGTTAATGTCATTTAACTAATGTTGTTTAATGCTCTCTGTTGGTGCTCTCTGTGGGATCATTTTCAGTACTCTTCATTGTTCTTAAACCACACATGTCTCTGCTGATTTTTTCAATTGTGGTTTTACCCCAGCTCTTTTAATAAATAAAACCTTTCAGATGGACCATATTCTAATTTTACACAGATTTTATCACTGCATGTGTCTTCTACTTTCAAAACCACCATTTTTCACCTAATTTTCCTTTGAAAGGTCTCACAAAAACTATCTTACTGAGCTTGTTTTTTGAAAGTGACAACAGAAATTTTGCACAGAATGTTAAATTGAGCCACTCATTATATTGATGCAATTTCAAGAGATTTTAATCAGAAAATTTTGAAATATGATTGTTTTAAAAGCATGCCAACAGTGACTTTATGGCATGCTCCCGGGTAGTAGACCTTGTGCTGATTTTTGGAAGAACATAAATAGATCAAAAGTTAACTCAGACAGGTGATTTTTTACCTGGAAATTGATATAAGACCATTATTACACAAGTGAAAATCTGAAAACAGTCGGACATCAAATTAAAAAGTTATGAAGAAATTTCACATATTTTTTGCTCAGCCCTTGTATATGTATTTGCAAATGGCATTTGTAGATGAAAAGCTAAATTTGGATCAAATGTTGGACATGAGTTTGATAGGGCCTTCAGCATTTCAGGAAAAGGACAAAATGCTGGTTACCAGCATTTTCTTCTTATCCCACAATTTTTTATAAAAGTCTAAATTTTCTGTAGGCTTGTTAGCCCTTCACCACACAATCTCGAGTTTTAACAGCTCTGGGGGAGAAACCTTTGAAAACACTGTGAGAAAGTGGGAAATGGTGGTAACCAGCATTTTCTCACAATGTTTTCTAGCCTTTGACAGGCAAGTCCTAACATTTGGGCCACATTACATTTGTCATGTGCCAATGCTTGTAATTTAGAGGACCTAAAATTTTGTCGTCTGATGAAGAGATAAACCATGAAAATGTTTGTTATAAACTAGAACTGTAGCAATGCATAGTCTGACAAATACCCCCCACCAGCACCTTGTCACTGAAGCAACACAATCAGCAAAAGGAAATGATTTTCAAAACAAAGATCACCAGTGACCTTGACCTTTGACTCTTGTGACCCATAAACTATAGGGCACCTCCTTGGGTCATGAGCAACACTTATGAAAAGTTCAGGGTCCTAGGCCAAGCAGCTATTCAGTCATTCCTGTTTTTAGCTCCACTGGCCGAAGGCCAGCGGGCTTATGTCATGGCCTGTTGTCCGTCGTGCGTCCGTCCGTCCGTCCGTCCGTCCGTCCGTGCGTCCGTCCGTCCGTGCGTTAACTTTTTTTTAAAACGTCTTCTTCTCTGAAACTACCCATCCAATTTTGATGAAACTTCACAGAAATGATCCTGCCATGGTCCTCTTCAGAATTTCTTAAAAGAATTTAATTCCTTCAAAAACTCTGGTTGCCATGGCAACAAAACTGAAAAATTTTTAAAATCTTTGAAAATCTTCTTGTCTGAAACCGTAAGGCCAAGGGCTACCAAATTTGGCATGTAGCTTTATCTAGTGGACCTCTACCAAGTTTCTTCAATTTATAGCCCTGGGGTCAAAATTGGCCCCGCCCCGGGGGTCACAAGTTTTACATGGGCTTATTTAGGGAGAACTTTAAAATTCCTCTTCTACCTAGCCATAGGGCCTAGAGCTACCAAATTTGGCATGTAGCTTTATCTAGTGGACCTCTGCCAAGATTGTTCAAATTATAGCCCTGGGGTCAAATTAGGCCCTGCCCCGGGGTAACAAGTTTTACATGGGCTTATATAACAAGTTTTACATGGGCTTATATAGGGAGAACTTTAAAATTCTTCTTTGACCTAGCCATGGGGCCTAGGGCTACCAAATTTTGCATGTGGCTTTATCTAGTGGGCCTCTACCAAGAGTGCCCAAACTATAGCCCTTGGGTCAAATTTGACCCCACCCCGGGGGTCACAAGTTTTACATGGGCTTATTTAGGGAAAACTTTAGAAATCTCCCTGTACCTAGCCGTAAGGCATAGGGCTACCAAATTTTGCATGTGGCTTTATCTAGTGGGTCTCTACCAAGAGTGCTTAAATTATAGCCCTGGGGTCAAAATTGGCCCTGCCCCGGGGGTCACAAGTTTTACATGGGCTTATGTAGAGAAAACTTAAGAAATCTCCCTGTACTAAATCATAAAGTGTAGGGCTACCAAATTTCGCATGTAGCTATATCTAAAGGCCCTTCACCAAGAGTGCGTAAATTATAGCCCTAGGGGGGAATTTGATTCACCCCGAGGGGTCAGAAGTTTTACATGGGCTTATATAGTGAAATCTTTAGAAATCTTCTTGTTACTAACCATATGAACTAGGGCTACCAATTTTAGTCCTGTTTCAGGGGTCTTATGTTCAAAACCAATTGGCCAAGTATTGTAATGTTTGGCATGTAGTGATTTTACGTATTAGCCAGTGGAGCGATACAGGGCCATCATGGCCCTCTTGTTTATGTACTTTTACCATTTTTTGTGTCCCTGCCAAATTACTGACCCCACAAGCACATGAGAGTAAAATAATCGGGTTATTTTCAATGCATGTGCCATATATTAGCCACATACAGAACTAAACATTCTCATGTTCGCTTAAATTTTTTTGAAAATTACCTTATGTATGAAAAAATAGCGCTTTTTTCTGTGTCGCCATGTTGGGAGACTGATTTTGAATCTTCACAGAAAGTAAACTGTTTGGTATTTCACAATCCTTCTTTGCTTAAGACATACTTATAATGTGCCCCTACAAATGTACTTATGACACACGAAGACACATGCAACAGAATTTGAAAATATCAGTGGTTTAGTAGTGTCACCAGAACGTCATTAACATCTGTTACTGCATTTTACCTCATGCTGGGATGGTCTAACTTGGATCTGTTTGTCTAAAGATTACTGTCGGAAGAGTCTTTTATGCTTGATATTGAGGATTTTAGAGCCTATGGATCACAAAAACCTCTGTAATTCAAAAAAAATGCATCGCTGATATCGAAGATAGCATTCAGACAAAAACTTGTTTAACCTCTGTTACCAAGGTTTTGCCAAAACCGTTATCAATTGACATCTGTTGAATGTGATGCTTAAAGGAGAATACTGAATACTAGATGAAACTATATGAATCATTCTCATAATAACCAGAAAAAGGGCCTTTTCTGATCCAAAACATATACTAATTTTAACATCCGTTACCTTTAACATCCTTAATTAAAATCAATACTTATCATTTGCTGTTTGTAGACATCACATTCTACCTGAAATACCCTGGTCTTAGATTATCCACTATCTAACTGACTCGCCAACCTAAAAGTACCGTAACAAAAGTCATTCCACCTTTGTAAGGGAGCACAGTTAAATGTTTAGTTTGAACGACAGATAGTATTAGAAGCAGGGCATGATGAAAATACCAGACCCTGTCCCCTCAGGAAAGTGAAATCGGATTTAAAAATGAGGCCTTAAAATGGTTGACAAGATTGAGAGTGAAGGCAAAGTGTAGCTTAAAGTGCAAGAAGGTTTAGTTCCAGTAATTTAGTTAGTTAACTTCCGTTACCAAGATCAGAAAATCTTGAAAACAGTATTAGAACATTTGGTCGATTGTGAAGCATTATACAAATATTGTGTACACTTGTTCTTCAAAGAAACCAATACGATTATAAATTATGTAGGTGTAATTACTTTAGCTTTCAGTATTTTTTTTCATTTTTTGTGGCTAAAATTTGCAAGACTTAGTTCTAAAATCTGGATTGATGTTTTCTAAGACATACATCTTTTATTTACCTCAAGTTGAGTAAAGTTAGCTCAGTTTTTAGTCATTTTAGTACTTTTTCATGTCAGTAATATAAGAAAATCAGATTTTTTCAACTTGTTGAATTTTCTTTTTAACATCCGTTACATTCTTATTGGCATTTAAATTTCAAAAAAAGAGATTCAAGGTCCAAATTACTAAAAGGAAATTACTCAGTGATACATTCATTGAAATAATTAAGTATGTTAGCCATTAAAATACCCAGCCAAAGTAAAAATATTTTAAACGAAAGTAATTCGAAATTTCAGAATCAATTTGAAGAAAAAGGTATAGCTACGATCTTGTGCCTTAATTTTCAATAAAACTCAAAACGATCCAAAAGGTCTGGCTTATTTCCTACCACATACTTATATCTTCAATAAAATGTGTTTATATAAGTTGTGTGAACAGTTTTCACACAATAGATGATACAAAACTTGAATTTTATGAATTAACATCCGTTACTCCAATATTTAGTCACTTGCTTAAAACATTTACAATAAGAAAACGGTTGATTCTCATGAAGTGTAACTTCAGAATTTCATTAGGCTGTGATAAGGTTTTGTTGTGGCATATTTTTTATCAAAATTCTAAGACATGCATTTTTCATGTTTTTGAAATTTGTGTAAGTACATAAAAAATAGGAATGACTGTATTGAGTTGAACCATGGAAATGATTTTCAAACAAAGTTCACATGTGACTTGGACATTGGACCCATGTGACTCAAAAACAAAAAGGCACCTCCTTGGGTCATCAGCAATGCTTGTATAAAGTTTCAGGGTCCTAAGTCAAACAGGTTTTGAGTTAGACCATGGAAAGAAAAAAGTGTACAGATTGACTGACGGATGGGCAAACAGCCAGCCAGATAAAGTAAAACCAATATATTTCCATCTGCTTTGTAAAAGACATGCTCTTCCCTCTCCTTTTTTGTCATTAAGATTTTTTATTTTGTGTATCTTTTTGTCTATCTTTCTACAAAAAAGTTGCCTTATGACTTCGGATATTAACTCTGTACAAGAGTACAAAAGCTTAGACTTTGTCCAAGTTGAATGCATTTTGCAGACAACGAAGTAAATATGGCTTAACTTGTGGCTTAACTTCTTTGCATGGGGGGAAGATGTTGTGAGAAAAGGAGAGACTGCTTTCCGGCAGTTTGTCTGTTTTCCCGCAATGGTTTTTAAAGTTTTCTTCTTTAACTCTTTACCACACAATCCTAACTTTTAACAAGCCTGAGAAAGACGCCTTGTGAAAATATTGTGGGAAAAGGAGAAAATGCTGGTAACCAGCATTTTCTCCTTTTCCCACACTATTTAGGCCACCTTTAATTTGTGCGTCTGCAAATGCTTTCATTTTGGACTGGTCTAAAATTTTGTTGTTTGGTAAAGGATTAACCTGTTATCACACAATCCCAAGTTTTAGTGACCCTGACACTGGGGTGGCTTTTGAAAACAATGTGGTAAAAGGAGAAATGCTGGTAACCAGCATTTTTCTCTTTTTCCACGATGTTTTCTATTCCTCCAAAGGCAAATTCAATCGTAAGAACCACATTCAATTTGTTGTCTGCAAATGCTCACAATGTGGCCAAGTCAAAAATTTTGTCATTTCGTCATGAGTTAAGGTCATTGAAAGATTGGATTGTTTGGTAAAAATGTATTACGGTACCCTTTATTCTCCACTTTTGTCAGTAAAGTTTGTAGACTGTTAGTTGCTATGTCTGTGTTTGTCTGGCTGTCTACAAATTACAGTCTTTTGACTTTGGAAAAAAAAAATTCTAGACGACAAAATTCTAGACTTGTCCAAATGGAAAACATTAATTATTTTGCTGACAGCAAATGAAATGTGAATGCAAGGATGTGATTTATCTTTGAAGAAGTAGAAAAATTATGGAGCAGGATAAAATGCTGCTTACCAGCTTTTATTCTTTTTTCTGCATTGATTCTCAAAACCTGTTCTTCAGGTTTTTTTCAATGAATGAATATATGGTGTTATATGGCACATCAACATCTAGGGTTATTTAGCCTGCAAATAAAAAGGCAATGAAGCAAAAAATAGCATGTAAGAATGTGAGTAATAAGTATATAATGAAAGATGTGTTGTGAAATGATACTGTAATGGAAATAAAATAGTTATACAGTGATAAGAGTAAAATAGTCTGAATAGGAAGAAAAAGCTTTAAAACAATATCACGGTTTTGTATAAAGTCCAATCTCCTTGAGGAAAGCAATGTTCCTGATTAGATTGACAACTTTCCAGGGTTGTTTAACCCTTATCCAACCGAAAAAAAAAAAGTTGACTATTACACAAAAATATTTTGATGAATATATGGGCGTTGGGCTGGGCTTATATGACCCAAACTACCGATAAATTAGGGGAGGTTGTAGAGCAAGATCAGACTGCACGTATGTGCAGGCTGATCTTGCTGTACAATCTCCGCAAAAGTCAACCATAGTGGCGAACGGCAGGATAAGTGTTAAAACCCAGATCTGTGTCATAAAGGGTTCACACTTAAGTCTTGTATTGGAGACAAATCAAGGAAGTCTACACTTTAAATAAGGACTAACCCTTTACCACACAGTCCAGAGTTTTAACGACCCTCATGTAGACAGCTTTTGAAAACATTGTGGAAAGAGGAGAAAATGCTGGCAACCTTTTTCCATAATGTTTCTAGCCTATCACAGACAAGTCTCTCCATTTGAGCAATATGTTATTATGTCATCTGCAAATGCTATCATATCGGATCAGTCTAAAATTTTGTCATTTAGTAAAGAGTCATGTATGGTCAAAGGTCATGGAGTTTGCAGTGCAAAGACCACTAGTTTACCCGACAAAATTTTTACACATGTCCATATTAAAAAGATCTGCATACTACAAACTGGATGTAGCTCAAATGATTTTCTTTGTCTCTAAAAATGTAACAATTATGGTGGGAAAATGAGAAAATGCTGGTTACCATCATTTTTGTCTTTTTCCCTCTATGCTGTAGAAAATGTACATACATCTGGAGAAGCAGAAAATGCTTGTTAACAGCATTTTCTCCTTTTCTCACAATGTTTCAGAAGCATCTTTTTGGTGTGGTAAAGGGTTAAATAAAAAAAGTAAAAGGCAATTATATGTGTCAATTTGACAGGTCATCGTCTTTATATGGGGACAGTGTGTTCGGAGGGAGTAATTATCCACTTTGAATGCACAATTTCGGGGTTTGATATTTCCCAACCTTCCTGAAGAACATTTGAAGTCTTAATCTAATGAATTTTTAAATATGTTCACAGAAATAAGTTCCCATGCTTTTCATATCCTTCCAAAAAGAATTTTATAAGTTGTACCCAAACCATAATTTATACAGTACCCCTTACATAGACATTCCAAAACGTGTCATTTTCTCGGAGGAACCAAATGCTAGTCTCGCTAGACGTAGGTCCAGGAAATGCATGCTTCACTTACGGTCACTAACTCTCCAAGTATTTTTAGGTGAGGTATTGTGATCGGTCGTTGTCCAACGTCCATCTGTCCATCTGTCCACAATTGCTTTAAACATCTTCTCCTCCTAAACCGCTGGGCCAATCTTGATGAAACTTGGCAGGGATATTCCTTGGGTGAGGCAGGGATGTTCCTTTGGTGAAGCTCAACCAAAGTTGTTCAAGACTTTGAATTCCACCCATAACTCTGGTTGCCATGGCAACAGAAAGGAAAAAAAATAGCAAAATCTTTGAAAATCTTCTTCTCTGAAACTAGAAGGTGTAGAGCTTTGATATTTGGTATGTAGCATCTGCTAGTGGACCTCTTCCAAGTTTGTTCATACGATGCCCCTGGGGTCAAAACTGGCCCCGCCCCAGGGGTCACAAGTTCGAACATAGGAACAAAGAAGGAAAGCTTTAAAATTCTTCTTCTCTGAAACTTGAAGGTGTAGAGCTTTGATATTTGGCATCTAGCATCTCCTAGTGGACCTTTACCAAGTTTGTTCATATGATGCCCCTGGGGTCAAAACTGGCCCTCCCCAGGGGCTCTCTAGTTCGAATATAGGAACAAAGAAGGAAAACTTTAAAAGTCTTCTTCTCTGAAACTTGAAGGCGTAGAGCTTTGATATTTGGTATGTAGCATCTCCTAGTGGACCTCTACCAAGTTGGTTCAAATGATGCCGCTGGGGTCAAAACTGGCCCCGCCCCGGGGGTCACAAGTTCTGACATAGGAACAAAGAAGGAAAACTTTAAAATTCTTCTTCTCTAAAACTGAAAGGTGTAGAGCTTTGATATTTGGTATGTAGCATCTCCTAGTGGACCTCTACCAAGTTTGTTCAAATGATGCCGCTGGGGTGAAAACTGGCCCCGCCCCAGGGGTCACAAGCTCAAACAAAGGAACAAAGAAGGAAAACTTTAAAATTCTTCTTTTCTAAAACTGGAAGGCTTTGTTATTTGGTATGTAGTGAACGTGCTCTAAGTTTGTTAGCCCACCTGAGCACGACGTGTTCAGTCAGTTCAAAAGTGGGTCAACTGAGATCATAAACTAGGCCACTAGGTCAACTTAAAGTAATACCTTGTGGCCGATCTAGAGGCCACATTAACTGCTCAAATGACCTGAAATTTTGTCAGAATGTTTGTCTTGATAAAATCTCGGATGAGTTTGGATTTGGATCACCTGGGGTCATAAACTAGGTCAAATTAAAGTAATACCTTGTGGGCACTCTAGAGGCCACTTTTTTGCTCACTTGACTTGAAAATTGGTCAGAATGTTTGTCTTGATAAAATTTCACATTAGTTCAAATTTGGGTCAACTGGGATCATAAACTAGGTCACTAGGTCAAATTAAAGAAATACCTTGTGGGCACTCTAGAGGCCACATTTATTGTTCAATTGATTTGAAAATTGGTTAAAAAGTTTGTCTTGATGAAATTCAGAATGAGTTTAAAATTGGGTCACCTTGGGTCATAATCTAGGTCACCAGGTCAAATTAAAGAAATACCTTTAGGGCACTCCGGAGGCTACATTTCTTGCTCAATTGACTTGAAAATTGGTCAGAATGTTTGTCTTGATAAAATATCAGATGCAGTTGAAATTGGGTCACCTGGGGTCATAAACTAGGTCACTTGGTCAAATTAAAGAAATACCTTGTGGGCACTCTAGAGGCCACATTTATTGCTCAAATGACCTGAAATTTGGTCAGTACGTTTGTCTTGATAAAATCTCAAATGGTTTTGGATTTGGGTCACCTGGGATCATAAACTAGGTCACTAGGTCAAATTAAAGAAATACCTTGTGGGCACTCTAGATGCCACATTTTTTGCTCAATTGACTTGAAAATTGGTCAGAATGTTTGTCTTGATAAAATTTCACATGAGTCCGAATTGGGGTCAACTGGGATCATAAACTAGGTTAGTAGGTCAAATTAAAGAAATACCTTGTGGGCACTCTAGAGGCAACATTTTTTGCACAATTGACTTAAACATTGGTCAGAATGCTTGTCTTGATAAAATTTCAAATGAGTCAGAAATTTGGTCAACTGGGATCATAAACTACATGTAGGTCACTAGGTCAAATTAAAGAATTACCTTGTGGGCACTCTAGAGGCCACATTTATTGTTCAATTGATTTGAAAATTGGTTAAAAAGCTTGTCTTGGTTAAATTTAGGATGAGTTCAAAATTGGGTCACCTGGGATCATAATCTAGGTCACTAGGTCAAATTAAAGAAATATCTTTAGGGCACTCCGGAGGCAACATTTTTTGCTCAATTGACTTAAACATTGGTCAGAATGCTTGTCTTGATAAAATCTCACATGAGTCTGAATTTTGGTCATCTGCGGTCTTAAACTAGGTCATTAGTTTAAATTAAAGAAATACCTTGTGGGCACTCTAGAGGCCACATTTATTGTTGAATTGATTTGAAAATCGATTAAAATGTTTGTCTTGATAGAATCTAGGATGAGTTTAAAATTGGGTTACCTGAGGTTATAATCTACGTCACTAGGTCAAATTAAAGAAATACATTTAGGGCACTCTAGAGGCCACATATCTTGCTCAATTGACTTGAAAATTGGTCAGAATGTTTGTCTTGATAAAATATCTGACGAGTTTGAAATTGGGTCACCTGGGATCATAAACTAGGTCACTTGGTCAAATTAAAGAAATACCTCGTGGGCACTCTAGAGGCCACATTTGTTGCTCAATTGACTTGAAAATTGGTCAGAATGTTTGTCTTGATAAAATCTCACATGAATCTTAATTTGGGTCATGTGGGGTCTTAAGGTAGGTCACTAGGTCAAATTAAAGAAATACCTTGTGGGCACTCTAGAGGCCACATTTATTGTTCAATTGATTTGAAAATTGGTTAAAATGTTTGTCTTGATGAAATATTGGGAGAGTTTGAAATTGGGTCACCTGGGGTCATAAACTAGGTCACTTGGTCAAATTTAAGAAATACCTTGTGAGCACTTGAAAGCTGTTCAGAATGTTTGTCTTGATATATTTTTTGATGAGTTCTAAATTGGGTCACGTGGGATGATAAATTAGGTCACCAGGTCAACTTACAGAAATTCCTTGTGGACGCTCTAGAAGCCACATTTTAAGCTCAATTGACCTGACAATTGGTCAGAAATTTAATTATGCACGTGGAGTGAATTTCGCCTATTGACTCAGATGAGCGATCCAGGGCCATTATGGCCCTCTTGTTTATTCTGATCACTCGAAGTCTTTGAGTACCTTGTAGAAAGTCTAAAGCACAAAATCTTTTTGATTTTTTATTTGTATTAGTGATGCTACGTGTATCTGAAAAATTAATGAACTTTTATGTGCCACTGGCATGCTTTAGCAGGGAGAACGCAGACAGAGGTTGCTAGACTGTTTGTTGTGCATCAAAATACTGTAAAATCTCTATGTAGATGCTACCAAAAGACATAAGGTGTTTCAGGCTACCCACGGAGCAGGTAACTCTGTGTGAGATTAGAACCTCAAGATATCCATATTCTCCCTCGGCATTTAACGCTTTACCAGACGACAAAGTTTTAGAATTGTCCAAAATGTGATTCAAAAATTGAAATTTGCTTATGGAAGAGTAGAAAACATTGTGGGAAGAGGAGTTAATGCTGGTTACCAGCATTTTCTCCTTTTCCCACAATGTTTTCAAAAGGCCTTTTCCTTAGGGTCATTAGAAGTTGGGATTGTGTGGTAAAGGGTTAAGGACACACTTTGAGACTGTGGTTTTCACTGCCCACAGCTTATTCAGTGACTTGTTCTAAGGCCAAACAGTGAACAAACTATTAGAAATCATCTGCAAGAGCATGGAATGTGCTCAAGACGTCTTGCCATACATCCTGTTACCTTGGCGCTATCATACAGCTCGTTATACATATTTTTGTCTGGAGCATAACTTCCAAAGTATATGAGCTATCAGCTTCAAACTTCATAATGCAGGTAGATCACATTGAGGAGAAGTGCAATGCCCAAGATCCATAACTCTGTCATCATTATTTTCAGAGTTATTGCCCTCTGTTACTTTAAATGTTGAATTTTTGTCCAGAGCATAACTTCCAAAGTATATGAGGTATCAACTTCAAACTTCATATGCAGCTAGATGACATTTTATCTTTGGAGTTACTGCCATTTGTTATTTTACATGTTGAATTTTTGCCCAGAGCATAACTTCCAAATTATAAAAGCTGTCAACTTACAATTGCATTTGCAGATAGACTGCATTTGGGCCAAGTGCAGTGCACAAGATCCACAACTGTTTCTTCACTGTTTTTGGAGTTATCTCCCTTGGTTAATTTAGAAATTGGATTTTTGTCTGGAGCATAACGTCCAAAGTATGAAAGCTTATGACTTCAAACTCCATATACAAAAAAATCATGTTAAGGACAAGTGCAGTGCACAAGATCCATAACTCTTTCCTCATTATTTCTTTGAGTTATTGCCTGTTGTTATTTTACAAATTGGATTCTTGTCCAGAGCAAAACTTTCAAAGTATATTAGCAATTGACTTTAAACTTTATTTTCAGATAGATTTTATCTAGGACATGTGCAGATCACAGGAACCATGACTCTGTCTTCACTATTTTTTGAGTTCTGCCCTTAGTTATTTTAGAAATTAGATTTTTGTCCTGACATAACTTCTTTAGTGTAAAAGCTGTTGACTTCAGACTTCATTTGCAAATAGATCATAATTATTGAAGACAAATGCAGTGCTCAAGATCCATAACTGTGTCTTCACTTTTTTTGAAGCCATTGTCATTAGTTACTTGACCAGTCAGATTTTTGTTCAGAGCATAAATTCCAAAGTATAAAAGCTATTGATTTCAAACTTAATATAAACAGAGTATTTTAAGGGCACATGCAGTGCACAAGATTTATAACTTTGGTCTTATTTATATTGGAATTATTACCCTTTGTTATTTACATATTTGGCTTTTGTACAGAGTGTAACTTTCAAGGTATGAAAGCTATTGACTTCAAACTTCATATACAGATAGATAACATTGAGGACAAGTGTGGTGCACATGATCTGTAACCCTGTCTTTAGTATTTTTTGAGTTATTGCTCTTTGTTATTTTACATTTTGGGTGTTTACACTAATCTGCATGTGTCGTTTAACCCATGTCTTTTGGAGGAGGGAGTGTAATTGTTTGTGGCGTAATAACTGTGACTCACAGAACCCTACTGTACATTGTCTATTGAAATTTATCGGAATTTTGTTATCACAGTAAAATAATATGTGCATTAGTTTTGCCGTTTTTTCAAGCATGTTGTTGGCATTTTATTTAAATCTCTAAGATGAAACATAATCCCTCTTGGCCTCCTGTGTCGCCAGATCTTTTGCTATGGAGAACGTGGGGGGCAAAATTGAAAGACGTATCTGACATCTTCATAATCAACTCTTAACAGTACTGGATCTCCAACGCGTCCTTCTTTGGATGTGGACTGCTATTCTACAGGCTACAATGACAAACTTAGTGCGATCTATGCAAAGTCAGTGCTTGGAAAGCATTACAATAAATGGTGGATGTACAACATACTGAGCGTCATCTCCCATGACCAGCTTTTGGTAGCACTCATGAATGTTATCTCAGTGGCAATTCTTCACAGTCATAATGTCTAATTATCAATGCTAGATAAAAATTTGAGGAAATGTCATAGATACGCCTTTCTAGTGAAGTTATGTAATGCACAGGAACTTCTTTCTGTTCCAGGCTTGATGGGCTAAACCAAATGGTCAAACTATTAGACCATTAAACCAACTTACAACCAGTAAACCATTAAATCGTCTTTTCATAGAGAAAACTGCAAACCTAAGCTCATCCTCATGTTAATAAATATGAGGACCTAATAGATAGAAACATGCTTTGGCAAAAGATGCATTTTACCAAGCAATTTATCACAAAGTTATCAATAAAATCCATATTGTCTTACAACTGGCTCAATCTTCAGGTAGAATGGTCATTGGATATGAAGAAAATTAAGCAACAGCAAAAAGTTTCAACCAGGTCATCCTGCTCGTACTGCCTGGGTCAAGTTAAGATATGTGATTGTTTGGTAAGGGTTAATTCTCTACCAAATGACTGATTCCAAACCCTTCCAAATGGAAAGCTTATGCAGACAACAAATTTGAAAGTGATGAACAGAAGTTACCAGTATTAGGTCCTTTTCTCAAAATGTTTTGAAAAGCTTTCTAATTCAGGGTTGTTAAAACTTGTGATTGTGTTGTATAGAGTTAAAGTATAGGGTAGGACTAAAAACTTAATAACTCTTCTTTAATTCTTGACTGACACCCATCAGAACTGTCACATCAAGACAATTCTGATGGTTACCAACAAGATCAGTTTTAGTGAAGAAATAGTGTGTTTTGACAACCTGATGATTCATACTTACTTTAACCTCAGACAGCACCTAACCCTTTACCACATAATCCTGGGTTTTTAACCACTCTCAGGAAAAAGGCTTTTGAAAACATAGTGGGAAAAGGAGAAAGTGCGACCAGCATTTCCTCCCCTTTCCAGAATGTTTTCTACACTGCCTAACATAGTTTCTTGCATTTGAACTATGATTAATATTTTGTCTGCAAGTACTTTAGATTTGAGAAAGTACAAAATTTTGTCGTTTGGTAAAGGGTTAATTTATTTTTCTGTTATTTCCAGGACAAGATTGACAGAAGGGATGCCGACATTCTGAAATGGAGAAGTTCAAGATTCATTTTAAATGGAAAGTATAAGGTGTGCGTTACTAGACGACAAATTTTAGACTCATCCAAATTGAAAGCATCTCCAGATGACAAATTTAATTGATGGGATTTGTTTTCAAAAGTTGTAAAAAAAACATTTTGGGATATGGAAAAATTGCATGTTGCTGTCATTTCCTTCTTTTCTAAGTTGAAACCTTTACCACACAATGCTGTTTTTTAACAACTCTGAGAAAGGAGCCTTTTGATAACATCATGGGAAAAGGAGGAAATGCTGGTAACTAGCATTTTTTCCCTTTCCCACAATGCTTTCTACCCTAGAAAAGACAAACTGCATCTTTTGAGCCACATTGAAAATATCATCTGCAAATGCTTTCAATTCGGACATTTTCGGCGATTTTTCGCCTCACACCTCAGATGTATGAGAAAAGTAGTCAGTGGCTTTGGAAAGAAACTTGCATCAGCACCGGTGTGAGAAAGCCAGGAAACACATGGGTGCGTCACTGACTGCCATGATATGACCTGAGCTGTTAAAATGGCTTTTAACTCCAATAACAAAAAAACTATTTGAACAAGTCTACATTTTTGTTATGTGGTAATTAAAAGGATCACAATATCTGATTGACTAAAACAGTTGGTTTAGCCTATTGGAACTTAAACATACTTTTTGAATTTAGATTTTTAAGGTCTCTCAGTTCCAAATAACACTAGGTCATTTGAAATGGGGTTTAACTATTGTCAGTGCATGTAGATATAAAGTGTTGAAATGACCTTATCTTTTTTATCTGAAATTCTTTCCGTGACATATACAAACTTTTACAGGTCAACAGAATACATGTATAAGCCAGTGTTGGAAACATATAGAAATAAACCTGTCCCAATGCACGAGCTGTCAGCATGTACACATGATCCAGGGCTCCAGATAAGAGGGAGTGATGGTATTCTAAATCCATTATTTCTCTTCCAGAACCTATGTTGTGGGTGCTCAATAGAATCGTCTTGATGAGGCGATTCTAATGAGTACCCATAACATAGGGTTTAGTGGGGAATAATTAATATTTTCAATTTTGAAATCAAAATTACTGTCTCTGGAGCTGTGATGATCTGTTTGTTAACCTTATAGCACACAATCAAATCCAGTGTTTTCAGTTTTGAAAAAGTGGGAAAGAGAGAAAATGCTGATGACCAGCAGTGCATTCAAATAACTCCAAATTCAACGCATTCAAATAACTCCAAATTCAATGCATTCACATAACTCCAAAACTTGGTTGTCTGGTAAAAATTTAACCCTAAAAGCACCTTTCACAGCTACAGTTGCCTTTGCGGCCAGTGTAGATCAAGATCAGGCTGCACATTTTGTGCAGCCTGATCTTGATCGACACAGTCCGCTTTAAAAAAACACAGTAGACAGAGAAGACAAAGGTGACCGTGAAATTACAATCATTTGGGTCTTATTTGTAGGTTGAAAATGTCTTAATAGGTTTATTCAGTGCTCTAAGGTGTAACAATGAAACTCCAGTTTATTTGCTGCATTGTAGTATTGGAGGAAGCTGTGGAAGTGAAATTAATGTCAATTACATGCACTTAACATCCCTGTACAACAGACTCTACTGATCTGTAAGCCTTTGTCAAACAGTCCTGAGTTTTACCCCTAATCCTGCTAAACAAATTATATTAAACTTACAAGGCGGGACGTATTATGGGATCACCCGGGGCGGGCGGACGGGCGGGCGGCGTCCCCATTCTTTGTCCGGAGCATATCTCCAAAACTATGCTAGCTACGGTTATGAAATTTCATAGGTGGATAGATCTCATCAAGGCAGAGTGCAGTGCACAGGAATCATAACTCTCGCTTGCTTAATTTTTGAGTTATTGCCCTTTGTTGTTTTTCATAGTTGAATTTTGTCCGGAGCATATCTCCAAAACTATACTAGCTACGGTTATGAAACTTCATGGGTGGATAGAACTCATCAAGGGGGAGTGCAGTGCACAGGAATAATAACTCTTGCTTCCTTAATTTTTGAGTTATTGCCCTTTGTTGTTTTTCATACTTGAATTTTGTCCGGAGCATATCTCCAAGACTATACTAGCTAAGGTTATGAAACTTCATGGGTGGATAGATCTTATCAGGGGGGAGTGCAGTGCACAGGAATCATAACTCTTGCTTACTTAATTTTTGAGTTATTTCCCTTTGTTTATATTCATACTTGAATTTTGTCCAAAGCATATCTCCAAAACTATGCTAGCTACGGTTATGAAACTTCATGGGTGGATAGATCTCATTAAGGGGGAGTGCAGTGCAAATGAATCATAACTCTTGCTTGCTTAATTTTTGAGTTATCATACGCCCGTCGAAGACAGGACGTATTATGGGATCACCCATGGCAGGCGGGCGGGCGGGTTGGCAGGTGGCATCCAGTTTTTGTCCGGAGCATAACTTTGTCATCTCTAGTCCGATTGACTTGAAACTTGGCATGTGTGTTTGTTGCAATAATACAGAGTGCAGTGCGAAAGAACCATAACTCTATCTTGTGCTGTCTTTGAGTTATTTCCCTTTGATCGTCATTTTTACAGCATTTTCTGCTTGTCCGGAGCATAACTTTGTCATCTCCAGTCCGATTGACTTGAAACTTGGCATGTGTGTTTGTTGCAATAATACGGAGTGCAGTGTGAAAGAACCATAACTCTACCTCGTGCTGTCTTTGAGTTATTTCCCTTTGATTGTCATTTTTACAGCATTTTCTCCTTGTCTGGAGCATAACTTTGTCATCTCCAGTCCGATTGACTTGAAACTTGGCATGTGTGTTTGTTGCAATAATACAGAGTGCAGTGCAAAAGAACCATAACTCTACCTCATGCTGTCTTTGAGTTATTTCCCTTTGATCGTCATTTTTACAGCATTTTCTGCTTGTCCGGAGCATAACTTTGTCATCTCCAGTCCGATTGACTTGAAACTTGGCATGTGTGTTTGTTGCAATAATACGGATTGCAGTGGAAAAGAACCATAACTTTACCTCGTGCTGTCTGAGTTATTTCCCTTTGATCGTCATTTTTACAGCATTTTCTGCTTGTCCGGAGCATAATTTTGTCATCTCCAGTCCAATTGACTTGAAACTTGGCATGTGTGTTAGTTGCAATAATACAGAGTGCAGTGCGAAAGAACCATAACTCTACCTCATGCTGTCTTTGAGTTATTTCCCTTTGATCGTCATTTTTTATAGCATTTTCTCCTTGTCTGGAGCATAACTTTGTAATCTCCAGTCTGATTGACTTGAAACTTGACATGTGTGTTTGTTGCAATAATACGGAGTGCAGTGCGAAAGAACCATAACTCTATCTCATGCTGTCTGAGTTATTTCCCTTTGATCGTCATTTTTATAGCATTTTCTGCTTGTCCAGAATATAACTTTGTCATCCCAAGTCAGAGTGACTTGAAACTTGGTATGCATGTTTGTTGCAATATTACGGAGTACAGTGCGCAAGAACAATAACTCTACCTAGTGCGGATTTTGAGTAATTCCACTTTGATCTTCATTTTTACAGTATTTCTTGCTTGTCTGGAACGGAACTTTGTCACCTCAAGTCAAATTGACTTGAGACTTGGTAAACATGTTTGTTGCATTACCTGCCCTTTACGATTATTATACCCCCTCGACAACTGGCGGTGGGACGGGCGTATCTTGCGACAATTTGCCGCTCTTGTTCAAACTTAGTTTTCAGAGGAAAAAAAAAATCTCCTTATCGGACAGTTTAGATCTAAGATCAGACTGCACATTCTGTGCAGTTTGATCTTGATCTACACTGTCCGCAAAAGGTCAGTGAGTAGCACTTATCAGCCTAAATGGCTAAAACAAGGTATGTGGCACACAAGTGTCTCACCAAGATGAAAAAATGAACTTTCATGCAGCATTTTGAAATGTTTGGTATCAAAAGTTCAATGTTTCGGCCATTCAAATCCATATTTGTTTCAATGAAGCAGCTTTTGCTAATACATTTTTATAGTGAATTTGAAGTATAGGTCACCTGTCTGTTACGGACACTACAGAAGACAATAACAACAATTTCTTCAAAACATTGTTATTTTATTGGTGTTTACTCAAAAACTTAAAAAATGTAAGGTAACCAAATTAATGAAAATGTAATGTGGTGGATTTCTTTTTCCAAATTAAAAAATATATAGCTATCTGCAAAGTGACTCTAAATGAAACAATATTCAACTCTAAACTTTTAGCCTTACACTGATATACCACCAATGTCAATGTTTAAAACACATTAGTTTGCTAGCATGAATGCTAGTCTCATACGCAAATAATTTAATATCAGTTGTTTTCCTGAATATTGGCAAGTTCTGATTGGCTGAAAAAAATTTTTCATAGCTCCATGAAAAAAAAATCATGTTATGCTGGAACTACTTTCGCTGAAGGTTATTCAGTGCGGGTCCTACACACTGCCATGTTCATTTACTTTTGTTTTATTGGTTAATTTTCAGTATTGGGGATCTGAAAACTGCTTCCCTATTGTATTCTTTCGCCATACAAATATGAG
Organism: Hippopus hippopus; assembly: GCA_946811185.2. NCBI lineage: Eukaryota > Metazoa > Mollusca > Bivalvia > Cardiida > Cardiidae > Hippopus > Hippopus hippopus. The sequence continues at coordinate 61,212,043 of OX328098.1, read as the reverse complement.
TGGAAGGGGCTTTAGAAACTCCAACGTTAGATTTAAAAATAAAGAAAATGAATGCAGTTTGAATTATTTCCGTGGGTGTATGTTGTCTGTAATATTAAATTATAAGGAATGAAGAAAATTTTTATTTTTTCATGGAGGTATGAAAAAAAAAACCTAATCACACTAAGCGGTTTCATACAAAAGTGTGATTAGGTTTTTTTTTTTCATACCTCCATGAAAAAATAAAAATTCTCTTCATTCCTTAAATAACTTCTAACTGTTTGAAATGAGCTAGATATTCTCTTATCTTCCAAAATAACGTAACTTTGTAAAGTTATGGACAGTACGCTAGAATACTGTCTGTATTATGTTCTTTCTTACATACTACTTAAAACTAACATGTTTGTGTGTTTTCATGAGATTGGCTTTTATTCTATCTATTTCACATGTTTTAAACTGAAAGTGACCTCTTTCATTTAGAAGTCTAGGGTTTTCTTATCTTGAAATGATGCTGTCTTTGAGCTCTTGAGACATATCTGGCTTTTCAGACCATGTTTATAAATTGCCAGATTTCTTCATATATTTAAGACTGCACTCATCTTCATAAGTGTGTGTGACTTCTGCTACATAAACACAGATGGGTCCTTGCTTTGGTTTCAATCCCACTGCCACGAAATCACCAGGCTTGTAATTAGTAGCTTCTAACCGTGGAGATGATGATGCTGTATTTTCTTTCACTTTCCTCTTCTTTGTTGCCAATTTTTGGGTTTCTTGTTTCCTTTTTAACTCTTTACCAAACGACAAAATTTTAGACAGGTCCAAATTGAAAGCACTTGCAGATGACAAAATAAACGTAACTCAAAAATTGAAATTTGTTTCCAGCAGGGTAGAAAACATTGTGGGAAAAGGAGAAAATGCTGGTTACCAGCATTTTCTCCTTTTCCCACAATGTTTTCAAAAGGCTTCTATCTCAGGGTCGTAAAAACCAGGGATTGTTTGGTAAAGGGTTAAAGGAGTTCTTTTCTGGTTCTTAATCTGAGGTTGTTTTGTACTGTTTTTCTGTCTGATTCTAACACTCTGATCATCTTTCGATTGACCAACAACGTCAAGGTTTCTTCTCTCCAAGCTGCTGACAATATCAGAATTCTCATATTCTAAATCTTGTCCTTGTATACAAGCGTCACAGTAGCAGCAAAGATTTCGTATACACAGCTCATAGTCTTTACCTATGGACTTGACAGCATGCAGTTTTCTTGTTCCTTTTAGTGTTTTAACATTACTTTCTGGTCTGTTTCTATTCACGTTTTCAACGAATACAAATTCTCTTCTTGACACTGTGTTTCTGTCATTATCTGCTGTTTCAATTTGAAGGTTATCTTGGCAAAAATTGAAAACATCCCCAGCATTGCCATCAACTTTCTTGTTGCTTATTACAGCACGGTAGCATGCATTTTTAGCTCACCTGAGCACAAAGTGCTCAGGATGAGCTATTGTGATCACTCACCGTCCATCGGCGTCCGTCTGTTCACATTTCTTTGTTTACACTCTAGCATCTACAATTTTTAACCAATCAGCACCAAACTTGGTCAAGACATATATGACCATAAGATCTCGGATGAGTTCGATAATGGGTTTAATCGGACCAGAACAACTGGAGTTATTTGCCCTTGAATTAGAAAAATTGCTATATTTGACTTTGTTTACACTCTAGCATCTACAAATATCAACCAATCAGCACCAAACTTGGTCAAAATATATATGACCATAAGATCTCGGATAAGTTCGATTATGGGTTTAATCGGACCAGAACAACTGGAGTTATTTGCCCTTGAATTAGAAAAATTGCTATATTTGACTTTGTTTACACTCTAGCATCTACAATTATTCACCAATCAGCACCAATCTTGGTCAAAATATATATGACCATAAGATCTCAGATGAGTTCGATAATACATGGATCCGTGGAAATCGATATTTGACCAATCAGGTCATCCCATTTATTTTACCCGATGTGCAGCCTTAGTATCTGCTATTTCGGAGTGCACTGCGAAAGAACCATAACTCTATTTCATGCTGTCTGAGTTATTTCCCTTTGATCGTCATTTTTACAGCATTTAGTGCTTGTCCGGAATATAACTTTGTCATCTCAAGTCAGAACGACTTCAAACTTGGTATGCATGTTTGTTGCAATATTACAGAGTACAGTGCACAAGAACAATAACTCTACCTAGCGCGGATTTTGAGTAATTCCACTTTGATCTTCATTTTTACAGTATTTCTTGCTTGTCCGGAATGGAACTTGGTCACCTCAAGTCAAATTGATTTGAGACTTGGTAAACATGTTTGTTGCATTACCTGCCCTTTACGATTATTATACCCCCTTGACAACTGGCGGTGGGACGGGCGTATCTTGCGACAATTTGCCGCTCTTGTTAATTTCTATTTTGAATTTGGCTGAAATCAAAATATGTGTAAACATTGAACAATAATAGAGGTCATACTATGTAATGGTACTTTGTGACTGGAATTAGCCAATGAGCACATTTTGCCCTAAAGCTCCATATGAAAGTAATTTATATACTTTCTTCATGTATGGAATGACAAATGACCACATTTATAAACCTTGCAGCAATTGTTGCATCTAATTCAAGCACACAGCGTGTGGGCTAAGAGAACACTTTAAATAATGTGTACTCTGTAGTGTCTGTAACATTATCAGCTAGTACAATTCTGTTCATTCAAAACTAAATTACTGTAAGTCAACAGGCATTTTTTTCATTAATAATCTTTACAAATAGCCTGTCCCCTGTTAAGTGAATTACTATTTCTACCTTTAATAAAATAAGTGAGACATAAGAGGCATGCACCATGTGTGAAATATACAAAATTATACTTCAAGTGTAACAGGTCTTCTCAGCTTGGACATACCTATGTCAATTTCATTAGATTTTATGCTTGGCAACAATTATTCAACAAGGCAGACATCAGAAATTGAAAGGAATTGAGTTTTGTGTGTACAGTATCCAGGCACACTTGACAGCATACAAAACATTATGGACTCTACATGTTTTAATGTACAATTACATAAACAACAAACACCTACCTCTGCCATCACTGGGATTTAAAATGTTTTTGTCTGTTGCTCAGGACTGCTACACTTAGTTTGACATGTTACAGCATCAGGTTGAATGTTTTTTTCCTGGAACTTTTGGCTGATTTAGTGAACTGGCAAAATCTTTTTCTGATGCAATGTTACATCATACTATTGTTGCATCAGACAAGCTTTTCTAGTATTTTCAAACAGTAATGAAGTGGTGTAATATTGCATAATATAAACGTTTGCTTTGAAATCATTGAACAAGCTGTTTTGATCAAGGTGAAATGAAATATCATTTTTATTGACTGTGTAGTGTCCGTAACATTAAAACTGCAGAAAAATCTAACCTCAAGATATAACAAATCAATCAAATTTTAGCTTTTGAACATGTTCATTCCAAGCAATTATACTGAGGAGTTAAACAATTCCAGTGTAAATAGACATTAAGTTACTTCACCTATGTTACGGACACTACAGAAAAATAAGCTTTCAAATTTTCACGTATAAATGTAAAATTGTAATATGTACTATTGACATTTTGCCACAGTGTTTCCATATTTTGAAACATTAGTCAAATGTGAGTTATTTCATGCATCAGCTATCTGGCAAACGATTTGTTATCAGTGCATTACATATCCATAACAAAGCATACCTTTTGTGATTTTGAGAAAAAGGCATTGTTGCCTATCTGATGCATATAGCCATAACTACCTTATAATAAGGTCGATTTTAACAGTTCACATACCAAAACGTACTTTAGACAGTTCTCTGTAGGCACAGATCATTTTAAATTGTCATTAAGGTGTTAAAAGTTAAATATTTTAAGCTTGAAAATAGAATTTTTTGAAGTGAGACAGTATAACACACAAAAATGGCCATTTCTTGGCCATATTTGATGTGATATTTCTAAAACGGAGTAACATTTTCACATGAAATTTGGGGCACTTCAAGATTGGCCATATGTACAAACACTGAATATAAGAAACATATTCTGTAGGTCTCCAGTTACTTTCAATCTAGATATAACATTGTTTGATTTTTAAAGGGACAAATACCATGTTTTATCCAAAAGGTTAACAACCTGATGAAGAAGGCCTTTGAAAACATTTTGGGAAAAGGAGTAATTTGTTGGTAGGCATTGTTTTATTCTTTTTCCCATAATCTTATCAAAAGCCTTCTTATAGACAAATCCCATCGTTTGGGCCACATCAAGTTTGTTGTCCGTACGTTAGGTGTGTCTTGAATTATGGGATCTGTCTTTGAATGGTTAGAAAACATGCGGGGAGGAGAAAATACTGGTCACCAGCATTTTCTTTTTTTCCCATAAAGTTTAAAATCCCTAATACTTGGGTGTGTGAGAATAAGAGATTGTTTGATGACTGGTTTAAATAACATTGAACAGTGTAGATCTAAGATTCTTACCAGTTCACTGGATCTTTGCTCGAGTTGATTTGCCTTATCTATTTCAAAAACCTAGATGAGACTTGATTTTAAACTATGTGATACTAAAATTTATTTGAGCTGTTATTTCCCTCTTATATTACAACAACCAATGAAATTTTACATGTACATATTAATGACCAATGAAATTAGTGTTATACTATCACATAAGCACAATAAAACTGTAGAGCCCAGTAGCTAATTCAGTTATGTATGTAACTTAAAACAGAAGTTTGAATCCCCAGCTCAGCCAATTTCTGTCCAAACATTGATGATAGTTCTTGCGACAGGATTCAATCCTCTCTTTTCTCTAATCATTGTTTTGACAATTGTGATGTGGGAAAGCAGCCAGTGGCTTTCTTTTGGAAAGAATATTGTGCAAAAAAATGGTAGAAGGAGCTCCAGGAAAGCATGACATTTGTATAGTTGCACTGGCTGATTCAGTATAACTAAAATAATGTTAAAAACTGCATTAAAGACTATACAAATAAGATATCTCAATCCATGTAGGACTCTGTAGTGTACCAAATATGTTTTTTAGAGCAAGGCTAGAATCCTGAATATCAATATTTGCAAGGAAGAGTGGTCTCCCGTGTATGCAAGCTATCATCTGAAAATGAAACACTATCTTTACCAAGATATTTTGGTTTCTCCTTGCAAAAGTAGTTATTAACCTTCAGGCTGCTAAACATGACTCAATGACATTTTGCGGCCAGTGTAGATCAAGATCAGACTGCCCAGAACATGCAGTCTGATTCTGGATCTACATTGTCCAATAAGGAGATATCTTTCTCCCAAAAGTATACCTTTAAAAAAGCAAAATTTGGTTTTTTACTGTCGGCTTGAAAATTTCATACAAGTTATTTAGCAGGATAAGGGATAAAATAGCTCACATATTTGATGTATACCGGTAAGTCAATACATATGAAATAAAGAGGTCATTTAACATGCTTGGCTACAATACTGAATTCTGTTTGATTCATTCACAGATGATTGTCTGTTTGTACGTTGTTTAATGTCATTTTTAACATTATTTCAGTTTAGTGCAGCAGCCAGTGTACCTGTCGATGATTTCCTAGAGTTGCATGTACTGGTACTTTGCACAATATTCTTCCCTAGCCACTGGCTGCTTTCCAACAGAACCATTGTTGAAATATTGATCAGCAGTGAGAGAAGAATGAATCTTGTTGCAATGACTATCATCAATCCTTAGAAATGACCTGGCAGAGCTGGGGATTCGAACCAGAGACCACCTGGTCTAGAGTCCTGTACACTACCCACTACTCTACAGGGCACAGTATAAAATGTAGAACCAGGCTCCAAAACATGCCAGCTCTTTACCAAACATGCCTGTGTTGTTCAATAACCCAGAAGGAGATGGGCCTTTAAAAGCATTGTGGAAACCAGCATTTTCTTCTTTTCCCACAGTGTTTTCTTTTTTATCCTTTAAAAGACTATTACTAAATTTTAAGTTGCATAATTGTCAGGGAAAAGTTTCATTTTGGACAGGTCTATAATTTTTTCATCTGGTAAAGCATTAAAAACTCTTATATTATTCTTTCTTTTTCCAGCCAAATGTAAAGGCCAGCTCAGACATATTATATGCTATGTACAATGATGAAACACCAGAAAAACGTACACAGTCCTCCAAAAGATCAGGTTATGAATATCAAGCGACTGGTCACACTAAAGGTATTGTGAGGATTTCAAGATGTTAACACTGTACTCTATAATCTGTTTTCAGAAATAATGAAAAGCAATTACAGATGACACAGAGGACAAAAATTTAAAAGAAATGAAAAATGGTTTTACAACAGAACAGGAAACACTGAAGGAAAATGAGCAGTTGCTTGTGAAAGTAATTGCATCTGCAATGCTTTCCAAAGCTTTTATCAGCAGGGACATAAAATGTCTTATACTTGGCTCCTACATTATTGCCAATCTAATGCTGCCCTTTAATATACAAATAAACAGAACAACTTACAATCAAGTAATCCTTTGCAATGTTTCAATCAGTTATTGTAACACAGAGTAAAGAACACACCATGTTTAAATTCAACTGTGTCAAATTTCTGTATACAGGAACATAGAAATGAGGTGTTAAAATCCATGATAATTTAGAATCCTCAATAATAAGTATACTTGTGCATTAACCTTTTACCAGGATGTTCAGTGTTTTTAAATCCTGTGGTAGAAAGCTTTTAAAAACATTGAGGAAAAAGAACAAAAATTCTGGTAATCACTATTACCCTTTTCTCTCAATATTTTCAATTATTTCTACGTTGTTTCAGTTGAAACAAATTAAATTTGTTGTCTGCAGATGCTTTGTTTTATTTGACATGACTAAAATTTTGTCGTCTGGTTAACCCTTTACCAGAAGATAAAATTTAAGCCTTGTCCAAATTGAAAGCATTTGCAGACGACAATTTTAGTGGGGCTCAAATGGTGCAATTTTTCTTTGGTAGGGTAGAAAACGTTATTTTTACCAGCATTTTCTCCTTTTCCCACAATGTTTTCAAAAGGGTCGTTAAAAGTCGGCATTTTGTGGTAACGGGTTAAAAGTCAACGACTCAATGATTAGAGTGAGCAGCACAATTATAGATTTTTTGCTGAGCATTAGTCTCATGGTTGGTAGCATATAGATCTTTAGAACAGTGGGATGATGTTAGAATCCCCAGCTGTGCCAATTCTATAGTGATGGTGGCAGGATTCATTTCTCTCTCACCACTGATCACTGTTTTAAACATAGCTGTTATGTGGGAAAGTTGTGGGTGGCTTGGGAAGAATATTGTGAAATGTACTGGTAACGGATACTCCAGGAAAGCATGAATAGGCAGTGCTTTCATGAAGCAGACATAGACACTGTGTCCTGAAAAATCCCCAAAATATCAAAAAAAAATAAAGATTGGATGTTTTTGGTACGTCAAGAATTTTACAGATACATCCGCAAATTCATTCATAGGTGCACAGGCTGCCATGATATATCTAAAATACCGGTAATGTTGAAAACAGCATTAAATGGCATAAAATCAAACAGCCATAGTTTTATAGCTTTTTCTGTTAGGGTCCATCAAAATAAGATTTCTAGCTTTTTCAGTCATTAGCTCCACTGGCCGAAGGCCAGCGAGCTATTGTCATGGCGTTGTGTCCGTCATGCGTCCGTCCGTCCGTCTGTCCGTCCGTTCGTTCGTCCGTTCGTCCGTGCGTGCGTCCGTAAACTTTTTCTTTAAAAAACTTCTCCTCAGAAACTATTGACTGGATTTTTACCAAATTTCACAGGAATGTTCCTTTGGTGGTCCTCTTTCAAATTCCTTCAAATAATTGTGTTCTATGAAGAATTCTGGTTGCCATGGCAACCAAAGTAAAAAACCTTTAAAAATCTTCTCCTCCCAAACCGCTATTTGGATAGCATTATTATTTTGCAGGCATGTTCCTTAGATACAGGTTTACAGAATTCCTTAAAAAAAAAAAAAAGATCTGTCAAAAAACATGGCTTTTATGGGAGACTCATTTTCCTTTTATGGTATAAAGTAAAATCTTTGAAAAATTTCTTCTCTAAAACTATTCATTGGATTTCATTGTTGTTTTGCAGGTAAGTTCCTATGGTGGTTGTCTACCAAATTGTTTCTTCAGTGAGCTAAAATGCAGGACTGAATGATAATTGTTAAAAACTTCCTTTCGCCATTATAGAAATATCAGGCCTGTGGAGTGATACAGGCGCTCAAGCGCCTCTAGTTGTTATTTAAGATCAAATTGTCAAGAACTTGCTGTGTGAACTTAGTTTTACACTGTGTTATTAGGATGCTATCCAGACCAGTAGAATAGCCACAGCATTGTAAAAAAATTTTGGACTGGTCCAAATTGGAAGTATTTGCAGATGACAAAAAGAATGTGGCAAAAATGATGGGGTTTGTATGAGAAATGATAGAAAACATTGTTTTCACATAATATTTTCAAAAGCCATTTTTCCCTAAGGTTGTTAAAACTTGGGATTGTGTGGTAAAGAGTTAATGTCTTTTTCTATTGTTGGATTGTCAAATGGTCAAACCTATCCTTTAGAAAGATAATTCTGTGTCAGCAGAAAACTTTTTTAGGGAAATTATTATTAACCCTTTACCACACAATCCTGACTTTTAACGCCCCTGAAAAAGAGGGCTCTCGAAAAGATTGCTAGAAAAAGTAGAAAATGCAGATAAGTAGCATTTTCTCCTTTTTTCACAATATTTTTAACCCTTTAAAAGATTACTCTCATTATTTAAGCTACACTAAATCTATCCTGTGTTTTTACGACACTGAGGAAGAGGCCTTTTAAAAACATTGGGGGGAAAAAGGAGAAAATGCTGGTAACCAGCATTTTTGTCTTTCTCCCACAATGTTTTCTAACTGGTGAAAAAAGTTAAATTCATTTGAATGAATTTAGAATTTGTGGCCTTTAGATGCTCTCAATTTGGAAGACTCTAAAATATGTCGTTTTGGAAAGGGTTAAGCAAAGTTCTAGATAAGAGAAAGATTTTATGAAATGTAGTATAATGTTTGATACATGTACAGTCTTCACAGAAATCTTTTTATGGGTCATTTTGCCTCAGTTCCAATGTGCACATATTTAGAAATAAGTAATACCTTTGCCAGATAATCTTAAGTTTTAACGACTCGGAAAGATATGCTTTTTTAAAGCGTAGAAAAGGAGAAAATGCTGGTAACTAGCATTTTATGCTTTTCCCACAATGTTTTTTGCCCTTTCAGAGACAAATTTTATTATTATGTGCTTCATCTTTGACTTTTCGTCTGTAAATACTATCAAATCAGATTTAACTCTGTACAAGGAAACAAAACTTAGACTCATCTATATTGAAAGCATTTGCAGACAACATAAATTTTGTTGAAATAATGTTAAAAACAGCGTGATACAAACAAACATTCCTGTGTTTCATAGACTCTGAGGAAAATGGCTTTTTAAAACAACTGCAGAAAAGAAGTAAATACTGGTTAGCAGCAATTCTGCCTTACCCAAATATTTTCTACCCTTTGAAAGAAAACTCCCACAATTTGATATTTATTTCTTGTCTTAAAGTGCTTCCAAAATAGGCAAGTCAAAACTTACCTTTTTTGGTTAAGACTTGACTCTCAACAACACTATAATATTGTAGACTAGTCCAAATTTAAATGTGATTCAAACACTGAAATTTGTTTTTGGAAGGATAGAAATCATTGTGGAAAAAGGAGAAAAACCTGGTTACCAGCATTTTCTCCTTTTTCCACAACTTTTTAAAAAGTTTTCTTTGTAAGGTTCATAAAATCTCCAGATTGTGATACAGGAATAATGATTTGTTTTACTTTGATTTCAAGGGATCATTGGATTTGATGCTAGAACTGGATTCTGGTTGATTCAGAGTACACCAAAGTTTCCAAACAAGCGAGCTAATGGCTATGGTTGGCCACAAAATGGAAACTATTATGCTCAGTCATTTCTGTGTATTTCCATGGCAACAGATCCATACTTGAATGAAATTGGTAAGTCTTTTGTTCTATCCAGATTGAAGGGATAGAAAAGATATAAAACAAGGATCCACTGGTTTGAATCACCAGCTTGGCCCAGCTCAGCCAAATTTTTTGTTACAGTTAACCCTTTACCACACAATGACGACTTTTGACGCCCCTGAAAGAGAAGGCTTTTGAAGACATTGTGGGAAAAGGAGAAAATGCTGGTAACCAGCATCTTCTCCTTTTCCCACAATGTTTTCTACCCTATCAAAGAAAAATCATTTCATATGAGACACGTTCAAACTGTCATCTACAAATGCTTTCAATTTGGACAGGTCTAAAATTTTGTCGAGTGGTAAAAGGTTAATGATAGTCATTTTGACAGCATCCACTTCTCTCTCACCACTGATCATTGCTTCATCAATAATTATCTGGGAAAACAGTGAGTGGCTTTGGAAGAATTTTGTGTAAAGTCCTGGTAAAAAGGGAAGCCCATGAAAGCATTGATACACTGGTCACAGTGGTGAAACAATGTTGAAAATGGCCTTAACTCTTTAACATACAACAAAATTTTAGACAGATCCAAATTGGATGCATTTCCAAAGGACATAGTAAATAGTATAATGGGATTTTCTCCTTTTCCCACAATGTTTTCATAAGCTTTCTTTCTGAGGGTCATTAAAACTCGGGATTGTGTGGTAAAGGGTTAAACTTCATATAAACAAACAAAGATACTCCAGATGTAATGTCAGATTTCAGATAAAGTATCTTAATGAGTGTTTATGTACTGTAAGTTTCAATTACCCTTTACCACGTAATTCTGGGTTTTAACAACCCTGAGGAAATGGGCTTTAGAAAATATTGTAGGAATAGGAGAAAATGCTGGTAACACATTTTCTCCATTTTCTTGTTAATATTTTCTGCACTTTCAAGGACAAATCCCATAATTTGAGACACATTTAATGTATCGTCTGCTGGTGACCATCATTTTCTCCTTTCCCCCACAATGTTTTCTACACTTTCAAAGATACATTTCTTCATAGACACATCATTTGTGCCAAATTCAACTTGTTGTCTGATAATTCTTTTGTGTAGATCTGAGATTAGGCTACATGCTTGTCACAGACTGATCTTGATGTACACACTATGCAATAGCTACTTCTTCATGTATGGTATGGGAAGAGTTAAAGTTTAGATTGGACCATATTCAAAGCATTTGCGACGAGAAATTCAATCAATCTCACAAGATAATTCCTGTCTTTGAAATGGTAGAAAACATGGTGGGAAAAGGAGTAACTGCTGGTTTACCAGCATTTTTTTCATTTCCCACAATGTTTTCAAAAGCTGTCTTCGTCAGAGTCATTAAAACATTGGATTGTTTTGTAATGGGTTACCCTTTTACCAGATAATCAAGTTAATGACCCTGCAAAAATAGGCTTTTGAAAACCAGCATTTTCTCATTTTCCCGCAATGTTTTCTAACCTTTCAGTGACAAATCCAATCATTTGAACCACATCTAATTTGTTGCCTAAAATTGCTTTCAATTTGGACAGTTCTAAAATTTCATGATCTAGTAGAGAGTTAAACGAAGGACACCCATTTGAAGGACACTTTTGTCAAGATAAAGTAAAAGGTTTAAAAATTCATCAAATTGACATGACCATGTGCAGTGTCTGATCCAGGATTTGAAAAAAGTGGGGATTGTCCCCATCACTCTCATAAGCATAGGGGATTTCTAAAAAGTATGAGGGATTAAAATTAACTACAAAATGCAAATAACAGAACTTATCTCTTTTGTATTTATTAAACCTTTTCAATTCTATAGTACTGTTCCTTTGTCTTAGTCATACCTAACACAAAATTTTACTTTGAAACTTGAAAGTCAAAACTGTAAATGGAAGTTAAAACGCTAGTCCCTACGCTTTCATCAGTTACGCTCACCTCTGTGTCGCACTGGCCTTGACTTGCATGTTTGATAACAGATTTTTCCAAACGAATTGTTCATCTTCACTGCCACCCCCTCTATGCCTAAAGATATCATTATTTCGATAATTTTGTCCATTGTAGAAAGCAGATCTGTCAATATTGTCTGCTATTTGTTTGGGTTTACATGCAAATCATCAACTTCCAGGAATTGGTATTAATCGAAATTAATAAAGTAATATCAAAATGAATTCATCTTGACAGCTTTTGTATGTATTTGGATGGAAAGGCAGTACTTCACTCATATTTATTTTGATAAATAAGTGTTGGAGACAAGTAATTGATATATTTGAATTGAGAAGAAGAAAAAAAAAGGCAGACATTTTTTTCGTAAAACCAAAGTCTGTGAGGTAAGAAAGGGAAGTCACACTCTTGATTCATAGGAATGATCTGATGCATTTGTGTGGCTGTGAAAGTTATTATTACATCAACGTTTGAGAGTTGAGTTTGACAAGCGATTAAACACTAACTGCTTAATTATTTTTTGCGCGCGATTGTCGTGCACTGGTTTTGAAAATGTGCATGAATGGTGAAAAACTCGCGTGATTCTCGCAATCACGCACTCTGGATCAGACACGGCATGTGAATCCCCTTTATTAACCCTTTACCAAACAACAAAACTTTAGATTTGTCACAACAGAAAGCATTTTGCAGATCAGAATATACAGTGACTCAAAAACTTAAACATTATTTTGTGGGAAAAGGAGAAAATGCCAGTATTTTCTCCTTTTCCCACAGTGTTTTTAAAAGTCTTCCTCGTCAGGGTCATCAAAACTCAGGATTGTGTGGTAAACATTTGACTGAACTTCCTTCATGCAATATATAAAAAAAACATAATTCTTTGCCAGACCAAAAGGCTTTACACTCATTCAATTTGGAAGCATATGCAGACGACAAATAAAGTGTGTCACAGACAATAGGATTTGTCCTTGAACGGATAGAAAATTTTCTCTGTTTTTCATACCCTGCCAAGGATTAACCCTTTAACAAATGACAAAAGTTTGAACTTGACCAAATTGATGCATTTGCAGACAATAAATTAACTGTAACTCAAATGATATTTTCTATCTTTGGTAGGGTAGAAAACATTGTGGGAAAAAGAGAAAATGCTAGTTACCCTCATTTTCTCCTTTTCCCGTAATTTTTTTTAAACTTTCTCTTTCAGGCTTGTTTTGTGTGCAAAAGGGTTAATTTTATCATATAAGCCAAATTCATACTGTTGTCTGCAAAAGCTGGCTCTTATGATGTTGTCTGGTAATGCAGATGTTACATTGTACAAGGTGTTTCAGAGATCCAGATAAGAGGGAGTGATGGTATTCTAAATCGATGCTTTCTCTTTGAAACACTATGTTATCGGTACTCATAAGATTGTAATGAGTACTCACAACATAGGGTTTAATGGAGATTAATTAATATTTTCAATTTTGAAATCAAAATCACTCCCTCTGTCTGGAGCACTGGTGTTTCATAATATCTGTTTTTATTCTAAACATAATTGCCTTCACATAAAGATTTAAACTAAATGGAATGCCACTATGTTTTTTGCAGACGCTATAAAGTTTTATGTGATATATAATACATTGACATTACTTTTATATTAAATGACAGTTTTTCTGACAAACCCATTTCACAACAAGTGTCTCACATGCTGTCAATATTTAGCATTTAAATAACATCAAGTCTGTATTTAAAGATTGCCTTAGGAGACAGGTTTACAAGCAAACAAACAGGTTTTGGACAACAGAGAAAGTAGACATTGACATATTAAAAATTGCTACATAATGAGGCATTCCCAATTTCATTCCTATACCCAGAATTAGAGGTAATAACATTGAAGATAAATATACTAGTGTTTGGTTTCAGCAAGATGGGGCCACACCACTCATGACTGGAAGCATAATTGAATGACTTTCAAAATCATTTGGACAAAAGTTCATTTCATTGAGACTATCAGGGATGGTCACCACACTCTTACCTTCCAGACTTTTTTCTGCCAAATCCACTCTGTCCGTAGCGTGCAGGACTTGTGAACAGGGGGGCGTGGGTTCCATCCCTGGATCGGCCAATTTTTTTCCTGAGAATTGATGGTAGTCATTGCGACAGAATTCATTTCTTTCCCACCACTGACCATAGCTTCGACAATGGTTATGTGGGAAAGCAGCCAGTGGCTTGGAAAGAAAATTGTGTGGTGTACTGGTAAAGGAGATTCCAGGAAAACATGGATAGGTGCACTTGTCGCCATGATATACCTGAAATAGTGTTGAAAATGGCATTAAACACCATACAATCAGTCAGTCTACCAGAATTTTTCTTGTGAAGTACATTAACTCTTTCCCAAACAACAAGGTATTGACTCATCCAGTTTGAAAGTACCTGTAGATGACAAATTTAAAATTGTAACAAATGAGCTTAGTTCTCTTACTGAGAAGAAAACATTGTGAGAAAAAGGTGAAAATGCTGGTTACCAGCATTTTCACCTTTTCCCACAATGTTTTCAAAATTCCTCTTTGTCACGGTCGTTAAAACTTGTTTGCTAAAGGGTTAAAACTGATGTACATTCTAATGTCAGAAGATACACAGGACTTTAAAGCTGGAATCATGAGGGAAATTCATGCAAATAGCCGGAGACACACAGAAATGAAAGAAAAATCCCTTAACATAAAGTTGACCTCATAAATGCCCAGAGTGAACTTTTTGTAAATCAACTTTGGTAAAATGGACTTGTTAAACAAAGTGTAGTACTGTCGAATTTCTTTACTAATTATAAAGATAATGCCAATCTACTACATATTAAAAAAAAAAACTTTATTATGTCTGCAAAAAAGTTGCTTTAAGTTCAGTTTCAGTTGAAATGACTGGAAAATTTTAACTCTGAGAATTAGGACAGACGTAATGAAACACCTGCGGGTGTATTCACCAACCATTCTTAAGAATGCTCTTAGTCTTATTCTCCAAGGTTTTCTAAATTTGAAAGTAACACAACTTCTGATTGGCTAAATCAAATGGTTTATCCAATCAGAAGTTGTGTTACTTTCAAATTTAGAAAATTCTGGAGAATAAGACAAAGACCGTTCTTAAGAATGGTTGGTGAATACGAACTCTGATGTTCTTGTAGGGAAGCAGTTTGAGTACAACTACCCTAACATCTATGATTCTGCAGCTTCTACTTTTTCCTCAATGTATCCAAACATAACGAGAGCGCTTAATAAAATTCACGTGAAATCGCCGCCTTGGAACAGAAAAACCAAGTTGATGTCACTAGCCGGGAAGAATTTCTACTCCTATGCTAAAAGTAGCAACTTCAATGCAGGTAACAATTAAAAAAATTATGAAATAGGGAAAACTTTCTTTCTTGGACAGTGTAGATCAAGATCAGACTGCACAGAAAGTGCAGTCTGATCTCTGATCTACACTGTCCACTTCTATATTCTAGATTATGACCAAACTGTCTCTTGATCTTGAGGAAATGTATTTTTAGCCTTGAGAAAATGCAATTTATTTACTCAGTAGTGAAAGAGTTAACTCTTTACCACAGAATAGTTTGCACATGACTGAATTGAAAGTATTTGAATAGGACAAAATAAACGTAGGTCATATGATGATTTATGTTGTTATTAAAGTAGAAAACGTTACAGGAAAAGTAGAAAATTCTGGTTACCAGTATTTTCTCGTTTTCCCACAATGGTTTTTCAAAGCATTCTTTCTTCAGGGTCATTAAAACTTGAGATTGTTTGGTAAAGGACTAAACATTTTAGCAAACACCCCCTTGTTTTCACGAGAAGGCTTTTTAAAACTTTAGAGGTAAAAGTGATGATAACCAGCATTTTACTGTTTTTACCGTCATGTTTTCTACCCTCTCAATAACAAATGCCATCATTTAAGTCATATGTAATTTGTGGTCTGAAAAAGCTTTCTATTTGAACATATCTAACACTTTGCATTCTAGTGAATAATGCAACATGTTATACAAAATGAGAATATACAGTACCTGTCCATTTTTGAAGCTTTTCGCAGACAAGTGAACTCTATACCACAGGACAAAACTGTTGACTTGTCCAAATTGAAAGCACTTACAGATGACAATTTAGCTGTGGTTCAGATAATTGAATTTGGCTTTGTAAGGGTAGAAAACGTTGTGGGAAAAGGGGAAAATGCTGGTTACCAGCATTTTCTCCTTTTCACACAATGTTTTCAGAAGGCTTCTTTCTCAGGGTCGTTAGAACTCGGAATTGTGTGGTAAAGAGTGCAACGTTACCGGTACTCATGTAATGGGATTCATTGTTTCTTTTTTATGTAGATTGAAAGCTTGAAAACATTGTCAGAGATGTAGAAACTGCTTGTTACTAACATATTCTCCTTTGCCCACCATGTTTTAGACAGTCTTTCTCTACAGGGATGTTAACCTCTTACCACACAAGAATTTAATACTTGTCCAATTTGAAGGCCTTTGATGACAATGAATTAAATATGGCTCAATTGATGAGATTTGCCCTTCAAAAAGGTATAAAAACACTGTGGGCAAAGGACAGAGATGCTGCTTATCAGCATTTTCCCTTTTACCACAATGTTTTCAAAAGGGTTCTTCCTCAGGTTTGTTAAAACACAGGGTTTTGTGGTTAAGGGCATCGGATAATTTGGTAAATGCATAACCATAAAACACAGGGTACCAGGGTCAATAAAAAGTGAAACAAGTTAAACACCTAGAAAACTGGTGGAAGGATCATCATGAAATTTAGCATACATGCACTTCATTTACTTCTGCTTACATGTACAGTGTCAAATGTTGTGACATCATGATGATGTCATAAAGAATGGATGCCATGTCAACAGCCATGGCAAGCTTTTACAGGTTCAGAGCGAAGAGCTTATGTTAAGACCAGGGGTCACCTGCACTTTAACGGACCCATAAACACTGAGACACATGAATACTTATAAATAAGTATTTGATTATTACTTGGGGGGCTGCTGCCCCCAAAACCCTGCTTATTTTCAGGTTGAAAGTCCTGTGTCAAATGGAAACTGTGACAAATAATGCGCAGACGTTATTGACAAGATAACAAAATGGCCAAAGTATGTCCACCAAAGTGCATTCTACCCAAGACTTTTTTATATAGTGTATAAAGTGTGTAACTATGTATCTTATTTCAGATCTTTACAGCACCTGGGTTGCTCCAGACCTTCAAGATGATCTTTATGATGAGACTTGGCAAAATGGGAGAAATAAGTTGTGCTCAAACTGTACAGGAAAGTATAAAGTATCTATTCCTTCCTGTTATTTTTCTTTTACCGAATTTCTCCTAATAAAAGCCCCCTCCTGATAGTAGCGCCCCCCCCACCCCCCCCCCCCCCCCCCCCCCCCCCCCCCCCCCCCCCCCCCCCCCCCCCCCCCCCCCCGAAAAACCCCTTAAATCATGATACCCTAATGTACATTAGTTGATTAAAACGACATATTTGAAGAATTTGATGACTATTTTACTCTTAACAATAACTAAAACACAAAGAAATACAAAATTGGACAGACTTTTGCTTTGTAAATTGGGTACAAAATAAAGGCTCCCTATCTATGTCTTGCATAGCTCCCGTGAGCTTTTATTAGGAGAAACACAGTATTTTTTCAAATTTTAGCTCACCTAAGCAGAAGATAACCTGTTGTGATTGCTTACCATCTGTCTGTTTGTCCTTTGTAAATCTGCATGTTGTGTTTCTTCAAATAATTTCAAAGGCTTTCTCCTCAAAAACTATTCTTTGGTGAGCAGTTAAGGGCCATTCTAGACCTCTTGTATTTATTAACCCCTTTACCATACAATCCGGAGTTTAAACAACCCTGAGAAAAAATGCTTTTGAAAAGACTGTGGGAAAAGAACAAATTGCTGGTAACCAGCATTTTCTCCTTTTTCAACTACCTGCTTTCTACCTATTCAAGGACAAAAACTCCACGATGCTTTCTTCCTATTCAAGGACAAAAACTAATATTTGAAAACATTTGAATTGTCTTCTTTAACTTATTTCAATATGGGTGAGTCTAAATTTTTTTTCATTTGGGAAAGGGCTAAGCGATTAAAAGGTGTCAAGCACTGTAGAATATTTTTGATGAAAGGCTTCATTTTCTCTGCTCTAGGTCTACAACGTGGAGACGCTGACATTTAAGGAGAAAAGTGTTTATTTTAAGGAGACAGAGGATCATGCCAAATGGGCCGTCACCAGGACAAATGTGAATGGGGCCTGGACATGTATAGGGGACATAAACAGACAGGTTTGTAGGGCCCCCAACACTGTTTACCAGTTGACAAAATTTTGGATCAAATCCAAAGCTTTTGCAGACAACAAAATGATTCACCAGCATTTTCTCCTTACCCTACAATGTTTTCAAAAACTTGATTTCTGTCTGCCTTCTTGTTTTGCAAAGCCAAAATGTTTGTCCAATGTTTGTCTTAAAATTCAACTGTAGGAGGGTTATTATAAAAACTTTTATTTGAGCTGTAATGGGATCAGTAGATAATATATAATGCACATTAACTACATCAAATAAGTGTAGAGCTCATAACTCTATATTTATAGAGTTTGCAATCATTAAAATAGAGAAGGAAAACTTATGTTTTGACAAAATCTTTTGAAGGGCTTAGGTGCTCATATTGTCATGTGGTCACAAGGTTAGGCTTTACTGTATATCGTACCAGTGAGCAACCATAGAAATTGTGGAAGAAGACAGTTTTATTTATCCTTTTACCGAATGGTTCTGTGTTTTTATCACTCCAAGGGAAAAACAACAAAAAGCTGGTAACAACCTTTTTAGCTCACCTGAGCACAAGGTACTCATGAGGAGCATTTTGGATCGTGCTGTGTCTGTTGTACGTTGTCTGGGCGCCAACAATTACTCTGTGTGCACTCTTGAGGCCATCTTTCAGTCAGATACACATAAAAATTAGTCAGAGTGTTTGTTTTGATAATACATGTATCTAGGACGAGTTTAAAATTGGGTCATGTTTGGTCTAAAGGTAGGTCACCGGGCCAAACCTTAGAAAAACCTTGTGTGCAATCTAGAGTCCACATTTTCAGCCCTACACTCATGCAAATTGGTCAGAGTATTTGTTTTAATAATATCTCGGACGAGTTCGAAATCGGATCAAATAGGGTTCAGAAGTAGGTCAATGGGCCTTTGTGTTGATAATATCTTTGACAAGTTTGATACTCATGAAATATGGTCGAAATATTTGTCTTGACGATATCTTGGATAAGCAAAAAAATTGGTCAAGTCAGTGAAAAAGTAGGTCACTTACACTCATGTGTTTTTCATCATCACTACTAGGATCTCTTAATTTCATCAAACCTAGATGACTTTACGCAGGTGAGCGCTTTAGGGCCAATGGCCCTCTGGTTTTCTGAATCCCACCATGTTCTCTGTCCTGTAACCCTATGCCAACAATCCCGACTTTTAACGACCCTCAAAAAAAAAAGCTTTTGAGAACTTTGTTGGAACAGGAGAATATGCTGGTAAACATCATTTTCTCCTTTTTCCTCAGTGTTGTCCCAAATCAAATTTCCATTTTTGAGTCTATTTTGTTGTCTGCAAATGTTTTCAATTTGGACTAGCGTAAAATTTTGTTGTTGTGTAACAGAGGTAAATGATAAACTGAACGGGCCGTGCTCTGTGAAAAAGGGGCGTAATGCATTTTGCAAAAACTATTGACTCATGTCAGCCTGAGCAGTCCACGCAGGCTGACATGGACCGAAACTTTTTGCTGTTGGTCAGTTTTCTGTATGTCTACCTCATAATTCAGACAGTTGTTCCACAAAAGGAATTTTATGGATGCATAATTGTATGATGACCTACTTGGTATAGTGCAACATGGAGATACATTAACCCCACATAATCCCAACTTTAAACAACCACTATAAAGAAGCCTTTTATAAAATTGTGGGAAAAGGAGAAAATGCTGGTAACCAGCATTTTGTCCTTTTCCCACAATGTTTTCTACCCTATCAAAGAAAAATAAGCCAAATTTAAATTGATGTCTGTAAATTCTTTCAATTTGGACAAGTCTAAATTTTTCTCGTGTGGTAAAGGGTTAAGCCCCCTTTTGCCAGAGCATGGCTCAATTATTTGAGCCACGTTTCATCTGTCTGGAAAAGTTTTCATTGTGGATAAGTATAAAATACCACCTGAAAAAGAATAAATATCTTCTAATAATCTTTTTTAGAAGTCTCAGATGAAGCGTGGAGGTGGAACAGTCTGCACAGATGATCCTAAAATTTGGTCTGCCTTCCATAATTTGATCTCGACATACCACGACTGTAAGCCGTACAAAAAATGTGTAGAGGTGTAATGATCTGATTTGATTTGGGACATGAATGTCTTTGTTACTAAAGATAGACAAACAGTATCATTGCTTTGCTCTTTTGTTTAAAGTAATTTTTTATCATAATAAGCATGTTTGTAGAGATTTCTCAATCTTTTTAACCCTTTACCACACAATCTTGCGTTTGACGACCCTGAAAGTTTTAGACTTACAAGTCCAAATTGAAAGCATTTTTAGACAACAAAATTAATGGGGCTAAAAAATTTAAATTTGTTATTGGAAAGTTAGAAAACATTGTGAAAAAAGAAGAAAATGCTGGTAACCAGGATTTTCTCCTTATTTCATAATTTTTTCAAAAGCTTTATATCATAGGGTCATTAAAACTTGGGATTATTTGGTACATTTTGCAGTTGGATTTTTTTTGGAAAGGTAGAAAATTTTGTTTAAATAGGAGAAAATGCTGGTAACCAGGTTTTTTCTCCTTTTTTCTTGATGTTTTCAAAAGTGTTCTATCATACCGTCATGAAAACTCAGCATTGTTTGGTACATCTTGCAGTAGAGGATGTTTGAAAACATTTTTAAAAAGGATGAAAGGCTTATTTCAAGAATTTGCTGCTTTGGCCACATGTACTACACCTCTACCAGACAACTTATATTTGAGACTCGTCAGAATTAAAAGCCGAGGCAGTCAACAATTTAAGCATTGCTCAAATGATAAACCTGTCCTTAAAAGGGTAGAAAAAACATTGTGGAAAGAGGTAATGCTAGGTACCAACATTTTCACCAATTTCCACAATGTTTTCAAAAGGCTGTGTTCCTCAGGATTGTTGTGACAAGGGTATGCTTGGGGTAGGGTTAACCCTTTACCGCACAATTCTTAGTTTTAACAACCCTGAAGAAGAATGCTTTTGAAAACATTGTGGGAAAGAAGAAATGCAGGTAACCAGCGTTTCCTTTTTTTCCCACTATGTTTTCTACCCTGTCAAAGACAGAAATCACTACTAGAGTAATCATTATTTTGTCATCTGCAAATGCTATGAATTTGGTCGAGTCCAAAATATTGTGGTTAAGTAAAAACCTTAGTTCATTTTGATTATCCTAATTTTTTTTTTTAAAATACAGAGTTTTCAAAGTTGTCTGCTGTCAATTTGTGTAACTCTTTACAAAACAAAAATATCTTAGACTTATCCAAATTGAAAACATTTGCAGACTACAATTTCATAGTGGCTCTAATGACACAATTTATCTTTGATATGGCAGAAAACTTTGTGGGAAAAGGAGAAAATGCTGGTTACCAGCATTTTCTCCTTTTCCCATAATTTTTTCAAAAGGCCTCTTTCTCAGGGTCGTTAAAAGTCGGGATAGTGTGGTAAAGGGTTAAGGAAGAAGAGAATTAGAAGAAGCTATTCAGATTTTATAATCTCACAAAGCTTTTAAAAATAGTTTAGCACTGAATTAAGGATGACGATCCCAAACTCATCAGTAAATATTGTGTCACATCGACATTTTCGTAAAGGCTATTTGGCCAGTTTCAGCAGCTTCCGTCTTTTAATATGAGAGTTGGGGGCAGTAGATTCACCAACTCATCGGAAAATATCGCGTAACATTGACTTTAGTTAGGGGCAGTAGACCTTAAGTAAGCCTCACAGCTGGCAAATCATCTGTGAAGAAGAAAGACAACAGTAAAAAAAAAAAGAGAAAATTCCTTAATTCATTGCCTATGTAGCCTTCTTACATATTTCAGATTTCACGCCAGGGTTATGAAAAAATGGAATGTCACATGACCAGTACCATGCGATTACAAAGATTTGTAATCAAATCAGTAGGATATCACCGTATCTGATGTAATTGCAGTTGGACCCACCTCATTATTTAAATCTCCAAAATTGCATACTTTTCCCACTGTTTCTGTGGTAACAAATAAAAAGATTGATGTGTGGGAAAGATTGGTAAAAATATGCATTTTAGTCAATAACATCTCATATTTTTGTATGGACAACTTTCAGATGATTCAAAGAAAAAATTAATTTTACACCAGGTCAGTACACAAACTTTTTGATAGTCCCTCATAATGTTTATACAACCATGAAGTATTGCATTTAATGTTTACAGTTGTGTTCTGCAAATGTATTTAATTGGTAACAAGTCAACAGACATTAAGGTATGCTTTCATTTTTCCTTTTACTGTTTCCCAGATGACAAAATCTTAGATTAGTCCAAATTGAAAGCATTTGCAGACGACAAAATAATTGCAACTTGAAAATTAAATGGGGGGGGGGGGCAGAAAATATTGTGGGAAAAGGACAAAATGCTGGTTACCAGCATTTTCTCCTTTTCCATGTTTTCAAAAGGCTTCTTTCTCAGGGTCGTTAAAAGTCAGGATTGTGTGGTAAAGGTTTAAGTCTTTAAAAAACATCAAAATTTCGAACTCAACCAAATTGAAAACATTTGCGGACAACAAATTTAATGTGTTTTTAATAGGGTACAAAACATTGTGGGAAATGGAGAAAATGCTGGTAACCAGCATTTTCTCCTTGTCCAACAATGTTTTCAAAAGCCTTCTTCAAGGTTATTAAAACTAGATTGTGTGGTAAAGGTTTGAATACTTGATTTTACATCTAAATCATGCTCTTCTTGCTTTATCTTTCTGCTCCTTGATCTTTCTTGTATTTTTTTCTTATTTCTTATACATGTATTTAAAGTATTGTGTCATTTTACCTGTAATGATTTTTTCCAAGAATGCCATGGTAATTTTATGACTCTTTATTGTTTATCAGCTTTTTATACTATTATCTTTATATTGGCTTGTACAGCGTTCATTTTAAGCTCTTCTGTCTCATGGCCAGCTAGCTTGTATCATGGCCCTATGTTTGTTTTGTGTCTCTGTATCTGGGGTATACATGCATTAGCTGCAATCTCTGATGGTACTAATGCACCAATTTTGACCTAATTACATAGCACTGACCCTCCCTTGGTCCCCTGTAGATATCCTTTAACTCTTTACCAAACAACAAAATTACAGACTTGTTCAAATCAAAAGCAATTACAGACGACAAAAAAATGTGACTCCAAAGTTGAAATTAGTTTTGGGAGGGGGGAAAACAATGCTGAAAAAATTCTGGTAACAAGTATTTTATCCTTTTCCCATAATGTGTTCACAAGCTTTCTTTCTCAAGGTCATTAAATGTCAGGTGGTAAATGTTGTGTGGTAAAGCGCTAAATGGTTGCATTATGTTAAGAATTTGACTTGCCCTGACAATAAAGATTTGCAAATATGGTATTGAAAATCTACAAGAATTTTCTTCTCCAAAACAAGAGGTTGGAATTCTATGCAAACTGGCATATGTGAAATTCTTTAACCCTTTACTACATGACAAAATTTTAGACATCCAAATTGAAAACATTTCCAAAGGACATAGTAAATGTGGCACAATTAATGGGATTTGTATGCAAAAGAAAAGAAAACATTGTGGGAAAAGAAGAAAATGCTGGTTACCAGCATTTTCTCCTCCCACAGTGTTTCCAAAAGCTTTCTTTCTCAGAGTCGTTAAAACTCGGGACTGTGGTAAAGAGTTAATTGGGATTTTTCAGGGGTTTCTATGAAACTTAATAATAAGGTAGAAGATAGTGGAAGACAAGTAACTCATGTTGTCTGTATGACTTAAGTTGTAACCATTACTCACCCTTGTATTATACACTAGCTGATAGATGGACAGGTTTCAAGTTCCCTTAGCTGAAGGGCAGGGAGTTTTTATTGTTGATTTCCTCCCCCACCCCCTTATTTTTCAAAGCTGCAAGTTTCAGAGATGTCAAAAGTTTTATCTATATGGTAGAGGTCAGTGGGTGAAAAGGTTACTACAAATTGTCTGACCTCTTCACCAAACAAACCCCAAGGAATATAAGCTTTCAGAAACATTTTGGGAACAAGAAGAAAATGCTGGAGCATTTTCTCCTTTTTTCACAATGTTTTCTATCCTTTCATGGACAAATACATGTACCTATGAGACTGCAACAGATGTATGTTGGATCCAAGTTTACACATCTTGCGTTCATATTTTTGCATAAAATTTGTCTAAGAAGGGAGGGAAAACATTGTGAGAAAAGGAGAAAATGCTGGTAACCAGCATTTTTCCTTTTCCCACAATGTTTTCAGAAGCCTTCTTCTTCTTCAGGGCCTGGAAAATACAGGATTGTGTGGTAAAGGACTACAACATGACACAGTGTGCCATATTTGATGACTGACAGTGACTATGTACCATTTTAGTGTTTATTGCCTTTTACCCCTTTAGCAAACAACAAAACTGTAAACTGATCTGAATTGAAAGCACTCGCAGACTACATGTGAAACATGGCCAAATTGATGGAATTTTTTTATGGAAGGGAAGAAAAAATTATGGGAAATGGTAAAAATGCTGGTTACCAGCATTTTCTCCTTTTTTTCCTCAAAGGGTTATCAAAACTAGGGATTGTCAGGTAAAGGTTTAACTCTTTATCACACTGTCCCGAGTTATAAGGACCCTAAAAGTGGAGCCTTTTGAAAATGTTGTGGGGAAAGGGGAAAATATCGGTAACCAGCATTTTCTCCTTTTCCCACAATGTTTTTTATGCTATCAAAAATAAATTTCCATCAATTCAACCATATTTAAATTGCTGTCTGCAATTTGGACAAGTCTGCATTTTTGTTGTTTGGTTAAGACTTAAGGTTAATTTATATCAGTCACTGTAGACATATAACTTCATGTCTTCCTTTACTTGTATATGTTTTCTTTTCATCTTTTTTATACATATATTTCTTTTTTGACTTGACAATATTTTTTCTCATTAAAACTTTTTTTTAAAGAATTTAACAGTTTTACTGCCTTGTAAGCTCACCTGAGCACATAGTGCTACAGGTGAGCTGTTTTGGTCATGTTGTGTCTGGCATGCCTGTCTGTCGTCAACTTAAACTTGCGTGCTTTTTACAGGCCACGTTTTTAACCCATTTCTTGACAACTCTAGTTTTGACGACCCTGAAATAGAGGCCTGTTAAAAACATTGTGGAAGAGGAGAAAATACTGGTAACCATCATTTTCTCCTTTTCCCACAATGTTTTCTACCCTTATAGGGACAATTCCCACCTAATGAGTTATATCTACATGTAATTTGTTGTCTGCAAATGCTTTCAGTTTGCACAATTTGCCCAAAAATTTAGTCCTTTAGTAGAGGGGTGAACTTGGTCAAAATGATTGTCTTCATGAAATCTCAGATGAGTTTTATAACAGGCCATAAAATCGGTAAGCTTGTGTGTGCTCTAGAGACCACATTTTCAGTCCAGTGCTCATGAGACTGGGTCAGAATCTTTATGTCGATAATATCTCAGATGAGTTTGAAAATGAGTCTTTTTGGGTAAAAAGAGGTCACTAACTCAAATCTTTGAAATTCCTGTGTGTGCTCTAGGGGCCACATTTTCAGTCAGATGATCATAAAACTTGGCTAGGATGGCTGCTCTGATGATATGTCAAACAAGGTATATACGAGGGGTGATCAGAAAGAACGCGGACCAGTGCCTTTATCGGAATATTGTTATAAAAATCAACTTGGAATGTTTACTGTTTTTCAAAGTAACCTCCTTTGTGTTCTATGCACTTATTTATTCTTGATTCCCATGCGCGAAACACGTGCGCGAGCCCGTCACGTGACATCACTCTCAACGACCCGGTCATGGCATGGGTTAGCTCCTCTCTGCTCTCGTAGCGCGTGCCACGTAGAGAATCTTTCAAAACAGGAAATAGCCAAAAGTCACATGGGGCCAGGTCTGGACTATAGGCAGGATGGTCTAATGTTTCTATGTTTAGTTTTTTCAAAACTTCCTGTACAAGTTTGGCTTTGTGAGCGGGAGCATTATCTTGATGTAAAATGACGCCTCTCCATAGAAGTTCCGGCTGTTTTTTTCGGATGGCCTGTATTAAATTCATTCGAATAATGCTGGCATAATACTCAGCATTGACTGTAGTATATATAGGTACAACATGATTCAGAAGAAAACGTTGAGAAGAGAAAAACATGATGCACATAACTTTACCAACAGACTTAGAAAGTTTGGCTTTAACAGGGGACGGCGATGTTGGATGTTTCCATACACTGCTTTGTTGTTTAGATTCGGGCTCGTAAAAGTGTACCCATGTTTCATCGCATGTCACAATACGATCAGTAAAGTTTGATCCTTCTTTCCTAATGCGTTCTAAAATTTCAGAACAAATTTCGACCCTAACCCCCATTTGCTCGGGCGTCAGTAGCCGAGGCACCCACCTTGCACAAACACGCGACATTCCAAGTTTGTCAGTTAAAATCTCCTGTGCACTTCCATAGGAAATGCTAAATGTGTCAGCTATTTCCCTGACAGTAACTCGACGATCTTGCTTTACATGCTGCTGCACATCCGCGATAGTTTTGTCCGTTACTGATGTTGATGGACGGCCAGATTTAGGGTCATTTTCAACGGTTTCGCGTCCTTCTCTAAATCGTCCAATCCATTTACAAATACTGGTTTTCTTAAGTGCTGAGTCCCCATAAACTTTATCTAAATCGGCCTTAATTTCCGATGAAGACTTTCCGAGTTTAACGTAAAACTTTATAATTACTCTCTGCTCAAATAAAACGTCATCCGACATTGTGAACCGCTAACGCAGTATGTGATGTCATTGAAATGACGTCACTCTTTTCTTATTTGCCTATGACGTCATTTAAACGCTTGAGTAAGTAACCAGGTAATTAATGTTCATCTGTGCAAATTTTTGTTATCTTAAGTAAAGTAGTTTTTGAAATAATCGGATGGTCCGCGTTCTTTCTGATCACCCCACGTATGATTGGTCAAGGTCACTTTGTCCATCTTAGAAAAATCTTTTTTGCAGATAAGAAGTCACATTTTGAGTCTGTAGCGTGAGCAAACAGCTCAAAATGTTTGTCTTTTATGTTGGAAGACTGAAAATGGGTCATCACTGGTCAGAAAGTGGGCCACTAAACTCCATGTATGCACTCTTATAAACATTTTCTTTCTCTCAGTCAGAATATTTGTCATAATAATGTCTCAGAGGAAGTGTCATGTAAAAGTCAAATTGCTGCACAATGTTTTTGAAACTTACCAGTGACACTTAACTCTTTACCAAACAAAAAAATTTTAGACTTGTCCAAATTGAAAGCATTTGCAGACGACAAAATAAATGCAACTCAAAAATTGAAACTTGACTTTCAAGGAGTAAAAAACATTGTAGGAAAAGGAGAAAATGCTGGTTACCAGCATTTTCTCCTTTTCCTGCAATGTTTTCAGGTTTCTTCCTCTGGGTCGTAAAAACCAGGGATTGTTTGGTAAAGGGTTAAAAAGGTGTTTCTGTGTGGCTCAGTAGTCCAAACCTGGAGGCTCCGGGTTTGATTCTTGAGGTAGACGCTTAATTCAGAGCGGTAGCCAACTACTAGTGAAACCCTAGTCATATTTATAAGACCCTACGTACGTTATTTCACATTTTGACATTCATCCTGTACATAGGGTCTTATCGGTTCCTTCTTAGGTTTCTTTAGCAAACTCCGACATCGAATTTTGTCGCTGTTTGAGCAACAAATTCGGACACTTAAAATACAAAATGCCCAATAAAACTTATATCGGTAACATGATAAATCAATATTGAACCGATTTAAAAGACTTGGTTGTAAAAAACTTACGTTTTATGAGTTAAATCCGCTTCTATTTCACACTACCCTATTTTTGAAGTGAAACCGGTGTGTAAGAGTGTAATTAACGCAAAGTTCTAAAAGAATCTTTTTAAACGAAATTCCTATACCTCCATTAAAGTGTTGTAGAAAGGGGCAACCCTCATTCACAAACATAACTTTGCCTAGAAAGAAGTACTGAATCTTCTAATGGTCCATAACAGACGGTTATAGAGTTTTAAGACTATTTATAAAGAAAAGAAACGCCGAGAGAATGTCCTAGTAATTTGTCCCAAATCTTGTTCGTTCCCACGTATTCTGAATCGATTGCCCCGGATTCCTCGTCCAACATGAGTTTCTGATACTTTCTGGAGTTGGTGTGTTAAATAGAGTGATAACTTTCTCGAATGATTGGTTAAGTATTACATATAGGATTTTAAGATGTTTTATGTGCATGGCGTTATTTTAGGTAGATAAAGACATCCATGGACATAAATGAACGTATGGCAGTAAGGCTGCAAGTATTTATGTAAACTATAACTTTGGCAAATATTGAAAAGCTTCATTTCATGAAAGAGGAATTAGATCTTTCGTCGATCGACGTGTTTTCGAGAGGTGCATGAACCCGAAATGCATCCCAGTTTTCTTGCGTACTATGAAGTGAAAGACGTCACCTTTTTGTATGAACCCCTTATTTGAATGCAAACAATAGTTTCACTGCTGTTAATTTAGGAACTGCAATCAAAACAAGACCGTATGCATGTTTCTAAAGGAAAGATCGGTTATAGTGGCATTTTCATGACCTTTTTTGAATCAGATTTGTTTGTTTGTTTGGTCTCCTACGACGGAAAAAAAAATTCCAGAGCACTCGCTGTTACTACTGAGAGTGAATATTTCCAACCCTTTTATTACGACACTGAATATTTTCAGGTGATTTATGATAAAGTAGTTTTGAAGAAAATTCCTAGTCCTTCTTCACAGCTGGTAATAAATTTGATAGAAGGAACCAAAAACCGGTATTTCCGCTTAGGGTACACTTACCCCCTGAGCTGTAAATCTGTGGTTAAGATTTCATATTAGAGGGTTGGACAATAATGGTTCTCAACTACAGCTTAAGCAACCCATATTTATGATTTGCAGCAAAAAAAGGCTGTTAGATCAAGATAATTGTGAAAATTTTCTGTTTAAAGTAATTAAAAAGCTGAAAAGACGGTCTGAAGTCTCTGATCGGGCTAAGTCTAACGGAACATTCTGTTGTGTCATGGGTTTCTGCGTTTTTTTGCACCGATCAATTTTTCGTGTCTGTTAATTTATGGATAGGTATTTCCGCATGATTTGACAAAGAAAATGTCAAGAAGGGTGTCAATTTACTGCAAAACTATCATTTTACACAAGATAACGGAAAAATGGCTCTTTTTCATTCTTTTTTTTTTTTTCTTGCTTGAGGTTTCGCGTGTAGCCAGAATTTATTACGTGAATTTCAATTCCACAACTTGATTTTCGCGTTAATTTGCTTGAGCAGAAATACTGCAAAATGCATTATTTTTTATTTTCTGGAATTCTAGTGCTGCTGTCAAGAGGCCAAGGGACTCTAAATTTTACACTCGTCCGTCCCGTTCATCGCGCTGCAAAAACTGAAGCTAATTAACTAAGAACTGTTCATTTATACTAACCAAAACAGTTACTTCTAGTGATAGGAAGCATTTTAGTTGAGTTTTGGTATACATTATGTTTTTTCATGAACTGTTCAATGGATATTTAAAGCCACGCAATGAGGTCGGGGTTTCCCATGTCTAAATTCAGCTTCTGGCACAAGACCGAAGTCTGAATATGTTGTTATCGTTGAATATACATGATTCAAGTAGGGACTATGGTTATACAAGCATTTCACATTAATTTATGTGGGGGTTATGAAAATAATTTTGGTAAACAGAACTTCATTTAAATATTCGTGAAATAAAACCGTCAATTAAGCCCTTCGAATCGTTGGTCCACCTGTAACAAGTGTTTAGTGGGCTCCTGGCTAGCTCAACGCACGTACTGACAAACACTGTTTCGGGTTAGGAATATGAAACAGTTCCTGCACAGCTCTACTGGTAGGAAGTTAACAAGTAATACCAAAATCCGTTTGCTCTTTTAATCTGGTTAAAAAAAGGTTTGCATCTGTAAAAGAACAATAAAACACACTAAATACAATGTACAATAACTCCCCTATCTCTGAAATGCAGAAATAGTTATTACATTGAAATAATTCGCTATACAACAGACAATTTATGGCTTGAACATTTCTCACATCGGCTGGTAGCTCTTCTAGAGTTTTTAACTTAGCCCAAGCAAAAACTGTAGAAAGCTACACGTTGCTCATCACCAGTTGTAGTTACCTAGTGACCAAATAAACAATAAATATACAATAAAAAAACTAAATTACACGGTATGATACAACAAAAGCAACTCACCAATTTGAGGAATTGAATACAACTCTGCAACACACACACCACCAACAACCATACGCTGTGCTGTTAATGCTGCAATTAAAACATGCAAGGCTTATTAGCAATTAATAACTAATGCAAAGAAGACCCTGCGACCTGAAAAAAAGATTATGAGTTAACAAAGTGACAAATGCTGCCATTTCACAATGCGCAAAGTCATGACACGCGAAAACTAAATAATTTCCAAAATAAAACGAACGTAAAACGCGTATAATTGAATGTCAACTTATTTGCAACCAAGATAAATAAGAGACAGTAAGATAGAATCATAGACAAACCACAAAGGATAGAATTTTCCCGCTCAAATGGGAAGACAAAGACAATTCAACTAAACAAGACACGTCTTCTCTGAATGAAATATACTGCCGCTCTGAATTTAAGCAGGGATCACGTGCATAGAATGCTCGTTACCACAAAGAGGAGAAATGGGCAAACAGAAAAAAACTACTACCAAAAAGGAAATCAAAGTACCGAAGTATCAGAAAAACACGACCTGGCTAGATACTCCCCGTCCATAAAAAATGACGTCCCGTCATACTCCTTACAACGGCATGGAAACAAAAAGGGCCAATATGTCAAAGGTCAGTCTCTCGAGTCAGTGTAACTTACAACTAGTACAAAAATAACTACATACACTAGCTATCATACAAAAAGTACAACTTACAACTACACTGACAGCTACGACTATTTACTCTAAATGTTGCTTATACAACATCTAACTCTTCCTCCCCCCTGTTCAAAAGGGTCTATGACCTCTCAGGTTAAAAAGCAATCTGAAGAAGTTTGGTCACAATAAATCATATTTAATGACATTCAAAATACAAAGCAAAATCAATACAATACAAGGCAGCGATAAAAAAATAAAGACATCAAAGCTAAAAAATCACTTCATGACTGCTCCCACCAACTTCTGTGCTGTGTAGCTGTCCAATTCGTTGAGCACACCTGACTTCACTAGCGCATCTAGTGCCTGAATCCTACTGTCAATAGGTCTACTAGTCATCTGGTACATGACATAGTCAGAATATCCGTCGGGTGGCTTCCTCTATCTCACTGGTCGTGGTGCTGGCACTGGTCGGGAGGCAGTCTCGGTCTCTGTTCCGGTACAGTTATCTTCCGTCTTGTTGATTGTATCATCATCAACATTGTCAACATTATCTTCTTCTTCAACTTCTTTCACAGCCTGTTCTTCTGCCTGCAAGGGAAAAGAAGATTGATCATTACCACGAACATGCTCTGCATTTTCATCAACATTCTCAATGATCAAACTCTCACCTTCACTTTCTTCCAAACATTCAACCGCATCCATTCTCTCAGACTCTTCTAATTCATTCTCACTCTCACTCTGATTCTCTCTCTCAGCCTGATCTAAGTCTATACTATGAGCGTCCCCATTTTTGTATGCATCAGGAGCATAAACACTAATCCCATTCTCGGAGTCTGTATCAGGTGTATCTTCTGTGACGTCACAAACTGTTTCTGCTTCTTCTGTATCCTTGGATGCATCCCTATGCTGATCTGGATCTTCTGCATTTGCACCACACTCCACCTTCCCTTCACCTGTCTCTTGATAGTCTACCAAGAGTAAATGGTTGCGATGCAGCGTCCTCTCTAAACAGGAATGTCTGGCCTAGGCTGTTCTGTTATGATGAAAAGGTCTGGTTAAAACTTATCTTGTATCTTGTGCTTGCCTTCAAAACCCAACTTCTTCACCAGTACCTTGTCGCCAGGTGATAAGGTCACCTTTTTGGTTTTCCGGTCATAGTAAGCCTTCTGCTTAACTTGTGATTTTTCTGTCACTTGCTTCACAACGTCGTGAGCTTTAGAGATCCTCATTTGGAGATCTTCCAAATATTGCTGTGTTGACTCTGAAACATCAGTGTCCTGTCTTGCGGTCTGGAAAACAGCATCGATAGGTAATTTGGGCTTTCGGCCGAAGAGTAGCTCAAAGGGTGATGTCTTGGTGGTCTCATGCGGGGTACAATTATAATAGTACACTAATGAGCTGACGTATTTCTTCCAATCACTCTTCTCGTTCTCTTCCAAAGTGCCGAGCATACTGAGCAAGGTGCGGTTAAATCGCTCAGGACCTGCGTTTCCTTGTGGATGGTAAGGTGTCGTGTGACTCTTCTTCATCCCCATTAGGTTACAAAGTTCTGTTATTATCTGGCTTTCAAAATTGGCTCCTTGATCGGAGTGCAACTTGGTAGGTATACCGAAGTTTGTAATAAACTCGTTAAACAAAGCCTCAGCTGTGGTTTTGGCAGTCTGGTTCCTAGTTGGTACTGCTTTGGCAAACTTTGTGTAGTGGTCGGTGATGATTAACACATTGCCAATGTTACCCTTAGCTGGTTCCAATGAAAGAAAGTCAATGCATACCAGGTCAAGAGGGTATGAACTCTGAACATTAATCAAGGGTTCTTTCGCAATTGTGGATTTGCGGCGTATACATCGCTTGCAGGAGTTAATCCAATTGGTCACATCTGCACCCACTCCTGGCCAGTAAAAACGATCCCGAATGAGACGCATGGTGCGCTCTTGTCCTGGGTGGCCAACATCATTGTGGAGACCTCTTAGTATTTCTTCTCTGTAACAAGGAGGGACCACAAGTTGCTCTATTACAGAGTCTTCTTCTTTAAGTACTCTAAAAAGAATTCCTCTTCTGATAATGAGGTTTTTATACCTTTTTCGGAAACAGAGATCCTCTTTACTAGTAAAACTGGAGGGTAGTCGCTTGTCTATGACAGCTATTCTCCATTTATCAATGGTTCTGTCTTGGCGCTGAGCACGACTGATTTCCAACATCTTCTATAGTCACTAAGTCATCAGACTGGACTCTGTCATAAGGATATCTGCTCAAGCTATCAGCATCTGCATTCTTGTAGCCAGATCTATACTGTATGTCAAAGTTGTATTGACCTAATGCAGATGCCCATCGCTGTCCTGTTGCATCTAGCTTGGCAGTAGACAAAACGTAAGTCAAAGGGTTATTGTCTGTGAGAACAGTGAAATGACTCAACATGAGATAATCACTGAACTTTTCTGTTATTGCCCACTTCAAAGCCAGGAACTCAAGCCTAAAGTCACTATATTTTTGTTCAGCTTTGTTTAAAGCTCTACTGGCATAGGCAATAACTCGTTTCCGGCCATCTTGTACTTGGTATAAAACTGCTCCCAAGGCTTTGGCTGAGGCATCAGTATGCAACTCAAAGTGTAGGGTTAAATCTGGATACGCCAAAATTGGTGGTGAAGAGAGAAGATCTTTAAGGTGGTCAAATATTTTCTGTTGCTTCTCAGTCCAGATCCATGGTATGTTGTCATTCTTCTTTCCTTTCTTTGGTGATGTAGGGGGAAGTAACTCAGACAGAGGTTTGGAAATCTTGCTAAAGTCCTTGATAAATTTGCGGTAGTAACCGACAAATGCAAGAAAGGAACGTAATTCATCATGATTGGTAGGAACTGGCCAATTCTGTATCTTTTCAATCTTGGCTGGATCAGTTTCAAGTCCATTCCCACTAACGACATGGCCTAAAAAGTTCACACTTGACTTGAAGAAGCAACATTTCTCTGGAGCAAGTTTAAGATTGGCGTCTTTTAGCTTCTGCAGAACAATTTGCAGACGTTCCAGGTGTTGTTCAAAACTGTTACTAAAGATGATCAGATCGTCTAAATAGATGAGACAGATCTTCATGTTGAGATCACCAAGAATTTCCTGCATGATCCGTTGGTAAGTAGAAGGACTGTTAGTCAGACCAAAAGGCATCTTATTATATTCGAAAAATCCTAGTGCTCCAACCGTAAAAGCAGTTCTCTCTTTATGGGATTCTTCTACTTCAATTTGGTGATATCCCGACTTCATGTCCATGGTTGAAATGTACTTGGCACCATGAAGGCAATCAAAAATTTCTTCCAACCTTGGAAGGGCAAATGAGTCCTTGACAGTA
The DNA here is from genome assembly GCA_946811185.2 of Hippopus hippopus. Classification (NCBI taxonomy): domain Eukaryota; kingdom Metazoa; phylum Mollusca; class Bivalvia; order Cardiida; family Cardiidae; genus Hippopus; species Hippopus hippopus. The sequence goes on along the minus strand of OX328098.1, from coordinate 61,177,647 downwards.
ATGTCGTTAAGTTGGCGGTAATCCACACAGAGACGAAGTTTACCATTCTTCTTCCGCACTAAGACGACGTTTGAAGAATAAGGTGACTTAGACGGTCGAATAATGCCAGCTGCCAACAAACTTTCAAGTGTTGCTTCACCTCTTCAATCATGTTAGGTGGAATGCGGCGATGTCTCTGCTTGAATGGCACATCTGTTGTGAGGTCAGTTCGATGCTTGATCTTGTTGCACAGGCCAATGTCGATGTCACTTGTAGAAAAGATATCACGGTGACTTAACTAAAAGATCATATAAACGTCCTTTGTCTGAGGTATTTAAAATATCTTCCTCATCAACTTTTAAGTTGATTAAAATATCTTTGAAGTTTGTGTCTTCCTCAATCTTGTCGAAGACTTCTACAACTGAAACTGGCTGAAGTTCACCTATAACAGCTCTTGGAGCAATAGTCACTGTATTAGTGCTGAGGTTTGACTGGGTAACAACAACCTGCTTCTTCTTACCATAGTCATAACTTATAACTGATGGCGTAATGTCAATGGAATCCGGTAGCTGACTATCATCACACTCTTGAATAATAGCAGTAGTGGATGGGTAATCAAATTCCTTGTCAATCATACCTAAAACCTGTACACTTTGGTTGGGGTTTATACTTACCTTCTGTGGAAGAGCACTTCTTACTATAGCCAATCTGTTCTTGTTCTTCCGAAGTTCTTTCTGTCGTATCACTAACGACCTAAAACTCAGGTACCATGGTGTAAACAAGTTTGCTTTCTGCAAAAACTGGTCACCATAATTGGATCTACAGTCATCCATAAGTTCTTGAAGAACATTGGTACCTAAAATAATAGGGGTACGACTAGAATACTGTGTGTCTGGCGTAACTAGCAACAGGCAAGGTAAAGGTTTGGAGTCTGGTAGTCCTTTCTGAATGACTAACTCTGTCTCAATATATCCTTTGTAAGGTAAGTTTTGTCCATCCGCGCATTCTATGTTTAATATGTCTCCAACGGGTTTCATATGACACTTAAGGTGTTCTAAGTAAAAGGACTCTAACACAAGGCTAACACAACTGCCTGTGTCTAATAATGCCTTGGCTGGCTTCGAGTCTAGAAAGATGTCGGCTTCGTTGACATGTCCAATAAGTTTGGGATCATAAGTAGAGGTGCTCATATCAGACCCCGCGACAGGAGCACAAACTAGTTTGGGCAGTCCCGTGGTGAATGTCCTTTCCCTTTGCACTTGGAGCAAACCAACTGTGCTAAAATAATAGGGCACTTGATCTGAACATGTCCTTTCTGATTACACAGAAAGCAGGTAGGGGAAAAGGTGTCTTCTGCCTTTGGATCAGACTTCTTATTCGGATCTTGTTTGTTGGAATTTGAATTCCAGTTCCGTCTACGGCTTCTCTTTTTCCATGTGTTAGACGGCTGAGATGCCTGGCTCTGTCCCTTTTCAAGTCTATCTATCCTTTCATTTATCTGTTTAAGAAGTTGCTTGATTTCGGACTCTTCTTCCTTCTCACTGGGAACTGCTGGTTTACATGGCTTGTCTGGCGTTGTTTCCTTTAATTCTGCTTCTAGACGCCGGAGTTCTCTTTTGAATTCGTCGTAAGTGGACTCTTTGTCACACTGATAAGCAGACATCAATTTAAGATCACGTCTCAGACCTGAGTGAAGCACTTGCTTTAAAATTCCAGTATCTGTGCGCCTAAGACCTCTAAGCTCCACAGCTTTGTCGAATACTTCCTCTAATCTGGAGGCAAACAGCTCAACAGATTCATTGGGTTTCTGCTCACAAGTATAAAATCTTTTCATAATAATTTCAGTAGTTTCAATTGTCCCATAATCGTTCTTGAATTTCCTTAAAAATTCTCTAACAGTTATGTCTGGTCCAAGTCTTCGAAGTTTATCGCTGGCACTTCCTTTAACTGCACGGCGAATACCAAACATAATCTGATCATCATTGAAGTTATTAGAGGCTATAACTGCCATGACTTCATAGTGGAAAGTATCCCAGTTCACTTCTCCACGACCATCTTCACCATAAAAAATCGATAATTTTGGATACTGGTGTGGCTCTGTACGAGGGGCTGGTTCTGGCATTCTCCTAGGGAGTGTCTTAGACTCAGTGAAAACTTGGGTGAGTCTGGCTATATCCTCCATAGACCCTGCTCTAGGTTCGAACCCAAGTCGGCGAATGCTGTGCAGCAACTCCATTTCCGCCTCAGAAATACCTCCTACAGCTTCTTCCCTCTTAAATTCTTCCATATGTCCCTCTTCCTTTGATGCCATGGTAAAAAATCAATAGACACAATAATGGTATAAGTAAAACACCGTTTCAGATTGGCATACAAATCCTCTGATGCAAAATCTGTCTAGGTGTAGACTAGGAAGCTTATGATTCTCACTACATCTGGTAATTACATAGCTTTCCCAAACTAAATACTCCCAATAGCAATAGACAATAATAAAAGTTGAAATATGAAGTGATATCACAAATTTCTATGCTGCAAAAACAACAAAATCAATAGCAAAATTTTATTCAAAATATAAATCTGATTTACTATAAATCAGTAACACAGGGAATAAACCTGAAATGAAAATTGTATCTTAATGAAGGGTAGGTAAACGTGAAGTTTTAACTTCTTCACTCACTATGTTTTCAAGTAAGTAAATGTCAAGATGGTCTAGGGAAAAAATCAACTCTACCAGTCACAATGTTTTCATATGCACAAAAAAGGAATGCAATAAAGTCACTTCTTTCACATACAGGGATCAAACTTTTTCAAATGCAATGCCTATATACAGCAATAGATATATACAATCCTGAAAAACAAGAAATAGGGTAGTTGGTGACTAATTAAGGTTCAATCTCTAAATGGGTTAATCTGCAGACAGCTTGTCTTCCTCTGCTTCAAATAAACGTGAAAAAGAACAAAAGTCGCGATGCTAAAGTACAAAAGATAGATGTGAAATTCACAAATATCTTTGATAACAATTGTAACAGTCAACTGTTATCCTATAAGCAGCGTAAGGGAGACAACTCAAAACGCGAATTGAAATCTGGCTCAAAGTACACGGAGTCGAAAACGAAACTTACAAATAAGTGTTTGGTATAATACAATGATACAAAATGAACTGTGTGCACTAGGTATCAAAGTCAAATAAAAATAAATCAGTGACGAATGAAATAATCAAAGGTACACTCCAAGATAATTAATCACATTAATTATCCTGTAAACAACTAAGTCAATGTTCAATGTTTTCAAAATGGATAATATTTGCAAAGCACGGACTGATAACAAGTCAAATTCGGCTTAACCCGATTTCGTTCAAAAACCGTTCGGAATGTCGGTTCTTTATTTAACCCGAAATATGCTTGTAAATATGGCGGCATTTGTGTTGAAAAAGTTACGGGATTGAATTCTAGATGAATACATCATGAATGTGGCCCTTTTTCAGAGAGAAAAAAGTAAATTTGTATCCAGTTAAGTCATCTTTCATGATAAGTTCAGTGCTTTTTCAACATTATCTCGGGTTTTAGGAAATCGAATTTGCTACACAGAACTAAGTGGGGCCCGTTTAGACGTAACATGCAAAAGAAAAGTAAAATGTGAAATGTCCGATAGATAAATGTTGAACGGCAAACAAGCATGTGTACGTCTAAATATTTGGACTAGTGAAACCCAAGAAGCACTTGAGTAAATGAGCTGTTGCAATGATATGAGAGAAATGTTGTTGAAAGTGGCATGAAACAAATTCAATCAGTCAGTTATTCTCATTGAATCAATAGATTTTTCTCTCAAATACTCAGAATGAGTGGTTCAGGGTCATAGTGGCCTTCTTGTTCATGTAGTAGCACAGTATATAACTTCTTCAATCACATGTATCCCTAAATCTATGCCATCTTTTCAGACTTCTCGAAATACGTCGGTCCGACGGACATGACCGACGAATCTTGACAAGGACCGACGATTTTTCAGGCTAGATCGGTCCGACTGTCCGGCATTTATTCCGAGCCGCTGAAAACGTAATCGCAATGTTTTGGACAAAAATGGCGTCGTTTAAATGTTACGAAGGCGCTAAACCAGGTAAAAAAAGAATATTAACGTCAGAGGAGCGCACTGAATAGAAAAAAGAATATGAAAAAAAGAGACCGGAGAGAAAACTGATCGAGAAAAGGAAGCATCATTGAGAATGGTTGGTTTATGACTCGGAAAAGGTGCAAATGCGCTGCACAGACTGGTTTTTTTACGGCAAGAAAGTTAGAACGGAACAACATCTTTGCAATACAAACATATTTATTCTTGGATGCACAAATTTAATGAATTGACTTGCTTGTACTGTTTAGTATTTTCTCCTTTTCCAGTAATGTTTTCAAAAGCATTTTTCCTCAAGGTTGTTAAAATTCGTGATTGCTTGGTAAAGGGTTAAATGTCAGCGACTTTTGAAAGTCTTAATGAGTGGAGAAATAGTTTGATATCATCATATGCATAAAGTTGATATATTGGTACCCTTCTTTCTTATGTTTTCTTTGTTTTTGTTAAATTTGATTCGGTCTGACAGATTTTTTTTCGGTCTGACAGATTTTCAGGCCTTGTCAGACCGAATGTCCGACACTTTTTGTAAACTTTCGGGAAGTCTGTCTTTTGACATATTCAAGGGCCTTAGTATACACACACTAATTTTTTGTTCCCAGTACAGCTGACAGGGGTCATAAAATCAACTGATATTAAAAAAAAAAAAAACAAATTTAAATGATCCTTCTATTGGCATGTGTCCCTTTTCCAATTTTTGTGCTACGCCACTGTACACTGAACCAGGGATCTTATATACGATCCCTGACTGAACACAAACAAGACAAATTTATGATGCATAGCATCATAGAAGCCGCAATCTTTTGGTGGACAATTTCAGAAATATTGACTCTCTTGAGAAATTGTGATTACATTTTTTGTATCTGTTTTTACCCCCACCCCCACCAACGGAAAATCATGACAAATGGTACTAAAATGCAAGGGAAAAAGAAAATAATATGTACATGTATTCTAATTCTTATTCTAAAAAAAAAAAAAAAGTTTAGAGAGGAATCTTAAATAATCTTGTTATTATATTTAAAAAAAAAAAAGCCTAAAAGCATCGGAATTTTTAAGTTTCTACTCGAAATTTGAAAATGGAGAAATTGTTCATTCAAATACACCATTTTCCATTTATCAAATGATTTTAGAAAGGAAACTTCTGTAGCGGCATAAAAGGCAATACTACGGAATTATTTAAGTTACCAATTATTCAAAGTGATATTAAGATTGTTATTCACATATGATGTTTACATGTACTTACAATTTTTATCAGTGATCTCTTCTTTGTGTTTCATTTTTCAAAAAAAAAAACAAAACTTTTTCTAAAATATGATCTTCTTGCTTGTCAAAAAGTATCTTAGCATGCTTGTAACACAGTGAATCTTTACATTTCTACTGTAGAAACAAAGAACTCTTGCATGGCATCTCCAAAATTATTCATAGTCTGTACAGTTGGCACAAACCACGTTTCTATTATTCCTGAATCGCAGCCACACACACACAAAAAAACACATTTTTTAAAGTCTTTAAAGATCTGGATCTATTCAACCACAACATAACCAACTATTACTATACATATTTCGTTTACTAAACAGTAGTTTGAACCATTTTTTTGCATAGGCCTTGTACAAACCTAGTGTAAAACTTCTAATGTAAATTTCAAGAGCTATTCTGAACCTTTGACCAGCAGCGACGTAAAAAGTTGTATATTCACAATAATAGGTTTTGTAATAACTTTAACCCTTCGACTACATAACGAAATAGATACACTGAACAGGGATCCTATATATATACATGTGTATATACGACCCCTGCACTGAATAACGAAAACAAACAAGATTTTTTTATGTTTTATGTTTACGAAATATCTTATAGAATATTAAAGAAATATTACACGGGCTATGTGCTTTCTGATCTTCATCTATTTCCGTCATTTTCGAGCAGCTTCAACCCTTAGAGCACCAGGCACCACCATGATAATTACTGTACTGTAGTCAATGTACTCGTACATCACGATCCATACGTAATGTTCCAAGGGTTTTGTAGATCAGGACCATACCGTACAGCACGTACAGTCTGATCATAACAGCTTCGACACACAATACAGTAAATGCTAAATTTCACAGGTCCCATAAGGTAGATGTTCCGTGTAACAAAAATCCATTAGGCTAGTGTCGACGAAGGGAAGAAAAAGTATTCCGCAAGTATTCTATAAATAGCTGACGTAGACGCCTCTTGTGTATGGAACATTCGGCATACCTCGGGTGATGGGAGCCATTAGATGTAGGTACGGAATCGGCCGAGTTGTGACGAGTGGTGTATGGAGGTAACCGCCGTTTTATCGTTTACAGACTAAAATTTGGACGAAAAACTTGTACATAAAATTGCTTCTGATTATCATATTCTAAGATGCTCTCTATATCATAATCATTATTATTTTGTTTTGTAAAAAAGTAGACAAATGCGAAAACTATTGAGAGGTGGGAAAGCTTGTGATAAACGGAAAGCATAACAACTTCGTTTGGGAAAATAGAAGGAATCCTATATGTTTGAAAACTTCGGGGGACTATCCAATTAAAGGATGTTTATCTTTCTGTATTTTTTATTGTTATTTGGGAATGAACTATATATTGCAAGAAAACCAGGCTTGAATTTCATGTGGGTGTGTTTGAATATTTAAGAAAGAGTCGTGTGAAGTAATTCCGTCACAACATTATTAGAAATTTTACAAAAATAATGACCAATCGAATAATTACTGATCATCTACATGGTAAATAGTTTAGGTACATTCCTACTGGAAGCTGCTTTCGAGCGGCTTCCAATTAAGGCCAATTTACACGACCTGCTTTTTCATGTGTGCTAGATCACAATGTGTAAAGCATGTTTTAATAAGGGGATATGCCTGCAAATCTGTAAAGTAGAGGAAATAGAACATGTTCTATTTTGTCTGATTTTTCAGACGAAACGGACCAATCAGTGCTCAGTATGCCAGATGCCAGCCCATTATCTGGGTAATATAATAGTAATTTATTAGATCTATTTTGATATGCCACGTTCGTCGAATAATTACCAGGAATGGAAATTTAAATAATGCGTCCAAAAACAACCGATGGTTCGAGAATACCCGACACACTCTACAAGTACTTGTCATTTCCAACAATGTTTTCTTTGCTTTCGAAGACAAATTAGATCTCGTAATTAACCAAACGCCAGACGATAGATCGCTCTTCCCACTGATGTCACGTGGTCCGGGAATCAAGATTTCGGGACAAACAACCTAGACACTACGGCTTAGCTAGGACATATATGAAACTTACCGGGAGATTTTTCTACCATAGAATAACTATTCTAGATAATATAAGCATGAGACCAATTCAAGAAAAGGCACTTACGTCTTTTGCATTAGGTTTATCGAAGTTATAGAGTGTGAAAATTGAAACAGAGCTTAGTTTATTTAGAAGTCAGTTGAAAAACGCAGTCTTACAACTCTTACATTTGATAATGTAATACATTAAACTCGTACTCCCTAAATATGTCCTAAAATCATTGATCTGCTAATAAAATTCATCTGTTATCTGGACAAAAATAAGTTTTTTTTTTTTCAAACTTCAAACCTCCCTTACACAGATTTTTCATTATTTAGTTCGAAACATGTTCGTCATTAATTTAACCAAAATCGCAAGCTTTAAACTTACCAAGCGATATATACATGTATTTAGCAGTGTAAAATGACTTCCCGGTGTTTGATTTGACACTGGAAGATCTAGACAAAAACATATAATAGGTAACCGATTTTTTTTTGTTCGAGAGAAAAAACCCGAGGAGAAGAATTAAAGGAATAAGAACATGAGCATACTCCTATGCATTCGCCTCTGTATAATATTCTCTAAGAGTAACAGAAAAAGATATTAACTTAACTTACACATTGAACATGTATAATTCAAATTCCAATCACTAATAAGACGGTCACGAGAGTCAGACTAATTATATGACACGTTCTTGTAACTTTTCAAGTAGGACAGTACCGAACACCTGTGGCGTGGCATACCGATATCAAAGAAATACTGCATAAACCCTTGCTCCACTTTTTGCGTAAAAGTTGGCAACATATGCAACATATCTTCTCCTTAAAGGAAGACAGATTGATTGGTTTCCCTTTCATTTTCGATAAATAATAGTTTAAGGGAGATTAAATAAAAGATAGTGAACAGAGGGGGGAGATGGTATTACACAGGATGGCATATCGTCTTGCACGGGCTTTAAGTTTACATTGATAGAACGGTTAAGATACAGAGCCAATGAGAACAATGTTTTCAATGTTTTACTAATGCAGAAAGATGACATTTGTCTTTTATTTAAACAAACGTCTAAAATGTGCCTACATAGCATTTTATTTCAAAAGCGGGGGAGGGGGGGGGAGGCTGTTTAGTTTTTACTTTCCAAGACGACTATAGAAATAGGAACAATATTTTCGAGAAAATTAATTATATTGACATGATTTTTAGCTCACCTGAGGGGTGAGCTATTGTGATCGATCACCGTCCGGCGTCTGTATGTCCGTCTGTCCGTCCATCCGTGAACAATTACTTAAAAAAATCTTCTCCTCTGAAACCGGCAAACAGATTTCAATGAAACTTCACAGAAATGATTCTTAGGCGATGCACTTTCAGAATACTTCAAAGATTTGAATTCCATGAAGAACTCTGGTTACCATGGCAACCGAAAGAAAAAACTTTAAAAATCTTCTTGTCCCAAACTGTAAGGGCTAGAGCTTTCATATATGGCATGTAGCATCATCTAGTGACCCTCTACCAAAATACTTCAAATTATGGCCCTGGTGTGGAAATTGGCCCTATGTTGTGGGGTCTCGGATTTCACATAGAGATTAAGAAGGAAATCTTTAAAAATCTTCTTGTCCTAAATCCTAAGGGCTACAGCTTTCATATTTGGCATGTAGCATCATCTAGTGGACCTTTACATAAATACTTCTAATGATGGCCCTTGTATGGAAATTGGCCCTTTGTTGTGGGGTCATGGATTTTCATAGAGATAAAGAAGGAAATCTTTAAAAATCTTCTTGTCCCAAACCTTAAGGGCTAGAGCTCTCATATATGGCAAATTATAACCATAGTGTCATAATGAGCCCTATGTTGTGGGTTCCCAGATTTTACAGAGAGATAACGAAGGAAATTTTTTTTAAAATATATTTGTCCCAAACTGTAAAGGCTAAAGCTTTAATATTTGGGTTGTAGCTTTGTCTAGTAGATCTGTACCGAAATGCTACAAATTTTGGTCCAGGGATGAAATTGGCCCTCTGTTGTGGGGTTCAGGATTTTACAAAGAAATAAAGCAGGAAATCTTAAAAAATCATCTTGTCCTGAACCGTAAGGGCTAGAACTGTCATACTTTGCATTTAGCATCGTCTAGTAGACATCTACCAAAATACCTTGAATTATGGACATTGGATGGAAGTTTGCCCTATTTTGTGGGATCCTTGATTTTCCTGTATGTCCAGAATTATTTGCCCTTGAATTTGAAAAATGATTAAATTTGCTGTGTTTACACTTAAGCTCCTTTACTTTTTCACCAAACCTAATCATATTTTAACGGAATATATTTGACAATAAGATGTCAGACGAGTTCCTTTTGAGCATGATTGGAGTAGTATGTCCAGAGTTATTTGCCCTTGAATTTTGAAAAATTGCTTAATTTGACTTCATTTAGACTCTAGCTCCTTCATTTTTTCTTCAAACCTAATCACATTTTAACATAATGTACACCAAACCTAATCATATTTTAACAGAATATATATGACATTAAGATGTCAGATGAGTTCCTTTTGAGCGAGATTGGGGTAGTATGTCCTGAGTTATTTGCCCTTGAATTTTGAAAAGTGCTTTATTTGACTTTGTTTACACTCTAGCTCCTTCATTTTTTCACCAAACCAAATCACCGGATGAGTTCCATTTTGAGCATGATTGGACCAGTATGTCCGCAGTGATTTGCCCTTGAATTTTGAAAATTTGCTTAATTTGATTTTGTTTACTCTCTAGTTCCTTCACTTTTTCACCAAACCTAATCATATTTGAAGAGAATTACCATGATCGTAAAATCTTGGATGAGTTCCATTTTGAGCCTGATTGAACCAGTATGTCGGCAGTGATTTTCACTTGAATTTTGAAAAATTGCTTAATTTAACTTTGTTTACTCTCTAGCTCCTTCAATTTTAGCTCACGATCTATTGTGATCACTCACCGTCCGTCGGCGTCCGTCTGTCCGTCGTCCGTCAGTCCGTCTGTCATCCGTCCATTCACATTTTTTTAGCTCTTGAGCTTTTGTGATCGTGCTGTGTCCGGCGTCCGGCGTCCGTTGTCAACTTTTACCTTGTGTACGCTCTAGAGGCCACATTTTCAGTCCGATACTCTTGAAACTTGGTCAGAATGTTTGTCTTGATGATATCTCGGATGACTTTGAAAATGGGTCATGTCAGGTCAAAAACTAGGTCACTAGGGCAAATCTTAGGAAAACCTTGTGTACGCTCTAGAGGCCATATTTTCAGTCCAAAACTCTTGAAAGTTGATCAGAATGTTTGTCTTGATGATATCGCGGACGAGTTTGAAAATGGGCTATGTCGGGTCAAAAACTAGGTCACTAGGGCAAATCTTAGAAAAACCTTGTGTACGCTCTAGAGGCCATATTTTCAGTCCAATGCTCTTGAAAGTTTGTCAGAATGTTTGTCTTGATGATATCTCAAATGAGTTCGAAAATGGATTGTGTCGGGTCAAAAACTAGGTCACTAGGTCAAATCTTAGAAAAACCTTGTGTATGCTCTAGAGGCCATATTTTCATTCCAAAACTCTTGAAAATTGGTCAGAATGTTTGTCTTGATGACATCTCGGACGAGTTCAAAAATGGGTCATGTCGGGTCAAAAACTAGGTCACTAGGGCAAATCTTAGAAAAACCTTGTGTACGCTCTAGAGGCCGTATTTTCAGTCCAAAACTCTTGAAACTTGGTCAGAATGTTTGTCTTGATGACATCTCGGACGAGTTCAAAAATGGGTCATGTCGGGTCAAAAACTAGGTCACTAGGTCAAATCTTAGAAAAACCTTGTGTATGCTCTAGAGGCCATATTTTCAGTCCAAAACTCTTGAAAGTTTGTTAGAATGTTTGTCTTGATAATATCTCACATGAGTTTGAAAATGGGTTATGTCGGGTCAAAAACTAGGTCACAAGGTCAAATCTTAGAAAAACCTTGTGTACGCTCTAGAGGGTCACATTTTTAGTCCAATACTCTTGAAAATTGGTCAGAATGTTTGGCTTGATGATACCTCAGACGAGTTCGAAAATGGATCATGTTGGGTAAAAAACTAGGTCACTAGGTCAAATCTTCGAAAAACCTTGTGTTTGCTCTAGAGGCCACATTTTCAGTCCAATACTCTTGAAAATTGGTCAGAATGTTTGTCTTGATAATATCTTGGATGAGTTTGAAAATTGGTCATGTCGGGTTGAAAACTAGGTCACAAGGTCAAATCTTAGAAAAACCTAGTGTACACTTTTGAAAGAGATTTAAAATGGATCATGTTTGGTCAAAAGGCTCAGGTGAGCGACTTCAGGGCCATCATGGCCCTCTTGTTGTTTACACTCTAGCATCTACAAATATCAACCAATCAGCACCAAACTTGGGTCAAAATATATATGACCATAAGATCTCGGATGAGTTCGATTATGGGTCTAATCGGAGCAGAATGACTGGAGTTATTTGTCCTTGAATTAGAAAAATTGCTATATTTGACTTTGTTTACACTCTAGCATCTACAATTTTTAACCAATCAGCACCAAACTTGGTCAAAATATATATGACCATAAGATCTCGGATGAGTTCGATTATGGGTCTAATCGGACCAAAACAACTGGAGTTATTTGCCCTTGAATTAGAAAAATTGCAAAATTTGACTTCGTTTACACTTTAGCATCTACAAATATCAACCAATCAGCACCAAACTTGGTCAAAATATATATGACCATAAGATCTCGGATGAGTTTGATAATGGGTCTAATCGGAGCAGAATGACTGGAGTTATTTGTCCTTGAATTAGAAAAATTGCTATATTTGACTTTGTTTACACTCTAGCATCTACAATTTTTAACCAATCAGCACCAAACTTGGTCAAAATATATATGACCATAAGATCTCGGATGAGTTTGATAACGGGTCTAATCGGACCAGAACAACTGGAGTTATTTGCCCTTGAATTAGAAAAGTTGCTACATTTGACTTTGTTTACACTCTAGCATCCACAATTATGAACCAATCAGCACCAAAATTGGTCAAAATATCTATCAGTATAAGATCTAGGATGAGTTCGATAATAGGTCTAATCAGACCAGAACAACTGGAGTTATTTGCCCTTGAATTAGAAAAATTGCTATCTTTGACTTTGTTTACACTCTAGCATCTACAATTATGAACCAATCAGCATCAAACTTGGTCAAAATATATATGACCATAAGATCTCAGATGAGTTCGATAATGGGTCTAATCGGACCAGAATGACTGGAGTTATTTGCCCTTGAATTAGAAAGCTCTATAGAATAGTTCTTTGTCCGGAGCATAACTTTGTTATCTCCAGTCCGATTGACTTGAAACTTGGCATTTGTGTTTGTTGAAATAATACGGAGTGTAGTGTGAAAGAACCATAACTCTACCTAGTACTGTCTATGAGTTATTTCCCTTTGATCGTCATGTTTACAACATTTTCTGCTTGTCCGGAATATAACTTTGTCATCTCTAGCCGGAACATCTTCAAATTTGGTATGCATGATTTATTGAAAAATTATGGAGTGCAGTGCACAAGAACCATAACTCTTCCTAGCACGAATTTTGAGTTATTCCCCCTTTGACCTTCATTTTTATAGCATTTCTTGCTTGTCCGGAGCAAAACTTTGTCATCTTAAGTAGGAATGACTTGAAATATGGTATGCACAAGAATTGTAACTCTACCTCGTGCTGTCTTTGAGTTATTTCCCTTTGATCATCATTTTTACAGCATTTAGTGCTTGTCTGGAATATAACTTTGTCATCTCAAGTCAGAACGAATTCAAACTTGGTATGCATGTTTGTTGTAATATTACTGAGTACAGTGCGCAAGAACAATAACTAGCGCGGATTTTGAGTAATTCCACTTTGATCTTCATTTTTACAGTATTTCTTGCTTGTCCGGAATGGAACTTTGAAGTTTCAAGTCAAATTGACTTGAGACTTGGTAAACATGTTTTTTGCATTACCTGCCCTTTGCAATTGTTATACCTCCTCGACAACTGGCGGTGTGATGGGCATATCTTGCGACAGTTTGCCGCTCTTGTTTCATTATCATTTGGCCTTGAACCTCAATATTTGGTATTTATCTTCATTCTAGACCTTTACTGCTTAGTACTCAGGTGAGCGATATAGGACCATCATGGTCATCGTTTTTTTTTTTCAATTAACATTTCTTTGAAGGATTATCTGAGTGAAAAATCCACAAAACAGATATAAAGAGTATTCTACATAGCAAATTAACTTGATTTGGGAAGAAATTGAATTAAAAAGTATTTAGAGTCTACTCAAACTCAAATAGAAAATAAAGGAAAAAAATAAATGAACTGGATAAAATCCAATCAGCGGTCTAAACTATGATCTACGAGTACAGATCTATTTTTTTTTTAGTAAAGAAACAAACGGGTATTTATAGTTAAGATTGTCATTTTGGAAAATTTATTACAATACAAAAGCATGTTTACAAACATTATTCTTTATTTTTTTTCAATTTAAGTTGTCATCTGCGTCAGTAGTCAATAGTGGATCTAAGGATTAACGATGGATATCAATTTTAATGTAATTAATCAGATTTTTAAATCATATCTACTATATATTCATATATACTTCCAACTCTTAATGATGCAGAATGTCTAGGTTTGATAACGGCGAGACGGCTTCCGCTCTGAATGGGAAAAATGCTGACCGCTGATTGGCTTATTGGTTTTTGATTGACAGCTCTGGCGTTTGGTCAATTATAGCCACATTTAATCCATTTTTTTTGGCTTGTGTTTTCAGTTTTGACATGTCTCAAAACGTTTGTTATCTTGTTAAAGAGGTAAACGAGATTTAAACAGAAGACAGGTGTAGAACATACCATGTGAACGTGAAAAACAGATATGCTTGAAATAAGACCTTCCTATATAAATTCTGATTAAACATCACCCTGTAAATTCGCTTTTACACGTCGCTGGTCACGACAGAATCCTTATCTGCATTGATCGATACACTGTGTACATGTATGAAACCCTTCAACCCTTTACCGATAGATCTTATCCCGTGTTTTAACGATAACGATCCTTAGAAATTGGGCGTTTTGAAAACATTTTTGGTAAATGAGAAAATGCTTGTAGCCCGTATTTTCTCCTTTCCCCCCAGTGTTCTTTTATAGAAACGTTCCAACATAAAAGCAAATCATATTTTGTCGACTGCATAATTATTATGCTTTCAAATTGGACAAGTCTGAAATTTTTGTCGTTTGGTTAACAGTTGAAAGAATTCCATAATTCCAGCATGAGGAGAAGACGATGATAAATCGCATTTTCTAATCTTTATTTACTGGAAGGATCTTGAACATAGAGGACGGTATAGATTCAGGATCAGACCACACGTTCTGCAATCTGATCATGACCTACAATCTCCGCTCAAGTATGAATGTCGAAATACGTTGGGCTGATCTACCAATATAGATCTTGATCTAAATACACGTCTGAATTGCGCATCTTGCATTAAATCTATACAGATCTACCTCTAGATCTAATAAAACAACAAGAGGGCCATGATGGCCCTGTATCACTCCACTGGCTAATACATATAATCCCTACATGACAAACATTACAATACTTGGCCAATTGGTTTTGAACATAAGACCCCTGAGACAGGACTAAAATTGGTAGCCCAAGTTCTTATGGTAAGTAACAAGAAAATTTCTAAAGATTTCACTACATAAGCCCATGTAAAACTTCTGACCCCTGGGGTGGGGTCAAATTCGACCCTAGGGCTATAATTTGGGTACTCTTGGTAGAGACCCACTAGACAAAGCCACATGCAAAGTTTGGTAACCCTAGGCCTTATGACTGAGTACAGGGAGATTTCTAAAGTTTTGTCTATATAAGCCCATATGAAAATTGTGACCCCTGGGGCGGGGCCAATTTTGACCCCAGTGCAATAAGTTGGGCACTCTTGGTAGAGGCCCATTATATAAAGCCACATGCAAAATTTGGTAGCACTAGGCCTTCTGGCTAGGTGCAGGGAGATTTCTAAAGTTTTCTTTATATAAGCCTATGTAAAACTTGTGACCCCCCCACCCCCGGGTGGGGGGTCAAATTTGACCCCGAGGCTATAGGTTGGGCACTCATGGTAGAGGCCCACTAGATAAAGCCACATGCAAAATTTGGTAACCCTAGGCCTTATGGCTAGGTACAGGAAGATTTCTAAAGTTTTCTCTATATAAGCCTATGTAAAACTTGTGACCCTCGGGGCGGGGTCAAATTTGACCCCAGGGCTATAATTTGAAGAAACTTGATAGAGGTCTACTAGATAAAGCTACATGCCAAATTGGGTAGCCTAGGCCTTATGGTTTCAGACAAGAAGATTTTCAAAGATTTCCAATATTTTTAAGTTTTGTTGCCATGGCAACCAGAGTTTTTGAAGGAATTAAATTCTTTCAAGAAATTCAGAAGAGGACCATGGCAGGATCATTTCTGTGAAGTTTCATCAAAATTGGCTGGGTAGTTTCAGAGAAGAAGATGTTTAAAATAAAGGTTAACGCACGGACGAACGGACGCAGGCAGGGACGCACGACGGAAAACGGGCCATGACATAAGCCCGCTGGCCTTCGGTCAGTGGAACTAAAAATCTAGACCTAGATCTAGTCGGCAGTATTTGACTCCAGATAACACGGTCTGATCTGATAATGAGCAGCACGGTCCTCGTTTACAAATAGTTCGAAAAATGCTAATTACCGATAGAAGTCCCATCTCTGAATTTCGCATACTGCACATTATGTAGACTAAAGTTTTATTTTATTTTGACACCAGCAACGATAACCGTCTTCAAGATTTCGTTGACGCAGTTCTTATAAATCAGGAAAAAAAAAAACAACTGGTGGAGTCAGCTACACACCATGTGTAAACTGTTCACGAGCGACACATTGATAATTTTGTAGCGAATGAATAGGTCTACTGAGCATTTTGCTATTTTTAATTAGATCTTAATTTTGGTGTGATTTTCTGCTGATTTAATGTTAATGAAGCTTTTTATTTTATATGTTGATCTATGATATGAATAGAAACGTTGGAAATAGAAGAAAAGCAATTTTGTGTGTATGAGGGCTGTTCGATATGTAATGTGTATTGTACCACAGCGCGATAACGCTTTCAACGATTTCGTGGATGATGATACGCTTGAATAGCTCTATTTAATACCTTTCCAACGGTATAAACACGAGCCTTTAGCTCCACATAGTTTTAAACTTATAGTCATTTCATTAGAGCTAGTCGTTGACCACTGTTGTAAAAATGGTTGGGAAACGGATTAAGAATATTGAAGAAATTAGAGCTTATATAAAAGTTCGCACAAAACTCGGTCATTCGGTAATGCAGATTTTTACTGAATTGGGGGAAGTTTATGGGTCTGATAAGGTATCTTATGAGACAGTTCGTAGGTGGAGAAAGAAATTTCTGACTGGCACAGAGTCCGTCAAAGATGCAGCAAAATCTGGCCGACCTGTGAATGTAACAGACAAAGCAAATGTCTCAAAAGTCAGGGAAATAATTGAAAGTGATGGCAGATACACGATTCGTGATATTGCCAATGCTGTTGGCATATCGCTATCGCGGGTGCATTTCATTTTGAAGCGTATTTTGTAAGTACGAAAGATTTCTGCCAGATGGATACCGCATATATTGACAGATGACCAAAAACGGGTACGAATACAAACCGCTAAGCAGTTGCTCAAAATGTTTCCCAAATTCAATCAAAGACAATTTGCAAACATTGTTACTGGTGACGAAACATGGGTTCACTATTTCGAACCAGTAAGAAAAAATGGAAACAAAATATGGCTAACTAAACACGGTAGAAGGCCTGTATTTGCCAAAAGAAGCATAAGCACAAAGAAGGTTCTTTATTGCATATTCTTCTCATGTGATGGTATAGCCGTACAAATTCCGGTGCCGAAGGGCAAAATTGTTACAGGTCGGTATTACCGAGATATAAGAGGGTTGTTCGGAAAGTTCGTAGAATTTTGTTATAAATTACACAATATTCTCAGTATTACAAAGAACTTTATACCTACTTAAACTTCAACATCTCTTCTATAAATTCTATGGAAACCAAAACGATGCTCTACATCACACGAAAATTATGTCTATTTAAAATTAGTATGTTAGAGGTACCCGGAGCACGCCGAAGTCAATATGACGTCGCGTAATCATCAAGCGTCGTTTACATCAAGCGATCGTCGCACTTTCTCAACATAGTCACCAGCAATATCTATGCATTTCTTATGTCTGATCATCCATTTGTTGTAAATTTCAATGTATCAGTCCTCAGTTAGTGACGATACAACAATTTGAGTCTGTTTTGTAAGTTCCTCTGCTGAATCGAATCGCTTTCCATGCAAACTCGCCTTCAACTCGGGAAAAACCCGGAAATCCATAGGAGCCAAATCTGGACTGTATGGCGGATGATCCAATACTTCAAAACCAAGTAAACTAATCTCAAGCTGTGTAGATTCTGCTCGGTGCCCTGGGGCATTATCCTGATGTAGAATTATTCTGTCCAGAGACATGTGTGGGCGCTTCTTTCGAACAGATTCGTAGCGGTGAAGAAACTTCTGTGAACAGTATACACGGAGCTCCTTTTCATTTTCCTTGAGTAATCGTGCTACCCACCGAGCACTCACTTTTGACATGCCAAGTTCCTCAGTTAGTATACCATGTACTGTTGAGCACGAAACACCGAGTTCATTAGCAATAGTTCTGACGGTGGTTCTTCTGTTGGTCTGAACCATATCCTTTACCGACTTCTTAATCGAACAAGTTACGACTGCCGGTCGAGCACTCCTGGAATCGTCATTAATAGATTCTCTTCCACTCCTAAAACGCGAATGCCATTTGTAGACAAAAGCTGGACTGCATTTATCATATACTCCTGTTGATTTTATCATTCGCAGTGTTTCTGTTGGCAATTTATTAAGTGCAACACAGAATTTCACCACACTCTGCAACTCAATGCCACAGTTCGACGTCATGATTTTTCCATAACAACTTCCGCAGATAGATTACGAAAACACTATAATTTTGTTTCGGAACAACGAATTGTTTTGAAATTTTCAGGAAATGACGTAATGTTGTCGAATTATCGCTTGACGTTTCCGCGCTTTTTTGATGTTGAACAAACATACGGAAATTAAGCTTATTTCTTCAACGACATAATCCAAAAATAGGTATTTTACGGACTGCTCCGGGTACCCATGATGACGTTGCTACGACAACCCATATATCTGGTTTCTGTATTTGATTTGCTATTATTTTTTTTTTAAAAATTGCTTAAGGATAAGTCAAGGTTCATGCATATCAAATTCCATGTATATTTGATGAACAATTCTAGAGATATAACAAAATTCTACGAACTTTCCGAACAACCCTCGTACTAAAAAAGCTCAAGAAATATTATCTTTTAACGACGCCCGGTGTCAGGATTTAGGCATGTTCGTCTACTTCATGATAATGCTCCATCACATACATCTGAGCTTGTGAAGCAATTTTTGAAGTCGGAGAAGGTTACTGTCTTGCCACATCCACCATACTCTCCAGATCTAGCCCCATGCGACTTTTTCCTTTTTCCAAAACTTAAAAAGGTCTTATATGGTCGTCGTTACAAGTCCCGACAAGCCCTTGGCTCAGCCATCAGTCAGTGCCTCAGAGGTCTGTATACCTAAATCAGCGTACCGTGACGCATTTCAGAAATGGATTCAGAGATTGAAATTATTATTTCAAACCGCGGAGAATATTTTGAAGGGATGTAATGTTCATTTCACTATTTGAGTCGGAATGCTTTTGAGATAGAAAGTGACTATTTACCCGACCGTCGTGTACGCACTGAAGAAATTTCATATTGCGAGGACGACTGTCGTGTACTCAATGAAGGAAACCTTCTTGGGTGCCCGACAGTCGTGTACTCAATGAAGGAAAACTCGTTGGGTGCCCGACGGTCGTGCCCGGACTGATGAAATTTCGTCTTGGGGGCACGATTACGTGCCCGCTATTTCCGATTTCTTCATTCAGTACACGACGCGGTCGTGTACGCACTGAAGAAACGGGATCTTACGTACACGTGTTAATGGGTTGGACCAAAACGCAGACTGGTATGTGAACCGGCACGGCGTAAACCGTCTCTGTGGAGCAATAGTCATATATACAGGGTGTCATGCCCGAAGGGTCGTATTATGTTATACACCCGGTCGTCCGTCCGTCTGTTAGCAATTATTTGTGTGCGCAACTCCTCCTACAATTTCCAACTGGATTAAATCTACTTCAAACTTGCCACAATGAATTCCCATGTCTAGTTGTGCATGTGACTCAAAATTTGGATCGCTGTTTGTATTCTGAAATTATCTACCCTTGACTTCTGAAATAGCCAACTTTTCACTTGAATTTCTGTTCAGGTCATAACTTCCAAGCTATCAAAATCAAAGGACTGATAGTCCTGAGAGTGGCGTGGTGGATGATGTGTTAGGAATTTTCACCATTACTAAGCTTTCAAAGGTAATCTATTAATAATTAATAGCTTTTTTAGTTAGTAAGTTATGGCCTGGGCATTCAAACATAAAACTAACAAAGGGCAATAACTCAAAAAAGAGTAGTAGAGTTATGGTTCATATGCACCAGAGTATATACATGTAGTGTCTAGTTGATACCTTTAACTGCTTGGAAGTTACGGCTTGAACAAAAATTCAAAGTGAAAAGTTGGCTATTTCAGAAATCAAGTGCAGATAATTTTAGAACGCTAACAGCGACCCAAATTTTGAGAGTCACATACACAACTAGACATCATAAAGATTCATTGTGGTGAATGAGTCATTTCGACTACCGGTCATTTCGACACCCGGTAATTTTGACAATTTTAGGTCGCTTCGACCGCAGGAGAATTTTTTTTTTTGCAAAATTTGGTCGTTTCGACAACCGATCAGTGCTTTCCTAGACAGTTTAACTGTTGTGTTTATCAATGTTCTACTTTCTGTATCCATGTTTGCTGCACCAGTGCACCTGTCCATGCCTTTCTAGTCATCCTTTTACCAGTGCTCCGCCAAGCGTAGCTGGCATCCTTTTTATATGCCAGAAAGCTCGTGTTACCTTATACTGTACACCCGGTCGTCCGTCTCTTTGCAATTTCTTATGTGCGCAACTCCTCCTACATTTTCCATCGGAATTAGATCTATTTGAAATTTGTCACAAAGGTATCCAGTCGTTTCGGCACCCGGTCATTTCTACACTCAGTCAGTTTGACACTTTTTCATGTAAATGAAGGTCGGACTGCACAAACGTGAGGTCTGATATTGGATTCACTTTTACCGATAGAGAAATATCTTTTCCCAAAAAATACCTTTGAAATATCAAACGTTAGGATTTTACCTTTGGTTTTGAATTTACATATCAATTATTTAGCGGGATACGGGGTAAACTCGATAAGTACAATTAATGGTAAGCCAAGCTTTTCCACTGAAACTATGAAGCCGGTTGATTGTCTAAGAGTACACAACAAAGGACAAGAATTCTGACTCGATCACAACATTTGACGACGTGTGCGTGTACTACTTGAAATCATTTGCAGGCAACAAATTCAATGTGACTCAATGTGATGGAGTTTTTCTTTGATCATATGGTTAAAATCATTGTGTGAAAAGGATAAAATGTGTGTGGGTTTTTTTTACAATATGTACAAAAGGCTTGTAACTGAAGGTCATTACAACTTGGGATTGTGTGGTAAAGGGTAAGGGAGATTAATTGTGCAGTAGATGAAAGATCGGACGGTATGGTTCGTGTAGTCAGATATTGATTTCTGTAGTTTATTTCAGTGGAGGGAAAAAATAAAAAATTATATAAAGTAATTTTTGATCGACCTGTGTCACATGTTGGATGCTGCCATCTCATACATGTATGGCACGAAACCGCCTGTTTTCTCCTCCCGACCACACCCCTACTTCCTTTAAAAACTCCAAATTATTCATTAAACTCCAAAAACAAACACACACAAAACAACTATTAACATATTCTTGTCACTGCAAATTTAAGTAGTCTATATAGTTATTTCCAACAGCACATATAGTATATGTAGCTGAATTTCAATTGCATCTGCTTTAAATACTTTTTGGGATACCCCTATCTAGATAACTCTTTGAATACATGTAGGCCTACTCAAATGAATTAGCAGTAATTTTTAACTGTTTTTAAATAAATCACATTTTTTAAAGAAACTGTTGACAACGGTATACAAATTGAAGCAAACAATCTATCAGTGGGTATAATTTGCGAAATACAATTATGAAATTCAAACAAATCAAAAGAAACAATTAATTCCAAATAACAGACGTTTTGTTTCATAATTAGAATTTATTCAAGCAACAAGAAAAAACATAAAAGTACATAGAGATTCTGTTTTTAGAACACATAATAACACATTTCTATCTTCTTCAATTACCAATATCCGCAAATACAATTCCACCGCTGTATATATCAAGATGACCATTTGTTGCCAAAACAAAAAAAAATGTGGGTCGAATTGACCAAAATATGGGTCGATACGACCAAAAAGTTTCGAACTGACTGTGTAGAAATGACTGGGTCCCGAAACGACTGGATACCATTGTGGCAAATTTCAAATAGATCTAATTCCGATTGAAACTGTATAGGAGGAGTTGTGCACACAAGAAATTCCAAAGGGACGGACGGACGACCGGGTGTACAGTATAAGGTAATACGAGCCTTCCGACGTATAAAAAGGATGCCAGCTACGCTTGTGCATTTGTTCTGTAACACGCTGTATAAATGACTACTGCCGTGTGCTCCAGTGAGACTGTCTACGCCGTGCCGATTCACGTAAGAGTCTGCGTTTTGGCCCAACCCATTTACACGTGTACGTAAGAGTCCAATTCTTCAGTGCGTACACGACCGCGTCGTGTACTGAATGAAGAAATCGGAAATAGCGGGCACGTAATCGTGCCCCCAAGACGAAATTTCATCAGTCCGGGCACGACCGTCGGGCACCCAACGAGTTTTCCTTCATTGAGTACACGACAGTCGGCCTCGCAGTATGAATTTTCTTCAGTGTGTACACGACTGTCGGGTAAATATCATCGGCCTTTGAGATATCGTACAATACACATTACATATCGAACAACCCTCGTACATGTATATGCATGTGTGTAAGTACACAGTGAGGTGACCGCGTGTAGGCAGTAGCCAAGGAATTACGCCCTTGATCTATACATGGATAAGAGTAACATCGTGTTTTATCGTGAAACAACAACCGCTAGATCTATTTCTCGATTACCCTATAGTTCACTGAAACTTGTTCTGTGTAAAGTGTGTTAATAGCGGAGAGATAATGTTGTCTTGTGTGACGCAACATGGCTTCAACTTGAAAGGTTTGTGAATTATACTTAGAACTTTATAGATCTAGGTCGAGTATAGATCTACATAGATTTACCTCACGATACAAATGCGTCTCGTAGACCGATAGATCTACCCCTTTTAGTTTTATAAAACGGTATTTGAAGACAATACATGAATTGGTTGCATGTCGCAATCAATTTATGTACGATAGATCATGCGGTACTCTTTAATACCAAAGGACGAAATTTTGGATGGGCCCAAACTGATTTATATTAAATCTGTTGCAGATGACAAGTAAAATGTAGCTCGGATGATGAGCAAACATTGTGAAGAAAGAAAAAAATGCTGGTTATCAGCATTTTCTCGTTTTCCCACAATGTTCTCAAAAATTTCAGGGCGGGATCGTTTGAACACGGGATTATTTTGTAAAGGGTGCACCAATTCTTTACCAGACGAGAAAATACATTCAGGGTTCTCATTCATGTACATATACATGTGCGTGAATCACGAGCAAAACATGAAAGTCACGTACTAAATTTCACACTGACCATGTCTTATGTATATGTACTGTATACGTGCATGTCACGCACAGCAAAAGTGAATTGAGTCCCGCATAAAACTTAAAAATCATCCGATTACATAGTGCATGTTGACAAGCACAAAAATTGTGAATCAATTCAAAACATTGACCGAAAACAAAATTCTATCAGGAGTAAGATTATTTTTAGAAATCGGAAATTCCAAAGGATAGTGCATGTGCATACTATTATTAGCAATCTGTATGGCCACAGTAATTTCGCGAGTTTTCGTTCCTGAAAGCGGGAGGTTCTAAAGTAAACATTGCCATGCGGGCAGTGGTACCTACATTGATCAGTAATTTTGCAGGCTTTTCATTCACATGGGAACTGCGGCATGCGAACATTGTAAACATTTTTAAATTTGGAAATTTATTCCAACGAAGTTTTAATAATTCCATTGAATTTAATCCTTACGCAACGATCGAGTAAACATAAATAATTCAGAAATAAGACTCGTAGTTAAAGACACTGATGGTTCTTATTTGACACTGGATTAGACGCTTGGAAATATGAAAATACTAGTTTTTGACGCTCAAAAATGTTTGCAGTAGCGTCAATCGGACGCATGATATTATGGACTGAAGCTTCAAATGAATTATGTCGTGTGCGTCCGGCAGAAATAATGGCTTGAATAAACACAATCATTATCAAATTTGAAGGGCGCATGCGGCCTTGTTTATCACAGGTTATAAAGCTGGCGAGTCATCAGTGAAAAGGTATTAAAGGCGTTAAACCACTTTTCTAATGTTAAATGACAGTTTTTAAAGTAACCTGCTACCCTAATTGACACATTCATATCAAATCATGCTGTAACTCGTCTTAAAAAAAAATGAATTGAAAATTTGATCATGGAAAAAAACCGCGAATACCCATGACACAACAAAGGTCAGTTTGACATCGTCCTATCACAGGCACTTCAAACCGTTTTGTCATTCTGCATAATGAATTTAAACTGTGAATTAACACAAATCTCTCTATTAAACAATAAGTGGAAGCTAAAATCTCTGTTGAATAATGAGTAAAAAACTGGATCTTTTATGAAGCGAACATCTATTTGTATCTAGCTTGGTCTGTAGCCCTATTCATCAAACATTGAAAAGTTAAATTCTATAACTAAATCCCTAATTGATTGGAAGACATGAGAATTAAATAAATGATGACTACAGTATACTATTTTTGTGCAGGTGATTAATTATTTATTGGTAAAAGTAGAGTGAAGCCCCAACTTTTTCAGAAAACCCCGGTTTTTCGAAATTGTTAATGTAGGGGGTGACAAAAACCCCTTGTCTGAAAAAGCTGTGGGAACCCCGATACATGTAGATCTATCATACACGTCCATGTTTGGGTTACTTTAATATGAAGGGTTGCTCCGATGTTAATGTGTGATTGTTTTTGACACAATCAAAGAAGTAGCATCGGAGCAAGCAACTGAATCAGAGGCAGGTAAAGGGTTAACTCTGTATCAGACAACGGATCTATCAGACACGTCAAAATTCGAACCGTCTGCAGACGTCTCATAATTACCTTCATCAAAACGAAATTAATTATTTTGTCGATTTGGAAAATTTAGTCGTTTTGCGCTTTCCCTTTAAGTGTGACTCGAATGATTGGATATGACGTTGTTTCAAAGGGATAGAAAACATTGTTGGTAAAGCCAGTAGATCAACATCTAGATCTATTTTCTCATTTTCGGCAATGTTTATAGAATTGCGAAAACACAGGATTGCTTGGTTTACAAATTGTAAGACATTTCATTTGAATTAATTAGGAGATTTCATTCCTTTTCAACTCAAATGATCACTGGCCAGTACTTAGTTAATAACATGCCAGTTCCTTCTGCACACCATTACACCATGAAGAGCTTTTCTACACTCGGTATGCGGCATAAAGCCATGCAGCGAACAGCTACTGGCTTTCTTTCGATTTTCTTACTCTTACTTTAAAATTATTTAATCAATTTTTTCCTGTATCGCAGAAACACATCGCGTGTTAAAAAAAAATACAAGGAACTTTAAAAAAACAAGATGTCTGTTTGTAAAACAGTCATCCCCCCCCCCCCCCCCCTACTGCCACATTGGTACAGGAAGTGGCACAGTTCATAAACTGATATCAAAAGAATTGATTGGGAAATATCGATGTCCTCTTTTTGATTTATAGGCCACTTCAATTGTTAAACGTGATAATCTATCAACAGTTCGCATAATTATACACGCCGCCGTGTGTATACATACAAGATTGTAAACAGTCGCCGATACACAGACTGGGTTATCGATTTTCTTTTCGGCACGTACGTTCGACTTCCGCTTTTTCCCAGTCGACTTCGATGCTTACTACGTCCCCGATAATACACAAATAAAATGTTGGAGCCACAAGTTGAGCCAAATATGATGATTTTTGAGACACTTTAATTTTTTCTGAGCAAATGGCTCAAGTGGCGAACGGCAGCGCGGACCCTGAATCATGTGGTAGTCACTGTGACTTTGACCTTTCACGGATTAACCTTAAAATCGATAGGGATCATTTACACTCCAAGATGAATGTCTGTACAGAATTTGAAGGACCTAGGTCAATTCTGTGTCTAGTTATCATCTGGACAAGGTTTGGTCTATATATCCTTAAGTTGAAGGCCACTGTGACCTTGACCTGTGATGGATTAATCTCAAAATCGATAGGGATCATTTACACTCCGAGATGAATATCTGTACAGAATTTGAAGAATCTATGTCAATTCTGTGTCTAGTTATCATCTGGACAAGGTTTGGTCTATATATCATTAAGTGGAAGGCCACTGTGACCTTAACCTTTGATGGATTAATCTCAAAATCGATAGGGATCATCTGCACTCCAAGACGAATGTCTGTGCCAAATTTGACGAACCTAGGTCAATTCTGTGTCTAGTTATCATCCGGACAAGGTTTGGTCTATATACCAACATGTTGACGGTCACTGTGACCTTGACCTTTCACCTATTGACCTCAAAATCAGTAGGGATCATCTACACTCCGAGACGAATGTCTGTGCCAAATTTGACGCACCTAAGTCAATTATGTGTCTAGTTATCATACGGACAAGGTTTGGTCTATATGTCAACATGTTGACGGTCACTGTGACCTTGACCTTTGACCGATTGACCTCAAAATCAATAGGGATCATCTACACTCCGAGACGCATGTTAGTGCCAAATTTGACAAACCTAGGCCAATTCTGTGTCAAGTTATCATCCGGACAAGGATTTGTCTATGTATCAACATGTTGACGGTCACTGTGACCTTGACCTTTGACCGATTGACCTCAAAATCAATAGGGATCATCTACACTCCAAGAGGCATGTCTGTGCCAAATTTGACGAACCTAGGTCATTTCTGTGTCTAGTTATCATCCGGACAAGGTTTGGTTTATATATCAACATGTTGACTGTCACTGTGACCTTGACCTTTGACCGATTGACCTCAAAATCAATAGGGATCATCTACACTCCGAGATGCATGTCTGTGCCAAATTTGACAAACCTAGGTCAATTCTGTGTCTAGTTATCATTCAGACAAGGTAAGGTCTACCGACCGACCGACGGACCGACCGACCGACATTAGCAAAGCAATATACCCCCACTTCGTTGAAGGGGGGCATAAAAAAAAAAAAAGAATAGTAATAAAAAAAAACAACTGCAGCTGGAGGGAAACATTTAACAGACAGCCCTTTCAGGACCACTAAATATAAATTTAAAAAGAAACTAGTGGCACACCATTTCACCCCGTGCTGCTACACTGCAACAACAAACAAGATCTAAGAAACAGGAAGACCTTGAATTGAAGTATTACACTGTGATTACCTCTGATTCTGAGACCGTAAGTGAAGCTTTAAGTTCGCACATATATCCATATTATAAACTCTATTACATTAATATGTTATTTGACTTTTAAATATCTGAAAATCACCGATGCAGAAGAAAAAATGGGAGAATTGTGAATGATCATAATGACAAATCACACACACAAACCAACGTTTATTACAAAGGGAGGTTATTTATTTTATAAAAAAAATTTATAAATGCACTGTATTTATATTCACATTATAAAGGGAGGTAATTCATTTTTATTAATAAATAAAATGCGCCGTATCTCTTAAAGAGGCCCATATACTCATATTCAGCCAATTTTAACTCATTTTGTCTTTATTTTATCAAAATATAGTCATTCTTATATCTTCATGCCAAATATTGCGCCTGACGGTTGCAAGGTTGCTTAGATTACGGTCGATAGAAAATGCATTTCGCTGAGTTGCGGCCTTCCATGTAACAACAGACTCGTCGTTTCCGGTTTTTGAATCGAAGATTTTCGATATATCCATTATACACTCAGGTAGATTCGTATGAAGATCATGCATTCTGTCACGTGACTATATTTGACCTTCGCCCTGCGTTTAATGAGGTAAACAAAGGAAAATGGAGGCTTCTCTGTTGCAGCCTCGATTTTCAGACGGAGGTCGCGGCCTATATGCAAATTACACCGTATCCGACTCTAGGCGGAAACCGACGATAAATTTCCGTGACGCACCGCCATTGTTTACAGCTTCGATCGTCAGCCAGTTTTCTTCTGACCAATGTTCGGTTTTTAATACAAATCTCCGTGTTTCTTTTTTTCAATTGCACCATGTATGTCATTTATTTATTCACGTTTACACAAAGGACTGATTTCTGTACCATTCTAAATTGTTTGAAATTTAACAGCGTTTTTGCTCACCGGCTGTAGACGGGCATCTTTAAAAATGCTTTGCTTGACATACTTTTTTTTCCCTTACTTTTTACAAGATGAAAAAACTACTCTGAAAAATTTTTAAAAATCTGTCCTGATTTTATTTATTGAATGATCAGAAAATAAGTCTTTCTTTACAAAGAACATTTTAATTGCTACTGTAATCTGTCTATTGCCTTAATTCTTTTTCGATTAATCCTTTTTAATAATGGCAAACATCACTTTTCTAAGAACAATGATTTATTTGAGCAGTATTTGTTGTTTTAAGAGCCTTTCTTTAGGTCTGAAATTAAGGCCTCTTTTCCGTAATTTTAACACGAGTGATCTTTAAAGACCTGAATTTTCCTATCTTGTTCTGCAGCATATGGTTTTCTTTTCATTTTTTACCCCCACAAACATTATATTATTATCTGAGCAAATTTGAAAAAAAATCTGTCTGTAGGAAAAAACTGTGGCATATGTCCTTAAATTTTATTGTATGATTAGTGTTAAACGGTGTACATGAACTACAATTTTAGGCTTTAACTGATTCGGTAGACATCTATGTAAATGTACATAATCATCTTCCTAGCTAGTGCACCTATGCAAGTTTCCTGGAGTTTCATTAACCAGTGCTTTGCATAACATTCTTTCCAAGCCACTTACTGCTTTCACACAATAAATATGTCAAAACAGTATTAGACATTTGCGGCTTAAGTTTAGGAAAGGGGATAGAGGATCGGGGACATTATATTTAGGGACAATCTCAAGATGATCTACGAAAGTTATGAATACCGCAGGTGCGTAGCATTCACTTTGTTTGTTGATTTCCTACTCAAATCAATGTCAATGACATTTACATGTTAGTTGTCAATCTTTCTTTTCTATGACGCACTAGTCCACCACAAATATTCAAAACAGGGGGCAAAACATTTCCCTTGTTTATCAACACACCACCGACTGAGTGATATGTTATTAGCTCAACGATTGAATGTTCTATCAACTCTATATTTTGTAATATACCTGATAAGTTTTCTAGATTTCAGCTTAGTTCGGATATCCAGTCTGTATAATTGTGCATTGTTATAAGGGGTCATTAAAGGGTATCCGTTAGGATAGATTTTATCCCCCAAAAGGACACTGTTATTTGGAAGTTCTAAGTCTATGTCCACATTGCGCATCATTCGAAATTGTTACGCTTTCTTTTTGTGACCTATAAAACCAGTTTCTAAATAACGAATAACACAAGAATCGTCAAAGATAATCTGCGTATGTATTGCGTGCTATGTCCTGGATAATATTGTTCTTGTGGCTCTATTTTAGGTCTGTGTATTCTGTGAGATGTTCTATCAATGCTCCGACCACCTGGGTATTTTGTTCCAAACGTACATCATCTCAAACTACTCTTGGATTGAAAGCCATTTCATATATCTTTTAAGTTTCAAATAAAAACATGGAAGCAGAACACGAACCTGTCGATATACTTATATCAAATAATGAGGATAACTTCATAAATGTAGGATAAGATCGTAGCCAAATAAGGGTCAATAAAACACGGGTTATGTTTGACTTTGGGATGTAATAATCAAAGTATCAAGTAATCCTAGAGGTGTTTCAGCTGTCTCACCACACAACTCTAACAACTGGTATATGTGTATAGAAAGTATTTGAAACACATTTCCACCACTCTAGTAATTTTCGTCAGAACCAAACAGTCTGTAGTTGAGTGTAAGTGCGTGTCCCGGTGGAGCTCTCATCCACGGTAAGTCTTTAACAATTAAGGCAAAATAGTTTTCATACTTTAGGCGGTGGGTCTAGAGGTGCTAACAAATGCGATGAAAATGAATGTTTTTGAATACCTGTCCATTCCGATAATAAATCAAAGAATATATGAAAGTAAACAAGTAATGTTATAGTTCAACAAATGCCCAAAAGACAAAGACCTTGAACTGTGACCTTGAAAAAGGGAGAAACATTTCTGTGCGCGTCACACTCTCTTGTTATCCTAAATCATTGTGAAGTTTCATCCAATTTGCTTAATCAAGTTCCGAGTTATCGTTGAGACACTATTAGTTGCGGATTATGCAGTTTTAATATGAAGCCCTTCCAGATAATGAAAATGAATAAAATGATTTCATTGTGTGAAATATTTTCTTTCATATCATTTTGTTGAAGAAATGTAGGTAATATACTCATGAATTCATACTTTTCATATTCATTGTATTTACGAGTACGAATTGTTGGACAGTTTTAGCTACGCAAAAATGGATTGCAGCGATAATATCGTGCCGTTTGGCTAAGTCACTTGCTTATGTATATATTGTATACATAATTTGTTGGTACTAAAAGAAAATGGAAGATAATGACATGAATGCTGGTATGTAAATGTTTATTTAATTGAACATAAATCAACAGTATCTTTCGTATTTGTATCCTAGGCTACAACTTTGATAGTATTTTAATATAAACTTACCCCTTTTTTTCTATAAACGTGATTAGATTGGAAATCCAATTTTTTATGTATACACGCAGTGCATGTGTAAAACGAGAGCGAACAATATTTAAGGCCGGGGAAATTTTTGTTTGTTTCCAGTTCTGTTTCATAAACAAGTTTACTTCTAATTATAATTACAGTTATTTTTTACCCTTTTCCTGATCAACTATTTTGAGACTGTCTGAAATTGAAATCAGTTGCAGACGACAAATCAAAAGAGCTTTAAAAAGGAGTGTGAAACACTGATCTGGTGGAAAACATGTCATTACTCATAATGGGCTTTTTCACCTTTTCTCACAATGTTTTTAAAAGCGATCTCCTTCGTACCTGTTAACACGAGTATATATCAGAAGAACCTAAGCCACTAGACCACAGGGTATCCCAAAAAATAACTGTAATGTTCTCCCTCTGTAAGGACAGAAAACATTTACAGTGCCTTGGCCATACAAACTTGTTAAATTATGTGTTGAGACGACCCCTGAATATTTAGCGTTACTGTTCCTCGGTCATCGTTCCCCACTTTAAGCCGCAAATGTCTATTGGACATGTACAGCGAGAGTCGAAAGTCGAGAACGAAAGTCGAAAGCGGAGAAACACAAGGGGTCGTTTCAAAATTACCAAAGACAATTATGATGTATGTAAAACTGATTCAAATTGGACATGTACAGCGATGGTCTAAAGTCGAGAACGAAAGCCGAAATGAGAAAAACTCAAGGGGTCGTTTATATGCTCCAATGATGTATGTTAAACTGTTCCAAATAGCGTTAGCTTTTCCGAGCAATATTTCAGTTTCAGAGGATAACAGAGGATAAGACAGGTCTATGTTTTTCCTACGGTATAACAATGCACCACAGTTATAAACTGTTTCAGTCATATATCTGCTTGGGTGTCTCCAAACACTGCTGATGGCCTTGCAGTAAACTTTAAAATTTGTGCAGTGGCGTGCTCAACAGCTACACGGTATCGTCTATGCTAGCGGTTGAAACTTCCTGTAAGAGCGTGCATCTCGAAATTTTAGTAGTTGTGCTGCAGTGAGTGGAGTTATCACTGAAAGACTGTTAGGATAAATTGTATCTCCTAATAATGCACATTGACTTAGAAAAGGCAAAAAAGGCAAATCTCCAATTTGGCGCATTAAACGGATCTGCTGTGCGTCATTCTAGTGGCCGAGAAAGCCAGACTCAATATAGCCAATAGTACCCGAGCAATCAACCGTGATTTATATATATAAACAATGGTAATGACGATGTCCAGAGGGGCAATGTCCTTGATGTTTGTTTGGACGATAAATTTTGTGACTAGTGGCATCAATGGTACCTAAAGCTGTCTCAATTTTATGCCATGTACCCTCCATATTTCGCCACTCATCTAATGATGGCTAGCGAATATAACCTGTTAAACACGTATAAAATACTTGAATAGCCGTCTGTGTCTCATTTTCAACTCACATTGAAAAGTGTTGAAAGCATTCTATATATCGGATATGTTCGTAACTACATACTAAATAAATGAACTTTATTGCGTTTCGACGATATATTTGGGAACTCGGGTAATTCTAGCATACTGACTAATTGAAGAAATGTTTTTGGATTCCACCCGTTGCTTAAAAAAAGAACTCGTATTGTTGACAACATATCATTTGAAAAACATTTCTCCCAGAATACTGTCATAATCATAATGCAATTTGTTGCGAATATCAAGAAATGCGATTGGCGGTAAAAGGCACATAATTTCCCGAAGCCTATGCATATTTACGATAATGTACGAAATCGGGTGGCGGTTGGTACAAAGTATTGCCTAAATCAGCTATTGGCGTCTGCGAGTGTGTGTGTGTGTTTAGTGAAAGTATACGTTTTGAAAGTGGTGATTGTGCACATTCTGTTTTCGGAACGGATTATAAGAACTTAATTAAAACGATAAGCAATGACCGTACACAATCACCACTTTCAAAACATATACTCAAGTTCAAAATCAAAGTAAATATTTCCTTAAAAATCCGTATTGAATCCGTTTCCAAAACCGAATATATGTATAGAGCTATGCAACTAGCCTAAAATAACTCGTGCAAGGCGTTGTCAAATGGTCGTTAATTTTCTATCCAGATTTTATTAACATGCTACGCAGTCGTACACAGTCACCACTTTCAAAACGTGTACTTTCACAAAGTACAGCTTTCAACATCATTTCAGTCATATCACGGAGACAGCTCGCATATACATGTATTTCTTGGGTTTCACCGGTACTAGGCTAGGGCTCTGAAGTGTTTTGCCTAACGACACTCCCGTGAAAGGCCCAATGGATCCAGTGAGGCTCGAGCCTGGGTCCTCCAGGTCACGAGTCCAACACTTTACCACTGAGCCACGCAGGATCCCCAAAATATAAAAGGCCAAAAGAGATATTTGTCCAAAACAGTTTATATCTATGGTGAACTGGTATGTTGTAGGATAGAAATAGGTCTTATCCTCTGAAACTGAATAATTAATGCACGAAAAAAGCTAACGCTATTTGAATCCGTTTTACAAACTCCATTCCGTGGAGCGCATTTATACGACCTCGGGTGTTTTTCCGCTTTCGGCTTTCGTTCTCGACTTTCGACTCTCGCTGTACATGTCTACTAGTAGACTGATGTTTGTTTTAGAACTAGGTTGGGGATCTGAAGTGTCATTTCTTTGTAAGATGCTTGTAAGCCCAAAGAAAGCAGTCAGGGTTTCCGTATACGACGTAAAAGTATCTATATACGCATGAAAATCAGCTCGGACGCAAAATAAATAAGCTGATCACGTCCCTGGGACGCAGTCAAAATTGAGTCCAAACGATAATTTAATTAGACTACATCAACACCAAAAACAATTTGAAATACGAAGATTTCAACTCTGCCTGTACAAACTGACCATCGGAATTCCAAAATGTCTATAAATAGAACTTGGTTCGCCAACATGTAAACTCTTACCAATCTCTTTCCTAAGACTGGTTACCCACGTTACATCTATACTGTCTTTCCCGGCGAACTGAGCGGGACAACAGCTGTTGCTTAGCACTTGTATACTGAAACAGAAGATGGCTTCCCCGGCAGAAAAGAAAAAACATTCTCGATCTTTCCAAGACCAATGGCTGAAAGATCCTGCCTTTAAAGTTTGGTTAGTGAAAGACACTGATGATTCAGATTCTTGCATTTGCATGAAGTGTTTAATTTGCAGTGAAACGAAGCAGAAAAATATTTTCACAACAGGTTGTACGGACTTTCAGAGAAGTTCAATCGTATGACATACATTTCGAGCGACGGCCACCGACTTGCTCAGCAAATTAAGTCTGCGAAAGGATCCATAAAGAATTTTTAATTTCTAGTCAGGTTAAACTAGTCATTTATATTACAAGGCTTACTTAATATCTAAGTTTAGTTCTCTTTTGTGATCTGATCTTCCTTTTTATAAGGTTAACAAGCCAATCCATTTAACTCTTTACGAAACAGTAAAATTTTAGACTTGTCCAAACTGAAAGCATTTGAAGACGACAAAAGAAAAGTGACTCTTACACTGAAATTTGTTTAAAGAAGGGTAGAAAACATTGTAGGACAAGGAGAAAATGCTTGTTACAAGTATTTTCTCCTTTTCCCACACTATTTTCAAAGGCTTTCTTACTCACGGTTATATTGTGGACTGGTAAAGGGTTACATTCCATTAGAGAGACACTCAGGGTAGTATTTCAAAACTGCTGTCCTCTGAAAATGACTATGTGGAAAGGGAGGAAAAAATCTTGTGAAAAGCAAGGTTTTTTCCCATCTTCATTCTATCCCCCAACCAAAGTGGTCTTCATTAAAAAGATGATTTACGGAAGAAAAAATGGGACTCGGAAGAAACTCAATGGAACTCAACTTTTTCAGTGGCACTGGGTCCCAGGGACTCAGTAAAATTTTATTAAAACGGAAACACTGAAAGCATCAATGAAACCCTGGATACCCAATTGCTCATTTTAGCCGAATGTAGAAATGTGTTTGAATCAATAAATTAGCAATATCAATAGCCCAAAAGAGTGAAAAGAAGATTCAGATTTGTTATTTGAAATGGAGTTTGGTCGGGAGAAAATTACGTCGGGTCAAAGTTGTAAACCATGGGGGAGTGTATCACTACAGTCATTTACACACCCTCATCTAAAAATAGAAGGCTAGAATACTTGTTGGTTTCAACACGGGAAATGGTGCGCTCGTCTCTTTGTAGGATCATGGGTTTTCCCATTCTTTCAGCAACCCAAAATCGCTAAATATTAATGTGCACATACGAAATTTACATTTCTAATGTCTTTAAAATCATTCCACTGCACTCTCGATATAAAATTCCGACATCCTTAAGTAAATTGCTGTTGGGCTCTTGTGGTGACAGATTGTTGCGGTAGTAGACCTATGTAGCGTATCTCGGCACCACTTTCTTGTCATTTACATGAATGCAAGGCGAAGGTCGTACACAGTCACGTGACAAGCATAATGTAGTATCCTCGATTGAGCGAGTGGATAGGAGCCCACACGTCACAACTCGGCCGATTCCGTACCTACATATAATCTCGTCTGTGATTGATTGAATATGCGTTTATTTATCGTCGCCACCGGTTGCCCATATGGGCGACGCCCCTGAAGACCGTTAGTATTGTTACGGGGGATAGTGCAGATACAGGACGAAACCTATCTTAAGTTAAGCCTGGTTCTGTTACGTGCTCGGTGTATAGCACCGTCACACGGGACCTCGGTTTAACGTCTCATCCGAAAGACTATTAGTAATTTTAGATGGCCAGCCGTGGGGATCGAACCCACACCCTAAAGTGACTCGAAACATCACGTTCACGAGTCCTACGCTTCACCTATTGAGCTATGTGGGCTGGTCGTCTGTATAACGGTCGTTTCCATTTAAACTGCCAATCATGTGATCGTAAACATGGCGGCGCCACTGCAAGTCGTTTAGCAACGACATAAACAATTAATCCTCGATGAAGTTATTCACATCTACATGTATATATCTGTCGGTGAAAACTTCAATCGGAATTGATAAACCACGTTAAAAAATGAATGTACGAACTGTTTGTCAACTGAAATATAGTTAGAAAGATTTCAATAGAAAATTGAAACTCAAGTTTTCTTTTTTAAGAGGAGCCTTACAATTTTCAGAACGGCAAACCGGCGTATTTCCGGCGATGAAATGTACCGTTTAGGTGCATATCAATCCACCAGATACAGCCGAGGGATTTGATGGCTTCCATAGCCCGAGGTATGCCGAATGGATAGGAGCCAAGTCCAAAATTACCTTTTCTATCCATCGTAATCTATGCAATCTCGCAACTGACAGGTGTAATATTTGTCATGAAGCTACAAGAATGACTCTAGTTTAATAAGATATCGAAGAAATTGGTTATATTTGGCTTGAAATAAGTAAACGAGTATCTTTAATGTGAGCTATTTAGTGATATGAGTGAAAAAATGTAGAAAGCAGCGTTTAACAGTAAATCAATCTGTGATGCTTTTAACCAGATTTTGTCCCAAAATTTGGGGGGCGGGCGCCCCGGGGCGGTTGTCGTCTGGAAATGCTTTCAATGGGGACAAGTCTAAATTTAGTTGTTTGGTAGACAGTTAAAACTAATTAGATCCTTTAAAAGAAATCGGTATGACAATGTAATCCCTGCTCATAATAAGCAATGACTACATTTGTCACACTGTTTATTTCTACAAGCATCATAATAACTACTCGAATGTAAGTAATCACTCGGTTTTTCTTTTTATGCCCCCGCCATGAAATGGGGGGGGGGGGCATATAGAGTTACCTGTGTCCGTCTGTGTGTGTGTGTTAGTGTGTGGGTGGGTGAGTTTGTAAAACCTACCAAACGGGGAACTTAATGAGAATAAACACCAACCAACCGGGGACCACCTACCAAACGGGGACGTCCCCGTTTGGTTTTTAGTTTAAATTTGCATTCCAGACCCTCTTATTATCAACATGTCAAATTGAATTTGTAATCTGACGTGTTCCCCGATTGGACTGTTAGCAGTACACACATATTATACACATATTCTGATATGATGCGAGTTCGTGTGTATCTGTTGGAATGCAGGTCCCCGGTTGTGCTGTAAAAAATTCATACACTTTATCAATGCAGGTCCCCGTTTGTGCTGTAAAAAAATCATACACTTTGCCGCTATTTCCAGTGAGTTAATGAACAAAAGGTAGTGCAGATAAGCAAAATGCAGACAGCTTACGTCTTTCGTAGTTTTAAATGAATCATCTTTGTGATTTTACAGTGAAACAACGTCATGTTGAAAAATAGAATGATTTCTATCTTATGACTTCGGTCAAAGTTATGCGAAAAACAGCGACCACTTAAACAAAGAAATTAAAGAAAATATGATTAGAAGATAGTTCTAAGCAATGTATAGACCCTTTCTGAAAATAAATTCTTAACACACTTTTTCTTGCAAATAGTGCATCGGCTGCTTCTCCACATAAACAAAACCTCGAAGAACAGTGACACATCTGATGAATTCGAGATACATTATTTCGACATTTGCTGCTAAGTCGGACTCAAAACCTTTTGCGGATAGTGTAGATCAAGCCATGATCAGATTGCACTGTAGGTGCAGTCTGATCATGTATCTACATTGTCCGATAGGGAGATAATTTTCCCCAAATAATAACTTTGAAACAGCAACATTTTGGTTTTTAACATCAGATTGAGGATTTCTTTTGACTTATGTAGCAAGTTAAGAAATAGATCTACCAGTTATTTGGATATATAAAAAATATTGCCGAAGAAATCTGCATCTGATTTTTGCCATCTTGCAGGAAAATATGGACATTAAGGTTGAAAAAACGTTTATTTATTCATTTAGAAAAAGACCAAACAGAAGATCGAGATTATCAATCATGAAAAAATTAGTATGTTACCATATTAGTCCAGCTATGATTGGAAAGAAGCTGCGGCTGCAAAGTATGATGTGTTTGGTAATATGCATAGGCTGTACATTATGATTAATGAGTAAAATGGTAAAGCATAAAAGAAATAATTTTTTGGGGGGGAGAAAATGGGTTGTCACCTTTCATACTTTTTTGTTTAGGTGTGAATAAGCAGCCGCGGGGTATCGATAAATGGTAGCAACCATGATAAATTGGTGTAATAAATGGGCGGGCAAAAGAGCACTCATAGGCCAACAGGACATAGACATAGACATATTTTATTTGACGTGAGCTTGTACATCTCCTAGTCGTACAAACTAATGGTTGTTACAATACATATATTGACAAAAATGACGATGAAGTAATTTACAAATGAATTCGTAATATGTTACTCGTAGGCTGACATTAGGAAGAGAGTTACATGTAGATAAGTGACACTGGTAAAAGGTAATTCATTAAACAAATATTAACAAATCTGGTATAACTATTAACCGCACGAGGAAAATGTAGACTAGTCCAAATTGAAAGCATTTGAGGACGACAATTCAATTATGACTCAAATAATTGAATTTGATAGAATCAAAATATAAAAATATTGTGGAAGATGGAAGAAATAAAAGCTATCAGCAGTTTTTTTTCCTCTATAGTACTATACAGACATTAACAAAACGGCCATGAATTCTTCACCACATGAGAAAGATGTGGACTTGTCAAATTCAAAACATTTGGAGTCGACAATTTAATATGGCTCAAGAGTGAATTGCTTTGATGGGATAAGAAAAAAACATTATAGAATAAGAAAAAAGAAACATTATACAAATGAAAAAGAAAAGAAAAAAAATGCTGGCCACCAGCAAATTCTCTCCATTCACGATGTTATGCACGTTAAAACATCAGATATCAACTCTTTTCCACACTGGAGAATGTAGACTTATCCTATCTGAAAGCATTTGCAGTGAACAAATTAAATATGGTTCAAATGATTGGGTTTCTTTTGATAAGATAGAAAACATTGTGGAAAATGGAGAAAATGCTGGCTGCCAGCAATCTCTCCACATCCGCAATGTTATACCAACGTTAACATGTCTGACAATAACTCTTTATCACATGACAGAGAAGTAGACTTTTCAGAATTGCTATCAGTAGCAGTCGAAAATGTAAAAATATAAAATGTAAAAATGTCTCAAATGATTGGACTTGTCTTTCGGTAAGACGGAAAACATTGTGTGAAACGTAGAAAGCGCCACCTATCAGCATTTTCTCCCCATCCACAATTTATACAAACTTTAACCTGTTATACAATAACTCTTTACCACATGACAAAAGTGTGGAAATGTCCAAAATGGAAGCATTTGCAGAGTAAAGCTTAAATATGGCTCTCATGAATGAATTCGTCCTTGGAAGGGTAGAAAACATTGTGGAAAATAGAGAAAATTGTGGCTCTCCATCATTTTCTCCCCATCCACAACTTTCTAAAAAGGCTTATTTCACGAGATCGTTAAAACTCGAGACTGTATTGTAAAGGGTAAGTTATACAATTGCCAACGATAAGTCACATAGATGTTATGAGAACAATTCACTTGCGACCGGCGTCAATTAAAACCAGACTGCACAATCCGTGCAGCCTGATCATATATCGACGCCGCCAGCTACCAGTTAGCAAATTACCAAAATATCAGGGTGCAGTGTAAAAAAATATTTTAAAAAATATGTTAAGGCCTGGAAAATAATAAAAAATTTTTGTTGGCAGCGTCAGATTATACAAGTAATCATTGAGTTTTTACAGTATTTCTAACTTCTAAAGCGTAATTAATATATTTTGCTAAATTTAGGAGAGTTTTGCGGCTTTCTGATTGTAAGAGATATACAAATTTTTGCATATTTGGTCTAATGTAATAAATTCTTTTCATACATCTGAACATTTTTACTGATCGCAATTACTTTTTATACATTAGCAACAAATATTAAGAAGCAGGTCAATAGCCATCTTATACGCCCAAGAAGTATTCAATCTCCTGTCGGCTGCTTCACCTCCCCCCCCCCCCCCCCCACACACACACACACACACAAACACACGCGCGCGCACACAAAGATCTAAACGAAAGCACTTGCCAGCACGAAGCTCCATGGTCGCAGTCAGAAGGATCGCAAAAGGTGATTCGACCATATAGGCATATCGTAAGAAACTGTCTTCGTGATAAGGTCACAACGTAGAAAACACACCTATATCATGCGAAAAAAAAAACCGTACTTGAAATACAGAATTTACTTTAAGAGGTTAGAGCATCTGACGGACTCGTAACACGTTTTGCGATGTCTTTTGATTTATCAATAGAAATCTAAATTTATAATAATGCTGTTTAGATACTAACAAGGGTTTAATAGCACCACTAACACATATTAGACGCTAACTCTAGCACTGGAGATATGCATGGCATAACAAAATCAAAGTGCTGTCAGCACTGTAATCGGTCGACACTGAATAACCACACTGTTTTTGAAAATCACATATCAAATGGTAGTTGTTTGAACTGTGTATGGGAGTAAGAACCCCATGTTATATTGCCTTTTATACTGAATTAGAACCTTGACAATGGATAAAGAAATCCATTCTTATTCTTGCAAAGGACTATGTGAAAATCATCTAATTTAGTAATAAACTGGTTGAGTAATTGGTTGTTTTGTGTTTTTGGTCGCTTTGAACATTATTTCAGTCATATCGCGGCGACAGCCTTCTTATTCATATTTGTCAAGGATTTCACTAGTACTAGGCAAGGGCTCTGAGGTATCCTACCTGATGACACTCCCACGAAAAACACAAGTGTCGAATCCTACACCATACAACTGAACCACCTAGGAACCTTTTTTTTTTTCAACTGTCTTTTACAAATTAGTAGTTTAACGGAATGGTCTAAGTAGAGATTTGCCAGCCGTCAGCAATAGAACGTAAAAGATACGAAATTCTAATCAGCAATTCTTATTATCAAGCTTTAGACATCACTCTTACAAGATTAACAGTACCTACCAGCCTTTTATTAAAAAGAAAAAAAAAAAAAAAAAACACACACACACACACAAACACAAAATTTGATATTCTTTATTATTCTAACTTTAGCAACTTTAGTAACTTTAATATAGTTACAAGACTCACTTTTCTACCAACTATTGGAACACAGACAGAGTGTACTGTAGCACATTGCCAGACTCTTAATAATATCCTTAGTTTTTTACTTTTAAATAATTTGAATAAATCGTATAAAATGTGTTTGCATTTTGACTCCCGAATTGTTTATTTTTGGCCGCTAGTGGGCTATCTATTTCTCCATTTTTAACAAGCCATCGTATCTATCGAGATAAATTGTCCTCTCTAATATTTTTGGCTGGCTAAATCTTCCTGGGCCGAATCACCCTGGCCACAACGTCTGCTTGCCAAATTTTCCAACCGTACTTCTAAAGAATGTAGCTAATATCTACGTAACCGTCATCTCTTCACCAACCAACGAAATTTTAGACTTGTCAAAATCGAAAACATTTGGACATTACGAATCGAATTTGACTGTAGCCCAAATGATGAGTTGAATCGTTGAAAAGGTAGATAGCATCGTGGTAAAAGGAGAAAATGATGGATCAGCATTTCCCCCTTTTCTGCAATGTTTTCAACAGCCTTTTCCCTCAAGGTTGCTAAAACTGGGATTGTGTGGTAAAGAGTTAAAACTCTGAGTTAATCTACTGGCCGTTTTCAGTCAGAAACCACTGAACAAATATTACAGTTTCATTTACAGATCTATATCCTACGCGAACATCCAATTATGATCTAAGATATCTACGTGTGTAACATTGATCTGCACTGCACTCAAAGGACGGTCTAATCTCGATCTTTTGTTGTCTGCAAAAGCAACTTTTCTTAACCTTGACCAATACAGGTTATGTATTTGATTCATTCTAATAAGCGAGGAGCATAGCTACAGTAAACCTTGTGCTCTTTATCTGAAAAACTGGACCTTGTGGAAAGGATGAGAATCAACTAATATAAAGTGTCTGGTGAGACATACATATTGTCGAGAGTTTTACCTTAAGACCCTGAATTAACGAAACAGACATGTCAAGCTTGGAAAAGCAACCTATTTATTGAAGGGCCATTGCTGTCTTGACTAGAATATCTCATATAAAAAATGTTACGACATATCCAAGATCTGACTGCATGTTCTATACAGTCTGGTCTGAATCTGCACTCTCTGCAAAGGCAACATGTTTTGCTTAGCCCTCTAAAGAAAAATACCTTGGAAAAAATACATGCTCCTAAACTTTTCCCTGGTCCGTTGATTCAGACATGGAGAATTATATCTTAAGTGAGAGTATTTATGTTGCAGTTTCACCCCCCCTCCCCCCCCCCCGGAGAAAATGCTCTATTTAACTCAACCAAATGACAAAATTTTATTTTGAAAATCCCCCCCCCCCCCGGAGAAAATGCTCTATTTAACTCAACCAAATGACAAAATTTTATTTTGAAAATCGTTCATATGGTGAAGAAAATGCTGTTGGAAAAAGAGATGATGGTGGTTACAAGCATTTCTCTCTCTTTCCCACTATATTTTCAATGCCCCACAGGATTGTTTTGTCAAGGGTCAGCAGACTGACAGACTGATTCCAATCTAAGCTCATCAAGAAGAAACATGTCAGTGACCGTACAAAATGGTAGTGCCGTGTCTGTAAGGGGTTATGAAAATTTAACACATCTGACGCTAAAAAAATGCGTAATCAGATACTGCTGGTCAGTACTGTGAATGGACAGTCTGGCTTGTAAAGTTGCAGGCGTGGGATCACCAGTCCATTCTGAAAATGCTTACGTAATGACCTCTCCGCTACTTAGAAGTTAGAGGTCATAACCCTTACACAAGTTTACATCCCTTTCTCTCACAGCTTCACACTTTTTTGCCTCACTAGCGTTAAACAACCCACGGCCAATCACTATTTTAAACCTACGCCTGTTACGAGTTGCATTTACATCACTTTGCTCTAAAGCAGTACAATCTAAATTTCTAAATTCTTTACAGCAATATTCCTTACAAACTCCTTTCTGTAGCGATTTTATCTTTGCCCCAACCCTAGCTGACCCGTGAACTTTTCAACACCTGCAACATATACGGACAACACTCGTCACAACTCGACCGATCCCGTAAATACGTATATAGTGACCAACGACCCACTCGAAGTTTGCCGAATAATATAGACAGTCGACGGCTACAGAATGTGTTTACATCACGCGATACAATTGATTCGCTCTCGTTTCATTCATACAATTACTCATTACCTCTGACCCCATTTCTGATAACTGTTTTGAAAGTAAACTGCTACGAGTTTTTCCATTTCTGCTTGCTAGACATTTTGATTACATTGGTAATATGTCAAAATTCAATGCTAAACAAGTTGTAATCACCGTTTATTGCATAATTGAAAAGTTGTGAACGGGATTACTTGACGCCTGTTTACTAGGACTGTTTATTCATTCTTGCGCTCAACCGAAAGTAGTATTTGTAATAAGGTCACGACAGGCTTGTTAAGCGTTGTAATGCTGTAAATGAACGCTGTTACGAGTTGCAGTTACATCAGTTTGCCCTCAGCGGACGGGTTTCCGAAATTTGTGGTCTCTCTAATCGTCCGGCTTACGCCGACCGATTAAAAATGTCCAAATATTTATAGTCAAGGCTAAAGAGAATTACAATAAAGACCTCAAATCTAGAGCGGAAGCTCTTTCCACACTATTTTCACTTCAACTGGTCAGGGGAAATTCTATCTACTGCATTGCGCACACTTCCAA
The DNA here is from genome assembly GCA_946811185.2 of Hippopus hippopus. Taxonomy (NCBI): domain Eukaryota; kingdom Metazoa; phylum Mollusca; class Bivalvia; order Cardiida; family Cardiidae; genus Hippopus; species Hippopus hippopus. The sequence continues at coordinate 61,134,326 of OX328098.1, read as the reverse complement.
ATATACATTCAAAGCAGGATCTACTACCACGCACCAAAGATGCGAGATCGATGTCTGATTATTTTCCGAAAGAAGCATATGCATCATGTCGACCAAGCACTATTTGTTGCATGTCTATTGTTTTTTTTTTTACAGACCATAATTTTTCGACAGACGCAGGGCTGGAGAGATTTCAAAGATGAAAACTGATGATTAAAAAAGAAGAAAAAACACTGAAGAGGCGAAACTTAAAAAAGTTATCTGAAAATCTTTGTATAGAATAGAAATAATTGCGAAATACAGGCGAACAGCCCCGTCATATCTACACCGAAACCAAATATTGACATTGAAATGCAACTTATGAAATGACAAACTCCCAACTCAAAGTAACTATAAATAGTTTTAGAGGAATGCATTGTATTAGGTAGTGTTCTTTATCCTTTTGTTTTTCTTTGTCCATTATTTTCAACAATTAATAAGAGTAGGTTTGCCGAAAAGAGATAAGCTTTGCTAGTATGAGCGGTACCTTCTCCTTTTTTGTTCGATTTCTTTTCTTAACATATATATATAAATCGTGAAATCAGTAAGTTAAAACAGATCGGGTTAAATAAAGAATATCTGAATCAATTAGCTGTTGCTTGATCATAAAGCTGTACATGATAAAGTTTAATTTTGATTAATGTGAAGATCAAAACATATTTTTTTTCATTTTTCGGGAGTTTCTTTGATATTAAAAGAAATCAACTAAACAAACGACCCATTTTTGGCAAGCAATTTCGTTCTGATAAGTTGCGTGTTACGAAAAACTTTGAAGTATTTGATTCCAAAAAGTATGAAATTGTTTTTACATCGTAATGAAACAATGCAACTCGAATGTGCCTGGTTTAGTTTGCAAATAAAATCAGGTACGTACATTTTCATATTTGGCACTGAAATTCAAGCATACATGTAGTTTGGTATCCGCTTTTGGCCTTATTAATACATCCGTGCATGTTTGAAATAAGGTTTTCAGCAAAATTGATTTTTAGCTCCATTGGCCGAAGGCCAGCGGGCTTATATCATGGCCCGTTGTCCGCCGTGCGTCCGTCCGTGCGTTAACTTTTATTTTAAACATCTTCTTCTCTGAAACTACCCAGCCAATTTTTATGAAACTTCACAGAAATGATCCTGCCATGGTCCTCTTTAGAAATTCTTGAAAGAATTCAATTCCTTCAAAAACTCTGGTTGCCATGGCAACAAAACTTAACAATATTGGAAATCTTTGAAAATCCTCTTGTCTGAAACCATAAGGCCTAGGGCTACCAAATTTGGCATGTAGCTTTATCTAGTATACTTCTATCAAGTTTCTTCAAATTATAGCCCTGGGGTCAAATTTGACCCCGCCCCGGGGGTCACAAGTTTTACATAGGCTTATATAGAGAAAACTTTAGAAATCTTCCTGTACCTAGCCATAAGGCCTAGGGTTACCAAACTGGACCTTAAGTCACATCACTCACTCATCAGACTAAAAACTTATTTGATGAAGCGACAAGGTTTATTCCTCTCTCATTTCCCTCTCACAGCCGGACAGTTTAGAAGGTGTTTTTGTAGGCCAGTGGTTTGGAAAGAATGTTATGCCATGTACAGGTAGAAGAACCTCTGAAACTGCATGGCAGAAAGTATGAATAGGTGCACAGGCCAATGCGATATAACTTAGAGCATTAGTGCTCCAACAGCATCAAACACTAAACAGCCTCAGTAAAGATTGCAGTAGTAGCCTATACATGTATGCTGAGCCAGTTTATTTTTCATTAGCTATGTATCAGGCAAGCTGTAGTCCTGTAATATTTTGTGATGAATGGATAGTCATAAAATCTACATTACATGTTAAGCATCATAAGTAACGATCAGTTGAGCAAGGAAAAGTGTTTACATGTAGAGCTCTGACGCCAGGTTTACTTATGGCCGCTATTGTGACTTTAATGTTGAAAATTCAAAATAACTTTATGTTTAACGGATGATTTCTTGTGAAAATGTTGTTTCAAAAAGAGGAAATACCCATATAAAAACATTATTAGCTCCACTGGCCGAAGGCCAGCGGGCTTATGTCATGGCCCGGTATCCGTCGTGCGTCCGTGCATCCGTGCGTCCGTCCGTGCGGAAACTACCCATCCAAATTTGATGAAACTTCACAGAAATGATCCTGCCATGGTCCTCTTTGGAATTTCTTGAAAAAATTTGATACCTTCAAAAACTGTGGTTGCCATGGCAACAAAACTGAAAAATATTGAACATCTTTGAAAATCCTCTTGTCTGAAACCATAAAGCCCAGGGCTACCAAATTTGGCATGTAGTTTTATCTAATGGACCTGTATTAAATTTCTTAATATTATAGCCCTGGGGTCGAAATTGGCTCTGCCCCGGGGATCACAAGTTTAACATGGGCTTATATAGTGACTTCAATTTAAAAATAGTAATCAAGGGAAGTAACTCCTGTTATACAAGATAAAGTTTGTTACTATTTACCTCCCTTGATTATTAAACCGCAGTTATACATTATTGGAGTTTGGTATTCAAATTTTGTGGACAGGAAATGTTTTGTTTTAAGGGAGAGTGATTTATTTTGATGCTAATAGTTATGCTCACATGAATGGAATGTTTAATTTAAAGTAAGGTTTCTATCACTCAAATTTTTTCAGAACTTTACCTTTCATGCTAATGAATAAACCTGCTTGTATTCACTGACATTATCTTTGCATTTAAAAAGATATGACACTTTTTGTTCGGCGGGCGGGGTGGAGGTTATGTTTTCAAAGTAAGTTTATTACCATACAGACTTTTTATGCTGTATGTCTCTGTCAATGCCAATTAAGCGCATGATACGTTAATTTTATTCTTTAAGAAATGACATTTTTTTTTTTACTTTACCAAGTTTAAAGCCATTGCAAAAAGACGAATGTAGCTTAAATGATTATTTCTGTCTTTGATAGGTTAGGAAACGTTGTGGGAAAAGGAGAAAATACTGGCTGACACCATGTTGTCCCTTTCTCACAATGTTTTTGAAAGCCTTCTCTTTCACGGTCATTAACACTTCGATTTGTGTGGTAAAGGGTTAAAAAGCGAGTGGAGCGATACAGGGCCATCATGGCCCTCTTGTTCTTGTTTTATCGTTTATAGGTACATGTAGTTACACTCACCTCAGAAAAATCAAACTATTTCACGTATGATGATTTTTCCCTATGCAAACACATGATTTTTCCATGTTCGGTAATAATGTACTCTCCCTGTATACCTTGATTATGTATATCAAACAGATATTGATATACACAGAGTCCTTGTTTGGCAAAATCACTTTTACCGTTTCCTTACTCTAGAAAGCAATGTTGTTCAAACTGCTACTTATGGATTTATTCTATACTTCACAAATAACTAAATATCAAAATCTTCGTCCAAGTAGCATTAGATGGTCGGAAAAGCAGGCATTGATGTGTAAATCGCAAGATTTGGTGGATTGTCTACGTCCCGTGTGATTTGACGATGCATTTCAAATGTTTGCAAACTTTATCGCATATTAATTTATTGTTGAAAGAAATCGATAATTCATGCCATCGGCTCGAGTCCTGGAAATTATAAGCTTTGAAATATATCAAAACTCTCCATGCGCTTAACTATACGACACTGCTTCCGTATTACGCAACTATATATGATACACTTGTGTCAGCATCAAAAATGAGATCCGGTTCTAGTCATTATGCTGATATTCGGCAATTTAAACTTCTGATAGACATTTTTTTTGAGTAATATATTTTTATTCTTATGAACATTAACATGCACGTATGTAAAAATATAAAGATTTAAACCTACACGTATACTTCTGGTTTAGTTTTAAAATCATAACATCAGATTCCACTTTTAGTGACATGTAAACAGATTTCTCATTGAACACTCTCATCATTTTCCTCTGTCAAGAAACTTTTGGCCCCAGCCTAGTTCTGGGGTTATACGTGAATATGAATTATTATGACCTGTCGCCGTGATAAGATGGAAATAATATTGAGGGCGGCATAAAACACCAATCAATCAATTAATCGTATTCCTCGTTCTGTATACACTAAGTTCATATAAAATACGCAACACCACTTGAAAATCACGCGAAAGATAACCTTTGCCAGAATTGACCATTAGTTAGTCTTTTCTTGTTAACTTGATTGTGTTCGAAAATTTAGTCGGAAAAAAATTAAATTATCAAAACTCATAATGTCGGACTATGACTCGTGTCCACCCAACTGTTCTTAATAGCATCCTCGGTCTGATTTAAAGATTTTTCTAAATTTAAATATTACATGCTTTCTGACTGGCTGAAGCAAATGTTTCAGTCAATCGGAAGTTGCCTTTCTTTCTAAGAATGCTTTCTGGTTGGCTGAACTAGAATTAGACCAAGAAATTCTATTTAGAATGGTCGGTGAAAACAGACCTGGAAGCTCTCTCATGCAGATAAGATTTATACTGTGTATGGCCAACCCTTACATTTATTACGGCGTCTCATTTCTTTCGCCTTGAAAAGATTTATGAAACTATGCAATGCTTAGGTTATATTGCCACTGTCCTCTAGAATGGCAATACGTAGTTCAGATAAGTAATGAGGAGACGGAGGACTTTATTCTGCTGTGCACACTTTTTTTTCCTACTCATACATGTACCTGTCATGCCCGATTAGTGTTATATTTAGGAGATAAAGCCTGCAAACCAAACCATTGACACTTTGCTAATCGTGAAAGTTTACGATCGGCGGACTTATCATTGAATATTGCAACGATCTAGCATGACTTAAATGGCGGACATGTAAATAACACATTTTCATTTTTTTTAGTAAAACAAGAAGAACGGAAATACAAGCACCCGATGATTTAAATCCGTAAATAATTAATAGATCAAGTTTGAAATAGTATGACGTTGTGATTTTATAAGTTTGTTTCGATACGCCCAAGGTCAAGGTCACAGTTGAAGGTCAAATGTTTAAATTGACCTTGTCCGGAGCATAACTTCTACATTTATCAATGGATTTCAAAAAAACTTCGCACACTTGTTCTCCTTAACAAGCACTAGTGTCATGCGAAAAGTTTGATTCGATACGCCCAAGGTCAAGGTCACAGTTGAAGGTCAAATGTTTAAATTCCCCTTGTCCGGAGCATAACTTCTACATTTATCAATGGATTTCAAGAAAAGCTTCGCACACTTGTTCTCCTTAACAAGTACTAGTGTCATGCGAAAAGTTTGTTTCGATACGCCCAAGGTCAAGGTCACAGTTGAAGGTCAAATGTTTAAATTGACCTTGTCCGGAGCATAACTTCTACATTTATCAATGGATTTCAAAAAAACTTCGCACACTTGTTCTCCTTAACAAGTACTAGTGTCATGCGAAAAGTTTGTTTCGATTCGCCCAAGGTCAAGGTCACAGTTGAAGGTCAAATGTTTAAATTGACTGTTCAACCCAGTTTTACATCCTGCTCAGCGGAATTGTGATATGAAGATACAGTTTTGGTTTTTAAAAAGACTCATTCAAAGAACTATGCCAGAGAATATTGAGGCTGCAACCTACCCTTCAACTATAGTGCACTGTGATAATATTCGATCCAATTTGTTCCTGTCTCATAGAGGAAGTCCAACAAAGTAATTATTATTGCTATATTTCTCACTCTCATTCCTCAAGTTAAGATCTTCATTCTCCTGAGTATAAGTAATCCTCAGTTGAAAGATTAAGGAAAACGCTGAATAAAAAGAAGTTACTGTTATCAGGTATAAATAATCTTTTATCTGCTTAGCTATATATATAACACACCTTCTTAACCCTGTCTAAGCTGTTATCCAAAACAACAATTTTCTGTAATACCTATTGATTCACTCATATGACATATCTGTGACCAATACCATTTAGCGGGGGCATCCGTGTCTCTGACACACCTATTTCTAGTTTAATGAATAAAGTTGAGTGATATTTAAATCTAGCCTTTTTTAATTTTTTTTTTAAACAGATGCTTTTCACCTGTAGCTTATCATCACAACCGTTCCTCAGAAAGACCCCCTAATCTCCAATTTACACCCTATGTTATTTTCTAGGAGTCCGGGGAACAATCCGGAAAGAGGAAGTTGATATTTTGTTAGCAAAAAATCAAAAGGACATGACTCTATACCCTTAGAAGAGGAAAAACCCAGAAAAATGTTGAATAAAAGAAGTTACCTGTGGTAGGACTCAAACCCATGATTTTCAAAACCACCGTTGGCAACTCTAGCAACTGATACTCTAACACCTGGGACTTATCAGTGTTACTGTTAAAAATGTATCTATCCCTTGTTATGCAAAACAGTTACGTAACAAAATAGAAAAAAATATTGTAAAAATACAGAAATCTGTAATTCCTTGTGTTTCCTTCATGTAGATCTACATGTATGTCTGTCTATGATTTAATTTTAAAGCTATCTTTACACACAAATGAAATCTAGCAGCCTTAGGTAGAATTTAATAAAAACTAATGAGAGCAGTCTTGTTTAATATCCCATGAAACTTCTGATAGCAGTACTAAACCCAGCACATGGATATGCCCCATCACTCCTCAACCTGGGTGCAGGACTTGAGAACAGGCGGTCGCAGGTTAGACCTCTGGCTTGGCCAATTTCTTACCAAGGATTGATGATAGTCATTGTGACAGGATTCAGTCCTCTGTCACCGCTGTCCATTGTTTCGACAACGGTTATGTGGACAAGCAGCCAGTGGTTTGGAAAGAATATCGTGCGGAGTACTGGTACAAGAAACTCCAGGGAAGCATGGATAGGTGCACTGGTCGCCACAATATAAATGGCGTTTAACACCATACAATCAATCAATCATCTTCTAGCGCATATAATTATTTGGATTACGTATATGAATAGAGGACTAGCTTTGCCCCCGAGTGTATTTGTAAAACTTCCTCTTTCGTCCCTCTGACTTGTGTATTATCTTGTTCCGGCATGACTGCTTAACCCTTTACTACACAATCCCATGATTTATCAACACAGACGAAAAAGGCATTTGAAAACATGAGAAATGGAGAAAATGCTTGTAACTAGCATTTTTTCCTTTTCCTTCAATGTTTTCTACTACTCAAGTAAAATCCCATTTTCCTAATTTCTAGGAATATTTAATTTGTGATAGATCTGCAAGACTTGGTGTTATATGTCGAGAAAAAACCGATAACGTTGTCCTGTGGTAAAGAGTTTATATACTTATCACTCAGTCTCCCTTAAGTGTGAAAAAGTCGATGGAAAATAAATGATTTTTGCAGTTTCAAAAATGCGACTTTGGCTTTAATTTTTCGGAACGATAGCACGGGGTGGAGATAAAGCTGAATTATTGTGGGTACAACTATAATATTTTTCCAGATATTCAGGTGCCAATAATACCACTGCTGTTATTTTAGGAAGCCATTTACGAGACATGTCCTTTAACTTTAACAAGAAGTACTGAATGTGTTGAGGCCTATATATGACTCGTCCTGACTTTTACTAATCAAATAAACCTGTTCATAGCGGAATCAGTTGTTGCTTTGACTTTGGAATCATATGCAAGTGTAAAAAATCAAAGCAAAACTACACGTTTGTTGTAAACTTGGGGATGTTTATTATAACACAAAAGCAAACATATTATATAACTCCATTAAAAACGAAGCAAAGAAGAAGTTTCAGACATTGTCTGCCTTTGACAAGACTACCGATATTAAAGATGCCCGTCTACAGCCGGTAAGCAAAAACGCTGTTAAATTTCAAACACTTTAGAATGGTACAGAAATCAGTCCTTTGTGTAAACATGGATAAACTACTGACATATGTGGTGTAATTGAAAAAAAAAGAAACACGGAGATTTGTATCAGAAACCGAACATTGGTCAGAAGAAAACTGGCTGACGATCGAAGCTGTAAACAATGGCGGTGCGTCACAGAAATTTATCGTTGGTTTCCGCCTAGAGTCGGATACCTTGTAATTTGCATATAGGTCGCGACCTCCGTCTGAAAATCGAGGCTGCAACAGAGAAGCCTCCATTTTCCTTTGTTTACCTCATTAGACGCAGGGCGAAGGTCAAATATAGTCACGTGACAGAATGCATGATCTTCATACGAATCTACCCGAGTGTATAACGGATATATCGAAATCTTCGATTCGAAAACCGGAAACGACGAGTCTGTTTACATGGAAGGCCGCAACTCAGCGAAATGCATTTTCTATCGACCGTAATCTAAGCAACCTTGCAACCGTCAGGCGCAATATTTGGCATGAAGATATAAGAATGTCTATAGTTTGATAAAATAAAGACAAAATGAGTTAAAACTGGCTAAAAATGAGTATAAGGGCCTATTTAAATCACCACTTATAAATGTTGGTGTATTTGCTCTGTTTATGTAGACCGTGTTCGAAATATTGGCTCGTAAATGGTCCATTGTTGTCCCGTAAATGATCCTAACGAAAATCTTGTAGTGACATGCACCATCAATCATATTAAAAATGTGAAATACTATCCTCACCAAATACGAACACTGTGCACTGCTTTAAAGTCAAAACAAAGTCATTGAAAGTTGGGATTGTGTGGTAAATGGTTAAATTCAAGGCAAAGAGGTCAAAGATTTTGTTTTTGTTAAGATTAGCTAGAAATTACTGATTTATAGAAATAACAGTAACTTTGAAACAGCTAACCTTGCAGATGTATATATGATTATATAACTTTCTGTCATTGATAGCGTACAAGTAATATAAAATGTTCAATCTTCGGAAAATTAACTAAAATATTAGTGTGATGTCGAAGCACTAATAAATGGCTTGCTTTTTCGGGGACTGTGCTTCTTTAACTTTGACGGCTTGCGATTTCCTTTTCTTAGGAAACGTTACACAGTGTATTTTGTTCATTTTCGGCTTATGCTGCTGTTGCTCTGCGCTAAGTTCTGCATTACACACAAAATAACTTTTGACTCTGATTTTATTTTTTAAGCCATTCTTCTCCATAATGATTATACATGTAGGCTAGCTGTTTCTTCTTTGCTCTGTACTCGCGCATTCTCTGGACCTTGGACTTTGCCATGCTGACATTATCAAGAATGTACATATGTTTATAAACAATGACGGACAGATGGATAAGAAGACATATCCAGTAGATATGTTTTTCCTAAAGCAATTAAGCAACTTCTTTCTAATGCACAGAGTTATATTAAAGCCCAAGTAGAGGCCAAAAGTAAACAATGCAGACTAGTACAATGCATTTAATTTTTTATTACACTTTTTAGAAATATTAAAATCATTGTGGAGATGACACCTTGTTATTGTACGGTTGAGTCATGTGAAAGTCGCTGGCAGAAAGATAAATTTTAAAAATAGGTCAAAAGTTGCCAGGTCGCTCTATCTTTTGTTTAATTTTTACCTTGTTTTAAGATTACCTTTTCTGCCAGCGACAAACACATGGACCAACCGTACGATGATAGATTGTCATCTTCACAATAATTTTCATACTTTTAAGTGGTGTGGTATTGACATGCATTTCTTACTTTTGTCCACTGTTTGACCTTTAACTAATTCTGATGCTTGATTTTACTTGTAATTCTGGAATTCTGGAATAGAGGCTAATTATCTTCGAACCGGTTATGGGACAATTTTCGAAATTGCGACAAAACGTCCTAACCAATATTGTTTGCTAGCAAAGCTCATTTGTTACTGGAGAGCGAGAGAGAGACAGAGACAGGGACGGAGAGAGAGAGAAAACGTTTTGAACTTGTCAGATGAGGAGGGAATATCTCACAAAGTAAAACAAACAAAAAATATCTGAAATGTATTGTTTTTCGCATTTTTATTACTGTTTTTATATTAATAAAAACTTACTCTTAACATGAAAATAATAAACAGAGGACAGCTTAACCGTACTGTTTTATGGGTTCTTTAAGGTATATAGCGCTTGGATATGGTTATTTAGTTTTCTGACGCTGCAAGTAAGCACGATTTCTGTACCACCAAAACTAACCATTTACGGGACTACAAGACCAGTTACGGGACAAGATCATTTCACATATAAATTGAAAGACATTACTTTTCTATTTTCTTTTTATTGTGTTTGACATGTACCATTGATCAGTTGATACAGAATTCATCAATTGAAATAGTTAAAAACGCAGAGTAAAATGAAAAAAAAACGTTTGTTCAAGCCACTTACCTGGGCATTTGTGTAGATTTGCGTTACGTTTACAGTAATTCAGTTTCAAACATAGCCGCTGCAATACTTTGTCGCAAATACCCTGTATTGAGTGAAAACATGACAAAATGAGTGTAAAAGACGAATAGGAATTGATAAAACCCAGGAAAACTGCACTCTTTGTCCCGTAAATGGTGACTCGTAAATGGCTTTAAAATCTGGTAAAGCCACCATTGTGTCGAGCACATTATGGATCTTTTGCCGAAATCATGATTTTTATTTCGTAGGAACACTATAGTTTCGGTATAAATTAACTGTTTATTTTCCAGTGTTCATAGTTCGGTGTAATGTTGCATGAGAACGTTGTCTCATAAACGGTTTCTTTAAAATTACGCTATGCAATCAAATACTTTGATGCTTTCTGGTTGTAAAAAAGTAGCGAAAACGTGTTTTGTATTGGCCAGCACAGACATATGACCATACATGTAATTGTTAAAAGCAGCCGTTTGTATTTGTTATTTGAAATTGTATGTTAAATCTGTAGTCGAAATTAGGTGATTTCTCGTAACTGGTTCAAATGTTGAAGACACTGGTATGGCACTGGTTGTCTCCACCCCAAATGTCAAATTCAATTCTTTTTTCTTAAACTATTTTAGAGACATATATGAGATTGGATTAATATGAAAATGTTGTCCTATGTTATCCTGAGTGATTACAGACAGTGCGCAAAACAAGTCATTTTGCTCTGAAGACAGGCTGTTTTAGCTACCCCCTGGTTGGAGAATTGATTCTACATCGCGAAATAGATAGCATATGTGAGAGTGTGTGTGCTTTTCAATTAACATAGTGGCTGTCCTATCCAAAAAATCCTTTAGACCAGCACAAGAAGTCGTACGAGCGTTGGTATCACCATATCACTGTTGAAGACAGTGTTTGTCGCACTTAAGTGAGACTGAGTGTTATAGTCTGAGTAACAGGATATGCAGCAATACCTCCATCAAATTTGCTCTTAACGAGTTACCACAGAAGTTTGAGATTTAAGGACCTTTGAGAACAAAGGTTTTGAAAACGCTGTGAGAAAAGAAGAAAGTGCTGGTTAACGGTGTTCTTTACTTTTCCCACAATGTTTCTGCCCATTCAAATCCAACTTCTGAGCCACATTGAAATTGTCATTTTGTCAAGCAAATGCTTTCAATTTGGACAAGTCTAAGATTTTGTTGTGTTGAAAGAGTTTAACACTTAATTTCAAAATTTTAAAGTTCTTCTTTGCAGGAAAGATGTCACTGTAATGAATAATATAGATCTACTGTCGGACAATAGGCTATACTCGATCCAATCGGATGTTGTTCTTCACCATTCATTAAAAGGCATTGAGTTTCCCTTTACGACATCTCTGAAACTTTATATTCAATTTGGATCAAACTTCACAGAAAGGATTCTGCCACAGTCCTCTTCAGAATTTCTTCAAAGAATCCCATTTAAAACATTGTTTGCTATATGGTACCAAAGCTTAAAATATTAAAAACTTATGAGGAAGGTGGCATAATACAGGTTTAAAGATAACCTAGATTTTACACTCGTGTATTAATTACATGTTTTACGTGTTAACGCTCTACTATTGCATTTAGGCCTATATACATATATGTATGTAATTGAGTAGGACTGGGACATTTAGTTAATCCTAGAAGTTCTCTTTGTTATAGTTTAGCTTTTAACCGAAAGTTTGAATTTATGCGTGTAACGGTTTAACTCTTTATCACACAATCACCGAGTTGAAACGAACCTAAAAAAGGCTGCTTTGGCAACATTATGGGAAAAAGAGAAAATGGTGATAACCATGTCAAATACAAATTTGTCATATTTGATAAAACGTCTGCAGATTCTTTCAATTTGGACCAGTCCAAGATTTTGTCGTTTGGTAAAAAGCTAGGGTGAAAACATAACTCATTTCTTCTGAGAAAGAGATGGCAGGCAACATTCTAATTTGGATCCACTATGCCTGTGTTGTTCTTGTTTCCCTTTAATTTCTAAAGATCAGTTGGGGTCCTCTGTGGTTCAGTGGTTAAGCGTAGGACTTATAACCTGGAGGCTTTAGGCTCGAGCCTTGGTGAAAGCACTTGGTATTTTCAGGGGAATGTCCTTGGGAAAGACACTTTACAGCCTTAGCCTAGTATTGATGAAACACTGGACATTTTACATGAATATTAGAGGTATCTCCATAATCTGACTAAAATAATACTGAATGCATTGTAAAACACCATCCGGACGATTTAAAACCATAAAGATCAATCACGTGTAGCAGAATCCCTCAAAAAACAGCCCCCTCCCCCATTTAATCTCATTTTAAAAACAGTTGTGGGCTTTGGACAGTTGTATAAAAAGTAGGTTTAAAAATGATATCGGTAAAGGAGAAGTGCTCGTAACAAGGAATTTCTCTATTCCCACAGTTGAGTTATCTACATTGTCAAAAAACTTCTTAAGTTCTTAACTACATGCCTTTAAAAAGATTAAATATTGCTCAAATAAATTATATTGACGATAGATTGATGTCTCAGTCTAATGTGATTAGGATAACTAGCCATTATATTTATCTGACCGAATTGTTCTACTAGTATATCCAAACAAGACACTACAGTATCTATACCAGCATCTCCAACATTACGCATGGGCGTAGACACTGGTGCGGCATGTGCGGCATTCGCCGCACCAATACTTTCGGTTGGTACGGCATGCCGCACCAGTAAAATTGGCTGATGCGGTATGATGCCGCACCAATAATTGATAATTATCAAGATAGAAAATGTGAACATGTAAAAGTGGCAAATGTCAAATAAACACCCCCCCCCCCCACACACACACACAAAAGACCGATGATATTTACCCGACTGTCGTGTACACACTGAAGAAAATTCATACTGCGAGGCCGACTGTCGTGTACTCAATGAAGGAAAACTTGTTGGGTGCCCGACGGTCGTGCCCGGACTGATGAAATATCGTCTTGGAGGCACGACTTACGTGCGCGCTATTTCCGATTTCTTCATTCAGTACACGATGCGGTCCAATCTGTGAGCAGAGTTGTCGTTCGTTACTCTCACCATACATCTCTGCAATGGGCTAAATGACAAGAATCTTGTCAAACCGAGGAAAACATGTTTTGTTACTGTTTCATGTGTAACATAATAAAATAGACAAAGGAAATATGATTCCGGATACATTATAGGTGCATTCAAACTGATGAATTTACCTGTATACAATGGAAGTATTTTTTCAAGCTTCTTTACTGATCAGAATCTTATGCCAATTGTAAAAAAGATGGCTGCGCCCATGAATGATGACAACAGTTTCGACACACCTATGGATCTAAGTTTGTAAGATTAAAAAACAAGTTATCGTCCTTTAAAAGACATTTAAGCTTTTCAGAAAATCCCTCTTTTTCACATTTCCTACCACTAAGTCTGATTGGCCGTATGCTGTTTGAATAGCACACAAAACAATCGATTGGTCTTTCTTTCATCGGCGTTTGTGTCGCCATTTTGAGTTATGGTCATGTGACGAAAATATCACGTGATGACGGACTACTTTCTGAGCCAACTACAGAGGTGAATGGGAATGATCCGTAGTGCAAGAGAGTGGATGCGGTTGTGTCCGCACTGAAGACTCGGACTCTTACGTACACTGTGTAAATGGTTGGGCCAAAACGCGGAATGGCATGTGAACCGGCACGGCGTAGACGGTCTCAGTGGAGCACACGGCAATAGTAAATTATACAGGGTGTCACAGAACAAATGCACAGGCATAGCTGGCATCCTTTTTATACGCCCGGTCGTCCGTCCGTCCGTTAGCAATTTCTTGTGTGCGCAACTCCCCTAACGCTCATGTACGAATGTGCCGCTTTAATCGGTGCGTACACGACGGTCGGGTAAATAGTCACTTTGAAAATCAAAGTGCTGTCAGCACTGTAATCGGTCGACACTGAATAACTACAGTGATTTGAAATCACAAATCAAATGGCAGTTGTTTGAACTATGTATGGGATAGACATTTTATAACTGAGTAACGTAGAAACTCTCTGTCTCTTACAAATTAGTACATGTAGTTTAACGGAATGCTAAAGATGTATGTCTGCCAGTCGACAGCAATAAAACGTAGAATGTAAGTGACTATTCTGACCAGAAATACCGATTTTCAAGCTTTAAATATCACTCATCATGAATAACAGTACCTACCAACCTTTTATAAAAGATTAAGAAAATATAAATACATACATGTATTATTTTCTGTAACTTTTGCAACTTTTGAAACTATACTGTAACATATTGTCAGATATTATCAATAATATCCATATTGAATGATGGACATGATGAATATGTCGTATAGAATGTGCCTGTATTATGGCTATCAAAGTGATTACTTTTGGCTGCTCGCGTTTATCTTGACAAATTGTCCTACCATACGTTTTTCGGCTGGCTAAGTTGTCCTTGGCAAGATTGTTCTGTTCAAAACATTGGCTGGCCAATTTCTCCCACATTACTTTCAAAGCATGTAGTATCTACCAAACCCTCAACCCTTTACCAAATGATGTAATTTTAGACTTGTCCAAAACGAAAGCATTTGCACATGACGAATGAAATGTAGACCAAATTAATGATGATTTGAATCTTTGAAATGGTAAAAAAAACATTGTGAGAAAAGGAGAAAACAACGGTTATTTGCATTTTTCCACAATGTTTTTAACAGCCGTCTTCCTCGGAGTCATCAGAAACGGGAAAGTTTGGTTAAAACGCTCAGTTTTGGCCTTTTATAGTCAGAAAAACAATATCCAAACATTACAATTTCAGTGTCGAGTTTTTTTTTCATATGAATTATTCATAACCAGACAATTAAGATATTCAATATGTATGTCTGTGATACTGATCTGCATTGCATTCAAAGGACAGTCTGATCTTGATCTTTTATTGTCTTCAAAAGCGACTATATATATGTCACTGGAGAACATGGGCCATTGTATTGAATCATTGTAATGAGCAAGAGCATCACTACAGTAAACCTTGTGCTTTTAATCTGGAATATGGAGAGGATGAGAGTCAACCAGAATGCTGATGAGACAAACATGTTACTGAGAGTTTTACATTAAAGCGCTCAATTAATGAAATAGATCTGATAAGCGTGCAAAAGCAGCCTAATTATTGCAGGGTCATTGCTGTCTTGACTACGATATCTCAAGTAATAGGAATAGCAGATCCAAAATTTGAGTGACTGCATGTTCTGTGCAGTCTGGTCTGAATCTGGTCTGAATCTGTGCTCTCCAAAGAGGTTTTTTCCCTGGTCAGTTGATTCAGACATGGAGAATATGACGTTAAGTGAGTTTTTTGTATTGCAGTTTCAGGGTTTTTTCCATCTAAGAAAATGATCTGTTTAACTCTACCAAATGACAAAATGTTGAAAATCTTTCAAATGATGAAAAAACGCTGTGAGGAAAAAGAGAACTTGCTTAATACATGTATGCTGTTTTTCCCACTACATTTTTAAAGCCCGACAAGATCGTGTGGCCAACGGTTAATAGACTGATTCCAGTCTTAAGAATGTCATCAAAAAGAAACATGTTAGTGAGCGTGTAAAATGGTAGAGCCGTGGTTGGAAGGAGAGGAATAGGGGTTATGAAAACAATTTAACCTTTAACTTGCTAAATAAGTGAAATGAAACTTTCAAGCTGACAGTAAAAATCCAGTTCTTTACTATTTCAAAGGTATTTTTGTTTAGGAAAAAATATCATCTTGTCGGACATTAAAGATACAAAATCAGACAGCATATAGTATACAGTCTGATCTTGATCTACAATGTCCGGAAAAGGTCGTAAATTCGCACTTAGTAGCCCAAGGTTTAATACATCCTATGCTGAAAGATGCATAATCAAATATATGCTGGTCAGTATAGTGAATGGACAGTCTGGTTTCTAAGGTTGAAAGCGTGGGATAACCAGACCATTCTGAAAATGTTTATGTAATGGCTTCTCCACTAGGGTAATAACTCTTAAACAACTCTACATCCTTTGTCCCACACTGCTTCACACGCTTCACCTTGCTTACATTAAACTACCAACGGCAGATTACTTTTTTAAACAGCTTTCACCACCAGCATGTACATCAGTTTGCTCCAAGGCAAAACAATCTAAATTTTCAAATTCTTTTAAAGCAATGTTTCCTTACAAATTCCGTTTCACTGCAAGTTTATCCTTTCTCCAGGCCAAATGACCTATTATCTTTTCAACACAAGGTGTTCTCGTAACATAATCCAGATACTCCTGGATTCGCTCTTGTTTCATTCATAAGTTGTTGCTTTATCACTGACACCATTCCTTATGGCTTATTAGGGTTAAAAGTTCAATGTAATAAGGTCACAACAGCTAATATTAGTGTTATTAGACTGTAAGAAAAAGCTGTCACGAGTTGCAGTTAGATCAGTTTGCCCTCAGCAGACGGATTTCCGAAAGTTGTGGTCTCTCTAATCGTCCGGCTCACGCCGACCGATTAAAAACCATGTATGGGAAATGAGTTCCTTTCAGTCTTCAGACATGTCATACGGTCTAGAAAATGAGGACACAGCCAGGCAAGATTATGAGTGTCTCTTGAAAGAAAAGCACTCTGAAATTAAAGTCAATAAGACAGGCTTCTGGGTGAACAAGTTGTGGCCCGAGCTTGGATGCAGCCCAGATGGCTTTGTGATGGACCCAACTGAGCAATTCAAACACGGGCTTGTTGAAATAAAATGCTTAAAAGTCTTCAGTTTAATTGCACCACAAATTATGTTTTCAAAAATCAAGGATGGAACTTTAAAGAAATCTAATTTGTATAGTTCTTGTTTCACTATTCCTATTGATGATAACTCAACATTGAGTCTAAAAACAAACCATCCCTACTATTTTCAAATTCAGTTACAGTTGGCCATAACGGATTGTCACTGGTGTGACTTTGTGTTATGGTCACCGGTTGGAAAGCCTAGTATTGAGAGGATTCGGCGAGATGACCAAGTCATCTCAAATATGATCTGCAATGTAACAGCTCTGTGGCATAGAGTTGTTGCTCCCGAGTTGTTTGAAATGCGAGTTCCTCGAAAATTGAATCCATTTATACTAGCAGACTGATTGGTTAGATAAACGGTCATAAACCCTATACCACACAATCCATAGTTTCAATGACCCAGAGAAAGAAAGTTTTCAAAAGCAATGTGGGAAAAGAAGGAAATGCTGGTTACCAGAATTTCCTCCTTTTCTCAAAATGTTTTCTACAGCTTATGAAGGTCATAAGTCATATTCAGTTTCAGTTTAACACTATATATTTGTTGATGCTTAACTCTTTACCAGTCAACAAAATTTTAGACCTGTCCAAATTGATAATATTTGCAGTCAACAAATTAAAAGTTGGATCATAGCATGAAACTTTACATTTATAAGGCAGAAAATGTTGTGGGGAAATGTGAAAATGCTAGTAACCAGCATATCTTCTATTCTCACAATATTTCATTAGTTTTCTGTCTCAGGGTCATATAATCTTGGGATTGTTGTTAAGAGTTGATCATGAGTCGTGCAGTTCAGCTCTAGTGAGAAGAATTATCTGTATTTCATTGATGTCTAAATGATAACAAGCTTGGAAAATACTTGTAAATTTTTTATTTTTACATTTTTTATGTAAATGAATAATGTTTATTACAGTTTGTATACAAATATTCAAATTGTGAAAATTTTGATACACTACAAGAAGTGATTGGATGTAAAATTCCCAAGTTATTTTTTGTGCCCTATCTTGTGGGTTGTCTTTTAATGTTTTCCTTAGACAATTTGATGATGAAGAATCTTTTTTATAATGATGGGTAAGTGTAATATTATTCTAAATGCCTATACATTGTATAGGAACTTACAAGAGTTTTGCACTTTGAAGTGATCGCACATTTCACTCAGTTATTTGAATAGCCTAATACCATTTAAAAGTAAGGAAATTATTGTGATGATGACAATCTGTTATTGTTTGGTTTGGTTGAAGTGTTGGTTGCTGGCAGAAAAATGAATTTTAAAACCAGATATTAGGTAAATAAAAGATAGAGCCTCCTAGCAACTTTTGACCTAGTTTTAAAATTCATTTTCCTACCAGTGACTGACACTTGAGCCAAGCTTCCAATAACAGATTATTTTCATAATAAGTTTCATACTTTAATATGGAATGATTAAATTCACTTGCTACTTACCAGCCCCATCAATTACTTTTGGCAGCTATTGAGCCTTTAAACTTTTCCTTTAAATTTAATAAGTACCCACTACATACTGTGTGGTGGAACCGTACAGTTATTTGGACTGGAAATCAGAATATTCATGCTGTTAATTTAACCCACAGAATGAAAATACATATACAGGAAAAATCACTTTACAAGTGGCTCTTGGAAGTTGACAATACATGAAGCTACAAAAACAAGCTGATCAGCAATTGGTGCTCAAGTAAGAGGAATTTTACCAGAGAGTAACTTAAATTTTTTAATTCTTTCAATAACCCTTTCCACATGAATTCTTGCTTTTGCAATCCGTCTTGTTTTCAGTTCTTCTTGTGCAGTGAACTTCTTGCGTTTGCCTAAAAATGGTGGAATGTTGAGTGAAGCCCGTCTTGTAAGGAGCAGGTCTTCAATAATGAAACCTCTGTCAGCCAAAACCATATCCCCCGGACTTATAAAGTTTAGAAATCCACTTTTTTCTACAATAGCCCTGTCACTGATTGAACCTTCAAAAAGGTCAGACACAAAAACAATGGACCCATTAGGGGCTACAGCTATTAGACTCTTGTATGTATGATGATTTTTATAGGAAGAGTAAAGATTTCCTTGACGTCGAAAGTCTCTAGGCATTTGAACAAAAAACTCAGTGCAATCAATTGTACACCTTATATTTTTGAACGTTTTAAAAACATGCGGCAAGTATTCCTTGAAGTGTTGTCTTTCTGGAAACATTTCAATGCGATAATCATTGAAATGGCAGTAGAGTAATTGTATCCAAGTACTGAATGTGGTACTAATGGTCGAAGTGGAAATGCCGAAAAAATGTGAAAGAGACTGAAGACTGTAACCTCGCCTTAAACGCACCAGGGTCAAAAATAATTCTTCCATAGGTTCTAATTTTCGGTTGCCTGTTTTCGTCTTTTCTTTAGTATTTTCGCCATCCCAATATGTAAGGTTATATACAGATTCTCCTAGAAAATCAAAAAGTACCAAAAAGTGATCATAATGCATACCAGTAAATAATTTCATCTTGGAATCATCATTTTTGACACTGGCCAGTGATAATATTGGACTAGATTGACTTTTAGAATTGCCAATATCTGCATCTGTCAATTTGAATTCATTTCGTAAAATCATGTTCTCAATTTTGACATTTAAAAATTCTTTTTGGTAAAAAGTCTGGCTGTCAGCATCTTTCATTAGCTTCTCATCAGTCTGCACACCTTTTTCCTCTAGTCTGTTCAGCTTGCTGTCTTCAAATGATGGGCTACTCTCTTCTTGCTGCAAAACGTTCAATTATTTTGAAATTTAATTTTTGTTTGTATTGTACAGAAAGTCGTTTCACTTTCTTCACTTATAACCCTTCACTTGTCATTCAAACAAAGTTTTGAAAACATTGTGGTAGAAGGGGAAACTGGCATTTTCATCTTTTCCAACAATGTTTTTTTACCTATTTGAGACAAATGAAAATGTTATTGCCATGGTTGTATGTTTTCTTCCAAATGCTTCTAATGTAGAGATGTCTTGAACTTGTTTAGGGGCATAGAGTCAATGATGAAGATTGGCAATAACTGTCTTTTGATAAAACGGTGTAAAACTAACTTGCTTTTGAATTTGTTTTCAGTAATTGAGATTATGTGTTAGGTATAACTTGGTAAGGCTTGATGTACTTAAAGTTATAATCCTACTTTTCTATAGAAAAAGGTATTAAATTTGTTTAAATATAGCTTGTATTATGTTTTCAATGCATGTATTTCATGTGTTCAAAGGTCACATTCCTCCCAGGGTCTTCTTTATTTCTTTCACCTGTTTTTGCCCAGTATTCTTTCTTAGCCACCAGCTTCTCATTTCAGTTGTAGATGACAAAATAAATGCAGCTCAAATTATGTTATTTTATCATGAAAAGGATAGAAAACTATGTAAGAAAAAGAATAAAATATTACTTAAAAGCATTTACTTCTTTTTCAACAATGTTTTCAACGGCTTTCTTTCTCAGTGTCATTTACACTCAGGATTGTGTAGTAAAGGTTTATTAAGCAACAGCAGGAAACTTAACAATTTCTATGCTCCCACCATTAACCCTTTAACCAAACGACAAAATTTTAGACTGGTCCAAATTCAAAGCACTCGCAGACGACAAAATAAATTTAACTCAAAAATTGGAATTGTTTCCAGCAGGGTAGAAAACATTGTGGGAAAAGGAGAAAATGCTGGTCATCAGCATTTTCTCCTTTTCCCACGTTTTCAAAAGCCTTCTATCTCAAGATAGTAAAAACAAGGGACTGTTTGGTAAAGGGTTAAACAAGAGCTTCGCAAAGCGGTGCATATACGCCTGAAGGGGCTTGACAGTGAAATTGGATAAAATCCAGAACACCTGCAGATATTCAAATTCTAAAAGTCACATGTATATATGTGTGTGTGTTCATGAAATAATGGAGTTTGTTTCTGGCTAATAAATTCAAGACACTTGGTCCAATTGTAGAATGAGACTTACTACTACAGCAGGCTGCAAAGGTTCTTGAGTGGACAATTGTAGGAGGCTTTCTGCTGCAAGTCTAACATCTGCCCGACTGGCTTTCAATGGCTTGCTCCTAGGAGTTGGTGCTTTTCTTTTCCTTTCAAATCTTCTCACCTATAATTACATGAAAAGTGTTAAAACTAAATTATTATTTGGTATCTAGTAAACCGATCCTGGGTTTGAATATGAATGGCAGACACAACCATACATGTTTAGTCGTTACTGTTAGCAAATGCAAAAATGCCCTAAAGAATTATTCAATGGTCAGTATTAATTTTATTATCTAAACTAAGGACACCCCCAGTCCCTGGGAAAAAAAATAAACCCAAAAAATTTAAACGGATAGTAGCAATTGTTATTGAAATAAGTTATTACTATTTAATCCATTACCACACAATCCTAACTATTAACGACCATGAGAAAGAAGTCTTTGAAAACATGGTTGGAAAACTGAAATGCTGCTAACCTGTATTTTATCCTTTTTCCACAATGTTCTTCATCCTTAGGAAAAAATAAATCATATTAAATTTTGTTGTCTGTGAATGCTTTCAATTTGGACAAGTCTGACATTATGTCATTCACTTTGGTAGAGAGTTAATTCTTGAAAATGATGCGAACTGCCGAGTTAACATGCAAACTTGTACGAAAGACCGCGGTGCCGCGGGGCGTTCATGGCGACTAACCTGTTCATCAGTATGCAGTAACGCATGAATGGGATCCGGATGTTCTGAAGTCGGGCCCTTTCCTCCGACAAAGTGCTTGCTGCATATATAAGTGCATCTTTTTATTTTCTGAACGTTGAAATCGTGTAAAGGTCTACCACAGGCCTTGATCCATCGTTCACACATTTCCCGTTTCGTAATAGGCTTTGGGAATGGAATGAAAAATACGTCTTTCATGTCATCACGATGTCTGTACCTGGTATCACTATTGCATGTGCCATAACAGCAGTGCTTGACACCCTCAGATTTCGGCTTAGTGCCCGTTTCTTCCATAATGAATCAATTTTCGTATCTCGATCTCTGTACTTCACGGCTTTCTGTATAGCATACAGCGGCTTTGTTTTGTATGACATCCGGGCGCTTGCAGAATGACATAATCAGTTGGAAAGATAAGAATTCTATTTTTAGCTCAGCCGATATACGCTATTGATTCGCCCTCGTTTCATTCATACAATTACTCATTACCTCTGACCCCATTTCTGATAACTGTTTTGAAAGTAAACTGCTACGAGTTTTTCCATTTCTGCTCGCTAGACATTTTGATTACATTGGTAGTATGACAAAATTCAATGCTAAACAAGTTGTAATCACCGTTTATTGCATAATTGAAAAGTTGAGAACGGGATTACTTGACGCCTGTTTACTAGGACTGTTTATTCATTCTTGCGCTCAACCGAAAGTAGTATTTGTAATAAGGTCACGACAGGCTTGTTAAGCGTTGTAATGCTGTAAATGAACGCTGTTACGAGTTGCAGTTACATCAGTTTGCCCTCAGCGGACGGGTTTCCGAAATTTGTGGTCTCTCTAATCGTCCGGCTTACGCCGACCGATTAAAAAAAACAAGTTCTCTTATATAGGAGCGTAAGCGAATTTCGCTAGTAATCGAATTTCGCCACCTATGTTCTCGGGCAATATTTTCGTATCTGTGACATCGTCCATTCACGGAAATGATTGATATCTTAGCAGCATAGGTGTTTTGAACTGTCATTTGAACCTAATGACAGAAAAATATCTATCAATAGAAAAAAAGTTCATAAGCGATCTCTCACATGCTTTTCCCCGCTATTTTATTATCACTTTTCAGGTTTCTCTTTTATATGCAGATTTTAAGAGATACTTTTAGCTTAAAACTTTTTTGTGTCGTCTATTTTTGGTTTGACAGATTCTCTTTTGAACTTTAATAGCCGAAGTTTCGTATGGGGCACCTAAAGGGAAATATATCCATATGAATGACAGAGGGGTCCTTATTCATTTTTTTCTAAGAAAATAGATTGAATCGGGTACAAAAAAAAAAAAAACTACAAAGACAAGAAACTAGCGTTTTCTGTGAGCTACAAAAGGTTATCTTTTTTGGATTTACAGCCTCTTTATCCCCAACACTGTCATCCTGATCAGGGATCTTATATACGATCCCTGTCCTGAGTTAGATTGTAATATTTCAGTGCCACAGCAGAAATAATTACACAAAAAAATCACATAACTGTCGATTTTTTTTCTGAGAGCTGCGTTTTGTTTTATGTCCTTTAGGTTTTCTCGTAGGAAGTAAATGTAGAGTTAATATCCAAGGGAGACAATGAATATTGCTGAAATGATGCTGTGAATTTTCAATTTCATTTTACCCTCTCTGGGGCCTCTAATTTTTGGAAAACCAGAGTTGTCGAAATTGCCTTACCCTTTTTATAGATGGTGACTTTGTACTGTCTCACTTCTAACGATGTTTTGACAGATAAATTTAGATGTGTAAGTGGTAAAAATTATTTTTACAAAAGTATTTGAATACAAGTGCATATATATTTAACCATAAAGAAAATTACTATTGTTTTGTGCAATCCGCAAAAGCATTTTCCCTTGCGTTGGCGAAATTCGATTACACCAGTATAGTACTTTTACTCCACCATACATAACAACAGCATCTCCTGGAGATGACTAATCAATAATCCAAGCGTCTGTAGAATGATGCTTTCCTTTGTTTACGTTCGTTTCTCATTACTGGATAAAATCAAGCGTTCTCCCAATAAGCTTTTCCCAATAAGAACAATAACGGTAACTCTGCATGGACTGTAACTGGACAAATCGGCCCATACTCATTTCGACCCACAACAAAATCGGCGCGTACTGCTTTCGGCATACAGTTTCATGAAAACAATGGTATGATTACTATTTCTGCATATTATTTGTCAAGCTGTACGCTAAGGTTGTAAGCCCGCAGTTAAACACAAAATCTAGGATTATTTTGTTTAATTTAGTCTGAAACTGTGTGTCCGGGTGGGGGTGGGGGAATACACAGGTATTACGACACTTACCCATATCGCCCATAACTACCCATAAAGTGCAAATTTTGCAGTAGTTATCGTATTTAACTCTGCCTAGAAGCTTCAGAGGGACAAAACCTTCTGTCATAGGTATGTTTATCATTACTATTATTATTTCTATCTGTGATGCAACATTACAAATAATTGAACTGACCCTTTAAGGCTCCTATATGCGGATTATATCGCTTACCATAATAGCCCAAAATTCACAATACCGCCTGTCACTGGAAAATCACTTTTTCTTACTGTCAGTGATGCAATATTAAAATACATAGATTGGCATAAAACAATCTCCGGTAGGACTTTTTCAGAGGAGTACTGACATCTACCCTTATAGCCCAATATTAACTGTAGTTTGCATGGTTAAGTATTAGAATAAAGTTAAGTGAAGCATTACCACTTGACAAATTGTTGCATGGTTAATCAAAACAATAAGCTTCAGTTGGGCAGTACCTTGAGACACAAGAAATTTTGTTTTCTATTGCTTTATTTTTCTTTCCCCATACAACATGACAAATATAACGTTATAATTGAATGACCCTCTGGAGCCCCTTTATTGGGATTGTGACACCTTAGCCTACAGTCTATTATTTACAGTGGTTACCAGGGATAATAAAAACAATAAGACTCAGTGGGGAAGTACCAACAGGTACAATTTTTTTTTTTTTTTTGCCCTGAAAGGAATATTTACATATTTAACGTAATTATTGACCAACCCCTCTGGGGTCCGTTCTTTTGGATTGTGACACCTACCCCTGTAGCCCATTATGTACAGTTGATATTAGGGATAATAAAAACAATAAGCTTCAGTGGGGCAGTACCACCAGGCACTAGAATTTGTTATGTTTTTATGTCGATGAGGAAAAATTACTAATACATGTCTCAGGTAATCATTGACCGACCACTCTAGGGCCCCTTCATTAGGATTATGACACATTACCATATAGCTTATGATTTACACTGAATATCAGGGAAAGTAAAAAACAATAAGCTTCAGTGGGGCAGTACCACCAGACACAATATTTTTTTCTTCTCTTTCAATCCCTGTGGTAAAATCACAAATAAAACGTAAATATTGACCGACCCCTCTGAAGCCCCTTTTAAGGGATTGTGACACCTACCCACACAGTTTTTTATTTACAGTGTATATCAGGGATAAGAAATATAATAAGCTTCAGTGGGGCAGTACCCCCAGACATAGGATTTTTTGTTTCTTTTGTTTTTCCATTCCTGAGGCAAGATGACAAATTTAATGTACTTATTGACCAGCCCTTCTAGGGCCCCTTCATTGGGATTGTCACACCTACTCCTATACCCCATTAATTAGAGGGGATATCAGGGATAACAAAAGCAATAGGATTGAGTGGGGCAGTACCACCGGACAAGATTTTTCTTAGATCTTTTTATCCTTGAGACAAAAATAACAAATTTGATGTTATTATTGACTGACCCCTCTTTGGCCCATTTATTGGGACTGTGACACCTACCCCTTAAGTCCATTATGTACAGTGGATATTGGGGATAATAAAAACAATAAGCTTCAGTGGGGCAGTACAACCAGACACAATATTTTTTTCTTCTCTTTTTATCCCTGTGGTAAAGTCACAAATAAAACGTAATTATTGACCGACCCTTCTGAAGCCCCTTGTAAGGGATTGTGACACGTACCCATGCAGCTTTTCATTTATAGTGTATATCAGGGATAAGAAATATAATAAGCTTCAGTGGGGCAGTACCACCAGACACAAGAATTTTTTTCATTTGTTTTTCTATTCCTGAGGCAAGATAACAAATTAAACGTACTTATTGACCAGCCCCTCAAGGGCCCCTTTTATTGGGATTGTGACACCTACTCCTATACCCCATTAGTTAGAGGAGATATCAGGGATAACAAAAGCAATAAGATTGAGTGGGGCAGTACCACCAGACACAGGATTTTTCTAGATCTTTTTATCCTTGAGACAAAAATTAGAAATTTGATGTTATTATTGACTGACCCCTCTTTATCCCATTTATTGGGATTGTGACACCCACCCCTTAAGTCCATTATGTACAGTGGATATTGGGGATAATAAAAACATTAAGCTTCAGTGGGGCAGTACCATCAGACACAATATTTTTTTCTTCTCTTTCAATCCCTGTGGTAAAATCACAAATAAAACGTAATTATTGACCGACCCCACTGAAGCCCCTTTTAAGGGATTGTGACACCTACCCTTACAGTTTTTTTTTTATTTACAGTGTATATCAGGGATAAAAAATATAATAAGCTTCAGTGGGGCAGTACCACCAGACACAGGATTTTTTTTTCTTTTGTTTTTCCATTCCTGAGGCAACAGTACAAATTTAATGTACTTATTGACCAGGCCCTCTAGGGCCCCTTCATTGGGATTGTGACACCTACTCCTATACCCCATTATTTACAGTGGATATCAGGGATAACAAAAGCAATAAGATTGTGTGGGGCAGTACCACCAGACACAGGATTTTTCTTATATCTTTTTATACTCTAGACAAAAATAACTAATTTGATGTTATTATTGACTGACCCCTCTTTGGCCCATTTATTGGGATTGTGACACCTACCCCTGTAGTCCATTTTGTACATTGGATATTGGGTATAATAAAAACAATAAGCTTCAGTGGGGCAGTACCACCAGACACAATATTTTTTTTTCTTCTCTTTCAATCCCTGTGGTAAAATCACTAATAAAACGTAATTATTGACCGACCTCTCTGAAGTCCCTTTTAAGGGATTGTGACACCTACCCATAGAGTTTTTAATTTTCAGTGTATATCAGGGATAAAAAATATAATAAGCATCAGTGGGGCAGTACTACCAGACACAAGAAATTTTTTCTTTTGTTTTTCTATTCCTGAGGCAAAATTACAAGTTTTACGTACTTAATGACCAGCCCCTCAAGGGCCCCTTTATTGGGATTGTGACACCTACTCCTATACCCCATTAGTTAGAGGAGATATCAGGGATAACAAAAGCAATAAGATTGAGTGGGGCAGTACCACCAGACACAGGATTTTTTTTTCTTTTGTTTTTCCATTCCTGAGGCAACATTACAAATTTAACGTACTTATTGACCAGCCCCTCTAGGGCCCCTTCATTGGGATTGTGACACCTACTCCTATACCCCATTATTTACAGTGGATATCAGGGATAACAAAAGCAATGAGATTGAGTGGGGCAGTACCACCAGACACAGGATTTTTCTTAGATCTTTTTATACTCTAGACAAAAATAATAAATTTGATGTTATTATTGACTGACCCTTCTTTGGCCCATTTATTGGGATTGTGACACCTACCCCTGTAGTCCATTATGAACCGTAGATATTGGGGATAATAAAAACAATAAGCTTCAGTGGGGCACTACCACCAGACACAATATTTTTTTCTTCACTTTCAATCCCTGTGGTAAAATCACAAATAAAACATAATTATTGACCGACCCTTCTGAAGCCCCTTTGAAGGGATTGTGACACCTATCCATACAGTTTTTAATTTTCATTGTATATCAGGGATAAGAAATATAATAAGCTTCAATGGGGCAGTACTACCAGACACAAGAAATTTTTTGTTTACTTTTTCTATTCCTGAGGCAAAATTACAAATTTTACATACTTAATGACCAGCCCCTCAAGGGCCCCTTTATTGGGATTGTGACACCTACTTCTATACCCCATTAATTAGAGGGGATATCAGGGATAACAAAGCCAATAAGATTGAGTGGGGCAGTACCACCAGACACAGGATTTTTTTTTCTTTCGTTTTTCCTTTCCTGAGGCAACATTTCAAATTTAACGTACTTATTGACCAGCCCCTCTAGGGCCCCTTCATTGGGATTGTGACACCTACTCCTATACCCCATTATTTACAGTGGATATCAGGGATAACAAAAGCAATAAGATTGAGTGGGGCAGTACCACCAGACACAGGATTTTTCTTAGATCTTTTTATCCTTGAGACAAAAATTAGAAATTTGATGTTATTATTGACTGACCCCTCTTTGGCCCATTTATTGGGATTGTGACACCCACCCCTTAAGTCCATTATGTACAGTGGATATTGGGGATAATAAAAACAATAAGCTTCAGTGGGGCAGTACCACCAGACACAATATTTTTTTCTTCACTTTCAATCCCTGTGGTAAAATCACAAATAAAACATAATTATTGACCAACCCCTCTGAAGCCCCTTTTAAGGGATTGTGACACCTTCCCATACAGTTTTTTATTTACAGTGTATATCAGGGATAAAAAATATAATAAGCTTCAGTGGGGCAGTACCACCAGATACAGGATTTTTTTTTCTTTTGTTTTTCCATTCCTGAGGCAACAATACAAATTTAACGTACTTATTGACCAGACCTTCTAGGGCCCCTTCATTGGGATTGTGACACCTACTCCTATACCCCATTAATTAGAGGGGATATCAGGGATAACAAAAGCAATAAGATTGAGTGGGGCAGTACCACCAGACACAGGATTTTTCTTAGATCTTTTTATACTCTAGAAAAATTACAAATTTTACGTACTTAATGACCAGCCCCTCAAGGGCCCTTTTATTGGGATTGTGACACCTACCCCTATACCCCATTAATTAGAGGGGATATCAAGGATAACAAAAGCAATAAGCTTGAGTGGGGCAGTACCACCAGACACAGGATTTTTTTTTTCTTTTGTTTTTCAAAACCTGAGGCAACATTACAAATTTAACGTACTTATTGACTAGCCCCTCTAGGGCCCCTTCACTGGGATTGTGACACCTACTCCTATACCCCATTATTTACAGTGGATATCAGGGATAACAAAAGCAATAAGATTGAGTGGGGCAGTACCACCACACACAGGAATTTTCTTAAATTTCTGTTATCTTTCAGAAAAAAAAAAAACACATTTGATTGTATTATTGAGTGGCCCCTCTGGGGCCCATTTATTCGGATTGTGACACCTACCTTAGTAGTGCATTATGTACAGGGGATATTGGGAATAATAAAAACAATAAGCTTCAGTGGGGCAGTACCACCAGACCCAAAAATTTATTCTTCTCTTTTCATTCCTGTGGTAAAATCACAAAGAAAACGTCATTATTGACCAACCTCTCTGTAGCCCCTTTTAAGGGATTTTGACACTTACCCATACAGCTTTTTTTTTACAGTGCATATTAAGGATAATAAAAATTATAAGCCTCATTGGGGCAGTACCACCAGAGACATTTTTTTTTATGATTTTGCTGAGGCAAAATTACAAATTTTACGTACTTATTGACCAGCCCCTCTAGGGCCCCTTCAATGGGATTGTGACACCTACCCCTATACCCCATTATTTACAGTGGATATCAGGGATAATAAAAGCAATAAGATTGAGTGGAGCAGTACCACCAGACACAGGATTTTTCTTAAATTTTTTTTATCTCTCAGAAAAAAATACAAAAATTTGATGGTATTATTGAGTGACCCCTCTGGGGCCCATTTATTGGGATTGTGACACCTACACCAGTAGTGCATTATGTACAGGGGATATTGGGGATGATAAAAACAATAAGCTTCAGTAGGGCAGTACCACCAGACCCAAAAATTTATTCTTCTCTTTTCATTCCTGCGGTAAAATCACATAGAAAACGTAATTATTGACCGACCCCTCTGCAGCCCCTTTTAAAGGATTGTGACACCTACCCATACAGCTTTTTTTTTTTACAGTGCATATCAAGGATAATAAAAATTATAAGCCTCATTGGGGTAGTACCACTAGACACAAGATTTTTATTTTTTTCCTGAGGCAAAATTTTAATTTAACGTTCTTATTGACCAGCCCCTCTAGGACCCCTTCAATGGGATTGTGACACCTACTCCTATACCCTATTATTTACAGTGGATATCAGGGATAATAAAAGCAATAAGATTGAGTGGGGCAGTACCACCAGACACAGGATTTTTCTTAAATTTCTTTTATCCTTCAGACAAAAATACCAAATTTGATGGTATTATTGAGTGACCCCTCTAGTGACCATTATTTGGGATTGTGACACCTACCCCAGTAGTGCATTGGATATTGGGGATAATATAAACAATAAGCTTTAGTGGGGCAGTACCACAAGACCCAAGAAATTTTTTTTCTCTTTTTATCCTCGTGGTAAAATCACAAAAAAACATAATTATTGACCGACCCCTCTGCAGCCCCTTTTAAGGGATTGTGACACCTACGCGTATAGTTTTTTATTTACAGTGCATATCAAGGATAATAAAAATAATAGGCTTCACTGGGGCAGTTCCACTAGACACAAGATTTTTTCTGTTTTTGTTTTTTGTTTTTTCCTGAGGCAAAATTACAAATTTAATATTCTTATTGAAGGGGCCCCTCTAGGGCACCTTCAATGAGATTGTGACACCTACCCCTATATCCCATTATTTACAGTGGGTATCAGGGATAATAAAAGCAATAACATTGAGTGGGGCAGTACCGCAAGACACAGGATTATTCTTAAATTTCTTTTATCCTTCAGAAAAAAAATACAAAAATTTGATGGTATTATTGAGTGACCCCTCTGGGGCCCATTTATTGGGATTGTGACACCTGCCCTAGTAGTGCATTATGTACAGGGGATACTGGGAATAATAAAAACAATAAGCTTCAGTGGGGCAGTACCACCAGACCCAAAAATTTATTCTTCTCTTTTTATTCCTGTGGTAAAATCACAAAGAAAACGTCATTATTGACCGATCCCTCTGCAGCCCCTTTTAATGGATTGTGACACCTACCCATACAGCTTTTTATTTACAGTGCATATCAAGGATTATAAGAATTATAAGACTCATTGGGACAGGACCACCAGACACATTTTTTATTTTTGTTTTTCCTGAGGCAAAATTACAAATTTTACGTACTTATTGACCAGCCCCTCTAGGGCCCCTTCATTGGGATTGTGACACCTACCCCTATACCCCATTATTTACAGTGGATATCTGGGATAACAAAACAAATAAGACTGAGTGGGGCAGTACCACCAGACACAGGATTTTTCTGCTATCTTTTTATGCTTGACACAAAAGAACAACTTTGATGTTCTTATTGAGTGACCCCTCTGGGGCCCATTTATTGGGATTGTGACACCTATCCCTGTAGCCCATTATGTACAGTTGATATTAGGGATAACAAAAACAACAAGCTTTAGTGGGGCAGTACCACAAGACCCAAGAATTTTTTTTCTCTTTCTATCCCTATGGTAAAATCACAAATAAAACATAATTATTGACCGAACCCTCTGCAGCCCTTTTCAAGGGATTGAGAGACCTACCCATACAGCTTTTTTTCTTATAGTGCATATCAGGGATAATTAAAATGATAAGCTTTAGTGGGGCACTACCACAACACACAGTATTTTTTTGTTTGGTTTTTCTAATCCTGAGGCAAATTACAAATTTAATGTACTTATTGACCAGCCCCTCTAGGGCCCCTTCATTGATATTGTGAGACCTACCCTTATACCCTATCATTTACCGTGGATATCAGGGATAACAACAGCAATAAGACTGAGTGGGGCAGTACCACCAGACACAGGAATATCTTTTATTGTTCTATTCTAGAGGCAAAATTACAAATATCGCATAGTTATTGACTAACCCCTGTCAGGTCCTTTGATTGGGATTGTGACACCTGTCACTATAGCCTATTATTTTTAGTTGATATAAGTGATAACAAAAACAGGCTTCAATGGGGCAGTACCACAAGAAACAAGAATTTTGTTTTTGTTTCGGTTTTCCATCCCTGAGCCAAAATTACAAGTATGCCATAAGTATTGACAGACCCTTCTGGAGCCCTTTTATTGGGATTGTGACACCTAAGCCTATAGCCCATTATTTACAGTGGTTATCAGGGATAATGAAAACAATAAGCTTCAGTGGGGCAGTACCACCAGACACAAGATTTTTTTTTTTGTTTCCTTTTATTTTTCAATTCCAGAGGCAAAATTACAAATATGATATACTTATTGACCAGCCCCTCTGGAGGCCCTTTATTGGGATTGTGGCACCTACCCCTAAAACCCATTGTTTACAGTGAATATCAGGGATAATTAAAACAATAAGATTGAGTGGGGCATTACCACCAGACACAGGATTTTTCTTATTTTCTTTTATCTTTGAGACAAAAATAACAAATGTTATGTTATTATTGAACGACCCCATCAGGGATCCATAAATTGGGATTGTGACACCTACCCCTGTGGCCCATTATTTACATGGGATATCAGGGATAATAAAAACAATGAGTTTCAGTGGGGCAGTACCACCAGACACAAGAATTTGTTTTGAATTCTATCCCTGAGGAAAATTTACAAATACATGTATAACGTAATCATTCACTAACCCCTCAGGAGCCCCTTTACAGGGATTGTGACACCTTACCCTATAGTTTATTATATACAGTAGATATTAGTGATAATCAAAACAATAATATTCAGTGGGGCAGTACCACCAGACACATGGAATTTCATTTGTTTTTATATACCTGAGAAAAAAATCACAAATATGGCCCTATTATTGACAGACCCCTCAGGAACCCATTCATTGGGATTGTGACACCTACCCCTGTAGCCCATTATTTATATGGGATGTCAGGGATAATAAAAACAATGAGCTTCAGTGGGGCAGTACCACCAGACACATTTTTTTTTTTTAGTTTCTTTCTCTGAAGGAAATATTACAAATTCAATAAAAACATTTACTGACCCCTCTGGAGCCCCTTTATTGAGATTGTGACACTAACCCCTTAAGCTTATTATATACAGTAGATATTAGGGATGATCAAAACAATAAGCATCAATGGGGCAGTACAACCAGACACATGAAATTTCTTTTTATTCTATGCCTGAGAGAAAGTGACAAGTATTACATTATTATTGACCTACCCCATAGGGGCCAATTATAGGGATTGTGACACCTATCCATGTAGCCCATTATTTACAGTGGATATCAAGCATAAAAAAAAACAATAAGCTTAAGTGGGGCAGTACCACCAGACACAAGAATTTGTTTTGAATTCTATCCCTGAGGAAAATTTACAAATACATGTATAATGTAATCATTCACTAACCCCTCAGGAGCCCCTTTACAGGGATTGTGACACCTTACCCTATAGTTTATTATATACAGTAGATATTAGTGATAATCAAAACAATAATATTCAGTGGGGCAGTACCACCAGACACATGGAATTTCATTTGTTTTTATATACCTGAGAAAAAATCACAAATATGACCCTAATTTTGACGGACCCCTCAGGAACCCATTCATTGGGATTGTGACACTTACCCCTGTAGCCCATTATTTACATGGGATATCAGGGATAATAAAAACAATGAGCTTCAGTGGGGCAGTACCACCAGACACAGGATTTGTTTTTTGAGTTTCTTTCTCTGAAAGGAAAATTACAAATTCAAAGTAAACATTAATCACCCCCTCTGCAGTCCCTTTACAGGGATTGTGACTCCAACCCATACAGTCAATTATTTAAATTGGATATTAGGAATAATGAAGAAAATAAGTTTAAAAGGGGCAGTACTACTAGACACAGATTTTTTGTTTGTTTGTTTGTTTGTTTGTTATTCTTTCCCTTAGGCATAATTACAAATATGACATTATTATTGACCAGCCCCTATAGGGCCCAATTATTGGGATTGTGACACATATCCCTATAGCCCATTATTTACAGTGGATATCAGGGATGATAAAAACAAGAAGCTTCAGTGGGGCAGTACCACCAGACACAGGATTTTTTTTTTTTTCTGTTTTTCTTTTCCCTGGGCAAAATTACAAATATAACATTATTATTGACCATCCCTCTTAAGGCCCATTTATTGGGCAGTCACACACATACCCTTTAGGCCATTATTTACAGTGGGTATCAGAGATAATATACAATAAGCTTCAATGGAGCAATCCCACCAGACCACACAGGATTTTTTTTTTTTCATGTATTACGCAAAATTAGAAATACCTGTATTCATGACATAATTATTGCCCAACCTTTCTTCAGCCCCTTTATTTGGGTAGTGACACCAACCCTATAATATTTATTTCTATAGTGCAAATCAAGGAAAAAACAAGCTGTAGTGGGGCAGTACCAGCTATCACAGGAATAATTTTGTCTTTTTACCTCTTAGGCAATATTACCTTTATTAGAAAATGAGGTACATGCAGGTGGTGGGGTCAGGTAGGAAGGAAGCATGGGTCTAATCCAGTCTGTATGTACAAAGGTAGTTAGGAATGCAGGCAGGCATGCAAAAGGCAAGCAGGCAGGAAGGCAGATAAGTGAGTTATAGGTCAGTTAGTTGGCAGGTAGGCAGGCAGGTGTGTCCGTAGGTAGTAGACAGATTGGTAGGAAGGTAGGTTGGTTGGTAGGTTGTTGGATAGGTATGTTAGTAGGTAGGTTGGTCGTTTGATAGGTAGGTAGGTTGTTGGTTGGTATATCAGTCAATAGGTCATAGGTAGGTAGGTAGGTTGGTAGGCATGTTGTCGGATTGGTATGTCAGTAGGTTTGTCGGTAGGTAGGTATGTCAGTAGGTAGGTTGGTCGGTTGATAGATAGGTAGGTTGGTAGGTAGGTTTTAGGTTGGTAGATCGGTTGAGAGTTCATAGGTAAGTAGGTTGTCAGTTGGTTAGTCTTTTGATAGGTCTTTAGTTAGGTAGGCAGATGGGTAGTTAGGTAATTTTATGTTTTTCTATTTTATTGATTGAAACAACCTGTCCAGGACCACCCAATGTGTTTTGTGACACCTATCTTAATGCCCAATTTTCATAGTATAGGTATTATGACAGGTATTATGAATTACGTTTGATGGGGCAATGCCTCCAGTCATCAATGTTTTCTCTTTCTAAGGTATTACATTAATCTACAAGTAGCAATTAATAGGCCTGCATTTAACCAACCCTCTGGAACTTCCTATTTATGCTCATTACAAACACAATCAATGGGGCAATACCTCACGTCAATAATTTAGAAGATTTACAATGAACTGACTCAGGTTGAGCCCATTCTTGGGGATTGTGACACATACCCTTGTAGCCCAGTACATAAAGTAGGTATCCTGCATAATTGTGCTAATAACCTTAGGTGTGACAGTACCTACAATGATAGATTCTTTGTTCTTTCTTTGGTGCAAAATTAAAATCAACCCTTTACCACCCAACAAAATTTTAGACTCATCCATATTGAAAGCATCTGAAGAGGAGAAACTATGAATTAACTGCTGAGATTTGATTTTCAAAAAGTAGAAAACATTGTGAAAAGGAGAAAACTGGTTACTAGAATTTTCTCCTTTTCACGCATTGTTTTCAACAGCCTCTTTTCTTCCGGTATTTAAAACTTGGGATTGTGTGGTAAAAGGTTAACATAACGATATCATGCTAACAGTTCTTGGGCCTCTCTATTATAATTGTGACATTAAATCTCTTGAAGATGACGTCATGACAACGTCACACGCTCCTAATGTAGGGAAAGAATTTATTTAAAATGTGATTAACATAATAATTGTGTATTCAGAGGTTCGTGTTTTATACTTTTTTCGACAACATATATTTTTCCTAATTTCGATATGGCAATGGGCATAAGTGCAAAGGAAGGAGCCTATTTACCGGTATTCTTATCTCTGTTCCCTGTCTAAGATTTTTAAAAGACAAGATTTACTGCAGTACTTAGATCTATCTTCAATTAAATTCATTCAACCATTCTCTTCAATAAATAAGTTTGCGTAAAGCATGGTAGTGCAGAAGCAGATAAATTATAGGCAAATTTACTTATTATAGCATTCTTACCTTCTCAAAGTTGTGATCAAAATCGCTATTTGCCGATTTTATTTAGTGTCGAACTAATCATGGGTCGAATAGTCCACTGATCGTCAATGCAGAGTTACCGTTACTATACTTATTGGGAAAAGCTTATTGGGAGAACGCTTGATTTCGGTTCATTACTGTAATGCACGTAATTATCTAGAATTTTAGCATGAGAAGTGACTGGTAAGTAAATGTTATTTTCATTTTGTCCTTAGAGTTTAACAAGCATTGTAAATTTGGTGATGTCTTTGCATGTTGCCTTTGTAAATCTAATTAAATGTATATCGAGCCCACAGATTTTAAAAATCAGAGGATAAAATACTAAGAAAATGTCTCAAAAACGAGACGAAATTTGTGCTAAAAAACACCCTAGAATGCACGAAATCGCACCATTTTTTCAAAAATTTTCCGGCGGAGCAAGCCCCCGGACTCCCACTAGCATAGCTTCGCGCCTTCGGCGCTCGCATTCGCTCCTTCGCCGCACCAATCGAAATAACATGGCTACGCCTGCAATGAGTATTGAGATGAACAATGATGGAAATAATTATTAAATTGAAAGTGACTATTTACCCGACCGTCGTGTACGCACTGAAGAAAATTCATATTGCGAGTACGACTGTCGTGTACTCAATGAAGGAAAACTTCTTGGGTGCCCGACTGTCGTGTACTCAATGAAGGAAAACTCGTTGGGTGCCCGACGGTCGTGCACGGACTGATGAAATTTCGTCTTGGGGGCACGATGACGTGCCCGCTATTTCCGATTTCTTCATTCAGTACACGATGTGGTCGTGTACGCACTGAAGAACTGGAGTCTTACGTACACGTATTAATGGATTGGACCAAAACGCAGACTGCTATGTGAACCAGCACGGCGTAAACCGTCTCAGTGGAGCAATAGTCATTTATACAGGGTGTCATGCAAACACACACAAAACAACTATTAACATATTCTTGTCACTGCAAATTTAACTAGTTATTTCCCACAGCACATATAGTATATGTAGCTGAATTTCAATTGTATCTGCTTTAAATACTTTTTGGGATACCCCTATCTAGATAACTCTTTGAATACATGTACGCCTACTCAAATGAATTAGTAATACTTTTTATCTACAATTTGTTGCTAAAAAAAATTGTGGGTCGAATTGACCAAAATATGGGTCGATACGACCAAAAAGTTTCGAACTGACTGGGTGTAGAAATGACTTGGTGCCGAAACGACTGAATACCATTGTGGCAAATTTCAAATAGATCTAATTCCGATGGAAACTGTAGGAGGAGTTGCGCACACAAGAAATTCCAAACGGACGGACGAACGACCGGGTGTACAGTATGAGGTAATACTAGCCTTCGGACGTATAAAAAGGATGCCAGCTACGCTTGTGCATGCATTTGTTCTGTAACACGCTGTATAAATGACTATTGCCGTGTGCTCCAATGAGACTGTCTACGCCGTGCCGATTCACGTAAAAGTCTGCGTTTTGGCCCAACCCATTTACACGTGTACGTAAGACTCCAGTTCTTCAGTGCGTACACGACCGCGTCGTGTACTCAATGAAGAAATCGGAAATTGCGGGCACGTAATCGTGCCCCCAAGACGAAATTTCATCAGTCCGTGCACGACCGTCGGGCACCCAACGAGTTTTCCTTCATTGAGTACACGACAGTCGGACTCGCAGTATGAAATTTCTTCAGTGTGTACACGACTGTCGGGTAAATATCATCGGCCTATTAAATTTGAGCATTGTTAACCGTGCCCCTTCCGTTTGCAACCACAGGTTGGTGTTGTGGACAGGATAGACAACAATTGGCCTACACATCCTAGTCTGTACCTTCTGCTGCTTCACCCTTTACCACACATTCCTAGGTTTTAACGACCTTGAGAAAGACAGCTTTTGAAAGCATTGTGGGAAAAGGAGAAAATGCTGGTAACCATCATTTTCTTCTTTTCCCACAATGTTTTCTCCTCTGTCAAGACAGAATCTAATCATATGAGTCACATTGAATTTGTCATTTACGAAATGCTTTCTGTTGGTGTGGTAAAAGGTTAAACATCTTATTTCAAAACAGTTTCCTGAAAAAATTGAGTTTGTCTGGATAAAAAGAAAACGGTAACTGGACTTTTTTCTTGGCAGGATTTTAGTTTGTGAAATAAGACATTTATAATTATGTACATTTCCAATGCAGATAAAGAGCCTTTATGTAATTTTTCTACAACCAAAATTAATAGGATACTTAAGTGCAGGACCAGTATACACCTGCTATGCAATCTGATCTTAATCTAGGCTTCACGCAAATTCTACCACGTAGTGCAATGTTGTGAAAGGCTTTGATGTTTGACTATTTTGGAATGACACATTTCTTTAACACTTTACAAGATATGTTCTGTTTTTAAAGGCTATGAGATGGAAGGACTTTGAAAGCATTGTGGATAAAGGAAAAAATACCCTTACCCAGCATTTTGCAACA
Source organism: Hippopus hippopus (assembly GCA_946811185.2). NCBI lineage: Eukaryota > Metazoa > Mollusca > Bivalvia > Cardiida > Cardiidae > Hippopus > Hippopus hippopus. Next base: position 61,096,049 of record OX328098.1, on the reverse strand, counting down.
ATGTTTTAAACTCTTCCATAGACAAAACTCATCATATTGAGCCACAGTTATTTTAACATCTGCAAATGTTTTCAATTTGGTCGAGCTCAGAATTTTGTTGTCTGGTATAGTTAAACCCATGTTCCATCTTGGTTAACCTTTTTTCGCATTTTCCATATTCTTTGATTTTTATAATAATGATAATAATAACAATAACCTAAAAACAAAACAGAAAAGCACTTCGGGTTAATCCATCAGCAGCAGGTAATTTTGAAAAGCGGCACTTTGAAGTCTGTGTAAGGGCTTCATCGTTTATAATTACATGCAGAAGTTTGCTGTTGCCTCAAGGATAGCTTTACTAAATTTATTCTAATTCTGGTACAGTGAAGTCATGCCTAGATAGACTGGGGCTAGTTTTCAGCAAACCAGGTTAAAGTCCTAGTCTACTCAGACCTGGGTTAGGCCTTGTTCCAGTCTTAAACCTTTACAACCCAATCCCGAGTTTTAACGACCCTGAGAAAGAAGCCTTTTGAAAACATTGTAGGAAAAGGAGAAAATGCTGGTAACCAGCATTTTCTCCTTTTCCAACAATGTTTTCTAACCTTCCCAAAACAAATTTCAGTTTTTCAGTCACATTTATTTTGTCGTCTGCAAATTCTTCCAATTTGGACGAGTCTGAAATTTTATTGTCTGGTAAAGAGTTAAGTTATCTTCTGTTATGCAGCTGGCCCTAAGTCTTCTTTTCCAAAACTACAGTTTAAATTTCTCAATAAATTAGCATGGATAAATTTATAAGCCTTTTTGGAGCTCTTTTAGATTTCATTGTGTGATTTTGATCCAGCAAAGAACATGGCTGCTTTTGGGTTGGCTTGATTATAGTACATAAGAAGCTTAAGTTAAATTCAAAATGATCAAAGGATATAACTCCTGTTTACTCGTTAAAAATACATGCTATCTCACTCGTAGATTATTTATTGTGTCTCCTAACTCACAGCCATGGTTTATTGAATGATAAACAACGATAGAAAGAAGATTATTTCTTAATTTACTCATTAAAAGTACATACAATTTTTAACTCTATGGCAGAAGGTCAGGGAGTTTATATCATCACCCCTTGTCCATTGTGGGTGTATTAACTTTTATTTCAAACATCTCTGAAAGTACCCATCCAGACCATGGCCCCCTTAAGAATTTCTTCTCGGATTTGATGACAGTAAAAACTCTAGTTGCCATGTTAACAAAATTGAAAAATATTGAAAATGTTAAAAAAATTCCTCTCTGAAATCATAAGCTCCAGGGCTACGAAATTTGGATTGTAGCAAGATTGTTAAAACTATAGTCATGGGGTCAGCCCGGGGTTTGAGAAGTTTTACAAAGGCTTATATGGCATGCAACACGCAAAAAGGGGCATTTGGACATTTGCGTGAAGTTTAGTCTCGGATCAGCCTGCGCACTCCCCGCTGACTAATCAGAAACGACAATTTTCGTTTTCTGTTTTGCGCAAGTCTTCTGTAGGACAAAATCTAATGTAGTCGTAAAGTGCTGTCTCGGATTAGCCTATGCAGACTGCGCAGGCTGATCCGAGAAGACATTTTACGCACATGTCCAACTGTCCCTTTTGGCGTGTTGCAGGCCATATAGTACGAGTCAGTTTGCAGGAGGCAGGAGTGAAATTACACATGGTTAAATCATTCTCCGGCAAAAGTGGTTTAATGCATCTCCATGATGCATGATAATAAGCTATGATGCATGATACCAAGCATGTCATCACATGGTTTTGGATCAACAAAATCTGTTTAGTCTAACAACCAACTTTAATCATGAGGTAGAATGGTCCTTTGACATGCAGCAAAAAATTTACCAAAAGCAAAAAGTTTCAACCCAGGTCTGCCCAGGCTGACCTGGGTCAATACTTTTAGTTTTTACAGATACATTAAGCCCCCTTTTCACAGAGCATTGCTCATGTGATTCAGATGCAAGAAAAAGTCTGCCAAGTAAATTATTTATTTGTTGATTTGGGTTCCGTCACTAGACTACAAAATTCTGGACTTGTTCAAACTGAAAGCATTTGCAGACAAATTAAATGTAATTTAAATGATGTTATTTGTCTCTGAAAGGGTAGAGAACATTGTAAGAAAAGGGGATAAAGCTGGTTATTAGCATTTTCTTCTTCCTTTACCCGCAGTGTTTTCAAACCCTTCTTGTGACTTAGGAGTCATTTAAATCCAAGTTTGTTTTTTTTCGTAAAGGGTGAAATAGTCATTCTCGAGTTTTAATTTCCCCAAGGAAAGGACTTCTCAGAATATTGTGGTTAAAGGAAAAAATGCTGGTAACCAGCAGTGGAGTGCAGAAGTGCAGTGCTTTGAATTATTTCTCTCTTTTTCCTTTACTCATAAAGGTTTCCAAAGACAGTCATAAAGCGCCATAAGTATAACAGGATGAGCAAAAGATTTTGCGGTATCAATGGATTCAAGCCGACACTAATACTTTACACTATGATTGTGGTTTTTATTGTGTGTGGACTCATGCTGATCAACAAGAAGATCCATGTAAGATACCCCAACATGGCAACAATGCAAGTGGCTTGGAATGTATCCAAGGATTGGGAAGGAAACAGGTTGGTTTACGATTAGTCACTGTGGTATGACTTGTGTAATATTGAAAGGGGCATAAAACACAATACAAACATATCATTCCGCTAGCTCACTGTCAACCAAACAGTGTAGATTTTAAATCTATCTGATATTGATCTTCACTGTCTGCAACCAGCAAATGTAGCTGTGCTTGGCATTCTAATGATTGTTTCTGCATCCCTCAGAGGGCTTTTAAAAACATTGTGATGGGTCATGCATGGCTCAGTTGTAAAGTGTGGCCTGGAGGCCCAGGGTTGGAGAATCTGTGGAAGTACTGGGCTTTTCATGGGAGTGTCATTGGGCAAGACTAGCCCCAACCTAGCTCTGGTGAAAGCCAGGACATACCTAAATATGTGAGCTTTTTATGTGATATGACTGAAATAATGTTGAAAGTAGAGTAAAACACAATTCATTCAATCAAAAAACATTGAGGAGAAAATGCTGGTAGTCAGCATGTTCTCCTTTCCTGACAGTATTTTTAGCTGTACTGGCCAAATGTCAGAGAGATCATGTCATGGATGTTTTACCTTTGAACATAACATCATTTCAGCCATATTTGATTTTTTTCTGGAGTTGCTTTCAATATGGATAAGTATAAAATTTTGTCATTTTGTAAAGAGTTAACCCTTTACCAAACAGTCCTGTGTTTTGACAACCCTTTTGAAAGCATTATGGGAAAAGGAGAAAACCTGCCATTTCTCCTTTTCCCACAATGTAAAGAAAGATTTTTTTTTGAGCTACATTTAATTTGTTGTCAGCAAATGCTTGGATATGGTCAAGTCTAAATTTTTGTTATTTGGGAGTCTAGTTTTGGACAAAAACTGTGTAAGTAAAGCATAAAATGACTGTTACTTAATATATCTGGGGGCATATTTACCAACCATTCTGAATTTTTAGTTCAATTTCGGATTAAGAAAGTAATAATACTATTTCTGATTGGCTAAACTATTTTGACCAAACCAAATGTGTTGGCCTATCAGAAATTGTGTTACTTTCAAATTTAGAAAATTCTTGCTGATTAGAGTAAGAATTTTAATTTGCATGGTCTGTAAATATGGGCCTCAGCTTCTAAATATTTGTTACTTGTCTTATGCTATATGATTAACAGAGATTTGCATAAAGCACCTAGTTCAACAAAAAGGTACACTGAAGAGAGCAAGGGAACAAGTTTGTGAGTAAAGTAAAATCCCAGCTGAGCCCTTTCATATATCTACCTTTATTTATTCTTCTGTGAAAAAACATCATTCTGTTTGTCTTTTCAACTGTGAAAAGTACATTCTTTTGAAGTAGACTTTAGCCTTTTACCAATCATCGTTTTTTTTTTTACCCTTGAAGGGCTATAAAACAAGGAAGAAGGCTTTTGAAGGCATTCTGGGATTGTGTCCCTGATACACCCTTGAAGTAGTCTTTCGTTTTTGCATTTCTGGGAAAATGTTCGGTCCTGCCACCATAAATATCTTTAAGCTTTAAGATTTTTGTAATCTGTTAATGATAAAGTTGTAACGAAATCGAAACTATACTGAACATTTACTGCACAAGTTTTGTAAGTCTTTCATTTACAGTTGAGTTCTTTTATCTTAAACGATCAGCTTTCTTTTTTATCAAGTTGTGCATAGACAAGGAAACTAAAATTATTTTATTTTAAAGGAGTCATAGTAAGCATAGGCATGGTCAGGATTAAAATATACATGCACAGTGAGCTGTATGATGATGTTTACTTGACAGCCTGACATCACATGAAATGTCACTGTTTATTGGGAAGCAAAGAGGAATTCTCTAGTCATCATTATATCAATTTAACCCATTGTTTAGTTTAAAATGGAGCCCAGATCTAGAGAAAAATCAATACATGTGTATGACATTGTGCTTTACAACTTTCTTCAACATACATATCTGATCATTCGGCAAACCTTGGGTGATGTGGTGATCAAGTCAAGTTAGATGTAGGTACGGAATCAGCTGGGTTGTGACGTGTGCTCTCTGGTTTGGGCATTCTGGGTACAGAACCGGAATTTTTTACAAGAAGGCGATTGATACAGCGGATTTCAAAATGAGATGAATGTTTACTCAGTAAAACACTACCTGCACAATTCGCCCAGCCATGGTTAGCAAGCATATTAACCTATACACCAGTCATTTATAAACACAGCCCCTATAGGCTCGGGAAATAGCCCTGGTACATTTTTCATGGATAAGTCTGGAAAAACCCAGATGGACAAATCCTGGGTTTCCTTAAATCTATATTTAGAAACTGTACAAAGATTTGCTGTAAAAAATGGCATTTTTGAAAATTATTTTTCATGTTTGATATGATTCAATTTTTAAGAAATTTGAATTGAAAAACAAGCCAGATTTTTTTCACAGAAATATTGTTTATAGCCATTTGCTCCATTGTTGCTTTTTTAGTGGTAGAGTGTTAATTTAAGCACCACATATAGTCCTTTCCAATAATGAGGTAACCTCCCCTGAGTACTCTTCAAGTATGCATGTGCCATAGCAGACAGGTCTAATCTTCGAAGAATATGAAATGGGCAGGCAACGCCAAGCTATGTCATCATACCTGAGCTGTTTGTTTTGCAAATTTATGTATCTGTGAAGACTATTTTTCCACAAACTCTTGATTTTTGATGAACTAACTTGGCATATTTGACTTACATTGTAGATTATAGCGTGTGAAGTTTGTCAAAGATTAAGTGCCTATGTGTTAGACATCAGTACCAAAATCTTTAGACTCTTGCATTAGTACTTAATCTTTAGACTTGTTTACCTCTATTTAATTTCCATTAGTGGCTAATTTTCAGACTGTTGTATAGATACCAAGCCTTAAGACTGCTGCATCTTTACCTAATCTTTAGACTGCTACGTGAGTACTAAAACCTTTAGCCTGCTGCATCTTTGCCAAGCACAGTGTTGCAGTCGATAGCATACAAGACTTGAAACCAGTGGGCTGCTGATTCAAATTCATAGCTTAACAAATTTTTCTCAAGACTCATGATGATCATTGTGATATGATTTGTCTCTTTCTCACCTCTGGTCATTTTTTTCAACTATGGTTATGTGGTTACAGCTGCATCAGTACTAAACCTTCAGACTACTGCATCTGTACCATTCTTTAAAACTGCTGCATCAGTACTTAGGTAATCTTAAGGTTGCTTCATATGTATTTTAACTTTAGAATGCTGCATTAGTACATATTTTCAAACTGCGGTATTGGTACCAAGCCTTTTTACTGCTGCATTAGTACCTTATCTTTCAACTGCTACTTCAGTACTAAATCTTAAGACTGCTGCATTGGCACTTAATCTTTAGACTTCTGCATAAGTACATAATCATCAGACTGCTATAATACTACCAAGCCTTAGACTGCTACATTAGTACCTAATCTTCAGACTGCTACATAAGAACTAAACCTTTAGACTTCTGCATCAGTACATAATCTTTAGACTGCTACATCAGTACTAAATTTTTAGATTGCTGCTTCAGTACGTAAACTTTGGACTGCAACATCAGTAAACCTTTAGACTTTAGTATGAATAACACCTGACTTTTAATTTATCATTATTTTCTCAAAGCTACAGATGCTCAGATGAGCAATCCAGGGCCATCATGGCCCTCTTGTTTAGTGAATTTATTCTTTACAAAAAACATATACAAAGTTTTCCTCTTAAAATTCAATTCAAATAGTATCAGTTATTAATTTACCTGTTATTGTACTGATGGCCATCATCTGACCAACCCATTTACATAAACGCTGGGAGGAAAGGAGTAATTGATGGCATTTTGTTCTATTCCCTCAATGTCTTTCGCAAGTCATTTTCTTCCTCAGAGTTATTTAAACATAGCAGTAGAGGAAAAATTAAATGTGCCTCCAATAGTTGAAATTGTCTATGGAAGGATAGAAAACTTAAAGAGAAAAGGAGAAAATATTTGTTACAGTGTTTTCAAAAGCACTTTTTCCTCAGGGTCATTAAAACTTGAGATTTTGTGGTAAAGGACTTAAAACATAAATAAATGTTTTCAGTTTTGAAAAAAGACCCTACTGATTGCAAGTTCATGGTTACTTTTGTCTGTAGTTTCTCAGCTAAATGGACAGTGTAGATCACAGATCAGATTGCACATTTTGTGCAGTCTGTTTTTGATCTACACTGGCTGCAAAGTCATGTAATATAAATGCGCTTTAAGGATTAACATTGGTTTTGCTCTGAGTATCTGAAAAGTAAAATATTGAATGATGATGAAGATAAGACTGTTGTCTTTTCTACAGTCTGATCTTATAAACACTGTCTTATAAAGTACCAGTACTCCAAATATAGTACTTAGCACTAACCCTTTAGACCACACTGTCCAGAGTTTTAATGACCTTGAGGAAGATGGCTTTTGACAACAATGTTTGAAAATAGAGGGAATGCTAGAAACCAACATTTTCTCATTGTCCCACCATGTTTTCTACCCTTTCAAGACAGTTTCCAATATTTGAGCTACACTTACGGGTACTTTGTAAATTCTTTGGAATTGGACCAGTCCAAAATTTTTTTTACCTGGTAAGAAGTTACGTCTGTTGCAAAAGTATGACAGCTTTAAAGAAATATTGTGGGTAAATGGAGTAATGGCTTCATTTCCCTCAAAATTTATTAGAAAAAAAAATGTAATTTCCTTTCCTTCAGATATCTCTCCTCTCTGCTGTTTGATTATGTTTTTGATAATTGGTTTATTAGTCTGCAGAATAATTCTTTAACTATATGACAAAGCTTTAGGACTAGATGAAAAAAAATTGAGAATCTTCAAAATATAAAGCAGGAGAAATTTTATCATGGAAATGGCTTTTAACTCTATACCAAACAATTCCTTGTCTTAACCCTTTCCCACATAACAACTTTTACAGTCTTACAAATTTAAAGCATCTGCAGACAACAAATTCAGAATGGGTCGAAATGAGCTTAACTCTTTACCACACAATCCCTAGTTTTAACGACCCTGAGAAAGAAGCATTTTGAAAATATTGTGGGATAAAGAGAAAATGCTGGTAAACAGCATGTTTTCTTTTTCCCACAATATTTTCTACCCTTTCTAAAACAAATTTTAATTTTTCAGTCATGCTTAACATGTCGTCTGCAAATGCTTTCAATTTTGTACATGATGAAATTTTTGTTGTTTGGTAAAGAGTTAAGTTGTCTGATAGGGTAGAAAACATTGTGTGAAAAGCAGAAAATGCTGGTTACCAGCATTTTCTCCTTTTCCCATAATGTTTTCAAAAGCCTTCTTTCCCAGGGTCGTGAAAATCCGGAATTGTTTGGTAAAGGGTTAACTGCCCTAAGGAAAGGGGCCTTTGAAAACATTGTTGAAAATGGAGAAAATGCTGGTTTGCTTTTTGCATGTGTTATGAATTTGGAGGTATTTAACCCTATACCACACAAGCCCGAGTTTTAACGACCCTAATGAAGAGTCCTTTTGAAAACATTGTGGGAAAAGGAGAAAATACTGGTAACCAGCATTTTCTCCTTTTCTCGCAATGTTTTCTGACATATCAAATACAGATTTCATCGTTTGAGCTGCATCTATTTTGTCATCTGCAAATGCTTTCAATTTAGATAAGTCTAAACATTTGTCTTGTGGTAAAGAGTTAAAATTTTTGTTGTCTGATATAGAAATGAAAGATGAAGATACTTGTTGGTAAAGACAATAATGCTTTTTGCTGACATGGTTTTCAAAAGCCATCCTGTTTAGGGTTGTAGATAATGGGGATCATTAATTTTTATCATAGAATGATTATTTATAATTTTTACAACAATTTTTTACAGTAAAGGGGTGCACATAGCCGTTGTTATATGTCGGGACAGACGAGAAGAAGGCCTGGTGATGCTGAAATCTGCTTATATCTTTTCCAAAACCTATTTAGTGTTTCATATATTTACTGAAGATAGTCGTCGACAGGCCATTGTTGATGAGGTGTGTTCCTTCAACACTTTTCATTTAACACTTTACCAAACAACATTTCGGACTGGACCAAATTGAAAGCATTAGCAGACGACAAATTAAATGTTGCTATATTTATAATTACTGTTTTTGATAGGGTAGAAAACATTGTGGGAAAAGGAGAAAATGCTGGTTACCAGCATTTTCTCCTTGTCCCCACAATGTTTCAAAAGCCCTCCCCTTCAGGGTCGTTAAAAGTCAGGATTGTATGGGAAAGGGTTAAATTTTCTACCTTGCTGTTTTTCAAAGAAAATACCAAGGTATTGTCATAGCCATGTTGTCTTCTGTCAGAGCCCTGTCTGCATCATCATGGTGTACCAGTTTTGTATTTGTCATTTCTGCGAGAAAATAAACAACAAATGTGTACAGGGTCGTTAAATCAGGATTCTGTGATTAACTTAGGGCTAGACTACAAAATTTTAATACTCATTCGTAATATAGACGACAAATTACCTGTAAATGTGGCACTAAATCTAAGTACATGTGTATCATTACTGAATTTGTAGGAAACTCCATAGAAAAGAGGAGAAAAGCTGGTTTCAAGTATTTCCTCCTTTTCCCATAATCCTTGCATTATTTTCTTCAGGGTGCTATGGGATTGTTTGATGAAATGATATACATGTACTGCATAAGGAGTTTTTTATATGAATATTACCTTCATTTAACCTGACTCAGGTCAACATCATTTATATAAATGAATTTTATTTTTACCTTCGGCATCGCTCTGCATATGTCCCGAATGGTCACGGAAATATTCTGTATGGTATGTGAGAATTAACCCTTAACTTGCTAGATAAAGTAATTGAAACTTTCTGGTAAAAAACCAAATATACAATTTCAAAGTTATTTTTTTGGGGAAAGTATCTCCTCATCGGACACTGTAGATCCAAGATCAGATTGCACCTGTACATCCTGTGCAGTCTGATCTTGATCTACACAGGCCGCAAATGTGCCTTGAGTTGCGTTTAGTAGGCTAAGGGTTAAATTACTTACCTGTGTATATAAGTACCTTTCCAAGTATATATAACTTACCAAATATTAGTCGGAGTTCTATTTATATGCATACTTATATATTCAGCATAAAGGCCAGGATCAGGTTAAATGAAGTGGGCAATAGAAGAGAAATGATCAATGAGAAAGACTGAGGCATTCATAATGTCATTCAAAAAATGTTTGGTTCAATTTCATATGAAAGTATACTATCTGCATAGTTAATGTGCTGAGTGCTGTAAAGGTATTACATTTCACTGTTACATTCCCTACAGGTAAACCAAAATATCACAGTGACCCATATTTTTTTCATCAACTCTTTACCACATGACAAAATTGTAGTCTTGTCGAAATTGAAAGCATTTGCAGACAACATTTTAAAAGTTGCTCAAATGGCAGAATTTGTCATTGATATGGTAAAAACAGTGTGGGATTTAAATGTTGCTCAAATGGCGGAATTTGTCTTTGGATAGAGTAAAAACAGTGTGGGAAAAGAAACACTGTTCCCCTTCAAAATTTCAACTGTCATCCTTTAATTTTTTTCCCAATGACAAAATTGTGGACATGATATCTAAATTGAAAGCACTTCGCAGGCAACTAAAAAGATTATTACTGTCTTTGAATTGGTAGAAAACGTTGTGGGTAAAGGAGAAAATGCTGGTTACCAGCATATTATAAATGGTGTTAAACGCCAAACAAGATTAAACCCTCACAAGGAATATAAGTTGTTTCTACACCTTCTATGCTGTAAATGACATGTTAACCTATTGCCACACAATCTCAAGTTTTAATGAACTAGAGCAAGTAGGCTTTTGAAAACATTGTGGTAAAAGGAGAAAATGCTCCTAACCCAAAACAAAAAATTTTTCTTTCATAAAGTAGGAAACATTCTTTCATAAAGTAGGAAACATTGTTGGAAAAGGAGAAAATGCTGGTAACCAGCATTTTCTCCTTTACCAACAATGTTTTCCAAAGGCCTTCTTACACAGAGTTGTTTAACGTCAAATTATGTGGTAAAAGGGTAAGGGTTTAAAAGATCCGTTTATCTTCATGTACAAAATCTGAATTGCAAAAGTAGAGAAACTTACAAGTAGGGCACGCTAACCCTTATCCTGCTATGTAAGTTGAATGAAACTTTCAAGGCGATAAAATTAGAATAATCCTATTTCAAACTTACTTTTTGAAGAAAAAGATTTTTCTTATTGGAGAGTGTAGATCTAAGATCAGACTTCATGTTCTGTGCAGTCTGATATTGATCTGCATTGGCCGTAAAAGGTCAGTGAGTCGTGTATAGTAGCCCAAGGGTTAACCCTTTACCAAATGACAAAACTTTGATTCTTCCAAACTGAAAACATACACAGATGACACGTCCTAAATTGATACAGACGAGGTTCTCCTAAGGGGTTAAAAACACTGTGGGAGAAGGAGAAATTGCTGTTAATTTACAATTTCTCTTTTTCCCACAATGTTTTCCAACGACAACTTTAACTCTTTGCCACATAATCACGAGTTTTAACTATCTTGAGAAAGAAATCTTTTGAAAACAGTGTGGGGAAAGGAGAAAATGCTGGTAATTAGCATTTTTTCTTTTTTATACGCCCGTGGAAGACGGGACGTATTAAGGGATCACCCATGGCGTCTGGGCGGGCGTCCATCCGGGTGGGCGGGTGGCGTCCAGTTCTTTGTCCGGAGCATAACTTTGTCATCTCCAGTCCGATTGACTTGAAACTTGGCATGTGTGTTTGTTGCAATTATACGGAGTGCAGTGCGAAAGAACTATAACTCTACCTCGTGCTGTCTTTGAGTTATTTCCCTTTGATCATCATTTTTACAGCATTTTCTGCTTGTCCGGAGCATAACTTTGTCATCTCCAGTCTGACTGACTTGAAACTTGGAATGTGTGTTTGTTGCAATAATACGGAGTGCAGTGCGAAAGAACCATAACTCTACCTCGTGCTGTCTTTGAGTTATTTCCCTTTGATCATCATTTTTACAGCATTTAGTGCTTGTCCGGAATATAACTTTGTCATCTCAAGTCAGAGTGACTTCAAACTTGGTATGCATGTTTGTTGCAATATTACGGAGTACAGTGCGCAAGAACAATAACTCTACCTAGTGCGGATTTCGAGTAATTCCACTTTGATCTTCATTTTTACAGTATTTCTTGCTTGTCCGGAACTTTGTCGACTTGAAGTCAAATTGACTTGAGACTTTGGTAAACATGTTTGTTGCATTACCTGCCCTTTACGATTTTTATACCCCCTCGACAACTGGTCGTGGGACGGGCGTATCTTGCGACAATTTGCCGCTCTTGTTCCACAATGTTTTCTACCCTTCCCAAAATAAATTTCAATTTTCGAGTCTTACTTATTTTATGTAGTATACAAACACTTTGAACTTGGACTAGCATAAAATTTCAGCATTCAGTGAAGAGTAAAGCAGAGGGTTGTTTGCTTTGGGCTTGACTGCCATGAATATTTTTAGCCTAATTTTTTGTATGGTCTAATTTTATTGCACAGATAAACAGTTGGCCAGAGTCACAGCGGGACAGGCTGAAAGTTAATATTTATGGTATAGAGTTTCCTTCTTCTGCAAGGTCTTGTCCAACCTGTAAGAAAGATGACTGGGCAAACCTGTTCCGACCATGTGCTGCTCAACGTCTATTCATTCATGTAAGAATTTTATAGAATTTTTTAACCCTTTACCTTACAATTCTGACTTTTAATGATCCTGGGAAAGAAGGCCTTTGAAAACATTTTGGGAAAAGGAGAAAATGCTGGTAACCAGCATTTTCTCTTTTTCCCAAAAAGTTTTCTACCCTGTCAAAGAAACATTGCATCATTTGAGCCACATTGAAATTGACGTCTGCAAATGCTTTCAATTTGAACAAGGCTAAAATTTTGTCATCTGGTAAAGGGTTAAAAATGATCCCATGCATTTATGAATATGAGGAAGATGGCTTTAGAAAACATTGTGGGTAAAGGAGTATTCAGCAAATGCTTGTCTGCATATTCTCTTTTCCCACACCTTTTTTTTACCCTTCAAAGACTAATTCCACATTTAATTTGTTGTCGTTGAATACTTTCAACTTACGGTATATCAGATTTTTTGTGTCCACACATGCTGAAGGTCAATACAGACAGACAACACAGGGAGTTTTTTATTGAAAAACTTTTTGTATGCCCTAGAGGCTACACTATCAGTCCAATTCTCATGAAATGAGGTCAGAATGTTTGTCTTGATAATATCTCGGACAAGTTTGAAAATGGGTCAAAGCTAGGTCACTAGATCACATCTTAGAAAAACCTTGTGTATGCTTGAGAGGCCTCATTTTTTGCTTGGTCAAATCATCTGTCTTGATAATATCTCAGACATGTGAAAATGGGTCACATTGGTTCAAAAACTAGGTCATGGGGTCAAATCTTTGAAAACCTTGTGTACATTCTATAGGCCATATTTTCTGTCCAAATCTCATGAAAATTGGTTAGAATATTTGTCTTGAAAACAATTCACACAAATTCAGAAATAGTTGATAAGTAGGTCACCAAGACAAATCTTAGCAAAACCTTGTTTTTACTCCATAAGCCACAGTTTTGGTCAGATGACTATGAAAGTTGGTCTGAATGTTTGTTTTGATGGGCAAGTTTGTAAATGGGTCACATCTGGTCAAATAGTAGGTCACCCGGTGAAAACTTGGAAAAACTTTATATACACTCTGAGGGCCACTTTGGCTGTCCAATTCTGGTGAAAGATGGTCAGAATGTTTGTCCTGATAAAATCTGGAACTAGCTTTAAATGTTTCATGTCATGTCTAAAAGTAAATCACAAAGTCAAATCTTCGAAAAACCTTGTGTACACTCTAGAGGGCACATTTTTTAGTCCAGAAATAATTGAAGTTGTTTAGAATACTTGTCTAGATGATATCGCATTTTAGATTGAAAAATGCCAAGCCCCGTAGCGTACAGGACTTGAGAACAGGAGGTCGCTTGTTTGATCCCTGGGTCAGCCAATTTCTGTCCCAGGATTAATGATAGTCACTGCGACAAGATTCATTCCTCTCTTTCTCAATGGCTGACCATTGTTTTGACAATAGTTATGTGGGAAAGCAGCCAGTGGCTTGGAAAGAATATTGTGTGGAGCACTGGTAAAAGAAATTCCAGGAAAGCATGGATAGGTGCACTGGCCATTGCCATATATCTGAAATAATGTTGAAAATGGCAGTAAACACCATACAACCAACTCTAGGTTGAAAAGGGTCATGTCAGATCAAAAAGTAGGTCAATGTGACTGATCTATGAAAGCTTTTGTGTGCACTTTAGGAGCCACATTTTCAGTCCAATGCTGTTGAAAGTTAGTCAGAATGATTGTCCTGATGATTTCTTGGACAAGTTCTAAAATTAGTTACATGATCTCAAAACTTTGTGTATACTCTAGAGGCGGCATTTTCAGCCAGCAGAATGCTCTGAATTTGGAAGAGTCTAAAATTAGTCATATGGGAAAGGGTTAAAGATATTTATATACATACCTGAATAAACATACATGTAGATGTCAGTTCAGGATATACTGACTGATATTGATACCCTAATTTATATATGAGCAGTGCTGTGGGAAAAGGAGGTTTAAAGCATCTTTATGTATACCATGCTAAAGATGGGTAAAAATGGTAAAAAAAAACATGCTGAATCTTGAGGTAGAATTATCCTTGAACAGGCAGGAGTTTGTTAAACAGTTAACAAAAAGTTTTGACCCGGGTCAGCCTGCCTGAACTTCATAGGCTGACACAGGTCAATGCTTTTTTGCAGATGCATTAACCCAGTACCACATAATTTCGACCTTTAATGACCCTGAAAGAGAAGACTTTTGAAAACATTGTGGGAAAAGGAGAAAATGCTGGTTATCAGCATTTTCTCCTTTTCCCACAGTGTTTCCCTTCCTGTCCAAGACAGATTTCATCATTTTAGCAATAATAAACTTGATGTCTGCAAACAACCTTGAAAGAGGCTTTTGAGAACATTGTGGGGAAAAAGAAAAAATTCTGATTACCAGCATTTTGTCCTTTTCCCACAATCTTTTCTATCCTATCAAAGACAGAAGTCATCATTTTGGAAACATTTAATTTGTTGTCTGCAAATGCTTTGAATTTGATCCTGTCAAAAAATTTGGCGTTTGCTGGTGAAGAGTTAACCCTTTACCACATGACTAAATTTCATCCTTGTCGACTTTGAAAGCATAATGCAGGTGACAAATTAACTGTAACTTAAAACATAAAACTTTGGTTACCAGCATTTTCTCCTGTTCCCACAATGTTTTCAAAGGGCGTCTCCCTCAGGGTTGTTAAAAGTCGGGATTGTGTGGTAAAGGGTTAAACTATTTTATCAAAGAGGCGGACTAGTGTTGGTGAAGGCTGACACAGGTCAATACTTTTTGCAGATGATTTTAGCCTTACCACATAATCCCAACCGTTAAACCTTGAAAGAAAAAGTATTGAAAACGTTGTGGAAAACGGAGAAAATGCTGATAACTAGAATTTTCTCCTTTTCTGACAATGTTTTCTACCATATCAAAGACAAACACCATCATTTATCCCTGTCCCAAACAATCCCATATTTTAACAACCCTGAGAAAGATAGCTTTTGAAATTATTGTGGGAAAAAGAGAAAATGCTGGTAGCCCACAATGTTTTCCACCCTTCCAAAAACAAATTTCAATTTTTTAAGCCATTGATATTTTGTCACCAAATGCTTTCGACTTAGATGAGAATTAACTCTTTACCAAATGACAAAAATTTAGACAGGTCCAAATAGAAAGCATTTGCAGATGACAAATGTAACTGAAATGATGGTTTTTGTTTTAGATCTGGTAGAAAACATTGTGGGAAAAGGAGAAAATGCTGGTGACCAGCATTTTCTCCTTTTCTCACAATGTTTTCAAAAGCCTTCTCTTACAGAGTCGTTAAAACTCGGGATTCTGTGGTAATGGGTTAAGCAATATTTGATTTGTTGTCTAAAAATGCTTTGAATTTGGTCCAGTCCAAAAATTTGTCGATAGGCAAAGAGTTAAACCATCTTCCTACAGTGTTTGACTCACCAGGTGTTAACCCTGGATGTTAATCCTTATCCTGCTAAATAAGATAAATTAAACTTTCAAGCCGATAGTAAAAACCCGAATAATGCCACTTATAACTCATTTTTTTCAGAAAAATATCTCCTTATCAGACAGTGTAAGTCCAAGTTCAGACTGCACGTTCTGTGTAGCCTGATCTTGATCTACTCTGTCTGCAATAGGTCAGTGAGTCATGCTTAGCAGCCAAAGGGTTAATGTAAATTTCAGGAAATACTTGAAGATATTGATGCCCTCATATACATGGACACAGACAGCCTGTTTCTGTCCCCGGTGGAAGATGTGTGGGCTCATTTTACCAAGTTTACTCCATATCAGATAGCTGGCCTGACTCCAGAGTTAAGTGGCTGGTATGCTGATAAAAGATTCCCATATTGTACAGAAACAGGTAATAGAGTCAGACTAACAAGTCAACCACTCTTAAGCTTTTACCGCAATGTTTTTTAAAGGCTTCATCCTTTAACAGAGTTTTAACAACCGTGAGCATAAAGCTTTTAAATAATTGTGGGAAAAGGAGAAAATGCTGGTAGCAAGCATTTTCTCCTTTTCCCACAATGTTATCTGTCCTTTCAGAGACAAATTCAATCATTTAGCCCTTTACCCAACAATCACAAGTTTTAACGACCACAAGAAAGAGGGCTTTTGAAAACATTGTGGGAAAGGGAGAAAAATCTTGTATGCAGACAAGACATTCCCATGTTGTACAGCAACAGATGATACAGTCAGGCAGACAAGACAACCTTTCTTAAACTTTTACTGCACAATCACAAGTTTTAACGACCCCAAGAAAGAAGCCTTTTGGAAACCTGGTGGGAAAAGTAGAAAAAGCTGATAGCCAGCTTTTTTCCTGTTTCCAACAATGTTTTCAACCCTATCCATCAAAGATTAATTCCAACATTTAAGCTACATTCAAACTGTAGTTTGCAAATGCTTTTCATTTGGCAAGTGTACATTTTTGTTGTGTGGTAAAGAGTTTAACCTTGATCAAACAGTGAAATTTTAGACTTGCCCCTGCTGAAAGCTTTAGCAGACAAAAAATAAGTAAGCTCAAAAATAGAAATTCTCCTTTACAACCCATAGTAGAAGGCTTTGAGGGAAAAGGAGAAAATGCTGGTAACCATTATTTTCTCCGTTTCTCACAATGCTTTTTTAGACCTTAAGAGTTGTTAAACCTCCGGATTATATGGTAAAGGGGCTATAGGTCCAAGGATGTGTTTTGTCAACGGTTGTCGGATTTTGAAAATTTTACCTTAACTGTTCATCACACAATCCTGAGTTTCAAAGAGCCTGAGATAGACAGCTCTTGAAAAGAATGTGGGAAATGGAGAAAATGCTGATACCCAGCATTTTCTCCATTTCCCACAATATTTATACCCTTTCAGGGACAACTTAAATTAGTTCTGCTATATTTGTCATCAACAAATGCTCTGAATTTGGCCAAGTCTAAAATTCTATTGTTTGGTAAAGATTTGAAATTTTAGATTCTGGTTAACTCTTTCCATACCATTGACAACACCAGAAGCTTTTGTGGACAGTGTAGATCTAGATCAGACTGCACACAATGTGCAGTCTGATCTCTGATCTACACTGTCCACTGCTTTTTTTCTAGATTATGAATGAATCATCTCCTTATCTTGTAGTAGAACTGTATTTGTATCCATTAAGAAAATGCAATTTATTTCTTCAGTAGTGAAGGAGTTAACGTATGACATAGCTTATACACTGTTTCACTACAGATATTGTACTATAGACAAAATCCATACTCTCTTTCTATGGGTGTGATTACCAGTATTACACATCTGCTGTATGATCAATAAACTGCGCATCATAAAAGAAGCTTAGTGGTAATTGTATGACAAAAATAAGCTATTGATAGTATGCACACTAGGGGTTGTTAATTTGGAAACTGGCTAGCAAAATCCTTCTTCAGAGAATTAACTCTTTATTAGTGGACAGATTTACAAAAGATTTGATGCGACCAAAACTCATGGGATTTTTTGTCTGAAAGGTTTGAAAGAGAAGAAATTCTTTTTTTCCCACAATGCTTTCAAAGGCCTTCTTTTTCAAGGTTGTTAAAACTCGGGATTGTTTGGTAAAGCGTTAACTCTTTACAACTCTGCAAAATTGTAGACTTGTCCATATTGAAGGAATTTATCGAACAAAAATTCAGATGGTTTTCATATGGTAGTATCTGTTTTTGAATAGAAAGAAAACATAGTGGGAAAAGTTGAAAATGCTTGTTACCAGCATTTTCTCCTTTTCCCACAATGTTTTCGTAAGCTTTCCTTATCAGGGTCGTTAAATAGTGGGATTGTGTGGTAAAGGATTAAAGGGATATTTCATGTTGATAATTCATATAGAATAATATTTTGAAAGCCATCAGCTGAAAATGTGTTTCAGGGAAAATTTTCTGATGCATGTGAGAACGTAGTCAATAGCTTGGAAAGAGAGTTGTATCAGTACTGGTGTGAGAAAGCCAGGAAACACATGCTTATGTGCACTGACCGCCGTGATATAACCTAAGCTGTTAAAAGGGCGTAATTTCTGATACAAGCAAACTGAAATTTTGACTCGTAAAGGTCCTTTCAAAACCATTGTTGCCTTTGCAGCTTGTTTAGATCAAGATCAAACTGCACAAAATGTACAATCTGATCTTGATCTACACTGTCCACTTAGCCAAAGCATTATGTATGGAGCAACTTGGAAATTGCAATTATGTGGTCTCTTTTCTTTACTTAAAACATCCCTTGGATTAATGCGGCACTTCAGTCTTTTACCACATGATCCTGAGTTTTTACAACCCTTAGGAAAATGACTTTGGAAAACAGTGTTGGAAAAGGAATAACTGCTGGTGACCATTACCCATCCAAAAACAAATTTCAATTTTTTAGCAATACTTAAAATACTGCAAATACTTTCAGTTTGGACATGTCTAAAATTTTGTGGTTTTGTATAGAAAATAGAGGGTGAATGGACGCCTTCCTATCATTGAAACTTATAAATAACCCTTTACCACACAATGCAGAGTTTCAACGACCATGAGGAAAAAGGCTGTTGAAAACATTGCCAAAAAAGCAGAAAATGCTGGTAACCAGCATTTTCTCCTTCTCCCACAATGTTTTCTTTCCTTCTGAAGGCAAAATTCAGTTTTTGAGTCACATTTCATTTGTCATCTGTAATTTTCAATTCTGACAAATGTGAAATTTTGTCGTTATGTAAAGAGTTACTTGACTATAGGAGGAGTTATGGCCCTTTGCATTTGTTTCTGGTCTGCTGGTCTGATGATTAGGCAATCGATGGGAGCTATTTACTACATTGGAGCAGCTCTGCGCCTGTATTCACCAACCATTGTTAAGGATATTCTCAGTCTTATCCTTCAGAATTTTCTAAATTTGAAACTAACACAACTTCTGATTGGCTAAACCATTTGGTTTAGCCAATCAGAAGTTGTGTTACTTTCAAATTTAGAAAATCTTGGAGAATATGACAGGGAACTTTCTTAAAAATGGTTGGTGAATACAGGCCCTGATTTAACTCTGTATTTTCAGGTCTAAATTCTGGTGTTATGCTGATGAACTTAACCAGGATCAGACATGTTCATTGGTTTGTAAAATTGAAGGAGTATTATACAGCATATAGACAGCATCTTACACTAGGAGATCAGGATCTCTTAAATATTTATTTCCATTTTTATCCAGGTATGCTTTATCTGAGCATCGCTCTCCAATAAGGGGGTTTCATGCATCTACGAATTGCATTGTTCCAACCACAGCACATAGTTATGGACTTGTATTGTCCATTTTGTCAATAACCAACTGAATCATGAGTCAGAATGGTCCTTTGACCTGCAGAAAGTTTACAAATAGCATAAAAATTTCCTACAGTTTCAGCCTGTATGGACTGTGCAGGCTGACATGGGTAGTACTTTTTGTGGATGCATTAACCCTTTCCTAAACAATCCCTGGTTTTCACGACCCTGAAAGAGAAGCCTTTTGAAAATTTTGAGGCAAAAGGAGAAAATGCTGGCAACCAGCATTTTCTCCTTTTCCCACAATGTTTTCTACCCTCCCAGAAGAAATTTCAATTTTTAAGTCACATTAATTTTGTCGTCTGCAAATGCTTTCAATTTGGACTTGTCTAACATTTTGTTGTTTGATAAAGAATTGAAACCCCTTTTTTACATAGCATGACTCATGTAGAATAAGACATGTTAGTGATTTTTTATCAAAAGGGAAAATTCAGTAATTTTGAGTTATTCATCTGTGTTGTGAGTACTTATATGAATTTTCTCTTTGAGACGTTGTAATAAGGACTATCATTGCAATTTAGGGAAGAAATAATTTTTCTTGTTATACAGGGTGTTTCATAATATCTGCCCCAGTTTCAAATCAACATAACTTAGTCATTTTGAAAGGTATTTTAAGTTATCATATATCAAAATAATGAAGAATTGTGGGAGTTTTTAGGTAATATAAAAGTACGGGAAAACTTTGACGTCAAGACGTTACGATGACGTCATTTCCTCAGAGCTATTTTCAAAATGGCACCGTCAAAAGAGCAAGCTTCAGAAATTGTTAAACTGTTCTATCAAACAAATTCAACAACAGTTGTTGTCAGAAAAATTAGTAAACAGTATCCTGAGTTGAGGAAGATGGATAGGAAGCAAATACAAAGAATTATATGAAGATTTGAAGATTCGGGATCTATTGAGGACAGAAGACACAGGAACTCTGGTCGACCAAAATCCGTAAGAAGCGAGGAAAATATTGAACAGGTGAAAGCAGTGATCATAGAAACACCTCAGAGGTCAGTTCGGAAAGTATTGGGTGATATTAGCAACTCTGTAAGTTCTATAAGTGTGTACAGAATGCTAAAGCATGATCTTAAATTGAAGCCCTATACTATTTCCATTATGCAACATTTAAAAGCTACAGATATTGAGGGTAGAATATCATTTGCTAATTGGATGATAGCCAATATGAATATCATTGATAACATTTGGTTCTCGGACGAGGCACATTTCTACTTAAATGCACAAGTAAACAAGAAAAATTGTAGATATTGGGGATCTGAGAAACCTAATTTCTATATTGAAAAGCCATTACATGGTGAAAAAGTTACAGCTTGGGCGGCGATTAGTGTAAATGGGATAATTGGTCCTTTCTTCTTTGAAGATGATGAGGGAACAGTTGAAACAGTAAACAAGGACCGATACTTAAGTCTCCTGAGAAAGAAATTTGTGCCAGCATTGAGAAGATTGGGTGTTAATTTAGACAGCATTTGGTTTCAGTAAGATGGGACAACTCCGCATACAGCCAGGGAAGTAATCACATGGTTACAGCAGACGTTCAGTCGAAGGATTATTTCTTTAAAGACTGATTTTGAATGGCCACCTCACTCACCTGATTTGAGCCCCTTAGATTTTTTCCTGTGGAGATATCTAAAAGACAGAGTGTATAACCGTAGTCCAAAAACAACAGATGAATTGAAAACTGCCATTAAGAGGGAAATCCTTGTCATTAAAAGAGAAACATGCACTGCAGTGATTAACAATTTCAAAAATAGACTCAAAGTCGTAATTGCACAGAAAGGACATCATGTGGAGCATGTGCTGTAAAATTGAGAATTTGTAAAATGTGTTCTGAAATGAAAGGTACTCCACTAATACACCGGTTATATACACCAAACAAAACTCCCATATGTCTATTATTGAATTATGTAATTCAAATTAATCAAGGATAAGTCTTATTGAATTTATATGTGAGTAAAATTGGGACAGATATTATGAAACACCCTGTACATGCAATGGGGATATCCCATTTTCTCTGAAACTCTTCCCACAGTCATCATTATGAAGTACATCTAACAACCTGTTATAATGGCCCTTTTTTACAGAATTTCAGAAGTAAGTAGAGGATAAACAACTGATTGTGTGTGATATTAAAAATCTGTCACTCAAATGGGAAAGTTACCAAAAACAACTTTACTGGATTTTGATGTAAGTCCCCCAAAAAAGGGGGTTAAGATGCATGAAAAAATCAGTAATATTTTCATGAGTGGTGCAGTCAGCCACTCATGAAAATATTACCAATGATGTTCACGAGATGAAATAAATTTCGATCTTTCACCAAAAGAAGACAAATATCCTCTGTATATTTCATCCTGCTGTTGGGCCATATAATGCAGAATAGTCTCTCTAATAAGCTCTATATGATTTTCCAGGTCAGGTGTATTTAATGACATGTTCCTGGAACTATAGGGGTATATTTTGTCCTGCTGATAAACAGTGTAATGAGACAGAATCTCTCGGGGCCTTTATTTTACATGGAAATTCTCAAGTATTTCATAATAGTATATTTCCAACAATACGGGAAGTTTATAGGGCCTTTAAGGAGGTAAGACATTTGCATTCTTTTTTGTTATCTGTTGCTTAATTTTTAACCCTTTACAGTGCAATTTTGTGTTTAAGCAATCCCAAGGAAGAAGTCTTTTGGAAGCATTTTGGGAAAAGGAGAAAACACTGGTGAGCAGCATTTTTCTGCTTTACCAGCATTGCTTCTTACCCATCTAGAGAAACATCGTATCATTTGAGCCACATTTTATTTTATGTCTGTAAGTGCCTTCAGCTTGGACAAGTCTTAAGATTTTGACATCTGGATAAGGGTTAAGGTGTTGGATTCATAAATGGGAAGTCCCTATGAATCCTTGCTTGGGTATTTATCACATGGAAGTGTCCTTTGGTAAGGCTCTTTTTGAGATCTAACCTCATACTGATAAAACCCAGTAAGGACTTGAGTAAATGACTGTCATACTGGTAAGACTGAAATACTGTTGCAGATGAGAATGAGCCATGCTCTGTGAAAAGGGAGGTTTAATGCATCTAATAAAAAGTATTTGCCTAGGTCAGCCTGCACAGTCCATGCAGGCTGACCTGGGTCGAAACTTTTTGCAAGCGGTCAATTTTCTTCATGTCCAAGGACCTTTCTACCGTAGGATTTAGCTGATTGAATGACAAAATGGATTTTATGGATCCATAACTATATACGTGTACTTTAATAACTTGATTTGTATAATGCATCACTGAGATGCATATTAAACCTGCTCTTGCCAGTGCCCTGCTCAAAGTTTATAACATAATGGATCATGAGTTTGAATCTCAGCTCAGCCTAGCTCTTTTGCAAGCATTGATGAAAGTTGTTGTGAGAGGCTTCATCCTTCTCTCTTCTTAGTATTGTTTTGATTATGTTTATCTGAGAAAGCAGCCAGTGGCCCGTAAAGACTCTTGCTCAAAATACTTAATAAATTACAGGGATAGGTGCCCTCAACTCTGATATAACTTTTCATAATGTCAAAAGTAATGTGAACTCTTTACCAAATGAGAAAATTTTAGACTTGTCCAAATGAAAGCACTTGCAGACAACAAAATAAACGCGACTTAAAAATTGAATTTGTATTTGGAAAGTAAAAACCATTGAGAGAATAGGAGAAAATGCTGGTAAACAGCATTTTCTACTCTTCCCATAAGGTTTTCTATCATTTCAGAGACAAATTCTGTCATATTAACCATATTTAATTTGTCGTCTGCAAATGTTTTCAAATTGGGTAAGTGTATAAAATTTTGTTGTTTGGTAAAGAGTTAAGAGTGATAATCATTGAAAAAATGATTTCTCAGTTTTTACCAACATTTTTTTTTTTCTGTAAAGCTAAATGCATTCAATATCCATGAATCTTGTCACCTTTACCCCTTAACCACACAGTCCGAAGTTTTAACACCCCCCACCCCAAGGAAAGGCGCTTTTTGAAATATTGTTGGAAAAGGAGAAAATGCTGGTTAGCTGCATTTCTCCTTTTCCTACAATGTTTGTTTTCTACAACATTTTCTGCCCTATCAAAGACAGAAGTCTTTTTTTTTAGCCATGGTTAATTTGCAGTCCTCAAATACTTTCAAGTTGGTTGAGTCCAAAAATTCATGGTTTGTTAAAGAGTAAAAGAGATAAATAAAACTTTGTTTTTGTAATCAATTTGCAGCATAATATGAATAACCAGACTTTGCGGGATCTGTACAAGAGTATGCTTGCCAATATGAAACCTCATGCCTCAACAGAATGTGGGAAAAGACCACATTTATTTACCAAACATGTGCAGAAATATGTGCTAGCCAATGAGAAGGAAAATGGTTGATCAACGAAGGGAGCCCACTCTTACTGACTGGAACTGACTGGTACTGTAGATACACGAAGGGAGCCCACTGTTACTATCTTGAAGTTTTATATTGGTTTGTTTTGACATTGCAAGTTTACCTCTTTGCTAAGCTCAGTATTTACATATCTGTTTCATAATTGTGTTTCACTTTCCACAATATTGACTGTTGCACGAAATTTTACAAATTTAACTAACAGTATGTGATCAATCTTCAACAACAGATTACAACCAGACACTTAATCTTTATAAGACATTTTGAGAGGTTTCATGTGAAACAATGTTGCTGAGTTAAGTATGTGGGTAAGGACTGTTTTAAAAGTGCTGGTTAAAGTCTTTACCACATGAAAAGCTTTTAGATTTGTCCAAATTCAAAGCAAGTACAGACGAGAAATTAAATATGACTGATGTTATGATGTGATTGTTCTTTGAAAGGTGAGAAAAGATTATGGGAAATGGAGAAAATGCTGGTTACCATCATTTTGTAATTTGTCTACAATGTTTTCGGAATTCTTCTTTATCAGGATATTTACAACACAGGATATGTCAAGCTTTTAATCTTTATCAGAGGGCAAACTTTTTTTGTTCTCTTTTGTTGAAAACAGTTGCAGATGACAAAATAAATTCAGTTCATTTGTTGATCTTTGTCTTTGAAAGGGTGGAAAAAAAATGGAAAAAAGGACCTTGAGAAAGATGGTTTTTCGAAAACTTTGGAACAGGAGAAATTGCCAACAACCAGCACTTTGTCATTTTCCACATTGTTTTCTACACTTTCAAAGATATTCCATTATTTACTTTGTTATCTCCAAATGCTTTATCCTTGCTTGGTCTAAAAATTTATAATCTAGTAAAGAACTAACTCTTTACCACACAGTCTTGAGTTTTAAAACCATGTCACATCATTTCAGCCACAATTTATTTGTCTGCAAATAATTTCAATTAAGATGAGTCTAAAATTTTGTCGTTTGGTAAAGAATTAACCTATACCACACAACCCTGAGTTTTAATGACCCTGAGAAGTAATGCTTTTGAAAACATTGTGGAAACAGAAGAAAATGATGTTGACCAGCATTTTCTCCTTTTCCCACAATGTTTTCTACCACATGATTGATAAATTTCTCATTTTGAGTTACATTTGCAATTGTTTACAATTTAGATGAGTCCAAAATTTTGTCATTTCGTAAAGAATTAATACATCATGTAGATATTTTATGCTTGTATGCAAATACTCATGGACGAGACTTAAAAGTTTTGTTTGTTTACTCTGAATGAGACGACAGCATTTTACAATTGCCCTTAATTGAAAGCTTGCAGAGGACAAATTGATTGTTGCTCGAATGATGGAATATGGTTTGATAGGGTAGGAGACGTTGTGGAAGAAGGAGAAAATGCTGGTTACCAAAAGCCTTCTTCCTCAGAGGCGTTAAATGTTGTGATTTTATGTTAAAGAGTGAAAGAGATAAGTCTTTCAAAGCTACGTAAATTAACCCTTTACCACACAACAAAATTTTAGACCTCTCCAAGTTGAAAGCATTTGCAGAGGACAATTTCAAAGTGGCTCAAATGATGCAGTTTTTCTTTGTAGGATAGAAGACATTAAGGGAAGAGAAGAAAATGCTGGTTACCAACATTCTCTTTGTTTCCCATAATGTTTTCAAAAGGCTTCTGAGGGTTGCACAAAGTCTGCATAGACTGGTAAAGGGTTAAAGCAACTCTTTCTTTTTCTGATGTTTAGAAATTAAATTTTTGTATTACACTACTTTTGAATATAATTTTTGTTATAGTTTAAAATCAAGTAATAGACAGTGCAATGGTTCAGTGATCAGACAGCATAATTAGCGTATCTGAATTGTGACTTCGTGGTTGCAAATTTGATACCCAGTTGAGGCAAACTTTCTTTTCAGTGATTTTTTTGTCTCTCACCTGTGATGCATGTGAGGAAAGCAGTCAGTGACTTGGAAAGAAAGTTGTGTCAGTACTGGTGTGAGAAAGCAAGGAAAAACATGCACTGGCCCCTTTGATATGACTTGAGCAGTTTAAATGGCGGTAAACTCCGATACAAACAAACAGACTAAAGCATGATTATGTCTATGCCAGCTGTGGCTTATTTACCATAATCTGTAATATAGTGGAGCAATACAGGACCATCATGGCCCTCTTGTTTTCATTCCGTTAACCTTTAAAGTGGGAATCATGCATCAATCCTTTGCCAAACAGTCCAGAGTTTAAAAGACCCTGAGACAGAACTCTTTCGAAAACCTTGTGGGAAAAGTAGAAAATGCTTGTTACAAGCATTTACTACTTTTCCCACCAATGTTTTCTACCCAGTCCAAACCAGATTTCTTCATTTGAGCCATGCTTACCCAGTCAGCTGCAATAATATTGCTTTTCATTGGACAAGTCTAAAACTCTTGTTTCTGGAAAGAGTTGACACTTTTCCAAACAATGCTATGTTTTATTGATAATGAAAAATAAAGTTTTTGAAAACACTGTTGGGAAAGAAGAAAGTGTTGACAAATATCATTTGAACCACATTTATTTGATTTTGTTTGCAAATGCCTTCAATTTGAACAAACAAACAAAATTTGTCATTTGGTGGAGAGTTCAACTTTAATTCCTTTTCTCCTTAAGCAGATTTACAGGAGACAAATAGAGGGAAATTAAGAATAGTTAACTCTTTACCAAACTACAAAATCTTAGACTTGTCCAAATTGAAAGCATGTGCGTAAGACAAATAAAAAATGTCTTAAATGATGAAATTTGTGTTTGTGTAGGAAACATTGTAGGAAAAGGGGAAAATGCTGGTAACTAGCATTTTTTCCTTCACCCACTAGCCATCTTCCTTAAGGTCTTTAAACCTTGGCAATGTGTCGTAAAAGGTTAAAGTTACTTTAAGGATACAGGCATGTAATAACTTATCATTTGCTACAATATTTTGGAGAGATTTCAGCAGCAAGAAGAAACTTGGTATCTAGAGGCTGTAAGCTTTTAATATTGATTGTTCTTTTCATTTTCTTTTTCAAAACTGTTCATACAAAAAACATAAGAACTGCTGCAAGGACTGTATTGTTGTTTTTTTTGCCTTGATAGTTCAGTACTTTTATAGAGTATCGAGTCCTGCGTAGGAGGCCAATTGCTAAGGAAAAACATTAAACACCGTCAGAAGGAGGGTCAAGTCCATTCAAATAAATGATAGATGTTTTTTTTTTTTTAACTCACCTGAGCTCAAAAGGCTCAAGGTGAGGTTTTGTAACTGCTGTGTTCGTCATGCGGGGGTCAACACTTACCTTGTGTGCACTCTAAAGGCCACAATTGTAATCTGATACTCATGAAAATTGATTAAAATGTTTGTCCCAATAATTTCTCGGACCAGTTCAGAATTGGGTCACATAAGGTCAAAAAGTAGGTCACTACATCAAATCTTAGAAAAACTTTGTGTGTACTCTTGAGGCCACAAATTGAAGTCCAGTACTTGACGATATCGCGGACATGTTGAAAATTGGGTTACACATGCTCAAAAGGTTAAGAAAAAATCTAAAAAAAATCCTTTGTGCAAAATAAAGGCCACATTTTTACTTCAAAACTCATGATGAATCTAAAAAAAAAAGGTGTGCTCTGTAGAAGCCACATTTTTAGCCTGATACTTACGGACATTGGCCAGAATGTTGGTCTTTTTTGTAACTCAGATAAATCTCAAAACGGGTCACATTGGGTCAAAAGGTAGATGACTGGGACAAATCTTAGAAAAACCATGTGTACACCCTGGAGGCGACATTTTCTGTCTGATAATCGTGGTATTTTTTTCAGAATGATTGTCTTGATGATGTCTCAGACAATATAAAAGTGGGTCAAGTCTAGTAAAACAGCAGATTTCCGGGACAAAACTTAGACAAACCAGGTGTAAAGTCTTATGGCCATATTTTCTGCTAGATATATTTCGACAGGCTTCATTCCCATGTGGGAAAGCAGCCAGTAGCATGGGAAGAATATTGTGCAAAGCACTGGTATAAGAAGCTTAGAAAAGAATGGATAGGAGTACTGACCACAGCGATATAACTGAAACAATAATGAATATGGCGTAAAACACCATATAATCAATTTAAGCTCTAAGAGGTTCCCTGTTATTCGTTGCTCTCTGATAGAATTTTGTACACAGTTATAACATTACAAATAGTTTGATAATGATAATGCGAAATAAAGACGAGACTTGTATCCCTGCAAACAGACACATTTTGTGGGTATGTGATTATGTCAACTTTCCTCAAAATTGTCTGTATCTGATCACACTCGTCAGATATTCTTTCAACAGTTTCCGATCCCCACCCAGCAACCAGTGTACTCCCAGTATCATCAACGGCTAAACCTTTTGGATTCTTGAGGTGAACATTGATGTACGAACCTAAGACTGCTCCATTCATATTGAGGCAGGTGACGGTATTATTTCTTGAATCACTGACCATAATTTTTGTTTCATTGTCTTCATTATTCTCAATTATTGTCACATATTCCGGTTTAACAAATAGAGGTTGTTTGTCCGCGTCATCTGTAAACGTATGCAAGACGGTCCCGTCAAGTTTCATGACGGTAACTGCTGGATTTGGACCGATAGAGGATACGACAAGGCATTTATTATTTTCCGAATATGTTATTCCTCTATACTGACCATTCATTCGTATGTTTCTCCCAGCTGTCAATTTTAGATTTTTCAGGGTGACGTCTATTATAATGAATTTAAGACTGCAAGTAACAACTAGTTGTTTTTCGATAACTTTTGTAACATCCCATGGTTTCAGTGACAGACGAAGGTAAGATACAATTTGTCTTCGATTAACGTCGATCATTTTATCGCTGCTATTCCAGTTGTCCGCTACAACCAGGAAATTGGAATCGAATACAG
Source organism: Hippopus hippopus (assembly GCA_946811185.2). NCBI lineage: Eukaryota > Metazoa > Mollusca > Bivalvia > Cardiida > Cardiidae > Hippopus > Hippopus hippopus. Next base: position 61,067,258 of record OX328098.1, on the reverse strand, counting down.
CTGTTCCGGTGACGTCACATCTGGCACTGTCGTTAGCATGCCTCACATCGATAGAACATTCGTACCTACACTTGCATGGCTTTGCAGGTTGTTTAGGGCGTTCAATAATGATTGTGTTAGCTCTAAAAAAGTCTGATCCAGATTGAATATCTATTTCCCTTTGTTCTTGTAAGATTTGTTTTGATCTGTGATTGATACCATTACATTGTCGATGAAACATTCCAAGACAAATCTTACAGCAGTCGGTATTGTGAGCTGCACAATAATACTGATTTGATTCTGTTTCATGCTGGACACAAAGTCCATAATTATTATCTGTGATACAACCTTTATTCACTGGCGTGGACGATGGACCCAGCACGATATGGTCAGTGCTTGCTCTATTATGGGACACCAAACAGTCCTCGCACATGAATGAGCTACAGAGTATGCAAAACCCAGCTTTATTTTTGCAGTCAGAATGGGTACAAGTGTAGCTCGTGCGTTTAGGATTTGAAAGTTCACCCGTGACTTCACCGTTAGAGTTTCTGTCTTGCTCACTTGGTCTGGAAAAATTGCCACTCACTTGACCACTAGGAATGTCTTGCGTTTCCAACGGTCTGCCTGGTAAGAATTTGCCGCTAACTTAACCTCCAGCAGCGGTTTCAGATATTTCATTTCGACCTTCAACTTCACCTCCGCAACTTTCAAGTTGGTCACTAATTTCATTTCCGGGGTCACTAATTTCATTTCCGGGGGTTGTGTCTGCTTTAGTCTTTGGTTGGGGTTCATCGCCCGCCAGCTGAGTTATGGGGGATTTACCGTCCGTCGGACGATAGTTAGGTATTTTTGTGGGTGTGGAACCCATTTTCCGTCATGCAACCAAATGTTGGAATCCTGAAAAAAAAAACAGTTCTGTGTAAAAAAAAGTTTGATCTTCCACTTTTGTCTGAACGTGCTTCTTTGAAAGCCTTTCTCTTTATCGATTACCAAACAATTGCTTGTTTTAATGATCCTGGGGAAAGAAGCTTTCGAAAATAAAGTGGGAAGAGGAGAAAATGCTGGTTATCATGACTTTCTTTTTTTACCACAATTTTTACTTACCTTTTAGGTATAATTCTAATCGATAGGGCGGCATTTAATTTGTCCTCTACATATGCTTTCAATTTAAGCAAGTTTGAAATTGCTTCGTTTGGTAGATTTAATCTCAGTTTATCAAATACAAAATGCCGACATACTATAGGACCAGTCACTTCAATCTGCACTGTACTTTATTATCCCCCGCCGTATGCGGAAAGATATAGTTTTAGCGTCGTCCGTCGGTCCTTTCGTCCGTCCGTTGTCATTCCGGGACATTATCTCCAATACCATTGGACGGAATTTCATGAAACTTTATACATGTATACAATAATCCATTCCGTCGAAATGCTTTTTTTTTTTAATTCGATGCAAAATGGCCGAGTGGGAGCGATTTTGATTTACGCGATCAAGTGAATTTTTGATGTTTTGAGTCTTATCTTGAAACTGTACAGAGTTTTTACATGGAACTTGTCACATCTATCAACCACCATTAGGAAATTCAGTACAAGTTTTAACCCAGATTGACCATGCAACACCACAGTTATATACCCCAGTTTTTTTTTTTATGCCTTGTCATGGAAAAAGGGGGCTTGATGTATATTTACATTATAGACCAATATCTCTTTAAGTAAAGGACAAAATGTTATGAAACTTCATTTTTATATTGTTTATCACAAGTCACAGGCAATCATTATTTGTTTTTATCTTATGAAATATCATGTCATGGAAAAAGGGGGTTTAATGTATAATTTCATCATGGACCAATGACCGTCTGTTCGTCAATTATATTGAGTTTTTACATGGAACTTGTCACATCTATCAACCACCATTAAGAAATGCAGTACAAGTTTCACCCAGATTGACCATGCAACACCACAGTTATAAACCTTTAAAATTTCTTAATGCCGTATCATGGAAAAAGGGGGCTTGATGTATATTTACATTATAGACCAATATCTCTTTAAGTACAGGACAAAATGTTATGAAACTTCATATTTATATTGTTTATCACAAGTCACAGACAATCATCATTTGTTTTTATTCAATGAAATCTTATGTCATGGAAAAAGGGGGTTTAATGTATAATTTTATCATGGACCAAAGACCGTCTGTTCGTCCATCTTTCCAGACAGATATCTTCAAAAATCCTTCAGATGAAAACTGATAGAAATTCATTCACGTGTTCCTTATAATGTCAGCCGATATTGGTTGGTGTGTGTGTGTGTGTGTGTGTGTGTGTGTGCGTGCGGTGTTATAGACAAAGGGGGCTTCATGTATATTTCCATTATGGAACAATATCTCTTTAACTCAAAATCCTTGACGAAAATTCATCAAACTCCATACGTGTGTTCCTTATGATAGTCCGCCAATATCGTTATTTTTGCTTTTTTGATTAAATGTCGTGTCATGGCAAAAGGGGAATTGGTGTATTTTTCCTTTATAGACAATATCTTTAAATTCTTGCAAACAAAGTCCGTAACAAAGAAACAAATGAACAAATGCATAGCAGAAATACGGGGACCGAGCTGGATTCGAACCTTGAACGCCGGGACGAAAGGCCAACACCATAACCACTGAGCTAAAGAGAATTCTCCCTAACGCAGTTGTTAGGTGTTGTATTTGAACCGGGATGAAGCCATGCATTAAGGAGTGGTCTCCCGTAACAAACTACTGGACAAAATTTTATGAAACTTCATATTTATATTGTTTATCATAAGCCACAGACAATAGTTATTTGTTTTTATTTCATGAAATGCCATGTCATGAAAAAAGGGGGCCTGGACAGATATCTTCTAAATGCCTGGACAAAATTGATAAAACTTCATGCATGTCTTCCTTTGGATAGTCCGTTTATACAATTTTTTTCTCTCTATATGTATAATGCCCTGTCATGGAAAAAGGGGGTTTGATGTATACGCTCAATATGGACCAATAACAATAAGACCATGTGTAGATGCAAAACATATACCTCTTATATATTTTTTATTTAATGAAATGTTGTGCCATGAAAAAAGGGGGCTTAATGTATAATTTCATCATGGACCAATAACAAAAAGGCCATATGTACATGCAAAACACAATTATACCTCTCATACGATTGTATCAAAAAAGTCTTTTTCGGCGGGGGATATCATTTCAGTGAAACTGCTTGTTAATTTACAAACTGTGTTACTGCATGTATCTAAAAAAAACGGTCCACTACCAAATGACAAACTCAAGGCCAGAAAACTCGCCAAGTATAAAACGAAACGAGGCCCACGTAACATTGTCATTGTCACATCTGAAATAAACGACAAATCCAGTCCGTGGATTAATAGAATTGCCATTAATTGAGTAATATCGTATCGGCCGTGGCCCCCGCCACTCGGGGCCTTAGAAATTGGTGGCTGCCTTCGCCTCTGTGGCATATGGGTGGTAAAAGTCCCCAGAAACAGAGGAGACCGATAATAATAAAACTAAAATTAATAAAACAGGTCCAAAATAATTCAATTCAAAGTAAATATTAGAAAAAAAAAATAACAATAACAAAATCAACCTAAATATGAAAATAAAAACACTAAAATCAATACGATTAAATATTTCCATAAAAAATTAACAAACACAAAATTAAAACATAAAAGTGGCTGAAGAACAAGACAAATTAAGATCAAATGATTTCCAAAACAAATTTTTCATTCGAAAAGTGATTTTTTATTTTTTCATTTTTTGAAGACATAGCTTTCCTATACACTTTCCTGTCTCATATACTAACATGCTCATTCGTGCGTGTATCATCTGTGCCAGTGGGTAGCACACTGGACGAAGAGTATAATAACATCTGTGTATAACATCTGTTTTGTTCTTGTATTCGTCAACACCTTTTCCAATCTCTAGCACTATATGTTTGAAGAATTTGAAACATTTGGCATACTTGTATTTAGAACCTTACCTACAAGTAGAGATCTAGAGTTATCAGCTCTAATCATTAAAGTTATCATGCTAACACTCTATATCTAAAGCTTTCTTGATTGAAAATATTTCATTGAGCAAACTTTCTTCTGATAAAAGATTTGTCTTTGATTCAGAAGCCACTTGTTTGCCGTGGGTGGCATCTCGTATGCCGGAAAAGGGGATCCTGGTAGTTGAGAGTGCCCAGGGATCTCCAGCACTCAACACACTACTTTGGCCCTGGCTTCGGATAGACGAGAGGGATGGGTTAGGCCCGACCCGTCTCAATCGGCTCGGTCGTGCCTAGCTTTTAGGATTACATACTTTTATCTATATTTCTTTCTTTGTATCTTATGATACCAACCGGGTTAGATTTTTTCTTTTTTCTTATCTTTTACATTGTTTTCCTTTATAAAGCGGCGGCTGATGGGCTAATTAATAGACCTATAGTTTCTCTTCGCTTAAGGTTTGTTAAGTATAATAGCTATGTAGCTCTGGCGTCGGAAATAGGAAATCCATTTCCATTAGACGTCCCCTTGTAGGGCTCCGAGGAGGGTGGAGCGCATAGCTATTGAAATTACAGTATCAAAATCATGGCTTCCCAAAACAAAAGACCCCGACCGAATAACGAAAACGAAACGTCTTACTTAAACAACACAAAGTTCTTGGTTATTAAAAGTGAGGAGGCAAAGCCCATCACATCTCTGTCTCCCTTCATAATAGAAAAACAGATAGAAAGTTTGATAGGCACTCCAAAATCAGTTAAAAAATTAAAAAATGAACTACTACTCGTTGAAACATCAAGAGCAAGTCAGGCTGAATCTCTATTAAAAGTTAAAAAGTTTTACAACTTGAAAGTCTCAGTCTCAGAACACAACTCGCTTAACAAATCCAGAGGAATTGTGAAAGACAGGGTACTGAAAGGAGAAACAGAGGAAAAAATTGTTGAATATCTTGTACCGCAAGGAGTTGTTGCGTGCAAGAGATTCAAAATAAAAAAAGATAATGTTCAACTTGAAACCAATACACTACTCCTCACTTTTAACACCACCACTTTGCCTCAGAGTATTAGAATCTTTTATCGTACAGTACCAGTGGAACAGTTCATCCCAAATCCTTTGCGCTGTTTTAATTGTCAAAAATTTGGACACCACGAAGACAACTGCAAGCTCACAGATGCAGTAATCTGTGATAGATGTGGTGAATCCAAACACACATCTAGCATCTGCCAAAGACCTTTCAAATGTGTAAATTGTGGTAAAGATCACAGTGCAAGATCAACCAACTGTGAAGTCTGGAAAAGAGAAAAAGAAATTATGAGAATTAAAACAATAAGAAAGATTTCGTACTTTGAGGCCAAAAAACAATATGAGACAGCTTTTGAACCTAGGTACTCTAAGATAGTTCAATCAGCAACAGCAAAACCTCAGACGAGAACTTGTGGAACACAGTATGATCCCGTGGATTTTGAGCAAGGCGCTAAACCTTCCTCGAAATCTACGTCTCCATCTGTCCAACCACCTCGAACATCTGAAACAGGTTCAAAATCTAACCAAACAAAAGACTCTAGTAGATCAAGATCAGCTTCTAGAGCTAATTCATGCCCTACATCACCAAATAAAAGCCAGAAAAATAAACCAGATAAAAAAGAAAAAGATAAACAACAATCAAATAGACAGAAGAAAGGGTCACAGGATCCTATTAAGCTGGCAAATAAATTTGAAAGTTTAGAAGATATGGAATTGGAAATTGACTCCTCAGTGAAATAACTTTTAAGTAAATTCAAACTCCCAATATACAAGTATAATGGGTCAAAACTCAATTTTACAATGGAATTGTAGAGGTCTAAAAGCCAACTTTAATGAACTACTAATTCTTTTATCTTCATTAAATCCACAAATTTGTTGTCTTCAAGAAACTTTTATAACCCCCAATGATGACTTGGAAGTTCGCAATTATTCTTCCTATCACTACATACATAATGATTGCCAAAGAGCATCTGGTGGTTCTTCTATCATAATACATTCTACGGTACCTCATCGTAAGATAGACTTAAACACAAATCTACAAGCAATAGCAATAAAGGCATCTTTAAATAAAACTATAACAATATGCTCTATCTATATCCCACCAAATAAAAGAATAGATCAAAATGATTTAGAAAATCTTTTACTACAACTACCTCAACCTTACATCATATGTGGTGATTTTAATGGACATAGCGAATTATGGGGTTGTTCAGATACCAATGATAGAGGTAAAATAATTGAAGATTTCATTGCAGAGAATAATTTATGTCTATTAAATTCCAATCAACATACATACCTGCATCCTGGATCAGGTTCTTTCACAGCAATAGATCTTTCACTTTGCCATCCTTCCTTGTACCTTGATTATGAATGGAAAGTATGTGAAGATTCTCACGGAAGTGATCATTTTCCTATCATTATACAAGAAACGGAGAAAACAGAAGATGAGAAAATTCCAAAATGGAATTTTAAAAAAGCTAACTGGGAAAAATTCAATATTCTTTGCCATGAAAAATTACTGATTGACAATTTTGGAAATTCAGAAGATCCAATGCTTTCTTTTACTGAAACTTTAATTGACATATCAAATCAGTGCATCCCAAAGATTTCAACAAATACTTTTAAGAAGAAAAAGCCATGGTTTAATGATGATTGTAAAGAAGCTATTAAAAAACGTAAAGACAGTTTAAAACGTTTCAAGCAATATCCAACAAAATCAAACTTAAATGTTTGCAAAATTATGAGAGCTAAGGCTCGACGTACTATTAAACAAGCAAAACGATCATCTTGGAAAGATTTCATTTCTAAACTTAATGCTAGAACTCCCATGACAACCATTTGGAATATGTTAAGGAAAATAAATGGAAAGAATCAAACCATGAAACACTCGCATATCAAGGTAGATGACAAAATCTACGAAAGTAAAGAAGAAATCGCTAATATCCTGGGTAAAACTTTCAAAACAAACTCTTCTTCTACAAATTATCAACCACAATTTAAAAAACATAAGCAAGAAGCAGAAATGGAAGAACTTAATTTTGAAACGGATACAATTGAAAACTACAACTTACCTTTCACACTATCGGAACTTGAAGATTCTCTAAAAAATGCTCACGATTCTGCTGCAGGTGCAGACGAAGTACACTATCAACTTTTAAAACATTTACCTCGTATTTCATTACAAACTCTGTTAAACATTTTTAACATTATATGGGAACAAGGTATCTTCCCGAAAAGTTGGTCCAAAGCTACAATCATTCCAATTCCTAAGCCAAATAAAGATCATACAAATCCAACAAATTATAGACCCATAGCTTTAACTAGTTGTATATGTAAGACCATGGAGAGAATGATAAACAATAGACTTAATTTTTACCTCGAATCCAATAATATTTTATCGGAAGATCAATCAGGGTTCCGAAAAAACAGAAGCACGACAGATCAATTAGTACGATTAGAATCTTTTATCAGAAATGCTTTTGTAAAGAAACAACATGTAGTTGCCATATTTTTTGATCTAGAAAAAGCTTATGACACCACGTGGAAACATGGCATTTTAAAAGACATTCATAAAATTGGATTAAGGGGAAATCTACCCAAGTTTATTTCAAACTTTTTATCAAATAGATCTTTCAAAGTTAAAGTAGGCACATCTTTTTCTGATGACTATGAACAAGAACAGGGAGTTCCTCAAGGAAGTATCCTCTCACCTACTCTGTTCAATATCAAGATTAACAATATTGTAAAATGTTTAGATGACGATGTGAACTGTTCCTTATATGTGGATGATTTTTTAATATGTTACAGGTCCAAAGATATGAAAACAATTGAAACTAAGCTTCAAAATAATTTAGACAAAATTGAGAAATGGACTATAGAAAATGGTTTTAAATTTTCCAAGACAAAGACAAACTGTGTACACTTCTGCCAAGAGCACAGGTTGCACTTGGATCCATCGCTGAAAAAATATAATAGTCCAATTCCAATAATAGATCAAGCAAAATTTTTAGGAGTTATCTTTGACAAAAAACTTTCTTTCATACCACATATTAATGCTTTGAAAATGAAATGTCAAAAAGCTTTGAATGTTTTCAAAGTACTTTCCCACTCTGACTGGGGAGGAGATAAGAAAACTCTTTTAAATCTATACAGATCTTTAATACGCTCAAAACTGGATTATGGATGTATTATATATGGCTCTGCACGAAAAAGCTACCTAAAAAAGTTGGACACTATTCATCATCAGGGTCTTCGGTTAGCTTTGGGAGCTTTCCGTACGTCACCTGTTCAAAGTTTGTATTCAGAGGCCCAGGAGCCATCCTTATATGATAGAAGATAAAAACTGTCCTTACAATACGTAACTAAACTGGCTTCAAATACAAAAAATCCGGTTTACAATGACATTTTTAATCCACCCAACAAAATACTCTTTCAAAATAAACCTAATTTTATCAAACCACTTGGTCTACGAGTTGAACCTCTTCTTAATGAGTCAAACATAAATGTAAAGAATATTAAACCCTTTAAACTTCCTGTAAAAGAGCCGTGGACCATAGATCCACCAAATATTATTTTTGATCTCAACGTAAATAAGAAATCAGTTACAAATCCATTATTTTATCAAAATAAATTTTTAGAAATCAAATCACAGTATAAAGATTACATTTCAATTTATACTGATGGTTCGAAACAAGACAATAAAGTTGGTTGCGCTTCAGTACACAAGCAAGAAATTGCCAAAATAAGACTACCAGATCATAGCTCTATTTTTTCAGTAGAAGCTGTAGCTTTAAACATTGCTCTATGTTCAATACAAAACAATAATAACAAGAAATTCATAGTTTTTTTCTGATTCAATGTCAGTTTTACAATCTTTAAAACATCCTGATAACCCAAATCCATTGATTCAACAATTTTTCAGAAAATATGTTTATTTAAGTAGATCAAAGTCAATAATATTCTGCTGGATACCCAGCCACATTAATATAAAAGGTAATGAAATAGCTGATCAAGAAGCAAAGGATGCCGTAAATATGAACATAGCCAACATAAAAATTCCTTATACTGACAAAAAACAACAAATAAATGAATTTATCAAGTCTGAATGTCAAATTAAATGGCAACAATGTTTTAACAACAAGCTTTTAGCGATCAAGCCAAATTTTAATGATAAATATGAATTTTATTGTAACCGAAAAAGTCAAGTAATTTTAACAAGATGTCGTGTGGGACACTCAAGGTTTTCACATGTGCATCTTTTAAATAATGAGAGAGCACCACAATGTATAAACTGTAATGAGCCTTTAACTATAAAACATATTTTATTAAACTGTAAAAATTTCGACCGTATACGGTCAAAACATTTTAGTGTTGATAGCTTACAAAACTTATTTTTACGTGTACAACAGAATAACATTTTAGAATACCTAAGAGAGATAGATTTTTATAATAAAATATAGACTTTCAAATTAACATTTTATTGTTTAATTTCTAATTATTATCTTCATGTGCGCTAAATGACCACAGCTGTCGATGCGCCTTAAAACACCAATTAATAATAATAATAATCGTATCGGCCGAGTCACAAGTGCCAGGTCTGCGGTAGGCTATAAGCCTTCAGCCCTCGGTCTAAAACTAGTACAAAATTATGACAAACTTATGACATATTTGCCAAGTCCGATTGGTAATCAGTTGCGTACAGCGCTTTAGATTCTAGGTCATGTTATTGATCTCCAGCTCGACCAAACTATTTTCGAAGGTCGATGACTGACAGGATTCATTCCTTTGTCACCCCTAACATAGTTTCGAGGATGATTAACCAGTACAGCAGCAAGTAGGTTTAAAGAAGTATATGTACTGGTAAAACAAACATACAAACGGACAAAACACTATAGAGAGACAGCCCGAGAAAGGGAGGGATGTATGAATAGGTGCACTGGCACTGTACAGGTGTTGAAACTACCCTAATTACACAACAAACACAACTCCATGCCTTCTCTTTCTTTCTGTTACTATTTTCAATTGAAAAACTGCATGGCCCGAAGAGCATATTGTTGAAATGACAATACATGCAGATTTAGCAAAGGACAAAATTGTAGACATGTTCAAATCAAAACCAGCTGCAGACGACAAAATAAGTGTGACTCAAATGATAGAGCTTGCCTTTAGTAGGGTAGAAAACATTGTAAGAAAAGGAGAAAATGCTGGTTACCATCATTTTCTCCTTTTCTTACAATGTTTTCAAAAGCCTTCCTCCTCAGGGTTGTCAAAACTCGGGATTGCGTGGTAATGTGATTAAATTTTTGCTGATAATCTGCGATATGAATTCGATAAGATTTGTGCTCTTTATCAAACGACCTTGGGACTTTTACTGCCATGTGGTAAAAGACTTGAAAACATCGTGAGAAAAGTAGTAAATGCTTATGATCAGCATTTTCCCCACAGTGTTTTCTGTCCTTCCATACAAGACTAAAAATTGGAGTAAAAAATATTCTGTCGTCTACAAATGCTTACTAGATCTATATCACTATGGACCAATGTACAGTCTCGCAAATCGGAAGCTGCTATCACTGTTCGCCCATAATCAGTTAGCTGCGGTAAAGAAATAACATAAAACAGGCTGGTACGTTAATTCTAGAGAACGGAAACTTATCAGGTGTATATCATTTGAGAGGTAACAGGTTTTTCTACCAGCATTTACTGCAATTTGGAACGTGAAACTGTGATGTGATTGATTAGTTCTGTTGTGTCTATTTGTTAGAATTTTCAGTTCGTTTTGCTAATTTTCATTCTTTTCAGTAATTCCATGGTCCTCCAAGCGTTTAAGGATGACGATCGATACCGGCAGGGTAATACTTACAGGCTGCATGGAAACAATATCACCATACGCGTATGCAGAAAGGATTTAGAGTCAAATGTTATTTCTGTTTGGACCATTTTTAGACATACATTCTTCCCAAAGTGTGCATTTCGAAGCGTTGAAAACAGCGTTAATTGATCATGTCACTAGACGCTCAATAAAAGTAGTTGAAAAGCCGATGCTAATATTTTTGCAAGGGAAAGTGTCCGAGTAAGCCGGCTGGTTGGTCACGTGGGTTTGACTGGGTATAAAAGCAGGTGTTTCTCTCGCATTCAATCAGAAATGCGATGGTCACAGACGACGCAAGTCATCAAATAACCAACAGCAATTTAATACGGTTGATTATTGGGAAAAATTCGACAGCACTTGTAAGCAGTTGAAATTGCCACAGAGTTGCAGCCTCGAGCTCAGAGTTGCTGGCTTTTTCGACTCACATAAGAGAAGGTATCCCGGCCCGTATAAGCTGGTTGATATTATCTTAGTACCTGCTCAGACGTATTCTGTTTGTGCAAACTGGTCAGTGTTTCACACTAACCAAGCGCAACTGTTTAAAACCCGCTCGGTACACGTTACATAACCATGTGCTTTTTGCACAGGAAAGCCGCATCACCAATTTTGGCCGTTTACTGTTGCCGTGACGGCTAAACCTTTGCTTCTTATTCTTCAAGGAGGATCTTTAACCATTTTCTGATTATGCATACAGATAAAGAAATTATTCAATTTCATGTTTACATATTCATAAGAGTATTCAGCACTATTCCCGTGGAAATAATTCAACTTTTCTTGAGGTACTATCAAAAGGTTCACTGTAAAATCAGCTGCATCTGCACACAAGCATTAGCTGCTAGCCTCGATATAATAGCTGTTATGCATTCACAGTTTTCAACGAAAAGTGCAGTTCAAATGTTAGAACACATGGTCTTAGCTCAGTTTTGATTTTCATATGATACTCTTAGATTTCGCTGTGAAAATAGTATAACAAAAGGACCTTGCATACTGAAGCTGCATTTGTCTTGGTCTGGCATCAAGGACTATTTGAGAAACTCTCTGAACTAGGCTTGAAAGGAAAAAATATTCGCACTATAATTAACACCTACAGTAATCTCTCATGTCGCATACGAGTCAATGGTACACGACGTCACACTTGGTCAAAATAGAGAGGGGCGTCCGACAAGAAAGAGTTGGGTCTACATTTTATAATCTAGTTTATATCAATGAATTACTATGTACAGTAACTGCAAAAATCAAATTATGCACTGCAGATTGGGTACAATCTAAAATGCGGAAATCTGTCGTTTGCAGACGACTTTTCTGTAATAGCGCTATCCCCACACAAATAAACTCCAGGTAATGTTAGACACTGAATATTAGTATGCCTGTAGATGGCGAATCGAAATTAGCGCCGATAAATCCAGCATAGTAGTATTAAACAAATATTCTGATAGTATTGCATAGCAATACCGAGTCCCCTACCGGCCGTATATATCGCTGGCAGGTATAGTTTGTGAAACTCTGTGGAGGAGAAAGAACGTATTTGACCCCCTTTCAGAATTATAAGCATCGTGTCTGCCTTTGAATGCAATGCTTTAATGAAAGCCAGATATATAAGCATTTTCCTCGTTAAAGTAAGTTCATTGAAGAAGTTTGTAAAAGCAAATTTTCAGAAATATGACCTTTACCTTGTGAGATGACCTTGACCTTATCATCAGCAGGTGTGTACCAATGAGAGACACCAGCTTACCATGTATAAGTGTTATAACTTAAGTACTTAAAAAAATACAGAGAAATGACTATGAAAAGTCTTGAGGATAAGTTTTCATGATAAGGGTTAAAGTTTTTGACCTTGACCTTGGACATATAACCCCCAGAAGATCGGTATCAATGACAAGTACCTACATACCAAACATGAGCATTGTAAGTAAAAAAGTCGGGAAAAACCGTTTTTTCAGTGAAATTTTCTAAGTCCAAGGCCCGTAATTTCGTCAAAAATCAGTGGACCGGAATAAAACTCGAACTTGATCTGTAACGCATAGTTGTTGACTTGCACACCAAAAATCAGCCCAATATCTACCAGCGTTTAGAAAAAAAGTCCGAAAACTGTTTTTTCCGTGAAAATTGTTAAGTCCAAGGCCCGTAATTTCGTCAAAAATCAGTGGACCGGAACAAAACTCGAACTTGATCTGTAACTCATGGTGGTTGACTTACACACCAAAAATCAGCTCAATATCTGCCAGCGTTTAGAAAAAAAGTCCGGAAAACTGATTTGCGTCCGGACTGACGGACAGACGGAAGGACGGACGAAAGGACGGGCGGACGGACAACGCTAAAACTACATCCCTCCGCCTTCGGCGGGGGATAATAAAATTTTATCTTGTCTACTTATAGGCGGTAACTTTCCTTTCATTTTAAAGTCATATATGTAGACATTATTCATGGTTAGAATAAGGACAGGTATTATGAAACACCCTGCACGTAGTGAATCAGTAGCAGAAAATATAAAAATTGCCAGACTTAAACCATAAATGATTTCAAAACTCAAAATGTCTTAAAAGTAAATCAATTCTAGACAGCAGCTTGGACGATTCTTCATGCAACAGTCCAATGTCAAAGAACATAATTTTTACATAACTCCAAATAAATATCACAAGACTCTTAAATAAGAAGACAAAGTTGGTTATCTAAAGGAAATGGAACAAGAGTTATCCAATAGTTTAAGAGATTTGTCTGTTGATGTGGAAAATGAAATAGAAGAGAGCCAAGATCTAAGATCTTCAGTCATTCATGCCACGTGTTTTGGAAAATTCCGCAGGGACTAAACAGACAGACACTTCTGTTTGTAACTCAGTGATTGCCAAGAAACCTTCTAAATGACAAATACTGCATACTTGCTATTCCTAGGTATTGTGGGATATTCAAATGAGAAACAAAAATTTGTGTTTGAAAGGGTATAAAATGTAGGAAAAGGAGAAAATACTGGTTACGCGCATTTTCTCTCTTTCTTTTTTCACAATGATTTATAATGCCTTCTTCTTTAGGGGTCGTAAAACATGTGATAATTTTGTAAAGGGTTAAGGGGCATCTGTAGGGGTCATCCAAGCTTTCATACAGTGATCAGTAATCGCTGTTCCGTACGTTTAGCTGACATCGGTATTTTTGTGCTATTTTCAAGTTCCTCATTCCGTCGCCTAAATTTTGAATAGCGCTATTATTGTTTAAAGTATGCTGTAAAAATCTCAAGATGTTTATTTCTGATAGAACGTCCAAGGTTACAAGTTTTTTCACGAAATACAACACAGTAGTTTAGTTATTTTAGTTTAAACATATTTCTTTTACATCGATTGAGAAACAAGTTCTTACAACTTGTACTAATCTCTCTCGATTCTGCTTCCTGGGAACTACACCAGTACTTGCACCGAATGTGTGGGCCCATGAAGGATCCCAAAGTTGACACCCGCTCCCGGGTCTCGAACACGGGATCTTTTGGTTACGAGGCCGACGCTCTAGAACCTCACAACCATGGACACCACTTACAACACAGTAAACCAGCAAGCTCACTTAATTGTTTAAAATGGTAATTCTAAGTACTCTTTATATCATTTATTGATGAAAAATGGGTCGATTTACATTTGTTTTTGAGGGAAATGTGCGAAAACTTGACCAGATATATGATGTATGAAATTTTATAAACATCGAACGTTACTAGTTTCTTTCATACAACGACAGCCCGGGAACTTTCCCTGTGCACCTCGTATAAATCCGGACATCACGTCACGGTACAAGTTTGTACAAATATGATCTCATAAAATGCATCACAAGCTCAAACACTGACCATCCCGAATCACATCTCACCTGTCTAGCTACTTCTACGCATCGCCCGAGGTTTCCCCACACTTGTTGGGCGTAGCTGAATGTGCTGGCTTTTGCCTTATCTTTTGGTACTGATAACAAATTAATACATATAAATTTGTAAATGGTAAAACATGTAGACATGAGTAGTAAAGGGGAGTCAGATTGGGCCTGATTAGCGGACCAGTCCCTATCTGACTTACCCTGAGTCCCTATCCTACTTACCCTGAGTGGGATTAGTACCCATTTTGCTTACCCGAGGGTAAGCAAAATGGGTACTTTTGGAGAAAATGTGTCATTTTTGGCCGGTAGTTAGCCTTTTATTGCAAATATTCTACTTACTTACTCTGAGTGGGGTTTTTTTTACTCATATTGCTATAGTATGACTATCCTGAGTGGGTTTTCGTACCCAAAGGACTTCGTACCCATATTGCTATAGTAAGACTATATAGGTTCGCTACGCTAAGAAGGATTGTCATATAGTTTGTAGTTTAGTCAGCTGTTGGTTGAGACCGTGATATGGAATAGGGTAAGATGGAATAGGGTTAGGACTGCTTTATTGTTTACTTTTAACCACTACTTGGGCTTTAAGTGGGGTTAGGGCAAAAAAAAGATCAGGGTTTGACTTAGACTTTTTTTCATTGATTTGATATAGAAGACAACCTGATCTTTAGTCCTTACAACGTGTCAGAGTAGAGATCAATGGGACTGTGTTGTACTTAGACTGCTTTATTGTTTACTTTTATCCACTACTTTTATCCACTACTTGGGGCTTTAAGTGGGGGGTAGGGCAAAAAAAGATCAGGGCTTGACTTAGACTTTTTTCATTGATTTGATATGGAAGACAACGTGATCTTTAATCCTTACCACGCATCAGAGTAGAGATCAATGGGATTGTGTTGTACTTAGACTGCTTTATTGTTTACTTTTATCCACTACTTGGGCTTTAATTGACTTTAGGATTGATATGGAATACAGTTTGATCTTGATCACGCTGTACCAGGCTGAGGCTAGGGCAATGGTAGCCCTTAGGCTTTTTTGAGTGTAACTCTTAGTGAAATTGACAAATATGAAAAGAAAGATCTTTTCGTAGTGTTGAGTAGCCCTGAAAAGGGCTGTTTTGTTTTTGGAGGCTGTGTTTTTTAGGCACAACCTCCAACTTTTCTGCAGGCTGGACAGCTGCTTGCTGTTCGCCTCTTCAACCTCTTTAACTGCTGATCGTCTAAGTCGAACTGCAGCGAAAACGGTAGCTCGTTGTCGTCATCCCAGCACTCTGTCATTGGGATGACGACCTTCTTCTCGTTGGCTGGTGGTGGTAGCATTGGTGGTAATAGAGTCCTTTTTTCCTTCTCTGACATCACCTTCTCCAGTTGGTTGTTAACCCTCTCTAGTTTTAATGAGAGGGACTCTGCCACTCTCATTAAATTTCGAACGGATTTTCTAAGTTCTTCCATCATTCAACTGTATAGCAAAATATCGCCGCCTTTTATACGCTGGCGGGAGGATTGACCTACTTTGACTCAGAATTAACGTTGGCCAATCAAAAAATGTGTAATGATATAACGAACGATTCGATTGGACGACGTTAATTCTATGTCAAAGTAGGTCAATCCTCCCGTCAACGTATAAAAACGAACTTTTATTTTATTATCGGATTATTTTCATTTCACAATGAAAGGCAGCAAGTTCTTCTGTGGACTAATTGGGAAGAGAAAGGTTGGGTAGAAGAAAAAGAGAGAGATGGAGGAGAAGATAGAGATGGAGAAGAAAAGAGAAGAAAAAGATAGAAAGAGAGAAAAGTTTAAAGCATTGTGTGCTTTTTTGAGAGGCAGGGGTAAGAGTTTTACACTCGTACCCCCGAAGGTCAAGATGGGGAACATTTACCCAGACCTGAGGGATTTCATGCCACCCACTGAACATCGTGGACGGTAGAAGAAGCTGATGAAGCTGTGTCTTTCACTGGTATGGAATTAATTTATACAGCCAGTGAATGGAAAAAACAGCCCTTTTCAGGGCTAACATTCACCAAGAAAGAGCTTTCTTTCGATTTGTCAATTTTCTCTCAAAAGACTTACAGTCAAAGACTTACAGTCAAAGAAAAAAAGTCAAGCCCAGAATTATTTTATATGTTTTTTATTCAAACTTTTGTACAATGAAACAAGTCAGGAACTGTAAAAAACAATGGAATGAAAAAAAACATTGGAATGAAAACATTTAAACAAGTCAGCGTTTTTTTGTTAAAGCATTTTTTTAAAAAAAAACTTAAAACAATATTTTGCAACAGTTTTTTTCAACAAGCACTTTTTGTTGAAACTTTTTTTCACTGTGTTTTTCTTTTTTTCTTTTGAATGTCAGATTCACATTCACTCTTCCGTTTTCTTCCCCTTTCATTGTTTTTTAATACCATATCTGGACAGATTTTATCCCCATGTTTTTTTGATTTACAAAAGAAACACTTCTTTTTTTCTCGCTTTCTCTTTTTTTCGTTGTTTTGCTTTTTCTCCTCTGAAGAAAGTTCGTTGTTTTTTAGTTCCAAAGTTGGTTGTTTTCTTAGATTATCGTTTGTAGATTTTTTTTTTCTTTCTATCTGTTCTGTTATTTTACAGATCTCTGCATCGCTGATAGTCGTGTTGTCAATCTGCATATTTTCGATCTGATTTTCAACCGATGATCTTGTAGCCTGTGGTGTGAATGTTTTCCATTTATTTTCGTTACAGAATGATTTTAAAACACCAACGAATTTCATGTAGTGAAATTCACCACCCAGATTCATTGTTGGTGAAATTTTGATATCATGACTGCGTGGATCCACATAGACAAAAACGACTGTTTCTGTCTGCTTTTCTTTTTCTGGACAATTTCTAGCCCAGTGTCCTGGTTTGTTGCATGTAAAACAAATATCTGTTCTCTTTCCATCCGGCCCATATCGTCTATCGATCGTTGCTTGATTCAAAACTCTGTATCTGCTAATACGGTAAACATCTTTTTCTGTTAATGTTGATGGGATAAAAATGATCCCACGTAATTCCCGATATGTTGAACTTGATACTTTAACGGAACATTGCTGATCTCGTAATTGTGGGTGTATGGGTTAACATACAGATACATCATCTTTCCTATCAGTGATGTATTTTGTAGATTAAACTCGCTCATTATTTTTTGTCAACTGTACTGTCTGAAGTCGATCAGAGGAATGATACAGATTTCGTAGCTATCGTCTCTATTTATACACTATCGGGGTGAAAGACTCTATAAAATGCCAAGTTTTCTGACTTACCGTGTCATTGTCTTACAATCAGACATAAACGATGGGTAAAAGAAAAAGAATAGTACCCTATTCAGACAGTGAAAGTGACGATTATGGTTATAAAAGTTCAAGGAAATAATTCCATGTTACATTGTTTTGAACTGAACGGTCCGAGTAAGACGCAAAATATCGCTGAAAAATTATGCTGCCTTTACCAATAGAACTACGTGAAAAGATTTATGGAGAATTCGTTCAACAGCATACGCTCGATGAACGAATACAGCTTAACATTAAACTCCGCTGTGTGGAACTTTGGATAGATAAATTGCACAGAGGGTTTGCAAAAGGAGAATCGTCCTGCAAATTGTATGGCATACAGCACTTTATTGGGATGTTGGTAGACGATTCAGATTTGAAACACATCATCAAAACTTATTTAGCAACTTACTGGTGGAAAGACGGTGCTAATGGTAAACAAATGCGATCCACAAGTCGATGGTGTTTCATGATCATAGGAAGAACCGAAGAAAGTTTTCTGAACGTTCTGAAAATGAAATCAGTTTTATTTAACTTTTACTTACGCTACAAAAAAGGATCTATTCGAAACTCTGAGGAAAAAGTGGATACTATGGAAGGCTATATCTTATTTGATAGAGATGTTACAGAGAAAATTGTATATTCATCTCTTTCAACGAAAGACGTTTTAAAACATGTTTATCCATTTAGTGGAACACGTGAATTCAGTGAAATGGACAGTGTATATCCATTTTATTTGGGTGATGACCAATTGCACAAAGACATTACGGAACATGAAGACAAATGGAGAACTCGAGGGATTTGTGAATTTGCATTGTAAAATGTTATATTTTAAAATGTTATATTGTAAAATGTTATATTTGTTAAAAAAATGTTTTATGCCATATTATAAGAAATAATTCATTGTAAAAATAATTCATTGTCAATATTTCGTTGTCAACTCTGAATAAAATGTTTTTTTGTGAATAAAAACGCTTTCATTGTTATTTATGTTGTCATTTTATCATTAGACCTTAAAGAGAAAAGTAAAAAAAACATGGAGGTGGATGTACAATCTATTTTATTTCAACAACCTTGTAATATTTTCATCACAGGACCGAGCGGGTGTGGAAAAACAGAGTTCGTTCATAAATTAATTGACTATCGAGAAGACTTGTTCAACATCGTTCCTGAAAGAGTTGTCTGGTGTTACAAAGAATGGCAGTATGCATACAATCTTATGCAGGAAAAATTTAATTCACAGTTTGAATTGATAAATTTCGTGGAGGGAATTCCTGACGATGAAAACGAAATTGTCAGCGATGTATCCATTCCACATTTAATCGTCTTTGATGACATGTTGGGTGAAAAAGACGAGGAAAAAATTAAACTTTGGTTTACAAGAAAAGGCCATCATCGTAATGCAAGTGTGATTTATATCACACAAAATATGTTTCAGTAGTCGAAATCGAGTCAAAATGAACGAGATAAGAATCAAATTAAAACACTGGCTCACCAAATGAAAGCCCCACATTTGTTACCCGCTTATGAAGACGCTACATCGATGGACCATGGATATCTAGTCATAGATTTTCATTCACGAACAAACAAAGAATTAAGACTGAGAACAGATATATTCTATCGTTGGTATACACAAGGAAATGAAAGAGGACCCATTGTTTATTCTCCTGCTTAAAAATAGTTTTTTTTCAAAAAAAGTTCTTATTTAAAAGTTCTTGTTTTAAAAGAGAATTACATTTTAAATATAAATCATTTTCATGTTTCACGTCAATGAATAAACATGGCTACACCACACACATCAACTTCGGTTTTAGCTGCTTTCCGAAATTTAAGTCAACAAACCAATAGATATGAAAGAGAAGGTGTGTTAAAGGCAGGATTAAAAGAAATTTTAAAATGGTTTACGCTGGCAGCGAGAAACATCATTGAAAATAAAATCAAATTACCAAAACAAACCACTACGTACATAACAAAACATAGAGAAGATATTGAACGGTTAGCAGATCCGTCCACAGATGAGGAAAGTAAACGTAAAATTATTTTAAAACCTGGAGGGGGCGGGTTTCTGGGTGGTGTTATTATCAGAAGTTTACTGAGATGGGATGGAACAAAAACCGCTAGAAAATTTGGGGATGAAAGACAACCTCGAAAACGTGCTCCACGAAAGAAGAAATCTCCAAAAAAGAAGAAATCCCCACAAAAGAAGAAATCTCCAAGAAAGCGTGCCCCACGAAAGAAAAAATCCCCGAAGAAGAAATCAATTCCAAAAAAGATCACTCCGCGCAGAGAGCCAATACCAGGCCCAAGCACATCAACTCCAAAAAAGATCACTCCGCGCTGGGAACCATTACCAGGCACAAGCACATCAACTCCGCGCTAGGAGCTAATACCAGGCCCAACCACGATAGACTGGGGTGGAGAAAATGGTTCAACTCAATTTGGAATTGTTGATTCTCAAAGACCACACACGATTGATGAAAGATTTGTCACTACCCGAAAACGAAAAACTGGAGAAAGTAGCATTTCAGAACATCAACAGTATCCGAAGTCCAGAAAGGAATTGTTAAGTGAAAGATTGCGGAAACTCAAAACAAAGTATTCACAATTTCTGGTACCAGGTAGAGCATTGCAGTTTGAACCCATCCCATCCGCCTCATGGTCTCCACGTACATTAGCTGAATACAAAAGAGGTAAACACAAAAAAAATCAGTTGGTGGAGGATATGGCCCAATATAACCTTGACACAGGAAGATACAAAATTGACTACTCCAATGGGATAACCCACCTTGGCGAAGGAAAAACCATCCCCATAACCGCAAGCCTAGGAAGCAAGTTTACATTACTCAGCGATCTTGATTCACAGTTTTCTTAAAAAAGAATTCTGACTGTAAAAGATAGGATGTTACAACAGGTATAAATGATAGTGATATGGATCTTACATCATCATTTAATTCGAGATAGAGATAAAGTCAACATGAAGAAAACACCTCTGATTAAAAAACACGGTTCGATGGTTATGGCCATGATACAGGCTACACCAAAAATATGTAAAAGACTTGTGAAAGATTCGCCATCAGAAGTGATAAACTGTATATCGGAATGCTGTCATAATGTTTTAAAAGGCAATGTACATTTATCATCAGCTCAGAAGAAGTTGTATTCAAGCCGACAACATCTCAGACGTTTAGCTTCGAAATCGGTCTCTGAAAAAAATAAAAAACAAATTTTAAATCAAAAAGGTGGATTTCTTCCATTGCTTGCACCTGCATTATTACCTTTGTTAGGAAAAGCCGTGATCGGTGGAATAGGAGGGGCTCTAAAAGCCTTGTAATTATTATTATTTTTAAAAAAAATCACACCATGTCTGTTAGAAAAATGGTTATTGTGCCTTACCAAGCCTTAGAAAATATGAAACGATGGAAAGTCGAACAATCTCAAAAACCTCGTTTACCATCCGACCCACAAGTTGTAGATGTATCACATCTTCAAAAAGACATGAGTCAAATTTTACAAAGTACCGATTTGTCAGAAACAGAAAAGGCTCAAAGGTATGGTGAAACTTTAAGTTACAAAATTCGCTTCAAAAAGCAAAACCATCCTTGATCAATTCTCTTCCAATGACAAAAACTGATGACCGTGTACAGAAATCAGCATCTGTTGCCTTGCATGATCAAATTTTGCAAAGTGTGCCAAAAACCATGAAAAGAAAAGCTGATTTACTTTTGAGTATGATAAAAGATAACAATAATTTAACTTGGAACGAACAAGGAGTCGTGTCATACAAAGGTACACGCATTCATGGTTCCAATATTATTGATCTTATCAATGATGCAATACGTCAAAGAAAAGGTGTTGAACCCAGAGGATGGAAAACTTTTTCGAAGGCATTACATGAAAGCAATATACCTCAAGAAGTTATTGGCAATTCGAGCCGATGGAGATGGATGCAAAAAGCTCATGATAAATCACTGAGTGAAGATGAAGAATCCTATGGAGAATCTGATCACTTATTTCTCACGCCAAAAAGCGTACGAAAAAGTGCAAGGAAGTCCCTACAAAAAGAGCTAAAAAAAGTATGGAAAGGATCAAAGAAAAATCGCCATACATGAGGCCTGAAGAAAGAGAACGATTGAAGCAATTCTATGTTAAAGAACTGTTAACTCCACCAAAGTCTATAAAAAAGACCCCGTCTCGTCAAACACTTTAGTCATGGGAGCCATGGTAAAGCCTAAACTTGATTACGTGTTAAGAAAGTTGTTTTATGATCCTAACAGTACTGTCGCATTTACTGGAATAAATCAATTGTATCACGCTGCAAAATCTGTTTTAAAAGGAATAAGATACAGAGATGTTCAAGAGTGGTTGCAGGGTGAATCCACCTATACCTTGCACAAACCGATCCGTCGTCGATTCAAAAGACGGAAAACTATTGTAGGTGGTATAGATTATCGATGGCAAGCTGATTTGGCTAACATGCAACATTTAGCAAGACAAAATGATAACAAGAAATATTTACTTTGTGTGATTGATGTGTTTTCAAGATTTTCATGGGTTGTCCCTATTCCAAATAAAACGGGAAAAACTTTGATTAAAGCATTTCAATCTATTCTTCAGAAATCAAAAAGAAAACCTTTGTCACTTCAAACAGATAAAGGTTCGGAATTCAAAAACAAACTGTTTCAACAATACTTGAAAAAGAATCAGATTCATTTTTTCACCACTGAAAATCCAGAGACAAAAGCAAGTATCGTTGAAAGATTTCAACGAACTTTAAAAACGAGAATGTGGAAATACTTTACGTACAAGAAAACAAGGCGTTACATTGACATTTTGAATTCTTTAGTTAAAAATTACAATCATACTTTTCACAGAAGTATAAAAACATCTCCTGTACTGGTAACAAAATCAAATGAGGCAGAGATTTCGAAAAATCTTTATCGCCAACTATCGTCAATTGTATTGACAAAGAAGCCAAAATTCAAAATTGGAGATCATGTTCGAATCAATAAAACAAAACGTACATTTGATAAGGGATATTTACCAAATTGGACACAAGAAATATTTGAAATCACTCATGTCAACAAAACATTTTCGCCTATCACATATAAAATAAAAGATTTACAGGGTGAACAAATTTTGGGAACCTATTATGAACATGAACTTCAATTAATAAAAGATGATGAAATTTATGAAATTGATTCAGTTCTTGATAGACGTACAAGACGTGAGGGTAAAAAATTAATCAAAGAAATAAAAGTCAATTGGAAAAGTTATCCAAAAAAATTTCAAAGTTGGATACCAGAATCCTATTTGGTGTCTTGAACAGTAAAAAAAACTTTTAGATAAAAAGTCCCTGCATTCATTATGAATTCACAGTCGAAAATTGAGTCTGGAACAGAAAGTGTCGATAGTAGTAGTAGTAAAAATTACAATTGCTGTGGAAATCGTGTTCCTAAGAATCAGTTTACATATATTTCACAGATTATAGTCATTTACGCAATTATTGCAACCTCGATAGTACATTTAAGTATTCAAAGTCAAGATCGTGAATTGTGGTTGATATTGTTAAGTAGTTCACTTGGGTATATTCTTCCATCTCCGGGGTTAAAATTCACCAAATCAGGACAAAAACAACCGGGTGTTGATTTCGTTGACAGTAAAAAATGAATTCGTTTTATCTAACTCTACCTAGCGATAGTTCCATAAACTTTTATCCGAACAACACACAGTGTTGTTTTAAGGTTCATTTATCAAAGATAGTTCATATTGACAAGGAAAATTGGGAAGTTGCGTTAGTTCAACTTATTACTCCCTCTCAGTTCTTAAACATAAGTGAAGAAGAAACGCAGTTCGAAATTATAACAACAGATGCCGAATTAACCAAATTAATAACAGACATAGACAGAAAAGGAGATAATATGCAGGTATCTCCATTAAGACGAAATAGTGCAGGTAAACCGGTAAAATGGGCAATTCGATTTATCTTTCCACCTGGGAGTTACACTTCACCACAGCATCTTATAGAGGTAATCAATGAGGTGATTCAAAATACTATAGGCGTTGCCCTTCGTAAGAATTCGTCGAATCTGTACATTACTTATTCAACTTCAGCCAAACGTCCGAAAATTAAATTCGAAAATATTATAAAAACGGGAATCAAATTACATTCATCACTGTTTTTAAAACTGGGTGGTTCACCAGAATACAAAAATGATACATTTTTTCAGGGTAAAAATATTTTCGATTACTTTAAATACAGCCCTAACATTGATGCTGGCTAAAATCATCCGTACGTTTATTCAGATGTTGCTGAACACACTACAGTGGGTGATACACTTGCTCCCATACTTCGTGTTCTGCCTTTCAGAACAAGCGATTCGGTTGAAAATAGTTATGGTTGTCAGCATATCAATCATGAAATTACAATACCGCATTACATTCCCGTTTCGAAATCCGATTTCGATATGATTCACATTCAAATAACGGGGGATTCTGGTATACCAGTTCATTTCATTACTGGTAAGACAATCGTTAAGTTGCATTTCAGACAACGTTCAACTGAAAAATAATTAAAAAATGTTACCAGTTTATCGCGGTGTAAAACATCAGTATGGCTATGGATTAGGTTCCCTATTTAAATCAGCACTTAAAACAGTAACTCCATTGATAAAACCTCTAGTCAAATCTGGGCTTAATGCTATTAAAAAAGAAGGAATCAAACAAGGATTACGTGCAGCAGAAGATATCCTCTTACGAGGCAAAAATAAAAAAAAAGTTGCAGTTTCACGGGGAAAACAATCTATTCATGATTTAGCACAAAAGTTAGAGGTAATGACAGGGATAAATAAAAGAAAATCGCGAGAAACACGTCAGTTATCTTCTCGATCTCATAGCGGTAAGATCATCAATAAGAAACAAAGAAATCATTACGGTAGACCAAGACCTCTTGATATATTTGATTAATATATTTGATTAAAAAAAATTGAAAATGGTGCAAAACGGTTCTTGTGAATGCAGTAAATCAGAACTCAATGTTCTTTCTGTACCACCTACAATGACAACTATGCAAGAAAGTCAATAGGTTGAACATTTTCCAATATCATCTTTGTCAAACAATGCACCGATAGAATTTATCATACCACCTCAAACCGAACATTGGACAGATTTGGCACAATCGTATTTGTATATCAGACGGTACTGATTTAGAGGCCGCTTCAAATGTGGCACCTGTAAACAATTTCCTGCATAGTATGTTTAGCAGCGTCGATTTGTATCTAAATAATAAATTAATCAGCAGTAATTCAGACACCTATCTATACAGAGCGTATATCGAAAATCTTCTGTCATATAATGCCGACAGCAAGTCTACGCATTTGAAAGCTAGCGTACTTTGGGCTGAAGACACCACTGATCATTTCAATTCACTCAACCATGATGGGCATAATGAGGGTTTAAAAACAAGAATAGGTGTAATTGCACAAAGCAAAAACGCAGAACTTTTCGGACGATTGCATCTTGATCTATTTCAACAAGAAAAATATTTACCGAACGGAATTGAAATCAGACTTAGATTAAACAGGACTTCGGAAAACTTTTGTCTCACAGGAGGTGCTGGTGCACCAGCTGCAAAAATTGTACTGGAAACAGTCTGTCTTCATGTGCGAAATGTTGAATTGTTGCCTGTTATTGCAAATGATCTTAATCATGTTATTGCTCAGCAAAACATGAAAATTCCTATTCGTAGAGTAGAAGTAAAAACTTTTACCATTGGCACCGGACTTCAGTCTAAAGTTGAAGATCATTTGTTTCAAGGACAGCTTCCAAAACGTATTTTCATTGCAATGGTAACAAATGCTGCTTATAATGGGAGTTATGCCACCAGCCCATTTTTCTTTCAACATTTTAATCTGTCAAAAATAGATGTATTATGTAATGGTCACAGTATTCATAACAGACCCTTTGAGCCTAACTTTGAAGGAGGACTGTATTTGAAATCATATTTGTCAATGTATCAGGCTATCTCAGCCTTTGGACTCAATAAATCATTTGATATTGCCAAAGAAGACTATATTGGTGGATACTGTTTGTGGGGATACGATTTGACAGCTGATCAAGGCAGTGAAGAAGGACAGCTTCATCCTATAAATACTGGAAGTCTTCGAATTGAACTTCAGTTCGCTCAAGCTCTAGCAGCAGTTAACAACGTTATTGTCTTTACTGAATTTGACTATCAGATTGAAATCAACAGTTTGAGAGAAATCATCACAGATTACTAATCTTGTAATCAACAGAAAAACAGTCCTTTTCAGGACTCTGAACAGATCTCTTATTCATTATCCCGGAACAAAAAGACAGCTTTCACAAAAAAAAACAGTCCTTTTCAGGGCTAAGGAGTATATATATCAAAAACAGTCCTTTTCAGGACTAAAGAGCATATATAGAAAAACAATGCTGGGACTCAGATTTGCTATATCGCTGAGAGAAGAAGCAGAAAAAGTGAAATATTCTACTTCAAAGTGCATCTCTACTCGGAAAAATGACATTCACAATAGCTTAGAAAAACATATGATAGAAGAAATACAAAATCTTATTGCCAGTGAAGTTCGCAATCAGTGTTACGGATATCAAGTGGATCACCCCAGTCAAATACAGCACGATCTGTGTTTATTCAAGAACAGACAAGAACATACGGATATGTTCATAGAAAAAGCTATGATGGAATTAAATCCATACAAAATCATGGAAAAATGGTATCCTGAATTAATGGAAATGAAACTCGATGAAAGTGGATATGTGGAAGCCTACAGATTGTGGAAGGATATAAAACAAAACATTTTATCTGAATTTGTGGATTCGTCTTGGTTACATTACTGGTGTAACAAAGTAAAATAATCCTGGGAAGAAAGTGACTAAGAAAAAAACGTGATGTATACTTCTGAAATTCAATATATATTGGATCATGGAATATGGATAAAAAATCTACAGGCAAAAGTGTGTGCAAAAGACCAGTTACCTCGACAAAAACCCAAACATGTGAAAGCTTATATTGTGAATACAGAGAGATCAAATATGCCAGGAGAACACTGGGTGGCAGTGATATTCAACAATGGTGGCGATGTACTATACTTTGATTCCTACGGACTACCACCACTTGAGCCTGAAATCATAAACTTTTTAGACATTCATTCTTTATCGTGGAGATACATTCGTCAAACTCCAGAGTCTACAGGGAAAAGTTTGCGGATTTTACTGTATCTTCGCATTGGATGCTGCTGCTAGAGGATACAATATACAGAAATATCTTCTACAGAAATTCCTCTCAACGGAACATCACCGAAACGATCGAATTGTATCATCATGGTTTTATCAGCACTACGGAAATCTATACAACAAACTCTCAGAGAATTCCCACAAACAGTGAAAAAAGACAAAAAACATTTTAAATGTTCTTATTGTTAACAGTTCTTTATTTATGTGTCTTGTTGTAAATATGTTTCATGTTCATTGTTCAGTTCTGTTCAAATAAAAGTTCTACTGTTGAAAAACAACGGAGTTCTTCATTCTTTTTTCCCAAAGTTACATGTTTTGGCTACATTTTTTCCAATGCAGTGGGTCATAAGTATTGTTTGACTAAGAAAAAACACATCTCGCCAATCAAAACTTATAAAGATATAACGAACTTTTTGATTGGAGAATGTTAATTCTGAGTCAAAAAAGTAGGTCAATCCACCCAGCAAAACTATAAAAAGTCAATGTTTTATACATCAAATCATAATCGTTCCACCATGGTTCAGATTCTTATTTGTCCTTTGTGTGCTCAAGCATGCGATATAGAGTGTGGGAAATGTACATTTCCCCTACAGTATCTTGGACAAAAACACAATTGTCCAAATCCTGATGAGGGATTTTATAATGAAGACGATGATCTAGGGGTTTGGTGTGAATATTGTTGGCGAGAGATCAGACCTGTAGTTTATACAGTCAATGAATAGCCTTGCCGAACAACAAGACTCAAAACAGCCCTTTTCAGGGCTACCATTCAGCAAGAAAGAGTGATCTTTCGAATTGTCAATTTCTCTAAGAGATACACTCAAAAAAGTCTAAACCCACTTCGTCCTAGTTTTCTCTCTCAAAATCACACTGTATTCCATACAAAAAAAAAAAAAAAAGACTAAGTCCAACTCCTGTGTATAACACGATCTTCTCCTTCTAGCTTTTTTTTTTACTCGCACAAATAAAGAAATATAACGAAGCTTCTGGTTGGTCAAAGTTAAAGCAACGAACCTTCTGATTAGTCAAAAAACGTTAATTCTGTATCAAAACTAGTTCTGACAAGAGGATTGACCTACTTTGACATAGAATTAACGTCGTCCAATCGAATCGTTCGTTATATCATTACACATTTTTTGATTGGCCAACGTTAATTCTGAGTCAAAGTAGGTCAATCCTCCCGCCAGCGTATAAAAGGCGGCGATATTTTGCTATACAGTTGAATGATGGAAGAACTTAGAAAATCCGTTCGAAATTTAATGAGAGTGGCAGAGTCCCTCTCATTAAAACTAGAGAGGGTTAACAACCAACTGGAGAAGGTGATGTCAGAGAAGGAAAAAAGGACTCTATTACCACCAATGCTACCACCACCAGACAACGAGAAGAAGGTCGTCATCCCAATGACAGAGTGCTGGGATGACGACGACGGGCTACCGTTTTCGCTGCAGTTCGACTTAGACAATCAGCAGTTAAAGAGGTTGAAGAGGCGGACAGCAAGCAGCTGTCCAGCCTGCAGAAAAGTTGGAGGTTGTGCCTAAAAAACACAGCCTCCAAAAACAAAACAGCCCTTTTCAGGGCTACTCAACACTACTGTAACGTGCAACGACCTGGTCACCCATCCAGGCACTTGCCTAATGCACGTTACTTAACTATCACGGATAGAAATACACCAAACCGCATCGCTGTAAAAGCTAGCTCAACAGCAAGGCAGGTATCAAGTGCTTATATATCTAACCTGTCTCCGTGACATTACTCGCCCCTTCGAGAAGTCTCGACCCCGAGACTTATATACAAGCATATATATGCAAATGAACCGGGGAATATACATGGATCAGGCAACTCCAGTCCGGCAATTGTCATTAATCCCACCGCTGCCACCAAATGTAACGTGCAACGACCTGGTCACCCATCCAGGCACCAACCTAATGCACGATGCTTAACTATCACGGAAAGAAATACTCCAAACCGCATCGCTGTAAAAGCTAGCTCAACAGCAAGGCAGGTTTCAAGTGCTTATATATCTAACCTCTCTCCGTGACACTACGAAAAGATCTTTCTTTTCAAATTTATCAATTTCACTAAGAGTTACACTCAAAAAAGCCTAAGGGCTACCATTGCCCTAGCCTCAGCCTGGTACAGCGAGATCAAGATCAAACTGTATTCCATATCAATCCTAAAGTCAATTAAAGCCCAAGTAGTGGATAAAAGTAAACAATAAAGCAGTCTAAGTACAACACAATCCCATTGATCTCTACTCTGATGCGTGGTAAGGATTAAAGATCACGTTGTCTTCCATATCAAATCAATGAAAAAAGTCTAAGTCAAGCCCTGATCTTTTTTTGCCCTACCCCCCACTTAAAGCCCCAAGTAGTGGATAAAAGTAGTGGATAAAAGTAAACAATAAAGCAGTCTAAGTACAACACAGTCCCGTTGATCTCTACTCTGACATGTGGTAAGGACTAAAGATCAGGTTGTCTTCTATATCAAATCAATGAAAAAAAGTCTAAGTCAAACCCTGATTTTTTTTTTGCCCTAACCCCACTTAAAGCCCAAGTAGTGGTTAAAAGTAAACAATAAAGTAGTCCTAACCCTATTCCATCTTACCCTATTCCATATCACGGTCTCAACCAACAGCTGACTAAACTACAAACTATGTGACAATCCTCCTTAGCGTAGCGAACCTATATAGTCTTACTATAGCAATATGGGTACGAAGTCCTTTGGGTACGAAAACCCACTCAGGATAGTCATACTATAGCAATATGGGTAAAAAAACCCACTCAGAGTAAGTAAGTAGGATATTTGCAATAAAAGGCTAACTACCGGCCAAAAATGACACATTTTCTCCAAAAGTTACCATTTTTCTTACCCTCGGGTAAGCAAAATGGGTACTAATCCCACTCAGGTAAGTAGGATAGGGACTCAGGGTAAGTCTGATAGGGACTGGTCCGCTAATCAGGCCCAATCTGACTCCCCTTTACTACTGACATGTTTATTCTAATGGGCAAATTTACTGTCTATCGTTTTTAACGATATTTCTTGTTATCAATGGTCACAACTTACGTATTCGTGAGTTTACTGGGTTTCAGCAGTATAAGTGGCTGTAACTTGTTTGTCAAAGGACACTCCGACGACTAACCAGGAATCGTATATACGAGGGGTGATCAGAAAGAACGCGGACCAGTGCCTTTATCGGAATATTGTTATAAAAATCAACTTGGAATGTTTACTGTTTTTCAAAGTAACCTCCTTTGTGTTCTATGCACTTATTCATTCTTGATTCCCATGCGCGAAACACGTGCGCGAGCCCGTCACGTGACATCACTCTCAACGACCCGGTCATGGCATGGGTTAGCTCCTCTCTGCTCTCGTAGCGCGTGCCACGTAGAGAATCTTTCAAAACAGGAAATAGCCAAAAGTCACATGGGGCCAGGTCTGGACTATAGGCAGGATGGTCTAATGTTTCTATGTTTAGTTTTTTCAAAACTTCCTGTACAAGTTTGGCTTTGTGAGCGGGAGCATTATCTTGATGTAAAATGACGCCTCTCCATAGAAGTTCCGGCTGTTTTTTTCGGATGGCCTGTATTAAATTCATTCGAATAATGCTGGCATAATACTCAGCATTGACTGTAGTATGTATAGGTACAACATGATTTAGAAGAAAACGTTGAGAAGAGAAAAACATGATGCACATAACTTTACCAACAGACTTAGAAAGTTTGGCTTTAACAGGGGACGGCGATGTTGGATGTTTCCATACACTGCTTTGTTGTTTAGATTCGGGCTCGTAAAAGTGTACCCATGTTTCATCGCATGTCACAATACGATCAGTAAAGTTTGATCCTTCTTTCCTAATGCGTTCTAAAATTTCAGAACAAATTTCGACCCTAACCCCCATTTGCTCGGGCGTCAGTAGCCGAGGCACCCACCTTGCACAAACACGCGACATTCCAAGTTTGTCAGTTAAAATCTCCTGTGCACTTCCATAGGAAATGCTAAATGTGTCAGCTATTTCCCTGACAGTAACTCGACGATCTTGCTTTACATGCTGCTGCACATCCGCGATAGTTTTGTCCGTTACTGATGTTGATGGACGGCCAGATTTAGGGTCATTTTCAACGGTTTCGCGTCCTTCTCTAAATCGTCCAATCCATTTACAAATACTGGTTTTCTTAAGTGCTGAGTCCCCATAAACTTTATCTAAATCGGCCTTAATTTCCGATGAAGACTTTTCGAGTTTAACGTAAAACTTTATAATTACTCTCTGCTCAAATAAAACGTCATCCGACATTGTGAACCGCTAACGCAGTATGTGATGTCATTGAAATGACGTCACTCTTTTCTTATTTGCCTATGACGTCATTTAAACGCTTGAGTAAGTAACCAGGTAATTAATGTTCATCTGTGCAAATTTTTGTTATCTTAAGTAAAGTAGTTTTTGAAATAATCGGGTGGTTCGCGTTCTTTCTGATCACCCCACGTACATGATATTATATGAACGATCCGTGGGCTAACACAATTCTTAAGGTGGAAATGGAACCCAAGAGGTGCGGATTAGGAATCTAACACTCAAACTCGAGCCACTAAAGAACCCCCATTCCCTCATTCTTTGCCCCTTCTTACGGCACTCCTTAATCTGAAATGAAACTTATCTTCCCTACTTTTCAATACATGAAATAATGTCAATGCTGTACAAATATCTCGTTATATGCCTGTTCAGAAAATCACAGCTAACTGAACAGTGGAAAAACCCCAGTGGGCAGCTGATCGAACAGTGAACCTTTTGATAGTACCTCAAGAAAAGTTGAATTATTTCCACGGGAATAGTGCTGAATACTCTTATGAATATGTAAACATGAAGTTGAATAATTTCTTCATTTGTATGCCTAATCAGAAAACGGTTACAGTTCTTCCTTGAAGAATAAGAAGCAAAGGTTTAGCCGTCACGGCAACCGTAAACGGCTAAAATTGGTGATGCGGCTTTCCTGTGCAAAAAAGCACATGGTTTCACGTTCCAAATTGCAGTAAATGCTGGTAGAAAAACCTGTTACCTCTCAAATGATATACACCTGATAAGTTTCTGTTCGCTAGAATTAACGTACCAGCCTGTTTTATGTTATTTCTTTACCGCAGCTAACTGATTATGGGCGTACAGTGATAGCAGCTTTCGATTTGCCAGACTTTACATTGGTCCATACTGTATATGGACGACTCGAAAATACTATAATTATTCTATGGTAAGGGAGAGTTTACAAAAAAAAAACATGTACCAGACCCAATAAAAAACATTTGCAGACGACAAATTAAATTTAGTACAGATGATGATTTCTGTCTTCGATAGGGTAGAAAACATTGTGGGAATAGGAGAAAGTAGTGGTTACCAGCATTTTCTCCTTTTCCCACCATGCTTTCAAAAGCCTTCTTCTTCAGGATCGTTAAAAGTCGAGATTGTGTGTAAAGGGTTAAACAACCTCTGAAGTGTGGATAGTCTTTGTTGGGTGCGCCCATTTCTTGGTGAAGAAAAAATTCTTTTAACTAAAGCGAAAGACAGCATTGAAAAAGTATTGAAGGAGAAGAAGTAGATGATAGAAGCATTTAGTGATTTCTGTATCATGAAATACTTAACAGTTTCTGCAATGAACACAGGCACAAGTTTTCAGTACGAAATGTTAAAGTAACAATAAAGGCCAAATGTAAACAAGGCTGGTGTTAAAATGCATTTGAATTTCATATCGTAGGCTACTATTTAAAAGTATGGAAATCATGGTTAGTATGACAATCTGTCATTGTACGGTCGGTCCAAGTGTTAGTCGCTGACAGAGAAACTAAATTCAAAACTAGATTAAAACCTGCCAGGTAGCTGCGTCTTTTGTTTACTTTTTGCCTGTTTTTAAAATTCCTTTTTCTGCCAGCGACTAACATATGGCCGGAACACACAATAAGAGACTGTCATCTCACCAATATTTTCCATACATTTAAATAATTCGATTAAAATTTAAATGTATTATGACACCTGCTTTGGTATTTTGGCCTTAACTGGGCCTTTAAACAGCCTGAAAGGCAATAAGAGAATCGTTCCAATGCATAACGCTGAATAAGAGCTTTTGGTTGTTCCAGATCGAGGACGTCCACAAAGAAAAACGAAACGGCTTTTCAAACTGAACAGTTCAAAACACGTAGCAGACGTCAGTAGATATAATCGGGGGATTCTGGGCCACCATTCGATCCGACCGCCCACCCCGATTCGTCCTACCACTCAATCCGACCACCTAACTCCAACTCGATCGCAATCCATCCTACCATTCAATCCGACCACCTAACTCCAACTCGATCGCAATCCGTCCTACCACTCAATCCGACCACCTAACTCCAACTCGATCGCAATCCATCCTACCATTCAATCCGACCACCTAACTCCAACTCGATCCCGATCCGTCCTACCATTCGATCCGACCACCTAACTCCAACCCGGCCCCGATCCGTCCTACCACTCAATTCAACCACACGCAAGGTAAGGATGGTGTCGTGAAATTTTTGAAAAATCTACCGTTAAATTACCTTGAAACTATAGCCTTTAGTATGGAAGAACTAAAAGCGTACTTAGATGAATGTGGGATGCCTCAAGAGGAAATCATTCCACCACCTGGAGCAATTCAATCTTATCCTGGTGAATTTGATTCGGATGAAGAACTGTGTTACAGGAAGGATATTGCTATGCACATGTTTGAACATTATGTTAACGATCGAGTTGATAAAAAGGTTAAAAAGTTTACCGGATTATTAAATAACCGCGATATAGACGAAATACACTCGTATTTGTACGATTGCGATGTACCTTCCGAGGAGATTATACCTCTAGTTGAATTATGGGATGGGACGGATGAGAGGAGAGTCTACACTATCAATCGTTTTAAAGAGTTATACAGTCATTTAGCCGATGAAATGGTTGACAAGTTTAAATCCCTAAGTTATGGAGTGGAACCCCTTGATATCTGGCACTCGAGATTAAGAGTTTTGTTAAAAAGAATAAACTTTAAATACGATAGTGATAAGCAAAATGTAGTACGTCTTATAAGCACAGACAAGGAGAATGCAAAAGAACGTTTTAGAAGGATAATCCGCAGAAAGAATACGCACGACAGGAGGGAGAAGTTTCTAAATTCAGATCAGTTAAAATTAAACGAGTCTATAATTCATAAGGAGTTCTGTGAGATAGTAGATAACATTCCTCTCCCCTTGAAGACATTCCCTGATACCGATGAAAGTAGAATAATTGTGTAAATATGATTAGAGAATCGACAAAACGCGTGTAGAAGGAAAAATATAACTTGCTTGAAGTTATATTTTTACAGGTCTAATTCTATCAAGATAGATATATAAGAGTGTGATATATTACGACTGTCTGTCCTCGAGATAAAGTTTATGATGTCACATTCATTTACCTCTAACGGCAACGGAAAAACGGTACAGCTACAATCTTCGTTTACTTTTTTTATAATAGAGTAAGCACGCTGCTCTATGATTCTTCCCTTCACACTCATACAATAACCGCACAAACCATGCTTTCTACCTGAATTACCATTACCGAAGGAAAATTCGAAATTACCGTTTGCGATCGGTCCGTTTTCTTCAGCCCACACGGTTATAACAGGTTGCCTTAAAAGAATATTCTTTGATAAGTCTAGTCTCATTTGTTCCACATAGGATTTGGTTACTAAATCACCCCCCATAAAGGACTTCCAGCGTTTTTTAGAGTATAACCTCGAAAATCAATTTCAGCCACTGCCATGAAACTTCCATCCGGTTTTTTTACGATGGCTCCACCATTGTCAACATAGTCTTTATTCGCAGCGGCATCGCGGGATGGTGGGTGGGGTAACCCGGTAATCGTGTTAGTATTCATATCGATATCGGCATTAGCGGTAAAAGATCCATCAGGGTTTATAGTCAAAGCTTTTTCACCCGCAGTAGCCTCATCTACGGTGGTATCTACGTAAAACTTACTAGCAGCCTGATCGTGTCTCGTAGGGATTCCGAGATTGTTAATTACTTGCCCTCCCATAGAGATTGCATCAGTTGCCTGATACCACCTTCCATCTCTAAGTTCGAAGGCTCGATTGAAGTTGTCAACATACTTCTTAGTAGCAACTTCATTAGGTTCTTTAGGTTCCTTAACATTCCATATGTCGTTGAAAGCCATATTTATAAATCCGAGTGCCTGATACCCCCCGTTTTCTTTTAACAACCCCCCTCCTGAAGTTCCATCCACGTAATCCTTAGTCGCCACATCGTGTGAATTTACCGGGTTACTAACCCTCCTTAATGTATTACCATTCATGTCTATAGAACCAGTAACAACGG
This sequence comes from Hippopus hippopus, assembly GCA_946811185.2. Classification (NCBI taxonomy): domain Eukaryota; kingdom Metazoa; phylum Mollusca; class Bivalvia; order Cardiida; family Cardiidae; genus Hippopus; species Hippopus hippopus. The sequence goes on along the minus strand of OX328098.1, from coordinate 61,031,623 downwards.
TCGTTCCATCCACGCGTAAAAAGTTATTGTTCACGTAAGCGAGTGACACACCATCTCCACCCTCCTCCGTTTTATCGCCTTTCATTCTTCCGAATTCGTCTACGGGCATATTTTATAATGCTAAAAAAAATTATTTAAAACGTCTTGAAATGGTGTCCCTGAAGCTAATTCTTTTAGAACGTACAAGCATAAGTGACCGCAAAATACCTGTCCTGCAGGCTGTATTTGATCGGTATTATAGTATATCGGACTCTTTAGATACTCTCGATTTTCGTTAGGTGGTTGTATTCCGTAACTATCGAAATAAATCTTAGTCTGACCGTTTTTATACCATGCGACCCAGTGTGTACCAGGACCTCCACTTTTATCGAAGTTAAGTATACCACACTCCTTTATAGTCGGTTTTCTCGGTAATGTATCTAGTAAGAAAACGCCCTTGAAAGAAGGGATCCCTAGTCGTTCCGCTGCATCTTCCAACTCTAAATTGCTTAACGGTTTATTCGGCAATATCACCCTCGTCATTTTAATTCTACAATATTCTTGTTATCTATCCACGAGTTGAATTCGTTGGAATAGCCTTTCCACTTTACGAGAGACCTCTTTTTTAGCTTCCTAATAACCTTTTCAATCCTATACACCTCTTGACTAGTTTTCTGTAGTTCAGCTTCGTAAAACGCGCCTTCGACTTGTTCACCATTAAGATCCGTAATTTTGTAGGTTACGGGTGAAGTATCCTTCACCTCTGAAATCGTGAAAACCTCTTCCATCCACCTCGTGGTATAACCCTTCTCAAAGGTCCTTTTCTTTTTTGCTAACCTAACCCTATCACCCACGGAAAACTTAGGTGCTTTTACTTCAACATGATGAGGGTAAAGGTTTCTCCAAACCATAGTTTCATTCTCTTTCTTACTAGCCTCTACCGGCGTCATTTTAATAGAGGAATGGATAGTATTATTATACTCCTTAACGAGATCTTGCAAGACATCGATGTAAACGTTCGTAGAGTTGGCTGAGAAATACTTCCACATCTTCTCCTTCATCGTTCTAATCCATCGTTCAACGACGCTAGATTTCTCTTCGTTCTGTGTGGAATACAATTGAACCATCGCTTTTACGTCTTTGTTGTAAAACTCCTGACCTTCATCGACCCACAATTTCTTCGGCTTTCTTTCCATAAAAATACCTTCAAACGCTTCAGCCGTCACCTTGCCTGTCTTGTTTTTCAACAGGACCAGCCACCCGTACTTCGAAAAGATGTCGATCACAGCGAGAAGATATTTATTGTCCTGATTATACTTAGAAAAAGCACGCATGTCGACTAAATCCGCGGCCCATATACTGTCGATACCGTTTGCTATAACTCTCCTCTTCTTAAACCTTCGTCTTACGGGTTTGTGCAATTCTTCCACCAGAGTCATTGTTTGTGGTTTTTTTTTACCCGCGAACGTTGACTCCCGACTCCCATTCTGAACTGCATCTTCGTACCTATGAGTCTACTTACCAAACCCCGTTCCATCTTTTCTCTAATAGAAGGGTTGTAAATACCATCCAATTCCGCCAACATATTCTTGTCACACACCGCGTTTCTCGTGGCTGTGTCATTGTGCTTAAGATAACAAACATCGTGGTTGTAAGCGGCCTCATCGACGCGGTTGATCGGTTTGCTCCACTTCTTTGATGTTAAATCCGGGTTGAGTCTTTTCTTCAGCTTAGTACCAGGTCCCGTAAAATTATGACCGGGCAGATGCATTTCGAAAGGCATGTTGTTTATGACTTTGTTTAGCAAGGATCCACCCGTTGCCGTAGATCCTGGTACAAATTGAGTTTTAGTTATCCCGCAAACCGCGCATTTCCCGCGTTTCATATTCCTGTTACTTTTACTAACCACGTAGCTTACATCGTTCGTATCGGTACGTCTCTTACACTTAACGCAGTACATTTTATATAATAAATAAAAAAAATCTTATATAAAATGGACATCATGAATCTATCGTGGAATGAAGACGCATCGAGGTTTAACCACCCTCTTTTTCCAAGGAGTATCAGAGGTTTAATCATAGGCAAATCGGGATGTGGAAAAACGACCTTATTGTTAAACCTTTTACTTAGACCTGGTTGGCTCGACTACAACGATTTAAGCGTCTTTGGAAAAAGTCTTTTTCAACCTGAATATCGATTACTAAAAAAGGCCTTCGAAGAAAGACTACCTAAGGACTGCATCCTGAGGTTGTTTAACATGCGTGACGAGATACAAGAATCAGGTGTATCCCCTACTGCTTTGCTCGACGAATGGAGCAAAACGACCAAGATCAAATCTGATATAGATTGCAACTTCTTCGAGAACGCGAGCGATGTGCCCGATCCGAAAGAGCTAAACTCGCAAAATAAAAACCTGATCATCTTCGACGACCTGCTTTTAGAGAGGCAGAATAAATGTGAGTGTTATTACGTTCGAGGAAGGCATAGCAATGTTGACTGTTTTTACCTCTCACAAAATTACTTTAGACTACCGAGGCAAACCATCAGAGAGAACGCTAATTTTATCTGCCTCTTTCCACAAGACTTAAAGAACGTTAACCACATTTACAACGATCATGTGGGAGATGATATGCCTAAGGACGAGTTCAGAAGATTCTGTCAGAAGGCGTGGGAGAAACCACACGGTTTTGCCATCATCGATCTTACCAGTAAAAAACACGATGGGAAGTATAGAAACGGTATCGATAGTTTCTACCTGCCAAATTCGGTATAATATAAATATCTATACATTATAAAATGACCGAAGACCTTTTAAGGCAAATCGCCAGAAACACGGAGCACAAGACATCGTTTCAAATTATAGTAAGCGATAACAAAACGCGTTTCAGAACGAGGTTTAATCCCCCCATTATGCTGGATAAGAATAAAGTGTATGAAATAGCTTTAGTAAACCTCGAAACTTACTACTCCTTTCCGAATATCGACGATACGAACAACACATTCGTTTATTCTCCGGACGATGGTAACTCGTGGATCAAAATCAAAATACCGGAGGGTAGTTACGATCTCGTCGACATTAATGATACCATTCACCAGGAAATGAGAAAGAAGGGTCATTACGACGCAGTAAATGAAGGGCATTATATTAACATTTCCGCGAACACCAACACCCTAAAGTCCGTCCTTACTTTAGAAGAGGGATACCAAGTAGATTTTAATCAACCGGCGTCCCTCGCTAGAGTATTAGGATTTACTCGCGCTAAATATACGCGAGGCTTTCACGAGTCGGAAAACGTGGTCAACATTTTTAGCATAAACAGTTTACTCGTCAACGTGGATATTATTTCGGGTAGTTACCTTAACGGCACGACGAAAAACGTTATTTATTCCTTCTTCCCGGATGTGGCGCCGGGATATAAGATAATCGAATCGCCAATTAACCTGGTATACCTACCGATAACGCTAGACGAAATACATAACCTAGACGTAAGCATCACGGATCAAGACGGTAATTTACTAAATCTTAGAGGTGAAAATTTAACCATTCGCTTTCATATCAGGGAAGCGAGGTGACTGCTCGCCCAGCTGCCTCGCGAGCTGTCTCGCGCGTGGCTCGTCAGGGGCCATATACCTAAATATATATTAGAAAAAAAATATATATTTATATTAAAATGGCTAGTAGTTATAACACTAAGGTCAAAGTAAATATCTCGGATGGTCAAAAGGAAAAGCTTCAGCACGCCGTAAATGCTGGTTGTCCGGTAAGTATACGATTAGCTCACGAAGATTAAGAAGGAGAAGACGTTTTAGCCATTACCGATTCTCAAGCGAGAAAAATGGCTAAAGCCTATAACGAAGGCAAGGGTGTCACGATTAAAATGACCGCTAGGCAACTGAAGTACAACACACGAGTCGAGGGGGGGTTTCTAGGTATGTTGGCCGGGTTGGCAGCTAGAGCTTTACCGATGCTCGCAAAGACTGTTTTACCGGCACTAGGCGTCGGTGCCCTTTCAGGACTGGCACAGACAGGCGTACAGAAAGCTTTAGGGTCGGGCACAGGCTCGGGCTCGGGCCTTTTCCTTAAAGAAGGAGGATGCCTTTGTCGAGTTGAAACCGATAGATGTGGATTATACTTAAAGCCGCATAAAGGTAAAGGGCTCGATTCCTATGGTGATGGGTTGTATTTAAAGCAAGGAGGTAAGATTTATGATGGACGAGGGCTTTTACTCGGGCCATATAGTCCGTTCGCGAGTATCCCTCTTCTAGGAGCTATATTCTAAACTAATATATTTCTATATTAAAATGGAGGTTCATAAGTTCGGTATAAAACCACACAAGACCTGGCAGACCGTCAAGGCAGCCAAGGAGGTATTTTGGAAGCCCCTCTCGGTAAAATATCCTCCAAGAAAGCGAGACCCTCTGAAATGGGAAATATACTCGCAAGTAACTATCAAGGTTCCTCCGCGCGATGGCCTGAGACTTTCGTTAGGGTTTGGATATGTAACCACGCGAGGCGTTGTGCTGATATCCGTTTGTGATAAATGGAAAGATAGTTTAACCTTCCTTAATGGAATACATCTCGATAATGAGGTTGATGATATCTTAGTCTATATTTATAACTTCTCCCGGCAACCGATCGAGATACCTGAGGCAGATAAGATCTGTTTCGTGAAATTTTTAATTTAGCCTTATAAAATGATAGCGGATCAAGAGTATACGAGAATTTATCCAAACGCGCCACCTTTAGAGGATGGAGGTCATTCCTACCGACTACAAAAGATATCCGAGGTACAAAAGTTCCTCGAAAGTGAAATTCAGAAAAGAGACGCCCTCGCGAAGTATTATCTTAGGGTGGCGAGAATCGTGGACAGTGTAGACACGGTTTTGATCACGATAACCATGGCTTCGGGGGTAGGTGGAATCGGTTTACTATCTACTGTCGTGGCTATCCCGGCTGTCATAGCATTAGAAGCCTCAGCTGCGGTAACCGGACTTCTTTCCCTTCTAGGGAAATATGTGGTAAAGAATTCGAGAACCAAGTCGGAAAAACATCGAAAGATTCGAATGATAGCTGATGCTAAGCTCGATACAATCGCCTCGCATATTTCGAAGGCTTTAATCGATAATTGTATTTCGAACGAAGAATTTAAACTTATCATGGATGAACAAGAGAAGTACAAGAAAATGAAGAGTGAGATAAGAATGAAAGTTAAGAAGACCACCGAAAACGAAGAGAATTTAATCGAGAGAGGGAGGCAAGAAGCGCGTGAGTCCTTTCGGAGGTTGGTTGAGAAGAATCGTGTCACGTCCTAGGGGCCTCGACCGACGGGTGAAAATAAATTTTACGTGCGGCTTTAGTTTCGAATCATGATATTTGCTTAGTTATATGAGCATAAGTCCGGGGAGAATCGCGTTGGAAATCGCGTTCAAAATCGCGTTGGAAATCGCGTTCAAAATCGCGTTGGAAATCGCGTTGGAAATCGCGTTCAAAACCGCGTTGATTCCCTCATATAGTAATATGGACGTTAGACGTGTATATGGAGGTCTCAACCATATATATATTAGTAATAACTAATATATATTAGTAATAAAATGTCCTTTTTAAAGATCGCTGATCCGGAGAAAAGGGACTTAATCGTAAAAGACTACCTCGAAACGAGAAGGAGGATTCGCGACAATTTCCTGACAGAGAGAACGGGTGAACAACAACTTCAAGCTGATCTCTCTAAGTTCTTTAAACCTATTACGGAAGGACAAAAAGCTACAGCGAGGGAGATTACGGAAGAACTAAAACCTATTCGAGAGGGCATCGAACAACTCCCGCAGGCTATTACCTTTCCAGCCTTTCCTTCTATCGAGAAGGATGAGCTGCTAGTTCTCGGAGAGATAGCGGAAAGCTATTTAAGAAGGTTTACTTCTAAGGATGCAGCTGATAAAACGTACGGAATATATGACAGAAAGGGTAAGTTCTTTATCGGGGACCAACAAGTCATTATTCGAGACATTGATATTATCACGGAGGATGAGGAATATAGAGGTACCCCTGGCCTATGGGAGTTAATCGTTTCTAAAGATCCTGATAGTAATATCTTTAATGAAGAGGATTACAGGAATTACGCGAAGTTGTTGGTTAAAACCAACTCCATTTATCGTCACAACGATCCGACTAGTAAACATCCTAAGTCTTCTAAAGGTAGAAAATGGAACGCTATGGTTAAAGGTATATGGGATAATAGAAAGCTTTATCATGGAAAGGGCATCGTTTATATCCCCTCCGATCCTAACGCGTTACTAGAAAGACTAGACCTATTACTAGCGAGTAAAGAGGCAGGCAACACAGGAGTATCCAGGAACGAGCTAGTAAGCATTTGCGATGAATTAAAGAGACAAGGCATCTTGAAGTCGTCAGCTTATAAAAATTTAATGTCTATATTATAAAATATGATCGTAAAACGAGGATTTAAAAGAAGCTATTCGTACGGGGGGTCAGGAATCTTCGATACTTTAGCCAGTTTCCTAGCTAGGCTTTTCTCTAGTAGTGCGGCGAAACAACTGGCGAGTTCTGCCATTGATGCGGGAGAGAGTGTAGCTAAGGAAGGTGCAAAGAAAGCTTTAGAGGTTGGAAAAAGTGCGGCTATAGAAACAGGGAAAAAACTGGTTACGAAAGCGATGAGTCAGCGAGGGAAGCGGACCAAGGGTCAGCCGGTCGAGTCGTCGACTCAGGTGGCGAGGTTGACACCAAAGTCGAAGAAGATCTTAGAGAAGTATAGTCCTCCCGAACCGCAAAACATTAGTACATTGATAGAAGGGTCTTCTCTGGTGAAGACAGGGTCTTCTCTGGCGAAGACAGAGAGCGCGATCGCTATTCAAGATCTAGTTAAAAGATTATCTAACGGCTCAGGCGTAAAAGTAATTTAAGTTAAGCGTTTTGGACGCTATTATAAAAAGAATGTTAGGATTCGAACGTGTATATTATGAGACATACGGTACCAGTTGCATTAATATACGAGGCGCGCGTTTAAATATAAAAGATTGCGAAATCCTCGAAATTAATGATACGATGTACGGTTATAAGAAATGTGTGGTCAAGTTATCTTCCGAAAAAATAACTAAGATGAAAGAGATAGAGAAAGAGGTAAATAAACGTTTAGAAAGGTGGCATGTACCTCGAGTAACGATCGTATACGGTAACAAAGTTTATCCTAAATGTGAACAACAGCCTACGGGTATAATTTTGCTTAAAGGTGTGTTTGTTAATGCTCAAGGTAAATCTTTTCCTCAGCTTTGCACCGCCTAACCCGCGCCGACCAGCCACACGCCACGCAATTATAATTTTCATTCAAAATTATAATTGTATTATAAAATATGGAGATATTAAAGATCACCGATCCGATTTTAAAGGATGAAAGCATAGATGAGTATGAACACCATGAGTACCTACCAATCACCGGTACAAACCTCAACAACTCAGGAGGAGAAATAAGGATCGACATCGAGACTCAAGATATCTTTACACATCCTTGCGAAAGTTATTTGCTTATTGTAGGTGAATTAGTAAGGAGCGATACTGGTGCGGTTTATGATGCTAACACTGATATTTCTTTAACGAACAATGGCCTTATGTATCTCTTTAAGAACATCAAGTATCAGCTTTCAGGTACGGAGATCGAATCTATAATGTACCCCGGCCAGGCTACCACGATGCTCGGCTTGTTAAAATACCCTGATGATTTTTCTAAGTCGGTAGGGTTGAACCAGTGTTGGTATAAAGATACATCAGTGGCTGCGGCTGCTGGGAACACCGGCTTTATCGTGAGAAGAAATTATATCATTAACGACCCTCTTCCGAGAGGTACCTTTAGTTTCAGGGTTCCATTAAAGCATATATTCGGTTTCTGCGATGATTACGATAAGATATTGTACGGCATGAAACAAACTCTCACATTAACGAGAAGTGATGATAACGACGCGATCTTTAAAACTGGTGCTGTGGGTGGTGTTGCTGCTCCCGTCAATGGTAGAATTAACTTACTTAAAATATCATGGTTCATACCACACGTTTTGCCCGCTGATGATGAGAAAATGGCACTCTATAAGATCATCGAGAAGAAAGAGAAAATAGTGGTCGGATATAGAATGCGGCAATGCGACTCTATCGCGGTACCTCAGTCACTGTCGTTTTCCTGGAGACTAGGTGTCAGGTCGTCTCCCGAAGTGCCGCGTTTTATTATCGTCGGTTTTCAGTCTGGTAAAAGCGGGAATCAGGAACAAAATCCGGCTATATTCGACCATAGAAACGTAAACAACATGTACGTTATGTTAAACTCTAGAAGATATCCCTTGGCTGACTATAACCTTTCGTTCGTGGCGAATCAATTTAGTAGGGTGTATGGTGACGCTGCTTCATTCAGGTCTAAGTTTTATCACATGGATGAATTGGTGTCAAACCCTAACATTACCCCCTCCGATTATAAGAGCCTTTATCCTTTGTTTTTATTCGACGTTTCAAAGCATAGCGAAAGACTGAAATACTCGGTCACCGATATCCAAATCAAAGCGAGGTTTACCGAAAACCCGCCCGCGGACACGGAGGCGTTCGCCGTTATTATTTGCGATAGGTTAATTAACTTTCAGTCTGACGGAAATAAGATGAGTGTAGTGATATAAGTTAAATAATTATTTTCTATATATAAAATGAAAAAGGTCGAGGATATAAAGAGAGTTCTTAGGCAGAATGATATAAGGTTCTTCGGGTACTGGCGCAAGGAACGGTTGGAGGCGCTGGTAAAAGAACACGGTTTGTACGATAAGGTACCTAATAATAAAAAGAGAAGCGAGGTCCCTACCGTAACAGAAGGAAGTAAAGACCCTAAGTACGATAGATTGAGGATGTCTAGGGCTAACCCTAGGAAGGTTAGTATAGAGGATGTAGGAACTGGTGAAATAAGAACCTTTCCATCGCTTTATAAGGCGGGTAAATTCATAGATCGCTGCCCGCAAGTAATTAAGAACTTTAATGGAGGGGTTTGGAACGGTAAATATAGGATTGAGATCCTGACGGATTGACGCCTTGACGTACGCTACTATATGAGCCGTAGGCGGAAATCGTCGCGCGTCTGACGGCCTGACGGATTGACGGCCTGACGCCCTGACGGATTGATCACTGCGATAGAATCTAATATATATGTCAGAAGATTTAAACGGGCATATATATTTAACACCGCGAAAATATTTTTAAGTTAAATATTTTTTTCCCTATTATAAAATGAGTGCGATTTACGACGCGTACACCGTAAGAGGTTTAAGAGATTTAGCTAGGACAAGGGGGATCCGAGGATACTCTAGGCTTAGAAGAGGCGAATTAATCGAGCGTCTACGTAATCCTCCGCCTATTAGTCTAACCAGTCAATTATACGAGGGACACACGGTAAGAGACTTAAAACGAGAGTCTAAAGCTTTAGGGATGCGTGGATACTCTAGACTTAGAAGAGGCGAATTAATCGAGCGTCTATGTACTCGAGGTGGGAGGTTGTTAGATTACAAGATCAAGGATTATAACGCGGAGATGTTGCAACCGACACCTTACGAGCCTCCTCTGCCACCTGCGTCAGTGCCTAAAGTCGCGATCAAGGAGCTGATGAAGTATTTAGATAGCGAGATCCCGATAAAAATAACACCTGAGATAGAAGCTTTAAAAAGAAGGATAGACAGGATATATAAGGATGAAGATGAAATGGTGGTTGAAGAAGGGGAATCAGCATTTAAAGGATTTACCAAGCAGTATCTTATAAGAGGTAAAGAGTATTATACTCCGAAAGAGTTCCTCGATTTAGCGAAGAGTAGAATAACCAGCATTATAAGTCAGAATCGTCAAACGAAAGTTAAACTCATTATGATCTGTATGATGAAGCACTCTGGAACCAGCCAATTGATGCAAATGAACTTCCATTCAGGATTTCCGATCGTTAATTTAAATGGGGATGATGCGAAGGAAATATACAAGGAGATGAAGGAACAGGTTCTGGTTAATATTGCGGATAAGGAAATGCAAACGGATTACTGGAGAGTCACACACGTACTCGATTTAAGATTGCACACGGTTTCGTATAACCCGATAAGGGGCAATTCATGGTTCCCAACTCCTCCTAAGATAGCGAACACGAAAAGCGTTATTAATCCGAGGAATATGGAGGATGATATGTGCTTCGCGTATTGTATTCTTATAGCTTTGAACCCGACAACTAATCATCCTGAAAGAATCGAAAGACTAAAACCTTTGTTAAGCACTATAAATATGGAAGGGATTAACTACCCCGTTTCCATTCATGATAGAAGTAAATTTGAGAGACAGAATCCTTCCATATCCGTATCGATACATGCGTATGAGGGTGCTGGTGTCTACCCGCTTAGTGTAAGTAAAGAAGCTTATAAAAGAGAATATCACGTTAATCTCTTACTGCTTGAGGAAGAAGGTAGAAAGCATTATTGCTTGATTAAAGACATGAGTAGATTGATACGTAAACAAATAAATGATCATAAATGCAGAACTTATATTTGCGAAAGGTGTTTAAATCACTTCCAAAAAGAAGAAACTTTAATTAACCATATGAAGTATTGCAGCAAGAAAGATGCCTGTACAATAGAATTACCCAAAGAGGGTACTACGATATATTTCAAGCATTTCTATAAACAGCAGAGACACCCGTTTACGATTTACGCGGATATGGAGTCTACGTTAGAAAAGCAATATGAAAAGAGGGGGAACAAAACGAAGGTTATTCACGCTCATAAAATCTCAGGGTATTGTTTCTACGTTAAATCGCTTTACGAAGATGTCTTCCCTTCGAAAATCTACCAATACTCTGGTAAAAACGCGTCCGAGGAATTCGTAGAGCAACTAGAAGAGGTTATAAGAGCGATAAGCAGTATACCCGCCAGGGAAATGATTTTTACTGCTGAGGATAGTAGAAGGTATCACAGTGCGAAAGTGTGTTGGATATGTGAGGAAGCATTTACCCCTACATCGAAAAGGGTGAGAGACCACTGTCATTACACCGGGGCATTTAGGGGTGCCGCGCACAACTCGTGTAATTTAAAGTATAGGAAGCCTACTTTTACCCCCGTATTCTTCCATAACTTTAGTAAGTACGACAGTCACTTATTTATAAAGGATTTAATGAGCACACCAGGTGAGACGAGTTGTATACCTTCAAACAAGGAAACCTACATAAGCGTGTCTAAAAAGCTACCTATAGACTACTATGTATTAGATCCAGTATCGGAAACATATATAAAGAAGGCTAAAACGCACGAGATTAGATTCCTCGATAGTTTTAAGTTTCTAGCCAGAAGTTTAGACGAACTCGCCAGGTCTCTAACCAAGGAGGAGAAGGTTAATCTCTCGAAATACTTCGAGGGGAAAGAGCTTGAATTGGTCTCTCAAAAGGGCATATTCCCGTACGAATGGTTCGATAGCCTTAGCAGATTTGAAGAAACGAAGCTACCTGAACGAAGGAAGTTTTACTCGAAGCTTAAATATAGCGGAATTGATAAGGAGGATTATCAACACGCGTTAAATGTATGGAAGACATTCAAGATGGAAACTTTTAAGGATTATCATGACCTATATAACAAGGTTGACGTTTTACTGCTAGCTGATGTTTTCGAGAACTTCAGGAGCGTATGCTTTGAGAATTATGGACTGGACCCATCTTGGTTTTATACGGTGCCTGGTCTGGCTTGGGAGGCGATGTTAAAAACCACAGAGGTAAAGTTAGAACTATTATCCGACCCTGATATGGTTTTATTTATCGAAAACGGAATAAGAGGAGGCGTCTCGACCATTTTTAAACGATACGCGAAAGCGAACAATAGTTATATGGGTGAAAAATACGACCCGAACAAACCCTCGAGATTTATTACTTACTTGGACGCGAACAATCTTTATGGTTGGGGGATGGTTCAAAAACTTCCCTACGCTAATTTTAAATGGATGGTTGATTTGGATGATTGGAAAAATCAACCATGTATATTGGAGGTTGACTTGGAATATCCTAAGGAATTGCAGGACAGGCATAACGACTTTCCATTAGCTCCTGAAAGATTGATGGTCAACAAAGTCGAGAAACTTATACCTAACTTACGTGATAAAGAAAGGTACATTTTACATCGTGAAAATTTAAAGCTATATTTAAGCTTAGGTCTGAAGCTTAAAAAGATTCACAGAGGGTTAACTTTTGATGAGAGTGAATGGTTAAAACCTTATATCGATAAAAATACTAACCTGAGAGCGAAAGCTAAATCGGCGTTTGAAAAGGACTTCTTCAAACTCATGAACAATTCCGTGTTCGGTAAGACCATGGAAAATATAAGGAACAGAGTTGATGTAAGGCTAGTTAGTACCAAGGAAAAGGCGGAAAAACTAACCGCTAAACCGAACTATTACGATGTGAAAATCCTTGACGAAGATTTATGCATAATTCAAATGAAGAAAACACGTTTGTGCTTTAATAAACCCATTTACGTTGGGATGAGTATATTAGACTTAAGTAAGGTATTGATGTACAGGTTTCATTACAACTTCATTAAGGATAAATACGGAGAAAGAGCGGAACTTCTTTTCACCGATACGGATAGCTTAATGTACGAGATAGATACGAAAGACTTTTATAAGGATATTAGTGACGACGTTAAGAATTGGTTTGATACGAGCGACTATCCGTCCGACCATCCTTCTGGTATTCCTACAGGATTGAATAAGAAGATCGTGGGTATGTTTAAGGATGAGGTGAGCGGCAGGGTTATCGAGGAGTTTGTAGGTCTCAGGTCTAAACTATACTCTTATAAAATGTGTGATGATGAGGAGAATAAGAAATGCAAGGGAATTTCGAAGCAGGTAGTAAAAGCGTTTATCAAGCACGAACATTACAAAGAGTGTTTGTTCGAAAACAAGACGCAATTAAGGAGAATGGTAGTTATTAGGAATTACAATCACGAGTTGTTTACCGAAGAGATCACTAAAATCGCCTCAAACGGAAACGACGACAAACGCTTTGTCCTCGAAAACAGAATCAATACGTTAGCTTGGGGGCACGACCGAATTTCGGAGGCTGTCTCGCCTGGAGGCTCGACTCCAGGTCGGCTCTAGATCTGGTTGAATTGAGTGGTAGGACGGATCGGGGCCGGGTTGGAGTTAGGTGGTCGGATCGAATGGTAGGATGGATCGGGGCCGGGTTGGAGTTAGGTGGTCGGATCGAATGGTAGGACGGATCGGGATCGAGTTGGAGTTAGGTGGTCGGATCGAATGGTAGGATGGATTGCGATCGAGTTGGAGTTAGGTGGTCGGATTGAGTGGTAGGACGGATTGCGATCGAGTTGGAGTTAGGTGGTCGGATTGAGTGGTAGGACGGATTGCGATCGAGTTGGAGTTAGGTGGTCGGATTGAATGGTAGGATGGATTGCGATCGAGTTGGAGTTAGGTGGTCGGATTGAGTGGTAGGACGAATCGGGGTGGGCGGTCGGATCGAATGGTGGCCCAGAATCCCCCGATTATATCTACTGACGTCCACAAAAGGATAGCTTTTTTGCTGTTCTAAATGGCAGACATTCGTCACCTAGCAATAGCAGTTTTTTTAATGTTCAAAATCACAGAATTCCCGCATTTGGCATACCTCGGGTGATTGGAGCCATCAAGTCCCTTGGCTGTATCTGGTAGCTTGATATGCACCTACACGGTACATTTCATCGCCGGAAATACGCCGGTTTACTGTTCTGAAAATTGTAAGGCTCCTCGTAAAAAAGAACACTTGAGTCTCAATTTTCTATCAAAATTTTTCTAACTATATTTCAGTTGACAAACAATTCGTAAATTCCCTTTTTTTTTAACGTTGTTTATCAATTCCGATTGAAATATTCAATGACTTAATCGAGGTTGTTCATTTCGTTGCTAAACAACTTACAGTGGTGCCGCCATGTATAAGATCAAGTGAATGGCAGTTCAAATGGAAACGACCGTTATACAGACGAGGTTAGATGTAGGTACGGAATCGGCCGAGTTGTGACGAGTGAGAATTCCCGGTCAAATAAAAGCTATTTTCCGCTTCAAATTAGCGAGAGTCTACCAGAATAGCATTGAGTATGACTGTACTGTTCCAAATCGCAAACGTCCGTGAAATCAGAGGCCTTTTAAGCTTCATTGGTCCATCACAGAACACTGACATTTTCATTGGTCGATCATTCCATGAAAGACCAATGGAGTTTCAGTGGCCGATCGTTATATGAAAATTGGTTAACTGTGTAAAATGTCTACCTAAAGGAAATATTTGACTGTTCCAAATCACGTACGTCCGCGATGTTAGTTCTGGTCTGTTCTAAATGCAAAAATTAGCCTATAAAGGCTGTTTTATTGTCATAAATCTTTGATGTCCGCCAAACAAAATTGAAGACGTCTGCAAAAATACAGTTACTTGACTGTTTCGAATCGCAGACGTCTTCAAAATTACAGTTACTTGACAATTTCCGATTCGCAATGTCTACCTAAAGGAAATATTTGACTGTTCCAAATCACGTACGTCCGCGATGTTAGTACTGGCCTGTTCTAAATGCAGAAATTAGCCTATAAAGGCTGTTTTATTGTCATAAATCTTTGGTGTCCGTCAAACAAAATTGAAGACGTCTGCAAAATTAAGACGTCTGCAAAAATACAGTTACTTGACTGTTTCGAATCGCAGACGTCTTCAAAATTACAGTTACTTGACATTTTCCGATTCGCAGACGTCTGCAAAATTATAGTCACTTGACAGTTTCGAATCGAAGACGTCTGCAAAATTACAGTTACTTGACAGTTTCGAATCGCAGATGCCCGCCAAAAAATGTCTTTTGACTGCTGAAGCGTTGATATTTCCCTAAAAGATAGGTGTCTTGCTCTGGCAAAAATAGGGTTTAACGTATCTCCATGATGTATTATACCAAGCAAGTCATCACATACTTATGAATCTATAAAATTCATTTTGTTTAACGACCGGCTGAATCATGAGATACACTGGTTTTTGACATGCAGACAGTTGATCGATAGCAAAACGTCCAGACACAAGTCAGCATGCGCGGACTCCGCAGGCTGCCATGGGTTGATACTTTTTACAGATGCAGCAAGCCCCCTTTTCACAGAACATGGCTCATAGATGTGTGACTGTTCAAAATCGCAGCTCATACGCTCAATATCGACTTTCTGACTTCAGAAATTAAACGCCCGCCAAATGATACTTGACTGTTTCAACTCGCTGACGCCCGCCGAAAAAATGTTTTGACATTCGGATCGTCTGCTGAAATGGCTTTCGACTGTTCCAAATCTCGAATAACATTTTGACTGTTCAGTATTGCTTGCGTCTACTTATTAACTCTTATCCTGCTAAATAAGTGAACTGAAACTTTTAAACCGACAGTAAAACCAAAAATTTTACAATTTCAAAGGTAGATTTTAGGGAAAGATATCTCCTCATCGAACAGTGTAGATCCAACATCAGACTGCACGTTCTTTACAGTCTGATTTTGATCTACACTATCTGCAAAGAAGTCCTTGAATCGCACTGAGCTGCCTAAATTGCAGACGTTTGCCAAATAAAAACTTTCGATTGTTCTAAATCGCAGATGTCTGGTGAATATATCTGTGCCATAATCTGGCAAAAAGAGGTTTGATGAATCTCCGAAATGCGTGATACCAAGCAAGATCACATAAACATGGAACCATAAAATCTATTTTGTCTAACAATCGACTGAATCATGATGTAGAATGGTCCTTTGACATACAGAAATTTTACAAATAACAAAAAGTTTCAACTTAAGTCAGCCTGCGCGGACTACGCAGGCTGACATGGGTCGATACTTTTTGCAGATGCAATAAACCCCCTTTTTCACAGAGCATGGAACATCTAATCGCTGTTAGACAAACAAACTGTAAAATATGTTCAGTGGTGAGTGAGGATTTCAGGCCCTCTCGTATCAATCCAGGTCCTTTCATAAAATACATGTCTGTAGAAATGAGTTAGCCAAGTACCGGATTTTTTAGCCTTGCATTTTTTCAGTGTGGGGTCCTGTGTGGCTCAGTGGTTAAGTGTAGGACTCGTGACCTGGAGGCCCCGGGTTCAAGCTTCAGTGGCTCCACTGGGTCTTTCACAGGAGTGTCCTTGGGCAAGACACTTCAGAGCCCCAGCCTTGTACTGGTGAAACCCAGGAAAACATGAATATGTGAGCTGTCGCCGTGATATGACTGAAATAATGTTGAAAGCGGCGTAACACACCATTCAAACAAACAAACAAACAAACTTTTTCAGCGTGCTACCGCGGTTTGGCTTGGACAGACTGTTATTTGGCTGTACGTTATTATCTTGATTACCGATAGCGGCTGTAGTAGTTTTTGAAGACTGCGTAAATCAAAATCAGAAAGCACAAAAGGTGCAGTCTCATCTTAGATCTATACCGTCAGCGACCTGATGCTATGACTAAAAAGTTATTTTGTTTTTGGCAGTGGATCTTTGCCTTTAGATCCCGAAAAAAAAAAACAAGTCGGGTTTCTTGAGCTCGTAGCGAAAGTTGTAAAATCGACTTTACTTTCAATTAGTGTTTGCTTGAGTTGCTTCCACAAACAGCTCAGACTCGACCAGAAATGAGTTAACCTTTACTACATGGTAAGATTTTAGAATTGTCAAATCCTAAACATCTGCAAACGAAATCTTTAACGTCGTTCAAATTTTAGAATTTTTGCTTAAAAGGGTAGAAAACTTGGTGGAAAAAAGGAGAAAATGCTTGGCACCAGTATTTCCTCATTTTCCCACAATGATTTCAATGGTCTTATTATTCAAGGTCGTTAATCCTTAGGCTGCTAAGCGCGACTCACTGACCTTTTGCGGACAGTGTAGATCAAGATCAGACTGCACAGAACGTGCAGTCTGATCTTGGTCTACACTGTCCGATAAGGAGATACTGTCCCCCCAAAAAATTATCTTTGAAATAGCAAAATTAGGGTTTTTGGTTTCGGCTTGAAAAGTTTCGTTTATCTTATTTAGCAGGATAAGGTTAATACCCGGTATTACATTGTAAAGGTTTAACATACCGTCTGATTATTTGAACATCACTGCTCGAGTACATGTATCTATTTTTCTTTGAAGAAATGACCATCTCACCTCATTCATTCATTCATTCATTCATTCATTCATATAGAAAATAAAAATTTTCATTGCTGTACAGATATATTTGAAGATGACGATTTGTAAGAAACAGAAAGTATAATTTTGAAATCATTATGAATGAATCTTTATCTAACATGCATATTTTAAGATATTTATACCTTGTTTTTTTTTTAAAATTCCTTTTAATACAACCACAATATCATGTCCATAGTGCGCCTACATTTTTCTCTCCTATATCTTCAAATCATCGATCTTGAATTATATTTGCTTACACTTCCTGATTACAAACCATTTACATAAACTTATCGTAATCTATATAATAGTGAATTGAATTCAATTCTATATAATAGTGCCGCACGACAAAAAATTGAAACTTGTCCAAAATCAAAGCATTTGCAGACGATCAATTCAAGCTGGCTCAAATGATGGAACTTGCCTTTAACTAAGTAGAGAACATTGGGGGAAGAAGAGAAAATGCTAGTTGCAAGCATTTTCTCCTTTTTTCACAATGTTTTCAAAAGCTTTCTCTCCCAGTGTCGTTTAAACTCGGTATTGTTTGGAAAGGTCTGTGACAACGTGAATGTTTTTTGTAGACTATCTAGATCATGATCAAACTGTCATTTGCGGACGGTGAGATCAAGATCAGACTGCACCTAAGTTGCAGTCTGATCTTTGATCCATACTGTCATTTTTGAAAAAATGACAAAAACGAAGTCGCCATACTTTCGTCTGTTGTACTTATTTAGGACGTTTATTTCATTTGAGCTATGCTCTTTGAAAACGGGGTTTAATACATCTCTGCGATCGATCCATAGAATCCACTTTATCTAACAACTGACTCATGAGGTAAACCAGTCCTCTGACATGCAAAAACATTAACAATAGCTAAAAAGGTTGTGGAGTATGCAGGCTGACAAGGGTCGATACTTTTTGCAAATGTATGAAACCTTTTCACAGAGCACGGATTATAAAATTTGGCACGTTAATCCTTTACCACACAATCGCAAATTTTTACGACCACGAGAAAGAGGGGTTTTTTTTAATCATCGTAAGAAAAGGAGAAAATGCTGGCAACGAAAGATATTTTATATTCTTTTAACCCTTTACCACATAATACCGACTTTATACGACCCTGAAGAAATAGTGTTTTTGAAAACCAGCATTTTCCCACAATGTTTTCCACTCTTTCAGACACAATTTTTATCATTTAAGCCGCTTTTATTTTGTTTTCTGCAAATGCTTTCAAATTGGACCAGTCTGAAATTTAGTGTTTTGGTAAAGAGTTACAGCCAAGTTTAATCATTTCAGCTACATTTAAGTGATCGTCTGCTTATGCTTGAAACTGGACTTGTTTAAAATTTGTCGTTTGGTAAAGGATTAAGGATTCAACCCTTCCCGAGCAAAACAAAACTGTATTTACCAATGCAGATAAAGGAGATCTAAGATCAGACTGCCCGTTCTGTGGCTGTGCATTTGATCTTGGATCTAGACTATCCGATATTCTTAGATGTATATGTACGAGGGGCAATCCAGAATTAGCGGTACTAGTCTTATAACTTCCATGTTAATCCATAAATATCAACCAAATTTTGTAAGCATGACGCATGATTTATTATCAACCAACCCAGAAAATTTCATTAAATTCAGACATAAAACAAGCAATATACAATAAAATGAAGTTTACATGTAACACTTATGCGGGGCAGGTATGAAGGTCACAACGTCAAATAACGACTTTACTTTTTCTATATAGTCGCCGTGACTTGTATCGCACTTCCATTGGGGAGAGGCTGGTGTCTTCCACTGGCGCAACCGTTCCTTGGTCTCTGGATCGTATAGGAATATACAGGTGTCATCTGTTGTGATGATTTTATCAAGGAAATCCGTTCCTAAAAGCCGGTGCTGGGCAAAGAACTTCTGGGATGCCCGAACTCGTTGTTTCTTATTATCCGGAGTGAATAAACGAGGAATCCACTGATTGCTGACTTCCTAATACTCAAATTATCTGTAAGTATCCGTTGAACAGTACCATAACTTAAGCTAGTTTCTCAAAAAATGTCTTTAATAGTGACGTAGCGATCTCCAGTAACAATGTTCCTAACAGCTTCAGTTGACGTCGCGTCAAGACTGCTCCTCCGGCTGTTCCGTTTATCATCTCCCAATGGTGTTCTGCCTTCTTTGAAGAGACGACACCAAACAAACATACGGTTTTTGGATGTAGAATGTTTCGTGGGTGTCTCTTGAAGGATCTTGTAAGTTTCGGTTGGTGCGTTTCTACGCTGCACACACAACTTAATAACAGTGCGAGTTTCAATACTTTCAATTGACGTCATGCCTGACATTCACTAAGGAAGTAAACCGGCCCGTTGTGTTTACATAAAACCGGAAATGACGTTGAAATTTCAACTGTTGATTGATATATTGTCAACATTGACAATTCCACGACGTTGCAGCGAAAATGGGGCATTAGAAAGGTTAGAAAACTGGTATTGAATATAAAAAAGCAAAATAAATTTATACCTGCCCCGCCATACCGTACATCGGTTGCTATGGCCACCCGTTAAGTACTGATGTGATTGAAAGACACCATTGATTTTTCTACATCATATCAAATACATTTGAAATTTGAATTGTGCCAAATTTTAGAACAAAATTCAAATAAATATTTTATTTAGAGCATCAGTACCGCTAATTCTGGATTGCCCCTCGTATTTATACTAGAACAGTTTTCAAATTACAATATGGTCTTATGTTCCCTCACTTATTCTTTTTTATTGACTGTCCAATGGTTAAAATATTTATCATTGATTCTTTCAATGTTGATCGGCTTTTTTCAATGTTCAAAAGCTGTTTTAAAAACGCTGTGGAAAAAGGAGAGAAAGCTACTCATCAGCATTTTCTCCTTTTTCATTTTCTCATTTTCCCACAATGTCTTCTATCCTGCCAAAACAAAATTGTAACATTTTAAGCCACTTTTAATTTGTCGTCTGCAAATCAGCGGCTTTCAAACTGAACCCGCCAAAGTTTTTTTCGTTTGGTAGAGTTTAAATGAAAAATTTCTTTGCAGCCAAACCATGTAATCGCGTACGGGCTCATAAACTAAAAAACAAACAAAATACACTGTACATATCGATACACTTCATAGGATTATGTTCAGTTCTTTACCAGAAAATAAGATATTTTAGACTAGTTCAAACTGAAAGCATTTTCTGATGACAAATTGAATATAGCTCGAATGATGATTTCTGTCTTTGATAAGGTAGAAAAAACTGTGGTTAAAAGAGAAAATGCTGGTTATCAGCATTTACTCCTTTGCCGACAATGCTTTCATAAGCCCTCTTTCTCAAGGACGTTAAAACTCGAGATAGTGTAGTAAAGGCATAACCTTCACGCTGCTAGCGCTAGTCGGTGCCCTTTTGCGGCTAGTGTAGATCAAGATTAAGTAGACGTAAATTTAGAGATAATGTCATACCGTATCCGACAGTGTTGTCCCAAGATCAGACTGCATGTTTTGTGTAATCTGACCTCGGAAATATACTGTCCGTTAAATCCCTTTTTCTACGCAAAGGGTGCTTAAAGGGTTAATAAATCGCTGTGTAACTACGAATCACAGACACACGAACAAATCATTATCATTATAGATCTATAACGTTCAAAGATTTGTCCAAATATATATATGAGCCATGCTCTATATAAAGGGAGTATAATGCATCTGAAAATAGTATAGACCCAGGTCAGCCTGCGCAGTCCGAGCAGGCTGATCTGAGCCGAAACTTTTTGCTTTTGGTCAATTTTCTGTATCTCAAAAGACCAGTCTATCCCATGATTCAGTCAGTTGTTATTTAAAATAATTTTTATGGATCCATAGCTATGTGATGACCTGTTTGGTACAATTTATCGCAGAGATGCATCAAGCCCCCTTTTGCCAGAGCATGGCTCTTTTACGTAAAGGTCCGATATCTCATGTTAAACTCATGCATTTTCTGGTCGGGCTAAAAAGCTCAGTTTCTTACGTACCGGGCTCGAAACTAAGGGGTCGATGGTCCGATTCCCGAGTTCGCACATTTTCTTTCCTTGATCTACACTGTCAGTTTAGCTGAAGCAACAAAGACCAAAGAAAGGATGAAATTATAATTGAGCCATGCTCTGTGAAATGCATCTGCGAAAAGTATCGACCCAGTCCGCGCAGGCTGACCGGGGTCGAAACTTCTCGCTATTGGTCAATTCTGTACATGCCTAAAGACCAGTCTATCTCATGATTAAGTTGGTTGTTAAATTACAGTGGACACTATGGATCCGTAAGTATGTGATGGCTTGCTTGGTGCCATGGATCACGAAGATGCATTAAGCCCCCTTTTGCCAGAGCATGGCTCAATTATTTTGGATCAAATCTAGACTGAAAAATGTCGATTTGGTTTATTCAGCGATGAAAGGGTTAACTTTTTACTAAATTATTCCGCCTTTTACCGACCCTGAGGTAAAGACTAAAACACTTTTGAAAATATTGTGGGAAAAGGGGAAAAATGCTAGTAGTTAGCATTTCTCCTTTTCCAACGATGTTTCCTGTCATATCAAAGGCGGTAACTGTTCTTTTAGCTACATTTAATTTGTCGTCTGCAAATGCTTTTAGTTTGGTCGAGTCTAGGATTTATCCGTTTGGTACAAGGAGTAGAATATGATTTTGATTCGTGTAATAGGAGAAGCCATACGCTTCTATTGATAATTGAGCCATTCTCCGTGAAAACGGGGTTTGATGCATCTGCAAAAAGTTTCAAACCAGGTCAGCCTGCGCATGCCTGCACAGACTGACCTCGATCGAAACTTTTTACTATTTGTATGTAATTTTCTTTGTATGTCTAGGACCAGTCTACCCCATGATTCAGTCGGTTGTCAAAAAAATGGATTTTACAGATCCATGGTTATATGATGACATGCTTGGTGTAATGGATCACGGAGATACATTAAACCCCCGTTTGCCAGAGGACCGCTCAATTGTTTTCGTTCCTTTGTGTTGGAAGACAGAGGTATAGGGTTACAGCGACGGTTTCTCACGTTACAGGATCCGGGCTCGAATCCCGTGATGTGTGGGGTTTAGTTTAAACATATTCTATTCATCAAATAAGTACATTGTTCTAAAGACAAGGTTTAAGAATAACAAATATAACTAATGAAATGGATATGAAGAAAGGCTAAGCTTTACCCATTGGCACTGGTTAACCCTTTCTAAACAACATAATCTTTTGTCTTTAAAAGGGTAGAAAAATTGTGGGAAAATAGTAGGATACATTGTGGGAAAGGGACTAATTGATTGATTGGCGGATTGTATTGTGTTTAACGCCGTTTTCAACATTATTTCAGTTATATCGCGGCAACCAGTACATCTATCCTTGCTTTCCTGGAGTTTCATTTAACAGTACTCAGCATAATATTCTTTCAAAGCCACTGGTTGCTTTCCCACATAACTATTGTCGAAACAATGGTCATCGGTGAGAGAGGAATGAATCCTGTCGCAATGATCATCAATCCTGGGAAAGAAATTGGCCGAACCGGGGATCGAACCAGCGACCCATTCTTCTCAAGTCCTGTATGTTACCGACTGAGCTACCGGGGCTCGGCCGGGAAAGGGTAGAAAATATCTTGGAAAAAGAGTCGAAAACACTGGGAAAAGAGTAGGAAACATCGTGTGAAAAGGGTAGAAAACATTTTGGGAAAAGAAGAAAATGCTGGTAACCAGCATTTTCTTCTTTTTCCATAATGTTTTCAAAAGTCGATTTCCTCTGGAGCCGCTAAAACTCGGGATTGTTAGGCAACGAGTTAAAGTCTCAATATAGCAATTCTCGATAGCAATGAGTAATTTTTAATCAATGCAAGAAATTGTTTTACAATCGATTTACAATAAATAGATATTACACTAAATTTGACTACAACATGGAAAAGCACAAAACCAGGTACAGAATATAATCACATAGAATAATCATTTGCACGAACCTCAGCATATTTTGCAGTAAACTTTTACATTGTTTAAAGCATTGCCAAGGCAAAAGGGGAAATTACTTATTTACATTAAATCTATACCAAATGGGGGAAGGGGTCGGGGTCATGGGTAGCTCAGTGCTACAGTGTGGGACTTGTAACCCGGAGGCCCCGGGGCTAGAGCTTCAACGGAAGCACTGGGCCCTTCGCGGGAAGGTCTTTAGACAATACACTTCAGGACCCTAGTCTAGTGCTGATGAAACCCAGGACATATATGATTAATCCGAGTTGTCGCTGTGATATGACTGAAATGATGTTGAAAGCAGCGTAAACACTAGTCAATCTTGAATCTTGACCAAACGACAACATGTTGGACCTGTCCAAACTTTGAAAGTATTCGCAAACGACAAATTAAATGTGGAACAAACGTAGGAATTTGTAGTTGAAAGGGTAGAAAGCATTTTCGGACAAGGAGAACATGCTGGTTACCAGCGTTTTCCACTTTTCCCAAGATGTTTTCAAAACCTCTTTTTCACAGGGTCCTTAAAACTTGGGACTGTGTGGTAAAGGTTTATCCACACAAACGGGATCGACATGTCCATATAGGAAGAACAGAGGCTATATTCACCAACCATTGTAAATTACATAGTCGTAACCTGAATTTAGAAAGTAACGCAATTTTTTTAATTGGCTAAACCATCTGGATCAGCCAGTCAGAAATTGTGTTACTTCCAAATTAAGAAAATTGTTGAGAACTAGGCTAGGTATGTTACAAAGAATGGTTGGGAAATTGGAGCCGAGTGTATTTGTGCATGAATTACTTGTGCATGAGTGAAATTAAATTTATTTATTTTAAATGCTTTAGACGATCATTGCACCAACTGAGTGTATGACACTACACAATGCAGATTAAAGGCCCAGTAGCGGCCAACGTAATTCTATGTAAGATATACGGGTAAATTTCATTCATACTATTTGAAAGTATGGCGATTATCAAAAGTGTGACTACCTGTTAAAGTACAGCTGGTTTAAGTTCTAGTCACTGGCAGAACAATAAGTATTCAACTAGAGTAAATGTTGCCAACTACAATTCTAGTTAAACCGTCAGATTTACAACAATCGCGATACTTTTAAAGATATATTTTTACAAATCCTTTGCGTTTCTTCATCCCATACATCATATTTCTCGGTTATTTGACCATGTTTACACAGCTGATCAATATCTGAACAATTATACACATTATAAAGATTTAAGTGTGTTTTTTTTCTCCCTGGCTGTATAGATATATCTTTAAGTGACATGAAAATTGATCTGACCCATTTTCTGTACAAAGGGAAGTTAATGCTTCTGAAAAAAAAAAAATCATTTTTCTGTCAGCCACTAACACTTGGACCGACCGTAAAATAACAGATTGTCACCTTCACAATAATTTCCATGTTTTCAAATGGTACGATCTAAATTGAAATGCAATCTAAAGCCCGTATTGTTTACTTTTGGCCGCTTTTGGGACTGAGTTAAGTGAATTATGGTTGTATCTATAAGTTATCCCGCCGCCTTGTTTTCATATGTATACATAGTATTATTTTATCTCGATACCAGACGACAAATTTTAGACTTGTCCAAATTTTCAGACGAGAATATTCGTGTGGCTCAAATGATCGTATTGGTCTTTGAAATGGTACAAAACATTGTGGGCTAAGGAGAAAATTCTAGTAACCAGCATTTTCTCTTTTTGTAATAATATTTTCAAAAGCTTGTTCTCTTTGGGTCATTAAAGTCGGAATTGCATTGAAAAAGTTAGTCAAATTTTGGCAAATATTGCTATTTAACTTTAACAAGGGTATTTTCCAAGTCGTGAACTTGTTACCAGACGACAAAAAAATATCAGACTGGCTCTCTTTGATAGCATTTGCAGACAACAGATTAATTAAGTCCCAAGTAACGATATTTGTCTATGAAAGGGTTGCCAACATTTTACCCTATTTCCAAAACGTTTTCAAAAGCCATCTTATTTAGGATCGATTGAAAAAAAAAAAAAACCCTTAACCACACAATCACAAGTTTTAAAGTCCATGGTGGATGAAAGATTATGAAAAATTTGTGGGAAAAGGATCAACTACTGGTAACCAGCATTTTCGCCTTTTCCAGCAATATTTTTTAACCTTTCAGAAACGAATCCAATCATTTGAGCCACAATTAGTTTGTCGTGAGGTCTGTGTCTGTAAATGCTTTCAATTTGGACCAGTCTAAAAGTTTGTCGTGAGGTCTGTGTCTGTAAATGCTTTCAATTTGGACCAGTCTAAAAGTTTGTCGTGAGGTCTGTGTCTGTAAATGCTTTCAATTTGGACCAGTCTAAAAGTTTGTCGTGAGGCCTGTGTCTATAAATGCTTTCAATTTGGACCAGTCTAAAAGTTTGTCGTGAGTTCTGTGTCTGTAAATGCTTTCAATTTGGACCAGTCTAAAAGTTTGTCGTGAGGTCTGTGTCTGTAAATGCTTTCAATTTGGACCAGTCTAAAAGTTTGTCATTTGGTAAAAAGTTAAATAGCACTATTAAGGTGAGACTCGAAAGAATGTTGTAAGTCGGTCAGTCTATAGGCAGACAAATAGTTATTAATAGATGTAAAATGATAATGTGACATGTACATACAGCCTTTGTCAAACGCAATGGCTTGTGGATACGTTATAATATCTCTACTTAACAACACTATCTGAATTTGATCACAGTTTTTTGTGATTCTATGAATATTTTCCGAGCCCCATCCAGCTACTAAGACATTATCAGTATTGTCTATCACTACACCGGTTGGCTTTTTCAGATCTTCAGCTGTATAGACCGCGCAAACCTCACCGTCTACATTTAAACACGTGACACGGTTTGTCTGAAAATCTGACACATAAAAAAAGCCAAGTTTTACATTCACGGAGACATATTCTGGGCGTTTAAACAACTGAAGACCTGTTGAGTCTTTAAGGATAACTTTAAGAACTTTGCCATCTTGTTTTATTATTTTCACGCACGGCTCTGGCTGTACAAAAGTTACCACAAATCTGTCATTGTGATATGCCACGCCTCTAGACTTACCCTGTATGGGAATGTACCGATTTAAAGTAAGACGTCTATGTTCTTGTTGAACATCGAGAATCGCTAGAGTTGTGTTACAAGTTACAGCTAGTTGGTCTGAGGATGTTGCGGTTATATCCCAGGGTTTAACTTCAAGTTGTACACTGGATAGAAAACAGCGTTTAGTCAACATGAATACCTTAACATTGCCATTCCAGTTGTCAGCTATTGCTATTTTATCCTCACCAAACACAACACATCCTGTAATATCACAACGAGTGCTGTCTTCAGCTTGTTTCACGTTCAGTTGTCCGTCATATAGTGCCTTCGTTATTGTTGGTGATACTGGTTCAGCCTTATCTATTGCTTCCTCTCCGATTTCGTCAATTACGTCATTAGCTGTATCTATTATATTTTGTTCAATATTCGAACCTTTCTCTTCGTTATTCTGATCGTCCATATCATCACTGTACCTGTCAGGAGCTGTGTGGTTTTCAGTTAAAGACTTTCTCACTCTCGCTCTTTGGTTGGGAATTTCGTAAATAGGACCCATAGAGCCTTGAAGGCTCGTTTGTTTATTCATTCGAACTGTTTGACCGTTGAATCGATGCGGATTTTCATCAATATGAAACGGAATAAGATTCGAATTCGATATACTATCTGATGGGGCACTTGCTTCTTGCCTGCCATTTACATTTGGTGCGGGACTACAGTTTGCAAGAACATGGCCGTCACCGTCTCCTTCCGGTGGCTGGACTTGAACTAGTTTATTATTTGTTACACCCATATTTAGGGTAATGTCAAAAATCTCTTTAGGCCTTTTCAAAACGAGAAAACGTACAGAGTCTGAAATAGGAACGAAAGTTGCACTTATCACTGCAAGTACATGTATGAACAAAAACTCCAGGTATTCAATCTTTAATCATGAAAGCGCATTACTTGCTTTGTGGCCAGTGTAGATTAAGATCAGACGGCACAGAACATGCAATCTGATCTTTCATATACACAATCCGCTTTGCCGAAACACTAAGAACGAAATCAACCATTGATTTGCACATAACCCTTACGCTGCTAAGCCCGACTCACTGACCTTTTGCGGACAGTGCAGATCAAGATCAGACTGCACAGAACGTTCAGTCTGATCTTGGATCTATACTGTCCGATAAGGAGAAATTATTCCTGAAAACATAACTTTTAAATAGCAATATTTGATTTTTTTTTTTTTTTTTTTCATTTCAGTTATTCAGCAGGATAAGGGTTAAGTAGGTAACATTTTTTGACTGAAAACGTTTATTGAGTTTATTAAGCGCTCTAAGAGTTAACATCACGTGAGATCCCAGAACTTAGATGTACCTAAATAACGATTTAAGATCCATATGAGCCATGCCCTGTTAAAAGGGGGTTTAATGCATCTGCAAAAAGTATCGACCCAGGTCAGCCTACGCAGTCCGTACAGGCTGACCTGGGTCGAAACTTTTGCAATGGGTCAATTTTCTTCAAGCAAAAGGACAAGTCTACCTCATGATTCAGCCGGTTATTTGACAAAATAGATTTTATGGATCCGCAAAATTTTATGTGATGACTTACTTAGTATGATGTATCACTGAGATTCATTAAACCCTCTTTTCACAGAGCATGGCTCAATGATCATGTTGTACACTTGAAATATGCAGATAACCCAAGACAGTCTTTAGAATCCTGATACCAACACCAATGAGAACAAGCATTCTGATAGTATTGCATAGCAATACCGAGTCCCCTTCCGGCCATATATATCGCTGGCAGGTATAGTTTGTGAAACTCTGTGGAGGAGAAAGAACGTATTTGACTCCCTTTCAGAATTATAAGCATCGTGTCTGTCTTTGTATGGAATGCTTCAATGAAAGCCAGATATATAAGCATTTTCCTCATTGAAGTAAGTTCATTGAAGAAGTTTTACTAAGACAAGATGTGTTTGTGAAACACAAATGCCCCCGTAAAAGCAAATTTTCAGAAATATGACCTTTACCTTGTGAGATGACCTTGACCTTATCATCAGCAGGTGTGTACCAATGAGAGACACCAGCTTACCATGTATAAGTGTTATAACTTAAGTACTTAAAAAATATAGAGAGAAATGACTATGAAAAGTGTTGAGGATAAGTTTTCATGATAAGGGTTAAAATTTTTGACCTTGACCTTGGACATATAACCCACAGAAGATCGGTATCAATAACAGGTACCTACATACCAAACATGTGCATTGTAAGTAAAAAAGTCGGGAAAACTGTTTTTTCTGTGAAATTTTCTAAGTCCAAGGCCCGTAATTTCGTCAAAATTCAGTGGACAGGAACGAAACTCGAACTTGATCTGTAACTCATAGTGGTTGACTTACACACCGAAAATCAGCTCAATTTCTGCCAGCATTTAGAAAAACAGTCCGGAAAACTGCTTTTTTGGGTGAAAATTTCGAAGTCCAAGGCCCGTAATTTCGTCAAAAATCAGTGGACCGGAACAAAACTCAAACTTGATCTGTGGCTCATGGTTGTTGACTTGCACACCAAAAATGAGCTCAATATCTACCAGCGTTTAGAAAAAAAGTCCGGAAAACTGTTTTTTCCTTCAAAATTTCTAAGTTCAAGGCCCGTAATTTCGTCAAAAATCAGTGGACCGGAACGAAACTCGAACTTGATCTGTAACTCATGGTGGTTGACTTACACACCAAAAATCAGCTCAATATCTGCCAGCGTTTAGAAAAAAAGTCCGGAAAACTGATTTACCAGACTGACGGGCGGACGGACAGATGGAGTGCAAACCTAAAGTCCTTTCCGGCTTCGCCGGTAGGGGACTAAAAAGCGGTGTAGGGGTACAGCGGCGGCCTCTCGCATTAAAGGTTCCAGATTCGAATCCTGTGATGCGCGGAGTCAACCATTACATCCACCTACCTCACGGCGGGGCACGAGTAGGCTACTGGTTTATGGTTTCCAGAAAGCAATCCTCGAGATTAACGAACTGATTGTACAACTTGTTTCACAAGCGACGTAAAGTAAATAGATCTAGATCCTGACTTGAACCCTAGACCACAAACACCGATGAACTGCGCCCGAATTATAAGATCCTTGGTTGTTTTACGTGTACACATTTATAAGCAAACCCTGAATTTGAAGAATCCTGTCTACTCCACCTTTAAATACGGGGTGTAAACTGAAAAAGACGGCCCTATGTATCACACCAAGTTAGGCGTATTTTCAGAAAATCACACAGTATTGCTATAATTTACAATCATGTACTCAAGTTTCAACTGGCATAACGCTTATTCTCCGAGAGAGGTTTTCCTAATGTTTGGCTGGAGACAAAAATGTAAACACTTAGTAAGCGCGACTCAAGGCACTTTTGCGGCCAGTGTAGATCAAGATCAGACTGCACAGAACGTGCAGTCTGATCTTGGATCCACTCTGTCCGATAAGAAGATATTTTTCTCAAAAAAAAAAAAAAACTTTGAAATTGCAATATTTGGGTTATTTACTATTGGCTGGAAAGTTTCATAAAACGTCTTAAGCAGGTTAATGGTTAGAAGAGTATTTATAACATTTTGAAAGTTTTCTAACATTGAGCATCTTATACATATGTAAAACAAAAAAAAAAATCAACTTTATTTTTTTTAAAAGTGTAAAAGTTTTTATTTCGTTTTATTTCCTGATGATGAGTTCAGTGGGAAGTACTGGCCTTCAGTATGGGGTAGCGGTATACTTCAAACTGTAATGAACTATTATCTGGTGAATAACAGGTTTAAACATGTGTGCTTATTGTTTTTCTGTTGATATCGATCTATAACCCATAACTTGCTAATAACAATTCGACCTGTTTTAGCTGATAGTTTTGGTTTTAGCACTAAGCAAGCGGTCTGATCGTACATCTACGTATATACTTTATGATATAGACCGGCAAAATGTAACCGCTTCCTTGAAATTGCTGTGTCCTTTCCACGCACTGATCAAAGGGCTCGAAATCCTGAAAAACGGGTTTTTGCCGGGGTATAAATGGGACCGCATTATTCTTTCTGAGCTGAACATATAAACTCGACCTTTTTCGATGGCTGAATATATAATTTAATGGAAATAAAAAAGTTTATCTTAACGGTTTGACATCATAAAGGGACGGCGTAGATCTAAGATCAAACTGCACGTTTTGTTTTCGCCTTTGGCGTTGATAGGGTTACATTAAGTAATGGTACAAAGAAATCAAAACTATCGTGTGCTTAAAAGTAAAAGTAGAATAAATGGTGCGCATGCGCAACTTCAAGTGTTTTGTACTGACGAGATCGATTATAGTTTGTGGATTTGCTGCATATCCGTTAACCGTTATTCCTGCAAGATAACTGAAATAGAACTTTCAATCCGATAGTAAAAACCCGAATAAAATTATTTCAAACTTATTACTATTTCTTTTTTTTTAAAAGAAAATTATCTCTATCGGACAGTGTAGATCCTAGATCAATCCGCGGAGGCTGAGCTGGGCTTTCAGATGTTGGTCAATTTTCTACATGTCAAAGGACCAGTGTATTTCATGATTATTGATCTTGATCTACACTGTCCGCCAAAGGTCAGTGAGTCAGGCTTGGCAATTCAAGGGTTAAAACTTAGTACATAATTAAGACGACCTCGAGAACAAAAAGACTTACGAAAACATTGAGGGAAAAGGAGAAAAACTGTTGGATAAATTTCATCTTTTGAGCCAAATTTAATTTGTCATCAGCAAATGTTTTGAATTCGGACAAAATTAAAATTTCCTGATCTGGGAAAGAGTTAATTATTAAATTGCTGAACATGTATGAAATTTCCAAGCCAATAGTTAAAAGTCGATTTCGAAAACCTTTTTGCGAGGAAAAAGTTTCACCTTATTAGCCTGTGTAGGATGATCAAGGATCAGACTGCACTTTATATTCTGTCTGATCTTGATCTACACTGGCTGCAAAAGCGCATTGAAAAACACTCATCAAAAAAAGAAAGGGCACAAATTTGGCAAATGTAAGCCGGATGATGGTCAGAATATCACAATATAGTGGACAGCGTAGATCCAAGATAAAACTACATTTTTTGTGCAGTCTGATCTTGTGGACAGCGTAGGTCCAACATAAAACTGCATTTTTTGTGCAGTCTGATCTTGATCCGCACTGACGGCAAGGACAACTGAAGTTTTGGTGTGCACTCTAAGGGTAACACGAGACCCGGCATATTGAATTCTGCTTGTATTTCTGTTACCCTTTTCTACTTGAAACTACACATGATTTAAACCTTTCGTGCACCCTTCAAGACTAAAGTTGCTTTTTTGCGGCCAGTGGAGATCGAAATCAGACCATACGAAATGTGTAATCTGATCCTGATTTTCACTCTCCGCTAATTTGTGACATGATTAGATCAAAACAGCCGCAAAATCTTGAGTCTTTTTTTTCCAAACAAAAACTGTCCACCATATAAGCCATGCTTCGTGAAAACGGGGTGTATCTGCAAAAAGAATCACCAAAGGTAAGCCTGCACAGTCCGCGGAGGCTAAGCTGGTCCGAAACTTTTTGTTGTTGGTCAATTTTCTGCATGTCAAAGGACAAGTGTACTTCATGATTCAGACGGTTGTTAGACAAAATGGGTTTTACGATCATTATCACGTGATACATTACGGAGGTCCTTCTTTTGTCAGAGCGTTGCTCATACAAAAAGAAAATGAAACTCAGTGATGAATTGGGTATTTGCATTTTTAGTTTTTGGAAAATGTGCAAGGTGAGTGTGGAGCTTGTTCGAAATTCTGCAGGAACTCTGTCACTACAGAAAATACATTACATGTAGATCTACCTTTAAAAATTCAACGGTCAAAGTCATATTTTAACCCAATCCCTGGTTTTCATGATCCTGGAAAAGACGCCTTTTGAAAACACCGTGGGAAAAGGAGAAAATGCTGGTAACTAGCATTTTCTCCTTTTCCCACATTGTTTTCTACCCTCCCAGAAGAAATTTCAATTTTTTATTTTGTTGTCTGCAAATGTTCTCAATTTGGACCAGTCTAAAATTTTGTCTTATGGTAAATAGTGAAGGTAACAAGTTGAGCCTCTACTTCAATTTGTTTATTAATAGGAAAATACTCATATCCTCGTGTGAATTTGAGATAGGGATCCATGTAATTCTTTCCGATAAATACATGGGCAGTATAGATCTCACTCGATAAACGTTCCATTATCTGTTTATATTTTTGTTTGTGTATGGGATAACTGGTCTAAAATCACGGACCGTGACGAGTTAATTTATAAGCCCCATTCGATTATGTTTATGTTATCTCAGCACGGTTTGTGATTTTAAATCTGTATTCCAAAAAAACGATCAATAATTTAAACTTTTAATGAAAGGTTTATCGAGTTAGATTAATACACAGACTCTTGCATGCAATCTTTAAATTACATACCTAATCCGTGGCTTGTCTGTTTGTCTCGCGAGTTGGTGTTTCATGCCGTTTTAAACATTATTTGAAGTATACCATGATGGCCAGTGCACCCACCTATGCTTTCCTGGAGTTTCTTTGACCAGTACTTTGCACAATATTCTTCCCAAGCCACTGGCTGCTTTCCAATATAACCATCATCAAAACAATGACCAAGGACAAGACAGGAATGAATCCAGCATTTTATCTTTTTCGCACAATGTTTTCAAAAGTCTTTTTCCTCGGGGTCATTAAAACACATTTAGTTTGGAAAAGGGTTAAAAGTAATATTTATTTATGGTGTGTATATCACTTTCAACGTAAGGTCTGTTATATAATGCAGTTACATGCATCTATCCATGCACTGCATTTTTCTCAGTTGCTAGTATCTCTTACATCACACTGGCATTTTTTTCCACACACACAAAAAAGCACTGACACCTCAACCAAAAGACAAAATTTTGCACTTGCCCAAACTGAAAGCTTGTGCAGATGACAATACAATGCGACTCAGAAAAAAAAAAGAAAAAACTCCTCACCTTTGGAGGATAGAGAACACTGTAGAAAAAGAAGAAAATGCTGGTTATCAGCATTTTCTCCTTTTCCCACACAATGTTTTCTACCCATGTCTCCTTCAACCACAGGTGGCCAGTATAATATATCGTCTGCAAAAGCTCTAAATTAAGACAAGTTCAACATTTTAATTTCTGGGTTCAGGTTTGAAGGCATGGGCCAATAAGGGATATCTGTAAAATAATTGAGCCATGCTCTGTGGAAAGGGGGTATAATGCATCTGCAAACAAGTGTAGACAAAGGTCAGCTACCACAGTCTGACATAAGTTGAAATTTTCTGCTACTTGTAAATTTTCTGCATGTCCAAGGACCCTTCTACCTCAGGATTCAGTCAGCTTTTAGACCAAATGGATTTTATATCTATCCATAATCACTTAATGACTTGTTTGGTATGATGTGTCATGGAGTACGAATCATATAAAATTCACCCAAAGTGACCTTTATGATATGAGATCACACAATCCTGGACAACATCACTTCACATATGCTCACCTTCAGCATTCCAAGCTAAAGTGAGGTAAAAAAAGTGAGCTATGCTCTGGCAATAGGGGGTGTAATGCATCTCTGTGATGCACTTTACCAAGTAAGTTGTAATATAATTATGGATCCATAGTATCCATTTAGTCTAACAACTGACTAAGTCATGAGGTAGGACAGTGCTTTGACATACAGAAAACTGACCAAGAGCACAAAGTTTGAACCCATATGAACCTGGGTGGACTGTGCAGGCTGACATGAGTCAACAGTTTTTGCAAATGCATTCAACCCTCTTTTCACAGAGCATGGCTTCAATTTCAAAAATTCTACTGCACATGGTTATGTTCAACTTTAACAGCTCTCTGGTCATTGTTTATTTGGTTCTACTTGAGGATGGAGGGTCCAACATAGACTTTTTCCGTGCTGTTTCTTTGGACACATTGTTATAAAGTTTATTCAGTCTGTCCTGCAAAATAAAAAAGTTCATCCAAAATAAATCCTCAGTAATATTCACTATACATTGTATCTTGTTGTGCCTGTTAGCTATATATAGAGAGAACGCTCAAACACTGTAATTTCCAGCTTATGTTTGCAGAGTATTTGACAAAAGAGTCAATAATGTAGATCCAAGATCAGACTGTGCAGTCTGATCTTGATCTAAACTGTCTGTATAAGGCAATTTGATCTACACTGTGTACAGAAACAAGTCCTGTAGAGACACTGGAAGAAAAGGATATGTATTCATGAATAATGTGAAAATTACTAGCTTCCTTGATGGTTTTGCCAATTTTCAGCATTATTTCAGTTATATTGGGAGTGACCAGGGCACCTTAGCTTGCTTTTCTAGAATGTCTTTCATCAGTACATTGTACTTTCCACAATACTGTTTCCACATCACTGGCTACTTTAGTACATGAATATTGCCAAAACAATGTTCTGTGGTGAAAAGGGAGTGAATCTTGTTGCACTGA
Organism: Hippopus hippopus; assembly: GCA_946811185.2. Taxonomy (NCBI): domain Eukaryota; kingdom Metazoa; phylum Mollusca; class Bivalvia; order Cardiida; family Cardiidae; genus Hippopus; species Hippopus hippopus. The sequence goes on along the minus strand of OX328098.1, from coordinate 60,996,961 downwards.
CTATCATCAATCCATGGAAAGAATAGTGCCAAGCTGGGAACTGGCTGGATTTCAAGCTCTTCATTTTTAGACTAGCGAAGCTAGTCTATAGGCATCCAGTTTGAGCCAGACTCAATGTAAACAAACAAGAGGGCTATGATGGCCCTGAAGTCGCTCACCTGAGCCTTTTGATCAAACATGACCCATTTCCAATCTCTTAAGAGATATTAAGACAAAAACTCTGACAAACACTCATTAGTATTGGGCTTACAAATATGGCCTCTAGAGTGCACACAAGCTTTTTCTAGAATTTGTCTCAGCGGCCTACTTAACATTTAGAAATTATCCAGACATACATTCCAACAAACTTTCATGAGTATTTGAGAGAAAATGTGGTCTGTAGGGTGTATACATGTAAAAGGTTTTTCCGAATTTTGACCTAGTGACCTGGTTTTTTATCTAACATGACCCATATTCATACTAGTCGAAGATATTATCAAGACAAACATTCAAAGCAAATTTCAAGATTATTGGACTGAAAATGTGGCCTCTAAAGCGTACACACGGTTTTTCAAGGATGAAACTTGGTGACCTAGTTTTTATTCCACGTGACCCATTTTCAAACTCATGCAAGATATCATTAAGACAAACATTCTAACAAAAGTTTAAAGAATAATGGACTGTAATTATAGTACAAAAGGTTTTTCCGAGATTTGACCTTGTGACCTAGTTTTTTATCCAACATGACCCATTTTCATACTAGTCTAATGAATTATCAAGACAAACATTCTGACCGAATTTCAAGATTATTGGACTGAAAATGTGGCCTCTAGAGCTTACATAAGGTTTTTCTAAGATCTGACCTGGTGACCTAGTTTTTGACCCGACATGACCCATCTTCAAACTCATCCAAGCTATCATCATGACAAACATTCTGACCAACTTTACAGAGCATTGGACTGAAAATGTGGCTTCTGGAGCGTACACAAGGTTTTTCAAAGATTTGACCTAGTGACCTAGTTTTTGACCCGACATGGCCCACTTTCGAACTTGTCTGCGATATTATCAAGACAACTATTCTGACCAAATTTCAAGAGTATTGGACTGAAAATGTGGCTTCTGGAGCATACACAAGGTTTTTTTAAGATTTGACCTAGTGACCTAGTTTTTGACCCAACATGGATCGTTTTCAAATTTGTGAGAGATATCATCAAGACAAACATTCTGACCAACTTTCAAGATTATTGGACTGAAAATGTGGCCTCTAGAGCTTACATAAGGTTTTTCTAAGATTTGACTTGGTGGCCTAGTTTTTGACCTGACATGACCCATCTTCAAACTCATCCAAGCTATCATCATGACAAACATTCTGACCAACTTTACAGAGGATTGGACTGAAAATGTGGCTTCTGGAGCGTACACAAGGTTTTTCAAAGATTTGACCTAGTGACCTAGTTTTTGACTCCACATGGCCCACTTTCAAACTCATCTGCGATATTATCAAGACAACTATTCTGACCAAATTTCAAGAGTATTGGACTGAAAATGTGGCTTCTGAAGCATACACAAGGTTTTTTTTAAGATTTGACCTAGTGACCTAGTTTTTGACCCAACATGGCCTGTTTTCAAATTTGTGAGAGATATCATCAAGACAAACATTCTGACCAACTTTCAAGAGTTTTGGACTGAAAATGTGGCCTCTAGAGCGTACACAAGGTTTTTCTAAGATTTGACCTAGTGACCTAGTTTTTGACCCAACATGGCCTGTTTTCAAATTTGTGAGAGATATCATCAAGACATACATTTTAACCAACTTTCAGGAGTATTGGACAGAAAATGTGGCCTCTTGAACGTACATAAGGTTTTTCTAAGATTTGACCTAGTGACCTAGTTTTTGACCCAACATGACCAATTTTCAAACTTGTCCGAGATATCATAGAGGCAAACATTCTGACCAAGTTTCATGAGTATCAGACAGAAAATGTGGCCTCTAGAGTGTACACAAGGTTTTTCTTTGATTTGACCTAGTGGCCTAGTTTTTGACCCGACATGACCCATTTTCGATCTCGTCCCAGATATCATTAAGACAAACATTCTAACCAACTTTCAGGAGTATTGGACATAAAATGTGGCCTCTAGAGTGTACACAAGGTTTTTCTAAGATTTGACCTAGTGACCTAGTTTTTGACTCGACATGACCTATTTTTTTAACTTGTCCGAGATATCATCGAGGCAAACATTCTGACCAACTTTCAGGAGTATTGGACAGAAAATGTGGCCTCTAGAGCGAACACAAGATTTTTTTTAAGATTTCACCTAGTGACCTAGTTTTTGACCCATTTTCGAACTCGTCTGAGATTTTATTAAGACAAACATTCGGACCAAGTTTCATGAGTATCGGACTGAAAATGTGGCCTCTAGAGCGTACACAAGGTAAAAGTTGACGACGGACACAGCATGATCACAAAAGCTCACCATGAGCACTTTGTGCTCAGGTGAGCTAAAAACCCCACAGTTGCCAAATACTGCCTCATAGAAAAATAACTCCTTACTGTTAGGAATCTTAATTCTGTCATATATGACAATTTTGACAGAAAGCACAGAATCTCTACCATCCCAATTTGAACATGTCTACTTACAAAGTAATAGACTGTACAAGATGTCATTGATAAGGTACATGAAGTTTGCTTATATGTAAATTAAGTGACCTATGCAAATCAGGCTCATATCACTGATTCCTACTCAGCAGTACATAAAAGTATGAATGGATCTAAAAATAGATATCCCCAGGTGACTTGTAGCAAATCCCAGCTGCACAAACTCTCACTGGCCAGGGAACCCTTCTCATTCCTTCAGTCATTCATTATTTAGATCATTGTGAATGTGAAACTGATATGTTAAACTGTTATTTTACGTCTTGTATATTAACCCTTTACCACACAATCCTGAGTTTTCACAAAACTGGGGAAGAAGCCCTTTGAAAACAATGCGGGAAAAGAAGAAAATGCTGGTTACCAGCATTTCTCCTTTTCTTACATTGTTTTCAGCCCTTTTAGAATATGCTTTCATCAATGAGGGCCATTCTTCAGTTATTTCCCTTGATTCCTCTCTCGCACTACATTGGTCCTGAAAAGGGGATTACTTGGTTTTTATCCTTGATTTTCTTGCACTGCATGGCTGTGTTCTTGAGATAATATTTCAACTAAATCTACTGAGATTGTTTTACATATCAATATATACGTAGTTCCTAATGATTAAGAACAGAATTTGATTTGAATTACATGGAGTTCTTACACATATATCATAAATCATATTATATTTATCGCAACATCCCCAAGGAAACCAAGGATGAAAACAGAGGAATCCAGGTGAAAGGACCAATCTGTTATTTGGTTACCCATAGTCTTTATCTGGTAAGGGAGACAATTTAACTTGCAAGAATGGCCCTCATCGAGCAACATTTAACTTTATGCTCTGGAACAGCTTTTAACGTGGAGAGGTGTAAAATGTTTTGTTTTGTAAAGAGCTAAATAGTTTACTATTGCATCTTGTGCTTTTGATTAACTGTATAATCCAAGTTAATCCTTAACCTGCTAAAAAAAAGAAGTTAAATAAAACTTTCTGGCTGATAGTAAAAACCTGAATATTGCTATTTCAAAGTTATATTTTTGAGAAAAATATCCCCTTATCGGACAGTATAGATCCAACATCAGACTGTACAGTCTGTGCAGTCTGATCTTGATCTACACTGTCTGTTCATCCGTCCAAACAGACATCTTTTAAAATCCTTGATGAAAATTGATGAAACTTCATATATGTATTCCTTACGATAGTCCGCCGATAAATATTTTTTTCTTTTTTTCATTTGATGCCGTTTCATCGGAAAAGGGGGCTTGATGTATATTTCCATTATGGACCGATATCTCTTTAACTATTGGACAAAATTTTATGAAACTTCATATTCATCTTGTTTATCATAAGCCACAGACAATCATTATTTGTTTTTATCTAATGAAATGATATGCTATGGAAAAAGGGGGCTTAATGGATAATGTCATTATGGACCAATAACAAAAAGGCCACATGTACATGCAAAACACAATACTTCTTATATGTTTCTATTTAAAGTGGTCTTTTAACGCGGGGGATTTCATTTCAACAAAATAACCTGTTTTAAATTGAAAGTTAACAAACTGAAGTTTTTCATGATATTTCTTGTTTTGAGAAGTAAATAGTCAAGAGCGTCGGGTAAAGTCAATGGAGAAGTGGATCTGAATTAGACCGGATTGGACTTAATAACCGGAATGAATCGACGGAACTGGAATGGACTCAGAAACCAAATTTGACAAATTTTCTTCAGTCTTGTTTAAACCAACCAAGATTTACATTTACTGTAGCCGCTTATTTCAAATTCGCTAGTCTGTCAGTACTTTCAGTACTTTGATTCTAAGCTACTTGACTTGTGCAAAATTACGGAGTTTGGAAGGAAGGCATTTGTACTTGTACATGAATTATTCACTCAACATGTGCCAGTAGATCTATATAGACTACAAAAAACTAACAGTGTGATCTTGAATCTTTTTTCCCATACAGTATTACTTGTCCTGAATTTTAACAACCCTAAGCATGGAATCTTTTATAAATATTGTGGGAAAAGGAGAAAATGCTAGTAATCAGCATTCTCTTTTTATTCCACAATGTTTTTGTAACCTTTCTGGGCAAATCCTTGCATTTAAGGCACATCTAAACTGCCGTCTGCAAATGGCTGTATATTACACAAGTCCTTAATTTCATCATCTGGTAAAGATACCTTTACCACGTAGTCCGGAGTTTTAACAACCTTTAAGAAGGCTTTTGAAAACTAGAGGCCCTTGAGGGCCTGAAATCGCTCTACTGGCAGTGATTTTGCTTTTATGCTAGCTTACATTATGAATTCATGATGCAAAAAGAAAAAAAGACAAAAAACACAAAAATGTGTTCTTGCAACTGGGCTTGAACCCACTAAGACAGCATAAGTAGGCAAGGTGAACTGAACAAACAGTGAAAAAAAAAATGAAGTGCTATTTCTCGAAACTAAATGTTTGGAATCAAGCCAAATTTGATAGGGTTTCAGTATGCCTTGTATTAAACAATCCTAGCAAATTTCAAATGTGGACTCTGTTGAGTATATGATACTATGTCATCAAATGGCTGCTTTTCCTGAACGGTTTCCTAGATTTTCTTCACTTTTAATAGAGTTCAATCCCTTGATGAACCAAACAATCTTTGCAAGTTTTAAAAGAATTGGATCAATACTGTGAACTTTATTGCCTAAACAAAAGTGGAAATTTTCAACATTGAATGGCTACTTTTCCCATACTGATTGTCAGATTTTTTTCAAAATCAATAGGGTTCAAGCTGTTGATGAGACAAAGCAACTGTGAAAGTTTCATGAAAATCCGACCACAAATGCTGACTTCATCGCGTAAACAAGAAATGGAAATTTTTCAACTTGAAATGGTTACTTTTCCCATACTGTTTGTTGGATTTTGTTCAAAATCAATAGGGTTGAAGTTATTGATGAGATAAACAAACTGTGAAAGTTTCACAAAAATCTGATTACAAATGCAGACTTTATCATGTAAACAAGAAATGGAAATTTTTTTCTTGAAATAGCTACTCTTCCCATATCGTTTGTTGGATTTCTTTCAAAATCAATAGGATTGAAGCTACTGATAAGATAAACAAACTGTACAAGTTTCTTGAAAATCCAACCACAAATGCTGACGACATCGCATAAACAAGAAATGGAAGTTTTCAACTTGAAATGGCTTCTTTTCCCATACTTTTTGTTGGATTTTTTTCAAAATCAATAGGGATGAAGATATTGATGAGATAAACAAACTGAGCAAGTTTCACAAAAATCTGATTATAAATGTAGTTTTTTTATCATGTAAACAAGAAACGGAAATTTTCAACTTCAAATGGCTACTTTTCCCATATTGTTTGTTGAATTTTTTTCAAAATCAATAGGGTTGAAGCTATTGATAAGATTAACAATCTGTGCAAGTTTCAAGGAAATCTGATCAGAAATGCAGACTTTATGGCGTAAACAAGTAATGGAAATTTTCAACTTGAAATGGCTACTTTTCCCATACCGTTTGTTGGATTTTTTTCAAAATCAATAGGGTTCAAGCTACTGATGAGATAAACAAACTGCAAGTTTCACGAAAATCTGATAATAAATGCAGACTTCATCGCGTAAACAAGAAATGGAAATTTTCAACTTGAAATGGCTACTTTTCCCATATTGTTTGTTGGATTTTGTTCAAAATCAATAGGGTTCAAGCTATTGATGAGATAAACAAACTGTGCAAGTTTCACGAAAATCTGACAACAAATGCAGACTTTATCGCGTAAACAAGAAATGGAAATTTTCAACTTCAAATGGCTACTTTTCTCATACTGTTTGTTGGATTTTGTTCAAAATCAATAGGGTTCAAGCTATTGATGAGATAAACAAACTGTGCAAAGTTTCATGAAAATCCGACAACAAATGCAGACTTCATCGCGTAAACAAGAAAAAGACTAACGGACGGACGGACAGACGGAAACCATACCATGACATAAGCGCTGCTGGCTTTCAGCCAGTAGAGCTAACAAGGTAGGAAAAGGAGAAAATGCTAGTAACCAGCATTTTCTACGTTTCCAACAATGTTTTTTACCAGTCATTAACAAATTCAATTTTTGAGTCACATTTGTCATCTGCAAATCCTTCAATATGGACATGTCTAAGACTTTGTTGTCTGGTAAAGAAATTTGTTAGCTCTGAAAACAGCCCAGTTGATAATATGGAAACTATGTACATTTTTAGCCCTTTCCCAGATAAGCCCTGGTTTTTTAAGGTGCTGAGGTTGAAGGCGTTTGAAAACACTGTGGAAAAAGGAGAAAATGCTCATGAGCATTTTCTCCATCTTCCACAGTGTTTTCTTCCCTTACTAGTTACAGATAAAAATACCAGCTTTTTAGCCACTCTAAATTTGTTGTCTGCAAATTCTTTCAATTTTAGCAGACCAAAATTACCTCATTTGGTAAAGAGTTAAGGTATTGCTATTGCCCATACTGTTCCAAAAAATTTCAAACCAGACACAACTAACCTGAACATTTTGAAGAATGTTATTAACTAGCATGACACGTCTTCTCGAATTATTCAACTTCTTCACATAGGGATCTAAATCAACAGCCACTGTCTGACTGTCAGAGATCTGCCTCAAATCTGTAAATAAAACAGTTTGATCTATTTGCAGAAGATCAATTACTGAAATACCTTGACATGAACTCCTTCCTAAACCTGCTTCCTCCTTATCATTGTGGTTTCCTCTTTTGCCAAAATGTTTTAACAAGCTTTCTTTTTCATAAGGTCACTAAGCCGTTACCACTTAATCCCAAGTTTTAAAGACCCTGACAAAGAAAGCTTTTTGAAAACATTGTGGGAAAAGGAGGAAATGCCGGTAATCAGCATTTCCTCCTTTTTCTGCAAATGTTTTCTACACTTTTAGAAACAAATTCCACAATTTGAGACGCATAAAATTTGCCGTCTGCAAAAACTTTGACTGGTCAGATACTGTTGTTTGGTAAAGAGTTAAAGCTTGAAATGTGTGGTAAAGAGTAAAGATCTTACTAGTTTCAAACTACGGCAAAATTGTCATTTTAGCAACATACTTATTCCTGTAAATGACTTGACTTTTGGTGTGTTGCAGTATACTACTTTTCAAAACATGGCAAAAGAAGAAAATGCTAAAAGTTAGCACAATCTTCTCCTGGATATCAAATTTTTAAAACTGAAGTTCCTTTTGACACTCCCTAATCAAACTCATCTGCTTTTGGGTGAGAAAAAACATCTAGCTCTGAGTGCAAAGCAATGTGTTTGTTTATTTAAAGTGTTTAGTTCAATTTTCAACATTATTTAAGTCATATTGCAGCTGCCAATGTACCTATCCATGCTTTCCTGGAGTTTCCTTTACCAGTACCATGACAATATTCTTCCCAAGCCACTGGCTGCTTTCTCACCATCGAAACAATGATCAGCTGTGAGAGATGAATGAATCCTGTCACAATGATTTTCATCAATCTTTGGAAAGAAATTGGCCAAAATGGGGATTAGAACCAGCAATCCCCGTCCTCCAGTCCTGTACACTACCAACTGTGCCACCAAAGCTCTGCCCATACCATTGTATCAAAATGATTGCCTTTTCAAGACTGAGATTCTAACCGCAATTACCTTAAGCCCTTCTTTCCCAGGCTCCAAAAGTTTGGACATGTTGGTTCATAAATATATTGATAGCATTTGGAGATGACAAATCAAGCATTGCTCAAGGTTTGTTTCAGGTAGAAAACAATGTTGGAAAATGAGAAAATACTGGTTACCAGCATTTTCTCCTTCTACCACAATATTTTTAATAGTTTCAGTCCTAAGGGTCATGTGGGATTCTTTGGTAATAAGTTAATAACTGCTATCATAGGAACTGTCTGCATCAACAAGAAGCAGTATGAAATTAGGTTTAAAAATAAAGCATCCTGTATATTTTGTTGAAAAACTTCTTGTAAGACAGGATCTGTTTATAATTATAGTTATATACCTTCTGCTAAACTGTCTATTTGCTGTCTCAGTTCTACCTGGCTTTCCCTGAAAGATTGATTGAATGAATTCATTCAATAGTGTTTCTAGGTTGCTTTCAACATTATTCCAGTCATACCATGAAAACAGCACACATATCCATGTATGTACTGGGTTACACTAGTACTAGGCTATGGCTGAGTGTCTTGCCCAAGGACACTCCAACAAAAAACCCTGCGTTTCCTGTGAGGCTCAGACCCAAAGCCACCAGGTTAACAGTCCTACACTTTTCCACTGAGCCACATGGGACCCATTTGTTCCTGAAAGATACAAAATGTTTTCCATATAAACTTGTAGTAAGCAAGGTGTCATTGTCATGTTTGTAAGGTGCATGGAATCTTGAATTACACTTCAAGTAAAAAACATTTTCTTAACACTTACAGATGAAGAAGCTTTTAACTTTAGAGAGATTAAAGAAATAGACATTATCTATGAAAAGATATTGCATTTTTATGAATTTTGGTAAGATGAGATAAAAAATTAGACTGCATGTTCTTGACAGTCTCACACTGATCTGCAAACTCTTCATTCCTCTCTCACGGAAAGTGGTTTGATATACGAGTACTTAAAACCTGCCTAGCTGTTGATCAAGGTTATACAGGTAAGCAGTTTGGTGTATCTCTCTCTCTAATAATCTGCAACCTGTTATGAATAATGCTTGGATAGATGACCAAGCTGTAGCATGTTACATTTGGTAGGACTGACAGGAGTAGCCTTACCCTCTTACATTCTGCTTTATTTATATATAAGTCTCAGTCGACATTTCTAGAAGAGTAATGACATGGAGAGCATCGTGAAATAAAACCTGCCTTACTCTTAAGCACACTTTTACAGTGATATAGTTTGGTGATTACTCTCCATGATACATGTAAAAAAGCAAAGTGCGTTTTGGTTAGTGCAAAGATGGGTGACTATGCTGTTATGGGAGATCACTCCTTCCTTACTGCATAGCTTTCCCGTATAAACTCAATACCTGACAACTGCGTTAGGGAGAATTCTCTTTAGCTCAGTGGTTACGGTGTTGGTCTTTTGAACCTCGAAAAACAAGGATATTTGTCCGCACGGGTTCGAATCACGCCAGGTGTGGTTTGTATTTGAGCTATGCATTTGTTGCCAACTTTCATGTTCGTAAGATGGGGGCTCGTCCAGGATTGGCCATTTAGCCATTTGTTGTCTAATTAACAGACTAACTGCCTAATTAGGCTTTCTGTCATCAAAATGATGACATTTAAGAGGGGGTGTGTTACAGGAGATCACTCCTTCCTTACTACATAGCTTTCCCGTATAAATACCTGACAACTGCATTAGGGAGAATTCTCTTTAGCTCAGTGATTATGGTGTTGGTCTTTTAAACCTGGAAAAACGAAGATATTTGTTTGCCTGGGTTTGAATCCTGCCAGGTGCGGTTTGTATTTGAGCTATGCATTTGTTGCGAACTTTCATGTTTGTAAGAATGCAGTTTCATGTTACCGAAGCAATCAAAGCTGTACTGAGTGCTTGAAGATCATTATACCCTCAAACTATGAAAACAAAAACAGTTTTACTCATTAATTTTACATTTCTCTGAAGGTGAATCTGCAATTGCTACTTAACATTAAGTGAAAACAATAATATCAACGCAATATACATAACGTAAAATTGGGGACAAGTCTTATTCTTTATTGGGCTGAATCTTCTCCTATGTGGGCTGAATCTTCTTGGGTCTGGATCTTTTTCCACAAGAGAGAGAGAGAGAGAGAGAGAGAGAGAGAGAGAGAGAGAGAGAGAGAGACTCTAGATTCGGGGACTAGCTCTGATGTTATTTTTGTGATTGTTTCTCCGCTAGCCCCCGCAGCAGCCACTCTTATGTCCCATTTGGAGTAAAAAAATCAAAATAGCGGCATCATTTCAAATGGCCATATGCATTGATCTTTTCTCTGTCAGTGAACAATTAGGTCCTTAATCGATAGACTAATGATTAATCTTTACAAAAGCACTGAAATAATTAAGGAATGTCAGTGTTACCGACTTGTAATTCCATTTTTTCAGATTGTAAATATCCATTGATCCACTTCCAAGAAAATCCAACTGGGCTTGACATTTACTGCGCATGTTTCGGAAGTCATTTCTGGTTCAGTATAGTTCTTTTTTTTCACAATATCATTTTTTTCAAATCAAACTGACCAAGCATGCGAAGTTAACTGAATTTATAATGAGTGTTTGATTACAAATTAGGCAGATGTGTTTATTGTTATGTAATAGGATATACATGTGACCTGTTTTCGTTGTCACTCTGTATACAGAATATTCTAGAAACATGAAAAACATTCATTGGTTTTTCATTCTGGTTATTTTTAGAAACAGGATTGTTAGTAAACAAGTTGTTTATCAATCCATGTCTATAAATAGCTTGATGTCATCTTTCTAGAAAAGACTAATCTAGAATATTCCAAGCTGATATAAACAGGAGTGACTTACTTGGTGAATGGGACTTTGAAGTTAGACTTGTGGCTTTGAGGATACAGAATTAGTGAAAAGTGTTGGATTTAACTTGGGATATAGAACTGTAAGTTAGAACTGCTTAATTTTTAAACGGGTTGCTTATATCTATTTGCAAGTTAAAACTATTGTTAATTTAGGTTTTAGGAACCAGAAATTTCATACTTTTTGTAGTCAAAACTTAATTCTTAATTCTGAGGGACTTATTCTATTTCTTTTTCTAAGATTAAGAATTGTCAAAATTTCATTCAAACTTAACTCTTGTTGTACTATTTTGTCTTTATTCATTAATAAATATTGATTATTGTTAAAGGCTTGTTGCTGGTTTTCTTTCTCGTTACGCTTGTCTCGTAATATTATGTCAAATGAATGGTAAATTACAAAAAGATCAATGAAAACCTTGCACTAAAACTGGTGTCAACATGAATTTAAATCCTTTATCAATCCAGGGTTGTCCCTCAGATTTAACTAGAGGCGCTTGAGCGCCTGTATCGCTCCACAGGCCTGATATTTCTATAATGGCGAAAGGAAGTTTTTAACAATTATCATTCAATCCTGCATTTTAGCTCACTGAAGAAACAATTTGGTAGACAACCACCATAGGAACTTACCTGCAAAACAACAATGAAATCCAATGAATAGTTTTAGAGAAGAAATTTTTCAAAGATTTTACTTTATACCATAAAAGGAAAATGAGTCTCCCATAAAAGCCATGTTTTTTGACAGATCATTTTTTTTAAAGGAATTCTGTAAACCTGTATCTAAGGAACATTCCTGCAAAATAATAATGCTATCCAAATAGCGGTTTGGGAGGAGAAGATTTTTAAAGGTTTTTTACTTTGGTTGCCATGGCAACCAGAATTCTTCATGGAACACAATTATTTGAAGGAATTTGAAAGAGGACCACCAAAGGAACATTCCTGTGAAATTTGGTAAAAATCCAGGCAATAGTTTCTGAGGAGAAGTTTTTTAAAGAAAAAGTTTACGGACGCACACACGGACGAACGGACGAACGAACGGACGGACGGACGGATGGACGCACGACGGACACAACGCCATGACAATAGCTCGCTGGCTTTCGGCCAGTGGAGCTAAAAATTGGGGGTCATTGTGACCCCTACTCCCGATGGGTGACAGATGTTTCGGTAACAGATGAGTTCGGTAACATAGACTTATAGAGTAAATCGATTGGATGTTTGGTAACAAAGCAATTGTATAGTGTTTATGTACCGTTACGTTCTTTACACCCAATACATGGCTTTGTTTTGTTCAAACATTTTATTTTTGCACTTTCCACCCTTTTCCCTTGATAGATAGGCTATCCACACGTTTTTTTTTTTTTTTTTCAATAGTTGGCAATCCACACGTTTTTCCTTTTATTTTTCCATTTTCAACCATATTTCAAGTGATGAATAATACCCATGCCTAATCTTGTACCCGTTGAATTTTCAGTATTTCATACATCTAGGTTTATAAAATGGACATCGGATTATACTACACTCTTGCGGTTAAAATCACAGTAAATTAAGCTGGGGCGTTAAAACTCATAATAGTGTGGTAAAGGGTTAAAGCATGTTTCATACATGTATTGCACAACAATAAATCATTTAACTTTAGAAGACGGCCTAATAGGTAATAAAGTATCATGACAAATGGAGAAAATGCGGTCACCCGCATGCTATCCATTATCCCGTGATCCCGTGATGGATCACACATTTTTGTTTCAGAAATTCTGATTGTATGTCGTTCGACCGTGATGAAGGTTTTACGAACTGACTGCTTCATTTGGGTTAAGGTATAAAGAGAAAATGTCCTGTAACATCCATGAAAACTGTGAAAAAAAGCTGCTAGTATATGAGGCTTAATTGCGATCAACCACATATTCTATCGTTTTTATGTAGATCTGTGAGAAATTCCTTATCTTATGGGTAACGGGAGGTGTGAAAACAGGCTGTTAAAGACAAGCACCTATACATTGGACAATACCTCCTTCGCTCACGTGAAGTACGGAAAGGGAGTTCATATGATCTTTGTGCGTTGTTGAACGCTGTAAACCCTACAGATGATGACTTGTGTCTTTGAAAACTTGAGTAAAAAGCAGAGTAATACAAAATAACTTATACTTATGACACGCACAAATGTACACAGTCAAAATCACAAGAAGTAAGCAAGAAAGCATTGTTATTGCCTCTCTCCATCTCTCTCACCCCCATTTTGCCACAATATTTCCACCAGTATAACTTTTATTTCTGAAGTTAGGTTGATAATCCATAATCTTAACATTTAGAGCATCGAACAAACAAAATGGCCATTTTCATCTTAGAAATGTTGTCTAATGTTAGCGGTTGAGTGGTTGTCCTTGTTTATAATCTCTAGGAAACGTGGGTAGTATTGATCAAAGATCAGACTGTGTGCTTTGTGCAGTCTGATCTTGAATGGTACGAGCCGCAAAGGCAACAGCAAAAGTGAAAGGTACTCTAAGAGTTAATGGCACAACGGGTACATGTTGGATATTATTCCATACATCAATTATGGGTGTATTATATCGAAAATAAGATACGGTGATCAATATTTATTTATTAAAGATATTTTATACATACAGCATGTAATGAGGAACATAACATTATTTATGAAACATAGTGGGATTTACAAATTAAGGTTTTAAAAAATGAAGGTTTGAACAAAAAGCCATGCACTGGGTGTAAAGAACATCACGGTACGTAAACACTATATAATTGCTTTGTTACCGAAACATCCAATCGATTTACTGTGTAAGTCTATGTTACTGAACTCGTCTGTTACCGAAACATCCGTAAATCCTCCCGAATCGGGAGTAGATCAGCAGTTGTATGAAGCAGGCGATAAAAAAGAATGCTGTAGTTTACTTTGTCATGACATTATTTTCCACAAACAGAACAGACTGGTAATGTGTACTTTTATCTACCGGAAGTCACATGAAATAAGCTTTGAAATGGCACTCGTCACAACTCGGACGATTCCGTACCTACATCTAACCTCGTCAGTATAACGGTCGTTTCCATTTGAACTGCCAACCACGTGATCTTATACATGGCGCGCCACTGTCAGTCGTTTAGCAAACGACATAAACAAACTCGATGAAGTTATTCACATCTGTTTATCTGTCGGTGAAAACTTCAATCGGAATTGATAAACAATGAATGTACGAACTGTTTGCCAACTCAACTGAAATATAGATCTAGTTAGAAAGATTTCGATAGAAAATTGAAACTCAAGTTTTCCTTTTTAAGAGGAGCCTTACAATTTTCAGAACTGTAAACCGACGTATTTCCGGGTATGTACCGATCTGGTGCATATCAATCCACCAGATACAGCCGAGGGATCTGATGGCTCCCATCACCCGAGGTATGCCGAATGTTGAAATGGGTGTGACGAAAACAAGGACGCATTAAGCGGACAATATAGACAAAGAGGAAAAAAGCGGACGATATGAAATATAGAGGGAAAAAGCGGACGCGGTCTTATACTTAATTCGGTGTCTAATATTAGTTTTTCTTGAGAAAGTTAAGCATTTTTTTCCCAGTTTGCTCTACTTGATACTTTGATATTTAATGAGATATTTATATTTCAAGGTTTTTGAGAAAGATGAACAAAAATTATTGTATATTGTATTTCACTTTCTTTTAAACATTGATCATTAAGGACATAAATATTCATGTACGGTTCGTCATTGATATCAGAGGGGAAGATAATTAAAAATTAGAGCCATAGTTCAATAAAATAAACAAGCTGACGCCCATATTATTTGATTAACAGAAGACAATAAAAACGTGTAAGCCGTAGCTGGTAAATAACAATAAAAAAGAGGAAGAACGCGGATGACATGAAACAAAGAAGGAAAATGCGGATGATATGAAACATAGAGGGAAAACTTGGACGCCGTCATACACTTAACTGCTGTCTAATATTAGTTGTTGTTTTTTTGAGAAAGATAAACAGATGATTTTTTTCATTTTGCTCCACTTTATGTTTTGAAAATTAATGATATATTTATAATTTACAAAAATTATTGTACACTTTATTTCACTGTCCTAGTTACTTTTATCATTAAGGAGGTATATATTCATGTATTCCAAAATCATTGTCTGTCATTGATATCAGAGGGAAAGATTGTAAACTAGAGGCGCTTGAGCGCCTGTATCGCTCCACAGGCCTGATATTTCTATAATGGCGAAAGGAAGTTTTTAACAATTATCATTCAATCCTGCATTTTAGCTCACTGAAGAAACAATTTGGTAGACAACCACCATAGGAACTTACCTGCAAAACAACAATGAAATCCAATGAATAGTTTTAGAGAAGAAATTTTTCAACGATTTTACTTTATACCATAAAAGGAAAATGAGTCTCCCATAAAAGCCATGTTTTTTGACAGATCTTTTTTTTTTTAAGGAATTCTGTAAACCTGTATCTAAGGAACATTCCTGCAAAATAATAATGCTATCCAAATAGCGGTTTGGGAGGAGAAGATTTTTAAAGGTTTTTTACTTTGGTTGCCATGGCAACCAGAATTCTTCATGGAACACAATTATTTGAAGGAATTTGAAAGAGGACCACCAAAGGAACATTCCTGTGAAATTTGGTAAAAATCCAGTCAATAGTTTCTGAGGAGAAGTTTTTTAAAGAAAAAGTTTACGGACGCATGCACGGACGAACGGACGAACGAACGGACGGACGGACGCACGACGGACACAACGCCATGACAATAGCTCGCTGGCCTTTGGCCAGTGGAGCTAAAAATCAGAGCTGTAATTCAATAAATTAAACCAGCGGATGCCCACATTATTTGATTTTCAGGGGCCAAAACACGTACACCATAGGAGCTAAAATAAATAAAGGGGAAAAACGCAGATGATATGAAACAAAGAGGGGAAACGTGGACGATATGACACATAGAGGGAAAACGCGGACGCCTTCTAATACTTATTACAGTGTCTAATGTTATTTTTTTTTTTAGGTTTATTAACAAATAATTCAATAATTAATGATATACTTGTACATACATTTTAAGGTTTTTGAGATAGATGAACAAAAATCAGTGTATACTTTATTTCACTTTTCTAGCAATACTTTGATCATTAATGCATGTATAAATGTACCAAAACCAGTGTCTATCATTGATATCAGAGGGGAAGATATTTGAAATGTAGAGATTTAATTCAATAAAATTAAACTAGAGGACGCCCACGTTATTTGACATATATACGGTGGACAAAAATGCGTATGCCGTAGCAAGAGGGAAAACGCGGACTATATGAAACATAGAGGGAAAACGCGGACGATATGAAACATAGAGGGAAAACACGGACATTCACGTTATTTGACTTTCAGGGGATAAAAACGCGCACGCCGTAGCAGGCAATATAAACAAGTTATTTTTTTTTAGAAATTATATCCCCTGCCGAAAAAGACCTTTTTTGATACACACATATAAGAGGTATTGTATTCAGCATTCGGTAGGAGATAATTAACTCATTACCACACGATAAAATTTTAGACTGGTTCAAATTGAAAGCATTTGCAGACGACAACTCAAAGGTGACTGAAAAATTGAAATTTGTTCTGGGAAGGGTAGAAAATACTGTGGGAAAAGGAGAAAATGCTGGTTACCAGCATTTTCTCCTTTTCCAACAGTGTTTTCAAAAGGTTTCTTTCTCAGGGGCGTCAAAAGTAGGGATTGTGTGGTAATGGGTTAAGAGGGAAAATGCCGACTATATGAAACATAGAGGGAAAAAGCGGACTATATGAAACATAGAGGGAAAAAGCGGACGATATGAAACAAAGAGGGAAAATGCAGACGATATGGAACATAGACGCAAAACGCAGATGCACTTGTATGTAAAGAAAAGTGGATGTATTGTTTCAGTCTTGTCGTTCACCTCTGCATTCGTACTCACTCACTCAAGAAACGCACCTCCTATACAAAAATATACTCAGCTTTTCCTTTATATTCGGATTGGTACTTGATCTATAAAGTACAACCTTGATTAGAGAAGTGTACAAAACGATAAAGGTAGAAAAGCAATATAATGTAGCCATGAATTTTCACATATTTTCCAAAAGAGAGAGAGAGAGAGAGAGACAGAGAGAGATAGAGAGAAGGGGGGGGGGGCACCTCATCATTTATGAATCTCAACGGTATTTTTTTTTTTTTCCAATTCGCTTGACAATTAAATCAAGGTAACGCTGATTTAATCAGTTTGTAAAAGTGTGAAAAACGATCATAATTTGATTGTTAAATCGGCTAATTGTCTATCTGTGTATAATATTACATCATAATCCAATTACTACCATATACAGGCAATTTGTTTGTACATGTAAATTGAAGAATTCGATAGCTCTTTAACTTGTTAAACTTGTCAAAACTCCCTTTGTTTTCCCTGGACTGTACTTGTCTGATTTGTTACATGTCATCAAACATTAATTACATGTTGTTGAAATATATGTTTCTTTATTCTGTGCATGACTTAATATGTACAGGGAAAACCAGCCCGCATAGCTCAGTAGGTAGAGCGTAGGACTCGTGAACGTGATGTTTCGAGTCACTTGAGGGTGTGCGTTCGATCCCCACGGCTGGCCATCAAAAATTACTAATAGTCTTTCGGATGAGACGTTAAACCAAGGTCCCGTGTGACGGTGCTATACACCGAGCACGTAAAAGAACCAGGCATAACTTAAGATGGGTTTCGTCCTGTATCTGCACTATCCCCCGTAACATTACTAACAGCTTTCAGGGGGCGTTGCCCATATGGGCAACCGGTGGGGAAGATAAATAAACGCAAATTCAATCAATCAATGTACAGGGAAGTCTGTCATTAGATGTTGTTTGTTGCCATTCGAGTTACTTAAGCTTACTTCGAAAAACGATTTTTTAAAAAGCTCAAATTATTTTCATAGAATAGTGAGTTACACTAATAAGACAGTCGGATTTTTCAAACCCTAATTAGTGATACAGTAGTGTCTGTGATATCTTAAGCAGCCTTCAAAATACTTAAGTTTAATCAATATACAAAGTGCCTATATAACGCAGTAACTGTATAATTGCATAATTGTTTTCAAAAACAATCACTGTAATTATTTATGGCTGCAAAGCCATTTGTACGGTTTTGCGAAACAGTTATCGTCACTCATTAGTAATGAATTAAAATAACGAAAAAAATCTATACTAATTCTTTAGTTTTTATCCAACACGGCGACCACGTTTTTCCTAAGTACTATGTACTATGTTGTCCGCATTTTCCCTATATGTGCTATATATTGTCCGCGTTTTCCCTCTTTGTTTACTAGTATATCGCCTGTTTAAAGCATCAAAGATGTCCTGGTCATATTACAAAGCGTCCGCATTTTCTTTCTTTTTTTTTTTCAATATAGAAGTGATCTTCAAAATGTTCAAAATGCGACAAGGATTTCAGTATGACACAGCGGCTGCATTTCCCCTCTTTGTTTCATATCGTCTGCGTTGTCCATCTTTGTTTATACTCTCTCTCTCTCTCTCCAGCTAGTGATTGCTTTTGCCATACTGTTTCTATTTTGTACGTTATTTCCATTTTTTTTCGGTAAGCCTTTCCTCCTGTAACCAGTCCACAAAATCCAGAGTTTTAACGACCCTAAAAAGAGGCTTTTGAAAACAGTCAGACAAGGAGAAAATACTGGTAATCAGCATTTTCTCCTTTTTCCCCACTTTTTTTTTTTTTAATAACCTATCATAATCAAACCCAATCAGTTGAGCCATATTTACATTCAGCTGGACGTGTTATAATAATTCAAAAATATTATTTAATATGCTAATACTAGATACTGATTGTTGTGGAAGATGACGTCCGCATTTTCCCTCTATGTTTCATATCGTCCGCGTTTTCCCTCTTTGTTTCATATCATCCGCATTTTCCCTCTTGCTACGGCATACGCGTTTTTGTCCCCCGTATAAATATCAAATAACGTGGGTGTCCTCTAGTTTAATTCTACAGGGTTTTCCTTGACGCACGATTTTGTGCGTTTTGACGCATTTTTAAGGAAAATGACCCGCAATTTTTTCAGTAATGCGTCATTGTTGACGCACAAATACGGTAAGAGGTACTAACGATCGTATATACTTCCGACACTGTTACATCGCGAGTAGATGAAAAATCTGGAGTACGAAGAGAAAATGGGACGAAACACTGGACTGTGTATCGATTTTACTAAAAATACCGTCGGTCTTTACACAGGTCTAAACTAAACCAGTCGATCTCTAATGAAAACAATATGGCTCTGTCAAAATCGACGTCATTCTTGCTGTCTGCAAGGAAGAAGAGCCCTTAAACAAAGATTAGACGTTACAACGCCTAAAAAGAGCACCCCGAATTACATTTCAAGGTCTCGAGGGTTTACTGTAAATTAGCTAAAGAGATACACTTTGTTATTCTTTGAAAACAGCTGCATGAACGCGACCCGCATGTCGAAACACAGGAATCGGCCATTTAATTGGTGAAAATAGTTTATTCTCGGTCGAAATGGATAATCTCTGTCAAGAAAAATAACAGAGACTTCCCAATCCGGCCGACAACAAGCTTTCTTCGTCAACTAAACCGTCGATTCCTGTGATAAAAACAAAATAACCCTTTACCATAGAAAGAGGCTACACATACTTCGAAAATCAACCCTTGTGCATCATCAAAACATTAGCGGTCATGACGATACCCTTGAAACATTAAAATTACTTTGTGATATGACAGCTTGTCTGGAGCTAGAGCATATTTGCTAGTTAAGAACAGGCTTAAATAAAGCATACTCCAGATAGTCTCTATGAAAAAGGTGCCACCTAGACTGTAAACGCCCTCTATATAGAGAATCTCTAGTGTTATTGTGTATCTATCACCATGAAATAATTCACATATAGGGTAATCGAAGATTTACAGTGAATAGAAAACATACACACAAAAAAAACATACTTTCACAAATAGTAGCTTTTGTTTAAGTGAATTACATTTTGTTGTGACCCCCACAAATTCCAAAATGACCCCCATTATTTTTGACTAGGGGGTCACAATGACCCCCTATTTTTGTGGCCAAGGGAAAACCCCGATTCTATTGAATTAATACTCTATTTTTCATACATCTTCCACTCTGATATCAATGACAGACATCGATTTTAGTATATTCATATATGGATTGATGATCAAAGTATCTGAAAGTGCAATAATTTATACAAAGATTATGGTTCATCAATCTTAAAAGCCTTAAAATTAAATATATATATCATTAATTACAAAAGTAATAGCATAGCACAGAAAATATGTTGCTCAAAAAAACTAAAATTAGACATCTAATTAAGTGTCAGACAATGTCCGCGTTTTCCCTCTATATGTCTCATATCGTCCCCCTTTTACTTGTAATATACAATAATTTTTGTTCATCTGATTTAAAAACCTTGAAATATCAATCTCTCATTAATTATCAAAGGTCAAGTACAGCAAACTGAAAAAAAAAAAATGCTTCACTTTCTCAAAATACTAATATTAGACACCGAATTAAGTATAAGACGGTGTCCACTTTTTCCCTCTATATTTCATATCGTCCGCTTTTTTCCTCTTTCTTTATATTGTCCGCTTAACGCGTCCACGTTTTAGTCACACCCCTTTGAAATACAGAGAACCCAACCATGACTTTGACTGGGCCTGTATTTACGACACATGTAAGATGTACTTTACAGCAATAATGCATAAACTGGTCTTACTCTATAAATAAATTACCAGAAAACCACTTTGATTTAAAATAAACCCGTAGTATAAAAAAAGAACAGTGTTCCTCTGATACTGAAGCAAGAACGGACTTGGATTTATGATGCTTTATTCAATTTCGTTGATGATTTAGATTTTGGAAAGTTGCGTCACTGATGACACACTGTTCAAGTCTGTTGTTCATTTTGGGGGTCATTTGAGTTAAAATTGGGTCAATGATGCTGGATTTGTGCGTCATGGAAAACCCTGCTATCGATTCATGTCCATTTTCAAGCTGAAAAGCAGATAAAAGGCACATTAAGCCGACTGGTAAATGACCGGTAAGATTTTGAAATATCCCGATGGTATTAAAGAAGGGTTGCAATGAAGGGATGCGGCGAAACAATCACAAAAATAACATCAGAGCCACCCTTCAGATACCCCCGATTCGGGGACTAGCTCCGATGTTATTTTTGTGATTGTTTCTCCGCTAGCCCCCGCTCTTATGACCCATCTGGAGTGAAAAATTAAAATACCGGCATCGTTTCAAATGGCTATATGCGTCGATCTTTTCTTTGTCAGTGAACAATAAGGTCCTTAATCGATAGATTAATGATTAATCTTTACAAAAACACCGAAATAATTAAAAAATGACAGTGTAACCTCCTTGTAATTTCATTATTTCGGAACGTAAATATCCGTTGACCTACTTCCCTGGAAATTGAAACTTGGCTTGACATTTACTGCGCATGTTTCGGAAGACACTTCCGGTACATTTAAATTCTTTTTTTTTTTCACAATTTATCTGTTTCTGTGTTATCAGCATGGGCATGAAAAGGAAAGCTAAAAGTACTGGATGTATTTCATTTATGAGGAGTCGTATTTATCACTTAAATTGCCTATCACACAATATCATTTTTTCAATTCAAATTGACCACGCATGCGCAGTTAAGTGAATTTATAATGAGTGTTTGTTTACAAATAAGCCAGACGTGTTTATGTCAAATAAATGGTAAATTACAACAAGAGGGCCAAGATGGCCCTGGATCGCTCACCTGAATTTTTGAGAGGACCATAACCAACTTTTTTTAAAGTATTGAAATTTTGGAAACAAAATCAGTATTTTGCCAAGCAATTATAAAAAGGTCACCTGTAAAAATCATTTCAAAATCTGTCACCACCCCTACAATCATCACCACAGCCATGTTTTTGACGAATCAGAATTCTGCAAATAAATTTTAGGATAGGTCACCCAAAGACCTTATCTTGAACAAGAGCACATGCTCGATAGTGGCAAAAAATATTAAGTTGAACAAGAGCACCTCATGAGAGTGCCAATGATTGGCTGTTGGAACCTCGCTGGATAGTAAAATAAAATTCCAAATCGCAAAAGGGGCATAATTTGGACAAAACAATTTTGGAGTTAACTGCCCTTGTTGTATGGGTTGCTTTTTACTAGTGAACAATTATTCTGAGTTTTAAGTACACATGTTGAGTGGAAGCCGAGATATAACAAAATGTCGAAGTTTTTGCACAACAACAATGCAGATGACGCCAACAGGGCTATGTCAATACCTCGATGTTTTCTTTGAAAACAGCTAAGCTAAATAAGGGGTATAATATAAGGATCATTTCTGTGAAATAACTTCAAAATCTGAATAGCAGGGGTAAAAGTTAAAAAATCTGAAAATACTGAAAATTGAGCTGGGGGCCTGGGGGCCGCTAGGGCCCCCGGTGGGTCCAGGGCAACGCCCTGACCAGGGGTCCAGGGGGCCAGAGGTCCCCGGAAGCTCCTGAGATTTAGCTATTCTATAAGCATCAAATTCCTCTAATGAGATCCAGTTTTAGCATTTTAAAGTTGAAAAAATCTTGAAACGAATGAAAGATATGATATGCTAAAACCTAAGAAAATCTCAAAGTTTTTAGCACCCATGTTATTTTTGTCCTCTTTTATCTCCATTTTGTACACAGGACCTAATCAGATTAGCCCTACATCAGTTTTGTATTTGAAAGTACAACAAGTATGAGAAAAGGACATATCTAGTATTTAATATTTGATTCATTAAAATGCAATCACAGGTGCTAAATTTCTGTCAAAAGAATAAAATCAAATCTGTCAAATAGGAAAACAACACTCTTTAAGAATGGCTAATTTATCAGGGAGAATGTGACAGAGTGTGCTGTGCATTTTCTAGCTTGAGGTTTTTGTACCCTTTGGTAACTGGAGTTTGGGGTACACAAACAAGGATGGGGGTTCAGATCTAAACTACATATTAATTTCATTAAAATATCAAGTTTTAATGACAGCCTATCAAAAGATAGACTGTTTTCATGCGACATGCGCAAACAAGATTTTATAGATAGATCTACATGTTCACCTCTTCAAACACTTTAAGAACCTTTCCTAAAATGTGCAAACATTTTTGGCAAAATCAATTCTAATGTTTGCTAAAACAAGCAGGTAAGTGATATACCATGGAAATGGTCCAATTCCTGTAAAAAATCTATCAAATCGGCAGTGCGAGGCAATCAGTTTAAATGCAAAAATGATTATCACTTTGTAACCGGAAGAGCAAACCAACTTGCTATTGGTTGTACAATCGGTTTCTCCATTGAACTGAGAATGCCTTTTTGCTTTAATACTTCGACAATTTGTCTACATGATATTAAGTTTATAAAGATGTGTTTATTACCGTTTCATCAATTATCGATACTGTTTCAATGGAAGGTTTTGAAAATAATGACATATCAGTAAAATTGTTGTATTTTATTAAAGGTTATGGATAAATTAAAGATATGTTCCTACAATTGTCGTGGTTTGAATAGCACTAAAAAACGATTTGATTTATTTGCACTTTTTAAGGAAAAGAAAGTTGACGTTTTATGCTTGCAGGAAACACACTTCACTGAAGAAATTGAACACAAAATTTATCAACAGTGGGAAGGAGTATGCTTTTATAGTCATGGTTCTTCTAACTCGAAAGGTGTGGCTATTCTACTTAGGAAAGGATTAGATATTAAAGTAGCGGAATGCAAAAAAGATAATAATGGGCAATTTATTGCACTTAATATTTCTTACAAAAACACATCATTTATCCTTGCAAATATATATGCACCAAATTCTGATAACCCTGATTTTTTTAAAAACGTGTTTGATAAAATTAAGTCTTTTGATAATGTTCATAGTTTTATAATTTGTGGTGACTTTAATCTAGTTTTAGACCCATCAATAGATTATGAAAACTACAAGTACAGTAACCACAATGAAAAATCAAGAAAATTTTTAACAATGCAAATTAATGATAACGAGCTTGTTGACCCTTTTAGACATTTACATGGGGCTACAAGAAAGTATACATGGAAAAGGTTAAACCATTATAAAAGGGAAGGTTAGATTTTTTCTTAATTGATCAAAATCTTCTTTCATTTGCTAGAAACTGTGATATAGATATAAGTTACAGGTCTGATCACTCAATAATTGTGCTTGAACTTCAGTTTTCAAAGCAGGAGCATGGAAAAGGATTTTGGAAGTTCAATAATTCATTATTAAAAGATAAAGAATATGTCGATTGTATAAACAAAAAAATAGATAGCGTAATCTTGCAATATTGTTTGCCAGTATACAGTACTGAAAATGTTCTAAACGTTGATAAATCACAGTTACAATTTATAATAGATGATCAACTTTTTTTGGAAACATTGTTAATGGAAATACGCAGGGAAACCATTTCATTTTCTACTTATAAAGCCAAAACAAAATGTATAAGAGAAAACTCCATTGAAAAAGAAATTTCCTATTTAGAAAATAATCTTAATGAAACAAACAAAGACAGGCTATGTTCACTACCATTAGAATTGGAAACTTTAAGGAAGGAAAGGCTAAATGGTTTTTTCATTAGATCAAGATCAAACTGGATTGACAACGGAGAAAAAATAACTAATTATTTTTGTAATTTAGAGAAACAGCATGTAGCTTCAAAAACTATGCATTATATAGAAAAAGAAGATGGAACTCACATATTTGATCAAAAAGAAATTTTAAAAGAAACCAAACGATTTTATGAAAATTTATATACTGAACCAAATAACGTTGTTGATTTCGATCTTTCTGAACAATTAGCAGGGTGTTCTGTAAAAAAATTAAATGAAAAACAGAAAAAGGATATTGAAGGACTGCTACAATACAATGAGGTCACAGATACCCTAAAGAATATGAAAAATGATAAGAGCCCCAGAAATGACGGATTTACTTCAAATTTTTATAAGTTTTTTTGGAATAAGATTGGTCATTTTGTAGTAAAAGCTTTAAATCACGCGTTTATATCTAAATCATTTTCACGGAATGTTAAACTGGGAACAATAACTTGTATTCCGAAAGAAAATAAAGAAAGACAATTTTTAAAAAATTGGAGACCAATCACACTTTTAAATGTCCTATATAAACTTGCATCTGGAAGTATTGCTAAAAGAATTAAGAATGTTTTAAATGATATAATTTCAAGTGATCAAACGGGTTTTTTACAAGATAGATTCATAGGGGAAAATACCAGATTAGTGTATGATATTATGCAATATTGTGAAGAACATAGAATACCTGGATTGTTAATGCTAATTGATTTTGAGAAAGCTTTTGACTCCTTATCCTTTAACTTTATTGAACAAACGTTATCTTTTTTTAACTTTGGTGAAATGGTTCGAGAATGGATTAAGTTATTTTTGTATAATACGGAAGTATGTGTTCAAGTTAACGGTTTTCTTTCAGATTATTTCATGGTCAAAAGGGGCTGCAGATAAGGAGATCCAATTTCAGCATACATTTTTATTCTTTGTACAGAAATTCTTAACATCAAAATAAAAAATGAAAAAAATATCACAGGAATAAAAGTTAAACAACGAGAATACATAATATCACAATTTGCAGACGACACAACCCTTTTTTTAGATGGTTCAGAAAAATCGCTCAAAAGTACATTACAGTTACTTGAAAATTTTTCACATATTTCAGGCCTGAGGGTCAATTTCGATAAAACGAAGCTAATATGGATTGGATGCATGAAATATAGTTCAAGATCTATTAAAACAAAATGGAAACTATCTTGGGGGGAAACACAATTTAAATTACTTGGGATACATTTCCATGTTGATCTGAAACAAATGATAAAAAAATAATTTTGAACCAAAACTACAAAGCATTAAAAATAGCATATCCTACTGGAATAGGAGAAAACTAACTCCTATTGGAAAAATAACTGTAGTTAAAAGCATTTTAATCTCCTTACTTACCAACCTGTTTGTTAGTTTACTGTCACCATCGGATGAATACATGAAAAGTTTAAATGATATGTTATATAAATTCGTATGGGATGGCACGGCTAAAATAAAACGGAGTATTTTTATAAAGAAGTACACAGAAAGGGGGTCTAAAAATGATAGATGTAAATAGCTATAACTTGAGTATGAAAATTAAATGGTTAAAAAAACTTGTTGCTAGTGGTAAAGGCGACTGTTATATATTTATTAATGGAATATTTGATACACAAAAATTATTCAATTTAGGTATTTCGTATTGTAAACAAATCGTGAAAACTATTAAAAACGATTTTTGGATTGATGTCCTACAGTCTTTTACTACATATATATCGAAATGTAAATTTACAAATTGGGTAGATATAATGAATATGCCATTGTTTTATAATGACAATATCATAATCGAGTCAAATTACGTCTATGATTCCATAATGTACACTGCCGGTATAAGATATATCAAAGACCTTTTAAATGAAAATGGTCATTTTAAAATTTGGAATGAAATCAATAAACTTACCAATAATAAAACAAATTTCTTAAGGTACTACAGTTTATTAAAACTCAGTTAAGAGCTTCTTGTCGAAGCATCATATACTAATTCAAAAGAAATTTCTAAATGAATACCATAACCCTAGCATTAACTGTTATTTTTTTCAAATATTAACTAAAAAAGAGATAAACAAACATATTTACAATGAATTAATTGAGAACAGAGAAACTCCGTCATGTAGAGTCAAGTGGAACTCAATATACAATGATTTAGAAATTGATTGGAATCTAGTTCACGGAAGTGTTTTTAAATGTACTCAAGATACTTATACACAATGGTTCCAGACAAGAATAGTTCACAGGATCCTCCCAACAAATTCGCTACTTTTCAAAATGAACTTGATCGATACTAATTTATGTACTTTCTGTGGAACACATGAAGAAACACTTTTAGATTTGTTCTATAATTGTGATTATATAACGCCTTTGATGAATAAAATTACAACAATATTAAAACATTTTGACCGCAATTTACAAATAAATAGTAGAATTTTTCTTTTGGGCACATATAAACCAAACTTTTTGTTAGACAATTTGCTTCTAGAAGTTAAAAAATATATTTACTTTTGTAGAAATAAAACTTATAAACCGTCACTTATTGGTATGAAGAATTTTCTTACTACCGCTGTGAATATCCATAGTAATAAGAAAACGACAGGGCTTGAAAACTATAAAATGACAATTGTGGAACATATCTTAGAACGCCTTCCATAAATCACTATCGATTTCAGAATAAGCATAGTTTGTTTTTTAAACATACAATAAATGATGCCATTTTTTTTTTATTTTGCACCAATCAGTTTCATCATATTTTTGTTTTTCACACACACGCACGCACGTGCGTGCGCACACACACGCTTTATTGCCACAGATTTTAAACTGAAATTATTTCATTTTTCATAATGCTACCTTTTTGAAAAGATGAATGTATGTGAGCCGTTCTTCGTGAAAAGGGGGCTTAATGCATCTGCGAGAAGGTATCGACCCAGGTCAGCCTGCGCAATTCGCGCAGGTTGACCTGGACCGAAACTTTTCGCTAAAGGTCAGTTTTCTGTATGTCCAAGGACCATTCTACCTAGTGATTTGGTCGGTTTTGAGAAAAAAAAGTGGCTGTTGTGGATTCAAAAGTATATGATGGCTTGCTTGGCATGATGGATTACGGAGAGGCATCGAGCACCTTTTTGCCAGAGAATGTCTCATATATATTATTGTATATTTTTATAAGAAAATGTTTTCTTTCATGAAGTTATTGTAAATACGTTTAAATGTTGGTAAATACGTTTATATTGTTTATATGTTTAGAAATGAAACTAACACTGTCTACTAACAGCTTATGTAAGGTATGGTGGGGGATGACCACGACCCCCACGTACCTATTGACGTGGTAAATAAAGCAAAAAAAAAAAAAGTTTATAAAGATGTGGTGTTTTGTACTTTAATTTTTTTTTCACTTTATTTAATATCATTTATTTTGATCTTTAAATTTTAATTTCCAAACCAGTTAAAAAGAATTCAGACATATTTCAAGCATTTGCAGACGACCCCCCCTCCCCGCTTTAGATCTATATTTTCATTTCATAAAACAACAATTTTTTCACTCATGACAGAATTTTAGATTCCACTTATTGTTTTATTCAGAGATTTGTGTAAATTCACTGTTTAAATTCATTATTAAAGATGAGAAGATAGTTTGAAGTCCCTCTGATCGGACGATGCCACGCTGATCATGGTAGTGTCATGGGTTTTCACGTTTTTTTTGGCGATCAATTTTTCGTGTCAATTAATTTCTGGAGAAGTATTACCGCATGATTTGACATCAGTTAGTCATTTTGAATAGCAGGTAACTTTAAAATCTGTCACTTTACACTAGATCAGAGGATTAACACCGTTATTACGTTCTCGTAAATGACTCGCCAGCTTCACTAGATCACGCGCGTGTCCTTCACATTTTATACTGATCGTGTTTAGCCCATATTTCTGCCGGATGCGCACAAGCTAGGTTATATGAAGCTCTTGACGATAATTTCATGCGTCAGATTGACAATTAAGCAAATATTTTTCAGCGTCAAAGACATGTCGTTTCAAATTTCCAAGCGTCAAAACCCGGTCTCAGGGATCAAATAAGAAACTTGCCGAGTTGTCGAGTTTTGACAAGACATCCATGGACAAAAATTTCTTTCTCATTTTTCCGGCCAATTTTCGTGTTTGTTATTACTATATTGAATCCTAGAGTGTGATTAATATCAGTCACAAAACCAAGCGCTACAAACCAGTATTCACGTTTCACGACCGACCGAGCTTCGGTACCGACTGCAATCGATTCCGGGATTTCTCAAGAGCTAATCGCAATCGGAAGCCAAAACCAACTGACTTTCGACTACAGTCAATCATTGGCCCACCACTACAAATCGGACTACAGTGTATGAATGAAAGTTTTCCCCCTTTTTCGGTCGCTTCGGCATTTGAGTAGCACGTACTGTCAACTTCGGAAGATAGTTGCCGGTCCCCAGCTCTGACATCCATTTGTTATTGAAAAGAACAAAGATAATTTAAACTGAGCCATCTTTCGCTAGCAAATAATCAAACTGCAGCCAATATTTGTCCCCTAAAACGAAGGGCTTTGTTAATGCTTTATTTTGTTTTACAATCCTAGCGGCAAAAATGTTAAAGTCGGCAAACCGATCAAAACACAGCCGCAACGTTTTGGACACGAACAATATAACATCATACGATAACCTTAGAACGTTCCGGTTCAGCATCTATATTTAGAATCGGGAAACCCTAAGCAAGAGTGAGTTACTGTAAACATTTCGGTGCAAATTATCCCCGAAACTACAAAATTCTTTGAATTTCATTGTTTTTAGGGCGAGTGCGTTTGACGGGAGACATTAATGACCGAGATCAGCCCCGGACAAAGCAAATGCAGTGGGGCAATAAATTTTATTGATACGGCATCTGGAAATCTATTGACTTGCAATAGATACGAGATAAAGGGTACCCCCCCCCCCAAAAAAAAAAAAAAAAAAAATTCTCCTCAGATTTAAACGATTTGGAAAAATGACCTGGTCGGCCCCTGAAAATACGGAATTCCGTCACAATACGGAAAACTTTTACCCCTGCTGATGATAGTGGTTTCAGAGAAGACAAAATTTTTAAGAATTTCTTCATGTCCTCAGAGAGCAAATAGCTTCCACCCACCACAGCCATGTTTCTTGACAGATCAAAATTTCGCGAATAAATTTTCAAAAGGGGCACCTAAGGAACATTTCTGTGAAATTATTTCAAAATCTGACAAGTGGTTTAGGAGAAGAATTTCAAAGAATTTCTGTAAGTCCATACAGTGCAAAGATGCCCATCCCCACCCAGGCCATGTTTTTTGACGGATCAAAATTACACAAACAAACTTTAAAAAGGGTTACCCAAGGAACATATCCGTGAAATTATTTCAAAATCTGACCAGTGGTTTCAGAGGAGAAGATTATCAAAGAATTTCTTGGAAAATTCAATTTGGTTGCCATGGCAACCAGAGTTTTTGATGAATCGATTCTGTAAACAATTTTCAAAGGGGACGTCCCAAGGAACATTCCAGCCAAGTTTGGTCCAAATCGGCCAAGCGATTTAGGAGAAGATGTTTAAAGAATTGTTGACACTGCTGGACGCCAAGACCCCCCCCCTCCACAACGGCCATGTTTTTTTAACGGATCAAAATTTCGCAAACAAATTTTGAAAAGTGTCACCCAAGGAACATATCTGTGAAATTATTTAAAAATCTGACCAGCGGTTTCAGAGAAGAAGATTTTTAAAGAATTTCTTGGAAAATTCCATTTGGTTGCCATGGCAACCAGAGTTTTTGATGAAATCAAATTCTGTGAACAATTTTTAAAGAGGACCTCCCAAGGAACATTCCAGCCAAGTTTGGTCCAAATCGGCTAAGCGGTGTAGGAGGAGAAGATGTTTAAAGAATTGTTGACACTGCTGGACGCCAAGAGCCCCCCCTCCAACACAGCCATGTTTTTCGACGGATCAAAATTTCGCGAACAGTTTTTGAAAAGGGTCACCCAAGGAACATATCTGTGAAATTATTTCAAAATCTGACCAGCAGTTTCAGAGGAGAAGATTTTTAAAGAATTTCTTGAAAAATTCCATTTGGTTGCCATGGCAACCAGAGTTTTTGATGAAATCAAATTCTGTGAACACTTTTCAAGGAGGACCTCCCAAGGAACATTCCAGCCAATTTTGGTCCAAATCGGCCAAGCAGTTTAGGAGGAGAAGATGTTTAAAGAATTGTTGACGCCGCACGACGGACACAGCGTGCCCCTAAAAGCTCCCCTTGAGCATGTTGTGCTCTGGTGAGCTAAAAATATGAACGAAAACCTTGCACTTAACTTGGTGTCAACATGAAGTTAAATCATTTATCTATCAATTCATGTCCTTTTTCATAGCTGACAAGCAGATTAAAGACACATTAAGTAGACTGAAAGACTGACGGGTAAGATTTTGAAATTTCCGGATGGTGTTAAAGAAGGGCTGATGTGAAGGCATGCGGAGACCCAGGCACAAAAATAACATTGGAACAACCCTTCAGACTGAAGGTACCCTTCAGACTGATAAAGTTCATTAAGTTTATAGAGGCCTAATGCACAATTCTGTGCATAAGCTAATAAAGCTTCTGAGTGGCCCTTTATAAGTCGTTTTCCCAGTCTACATTGTTAGTCTTTTCATTTGGATTTTCCGTTACCGTCCTATACTTGTTCTGGAGTCCTACTCCCACTGACTTTTTCACTATCCACTATTTAACATTATTAACACAATATACACAAACTAGTTATCACTATTAACATGAATCTTCTTCTACTGTCTGTACACATGAATCTTATATATCCACATCTATTCAACAATTTGTTTCTTTCTGTACAATTAAAAGCTAAAAGAAATCTGTTCGTTATTAAGTAAATACTATACTTTACATGATTGCATACTAACGTGGTTATTATTATTTTGGTACGGTTTCATGATCTTGATTCAATCTGATGGAAAAAAAAATCTGTCTTGTGGTTATGTTTTTGTGGCTATTAATCATTTTATGCATGATGGTTAATTTATAGACCTGTCTGTAGTATGGCAGTCCATCACTCAGACCAGGTTATTAGATACATAATTATTAATAATATATATATATTTTTTTAAAAACCATAGTATGTGTTTAGAATCAACAGCATTCTAGTTATACTGGGGTTGAATGGTAAATATCTTGTTTTACTGATTCTCATGTTTCTTCATTCATGTTACTTTTTTTTTTTTCCAAACTGGTACAAGTAGGCAAAGGGAAACATTACATGTAGTTCTACTTGGTGCATATAGTATCTCTGACTATTAGTTATATGCCATTTGTAATTAAATTCAGACTGCAGGTAAGAGAGAGACAGAGACGGAGAGATACACAGACAGAAACGGACAGCAAGATATGGAAAAAGAAACTGTATTGGAGAGATGGAAAAAGAACTTTCTTGCAACCATGTGACATGGAGGAAGTTGGATGTAGCAACCACCACGCCTGCGTAGATCAGGGGAGATAATTTAAATTTTTTTCCAGAAATATGACCTCACTAGGGGTCAAATAGATACGCGCCAATTATGGAAAACTACGGCTTTTCCTGACGTCGTATGTCATTGGAAGCTAAAGTCTAAAGATAGGAGTTTGCGAAATAGCTTGCCTCTCGCGCGAAACGATTTGAGAACCCCAAACGGGAACCAAGAGAAAATTTCACTGACCGATATTTTTTGGAAAAAAGGCGATTTCACTATTCAAACTGGTATTTTTTTGTAGTTCGATAATCCATTTATACCAAAAATGTGATTTGAAATACAAAAATCGCGCGTGAATTATTGTTTTTAAGCATTTTTCTGACTCGGTACATTTCATGGTAGGGGAGATAAATCAACACCAGAAGTGAAACAGAGTTACAAAATAACCCTTGACAACAGGCTCTGTGGCTAAATTAAACCACTATTTCCACCCAAGATGTTCATATAACGGTCCAGTTTGATAAATTACAACTAATTGAATATGTACATAGTAAATTTTGGTTAGATTTACGAATCAAATTCTTAAAATTGCGTTCGTTTTATAGCAGGGATTCGTACTCAAAATTCAACGTACTGTTTCGTAACCAGGATCTACATGTTTTGTATTCCTCTAACATATGAGTACTGCACAGCATGATTGTTTTCTTATTCATAATTTTTGGGTTCTCACACAAAACCTTGTGTCAGATATATCAGTTTCTTGGCATTAATTAGTAATATTGTAATATCAACTGGAATATTATGTTATTATCCTCGGGTGCCCAAACTGCGCCACTCTAAGCTTTATCTGGGAACAGAAATATAAGTATATGATATACAAAAGGAAAAATAAATGCACAAGTCAAATGTGTTCTATTTCCATCAATCCCCATCAAAATTCATGTGTACAATAATTTTAAACTTCCAAAACTTGATAAAACTTAACTGCATGTCAAACAAACAACCGCCATTTTTGGTGTGCCTAACTCCGCCACCTGGAGTAACGTAACAAATTCTCCCAAGTCTCGAAAAATTAGGCCAAATTATTAATGTTATTATTTTTTTTTAACAAATGTAACTTCAACATTGAGCAGTTTCAAAATAAATAACTGCAGGAGTTTGTCATTGCTTTTATGTGATCCACTAGTTCTAGTAGCGTCAATGAAGGTGGTTCACCAATGGTTATTGTTTGAGGATGCACTTTTCCTTGTAACCTGTACCCGAGAGTGGTGCGAGATACATTAAATATATAGCGGCCCTGTTAATTGGCATGTTCTTCTCTAAAATTTCTTGTTCAGCTTTCTGAGGTGCAACATGGGAATATTGTTTATTTGTTCTTCTGATCTTTCATGAGTTGGGCTTAAATTAAAATGGAGAAAGCAAATATCAGTTAAGGACCGTGGAACCAAAACCTATCTATAAAGATTTGCTTGGCCTTTGAGAAATTTGCTTTGTCATGTGATTTTCATTCATAAAATGTAAACATTTGCAGACGAAGCGTTTCAGACGTGTTTACAGTTGTATATCATGACTTTAGGGGTGATTTTTGATGAAAAAAAATTGCATTACGAAAATACACAGGAAAACAGTGAGTGGACATAAAAATCGAGATAAATATCTGCTTACATCTCAGTTTAGGGTGAAAACCATTGGAATGTATTTACTATGATGCAGTAAAAACTTTTCTGACTGTCAGTCTCGCGCACGCTGAAACATCGCGAGATTTTGATGAAAATAAGAAAGGTGGCGGAGTTAGGGCAGGGGCGCAGTTAGGGCACCCGACGATACTTATTTAATCATTGGCAACCATCACCTTATTCAAGTAACTTTAGTAAGTCAAATCTCCAAACATTTCCCCCATTTTAACATTTATAATTATGGTACTTTACTAAGTAAATATGCATAAGTATGCATTTGAAAATGTACAACTTTGTATTTGCAGACTAAGTGAGTAAGTCTCAATCAGCATGTTCATAGACAGTCTGATCAGAGGCTACACATTTTGTCAGAACCTCCTGCATAGCTTATCATTTCATATTTAAGCAAATAAAACAATGGAAGCATCTGCAGATTACAAATTATATGTGGTTCAAATGATAGAATTTGTCTATGATAGGGTAGAAAACATTGTGGGAAAAGCAGAAAATACTGGTTACTACCCTTTTTTTAAGGATTGTTGAAAATCCTGATTGTCTGATAAAGTGTTGAAAAAAAGCTATCACTTGAAATTAATAGGTGTATGTCTCTTCCCAAATTGACAGAATTCCAATCAATGTTACAAAAATTCCATTTTCTAATTCAATAAATCCTTCTCTCAAGACTGGTTATAAATAATCTTGGATGCACTGTACTGAAACAGAAAGGAGAAAACATAGACAAGAAACAAGTGTCATGTTTTAAATCATATCTGTGGTTCATACATTTTCAAATGAGTCTATTTTTCCAATAGCATTAACCTATATTTTCTCCATTGTAAAATGGGTGGGTGGGGTAATGTTTTTTCCTTTATATAACATATACAGCGTTTTTTGGGTGCATAAACCTTTCAAAACTGAATGGAAGATCATTTTATCATTTACAAGCTATTAGATGTCATCTAGATGACTTTAACTAAACTCAAAAACCTTACATATTGTAGATAGTGTGCTTTTTCTCTTTTTCAATATCAAAATGGGGTTCAGTCCGACAGATATAACATCAGAAAAAGACACAATAAAATCACCTAACAGCTAAGGTAGAGTATATAATTAATCAATGATGTTCTGCCCACCATGTGGACACTTCGTTAACTGCATATCAAGCAGACTCTTATAGTTACAGAGTGAGGTCATTTTTTCCTGAAAAATTAAGATTTGTGTTTTCAGAAACATGATTTTTTGCCTTTTGTCAAGGTATTTTTGATGTAAAGAAATAGTACAACGTATATAAACTATATATTTCCTGATTTGTATTGATGAGATCTTTCAGAAAATGTATAGTTTTTACAGATTTGACTCCTTTCAGAAAAAGGGTGGTGGTTGCTATTGGATGATAGTCAGCACTTCAATTCAAAAATCGTTCACGCGATCATGACTGAGTCCATGACTGAAGATTACAATGCATCCAAGTAATTGGAGACCATGCTACCTGACAGTCTTTACTCTGTCGTCAATCTCTTCGACTGAAGGTTTTAACAAATCAATTAAACCATCTGCTATTGCATCTCTGCTGTTGTATTCAATCCTACTTTCTTCTGGAGAAGGGAGAGGCGCCTTACCTTCGGCCATTTTAGTTGTTGTTTGTTGTTGTTGTCGGAGGATTATAGAGCCTGTTCGGTCAAATAAAATGACGCATTTCGAGCCTGGAGCTTCAAGAATCTTCGTTTTCAAACTCGAGTGACCTACTGATTAACTAAATGCGCTGGCTTTTGATTCTAATTTTTGGTATAGAAATAACCAACAAATACATGACAATGTGTTATTTTTCAAAGATGTGCAGCAATTCAATTAGTGGCCCCTACTGGCCTATTTGTCTGTGTGTAGTACCGCGGTTATTAATTTTCTCCTAAAACTTATTACAACAGCGAGAACTCACATGTATTATTTTCCAGTACTGTGATATATTGCCAAATCTCAGTTATCGTGCATACCTCAATTATCGTGCAATGAAATGTATTCCATACAGGTATTGAAACAGGTGATTTTTTTGCTGAATGTTTTGGTTACAGTGCCTGAGCAGGTAATGTGATTTACATGAAAATGCAAAATTTACACTTATGAGCAAAACAGCTGCAAAGAAAGGAAAATGTTTTCAAGCTATAACTTTTGTCTTTTTTTCTATCTCAAATGTAATAAATGAATGAACAAGGCTATTCTGCAGAATCTAGGTTTTTTATTTTTACAGTTAGAATAAGTGAACCTCATTAAATATTACATTACAAATAATTGATTTTGCACCTTTTTTGCTAACTAGTGTAACCTTTGATTGCATGCACAATAATGTAAGAAGTAGTCCAAAATTTTACGAAGGTCAATATGGCAACATTTCTCGAAAAATGCTGTTGATATAAACAACAGAATTGGACCAAATTTCATTCAAAGATTAATCAAGGTCTGTCCAATTTATAAAGTATATGACATCAAATAAAAAGCTGGGTTCTGAAATACACTGAACTCCAGTCTCCTTACATGCACGATAATTGAGGTGAAGAGGATACTGTTGCATGTAAAGTTACAATAAATGTTACTATCCGAAAGTTTAAGCCGTGTTTTTCAAACAAACAAGTCTAGTCAAGCTACCATGTTGACTACAGGTGCTCCAAAGGGAGTCCACTATGGTACCGCGTTAACTCCTGTAATTTGGAAAATCGTAAAAAAATTTTTTTTAGTTTTAGAAAATGATTTAGGTACCTTTGTTTTTGTTTCCGGCAAGGGCTATGATGTCACAGCAGAAGACCTTCACTTGTCAAACATGAATCATCCATATGATGAAGAATAGGGGGGTCTAGTATTTTCAAAACATGAAGTAAAATTGTTCTGTATTATTGCAATTTGTGAATATTGAAAGTAACTTATCATTAATGAAGAGTTATCTGATATTTTTTAACTGATGCGATGCAAAAACACTTCTGCTTTCGATTTGAAGGAGTAAACAGTGGATAAGTGACACTAAGTATGCAAATTAGGTATTTTTTGGATTACCGCAGTATCATCGATGGCGCGGAACCAGCGAGGATGACTATACATTAATGACACCAATGTTCACACATTGGTATGGCTTATCGCGCATGGACTTGATTTAGGTGATCAGAACGCTGCTTTTGAAATCTTTTTAGATAAAAGCTATTGCTTGATGGCAAGAGTCGTTTGGAACCTTCGAAGGTCAAGGTACAGAAGAAAAATCATTTGTGAACCCATCTGCACCAGTAACTAGGTTCATATATTCGATTTCATTTAAATATTATCTCTAAAAGGGAACAGGGGTCAAATTTTCTTCGATTTCATTGCACACCTTGTCTTACTATATACGATTAAGAAGGAATCACCAATGTGCTATTTCTAGTAACAGTGTCTGATTATGAACATTTTGTTATCCCTTGATAGACCAATGGAGTTTCAGAGGCCTATGTTGCAAACATGCAGATTCATAATCAAATGGAACGAAGTAGATCTAGCTGCTCCAGAGCACTCCAGAGTGCTCCCTCGTCTGAGGTGGTGCAGACGGAGCAGTCACATGACATTGAAAACTAAGAAAAAGGGCCATAACTCCTTTAACTTTTTACCAAAGGCCAAAATCTGAGACTTGTACAAATTGAAAGCATTTTGCAGATGACAAAAAAAATGTGGTTCAAATGATGGAATTTGTCAATGATTGGATAGAAAATATTATTGAACAAGAGCGGGAAATTGTCGCAAGATACGCCCGTCCCACAGCCAGTTGTCAAGGGGGTATAATAATTGTAAAGGGCAGGTAATGCAACAAACATGTTTACCAAGTCTCAAGTCAATTTGACTTGAGGTGACAAAGTTCCATGCCGGACAAGCAAGAAATACTGTAAAAATGAAGATCAAAGTGAAATTACTCAAAATCCGCATTAGGTAGAGTTATTGTTCTTGCACACTGTACTCCATAATATTGCAACAAACATGCATACCATGTTTGAAGTTGTTCTGACTTGAGATGACAAAGTCATATTCCGGAGAAGCACTAAATGCTGTAAAAATGACGATCAAAGGGAAATTACTCAAAGACAGCATGAGGTAGAGTTACAATTCTTGCGCACTGCACTTCCAAATATTGCAACAAATAAGCATACCATATTTCAAGTCATTGCTACTTAACATGACAAAGTTTTGCTCCGGACAAGCAAAGAAATGCTATAACAAGAGGGCCATGATGGCCCTGTATCGCTCCACTGGCTATTAAGTAAAAACACTACAAGCCAAACATTACAATATTCAGCAAATTGATTTCAAACACGAGGACATGCAAACATTTTTCTATCTAATCCTACGAGAAAGTTGTGATCCATGGGCAAAGCCAATTTTGATCGCAAAGCTATAAT
The DNA here is from genome assembly GCA_946811185.2 of Hippopus hippopus. Lineage (NCBI taxonomy): Eukaryota > Metazoa > Mollusca > Bivalvia > Cardiida > Cardiidae > Hippopus > Hippopus hippopus. Next base: position 60,958,647 of record OX328098.1, on the reverse strand, counting down.
TATTTGAATCCTGGTGGAGGTCCACAATATAAAGCTCCATACCAAATAATTCAGTTCTTGAATGTTATAAACAAGAAGATTTTCAAATTTTTCTCAATGAAAAGCCCTGTAAAACATTCACCAGAGCCACATTTTTTGACGGATCAAAATTTTACGAACAATTTTTGAAAAAGGTCACCCAAGCAACAATCCTGTGAAATTATTTCAAAATCTGACCTGCTGTTTCAGAGGAGAAGATTTTTAAAGAATTCCTTCATTTCTGTATAGTGCAAGAAACCCCATTCACCAGAGCCACATTTTTTGACGGATCAAAATTTTACGAACAGTTTTTGAAAAGGGTCACCCAAGGAACATATCTGTGAAATTATTTAAAAATCTGACCCGTGGTTTCAGAGGAGAAGATTTTTAAAGAATTCCCTAAAAAATTCCATTTGGTTGCAATGGCAACCAGAGTTTTTGATGGAATCAAATTCTGTGAACAGTTTTTAAAGAGGACCTTCCAAGGAACATTCCAGCCAAGTTTGGTCCAAATCCGCCCAGTGGTTTAGGAGGAGTTGATGTTTAAAGAATTGTTGACGACACACGACGCACGACGGACACCAGGTGATCCTAAAAGCTCCCCTTGAGCACGTTGTGCTCAAGTGAGCTAAAAAGTTAACATACGGATGGACGCACAACAGACAACGGGCCATAACATAAGCCTGCTGGCCTTCGGCCAGTGGAGCTAAAAAACTTGTCTAGCACCAATCATGTATCACTGCAGCTTGATAATCAAGGGAGGTAAATAGTAACGAACTTTATCTTTCATAAAAAGAGTTATTTCCCTTGATTAATGTTTAAATTGAAGTGACAATATTTTGAAGCCCATGTTAAACTTGCGATCCCTGGAATGAAGGCAATTTTGACCCCAGACCTACAATATGAAACTAGAATGTGTGGTTATAAACAAAAAGATTTTTTAATCTTGCCCAATAAAAAGTCATGTAAAACAAGTTTGCTGAATAAAAGGCCCTGTAAAATATGTGATCCATGACACAGGTTTATCAAGTTTTCACTATAAAAGCCAATGTAAAACTTGTGACCCCTGGTGTGGAGTCAAACTTGACCCCCAAAGTTAAAATTTGGGCCCTCTTGGTAGAGGCCCATTATATAAAGTTACATGCAAAATTTGGTAGCCCTAGGCCTAAATATGGCTATGTACAAGTAGATTATTAAAGTTTCCTTATATAAGACCATGTAGAACTTGTGACCCCCTGGGGTGGGGCTACATTTGACCCCCTGGGCTATAATTTGGGCACCCTTGATAGAGACCCCTAGATAAAGCTAAATGCAAAATTTGATAGCCCTAGCCCTTATAGCTAGATGTGAAAGATTTTCCTATATAAGCCCGCCCATGGTACAGGTCCACTAGATAAAGCTACATGCCAAATTTGGTCGCCCTAGGCCCCATGGCTAGGTCAAAGAAGAATTTTAAAGTTCTCCCTATATAAGCCCATGTAAAACTTGTTATATAAGCCCATGTAAAACTTGTTACCCCCGGGCAGGGCCTAATTTGACCCCAGGGCTATAATTTGAACAATCTTGGCAGAGGTCCACTAGATAAAGCTACATGCCAAATTTGGTAGCTCTAGGCCCTATGGCTAGGTAGAAGAGGAATTTTAAAGTTCTCCCTAAATAAGCCCATGTAAAACTTGTGACCCCCGGGGCGGGGCCAATTTTGACCCCAGGGCTATAAATTGAAGAAACTTGGTAGAGGTCCACTAGATAAAGCTACATGCCAAATTTGGTAGCCCTTGGCCTTACGGTTTCAGACAAGAAGATTTTCAAAGATTTTCAAAATTTTTCAGTTTTGTTGCCATGGCAACCAGAGTTTTTGAAGGAATTAAATTCTTTCAAGAATTCTGAAGAGGACCATGGCAGGATCATTTCTGTGAAGTTTCATCAAAATTGGATGGGTAGTTTCAGAGAAGAAGACGTTTTAAAAAAAAGTTAACGCACGGACGGACGGACGGACGGATGCACGGACGGACGGACGCACGACGGACAACAGGCCATGACATAAGCCCGCTGGCCTTCGGCCAGTGGAGCTAAAAATGAAGATCAAAGGGGGAATAACTCAAAATTTGTGCTAGGAAGAGTTATGGTTCTTGTGCACTGCACTTAGTAATTTTTCAACAATCATGCGTACAAAATTTGAAGATGTTCAGACAAGAGATGACAAAGTTATATTCCGGACAAGCAGAAAATGCTGTAAAAATGACGATCAAAGGGAAATAACTCAAAGACAGCAAGAGGTAGAGTTATGGTTCTTTCGCACTGCACTCCGTATTATTGCAACAAACAGAAGTGCCAAGTTTCAAGTCAATCGGACTGGACATGACAAAGTTATGCTCCGGACAAAGAACTGGACACCGGCCGCTCGCCTGCCCCCCTGGATGAATGCCTGCCCGCCCGGGAGTTATTGTTCTTACACACTGTACTCCATAATATTGCAACAAGCATGCATACCATGTTTGAAGTCGTTCTGACTTGAGATGACAAAGTTCAGGGCCCGCGCTGCCGATCGCCATTTTCGCGAAATGCGAAAATTCTGAAGAAGTGGCGAATTTTTTCTTTAACTGGCGAAAATAAGTGGCGAAAGTTTTTTTATCGGCAATTCTTCAGTTTTTGTCTAAACTCACGAGATAAATGGAGAAAGGGTGAAGCAGGGAACAAGCTACAGGGCGACGTGGGCGAAGAAGTCACCGTCAATGACTCAACTTTGCCTCGTCAAGCTTGCATGGCGAAAAAACTTCGTCTTAAAAAATTTCCTACCTGGCTATATTCATGAAATATTGGCAATCTAAGACAAAGGGTGACACCAGTTATCCTTTATTAACTTTGTCAATTTAGACAAGACAGCAGAGTGTTATGATCCTTATCTGTTACTAACTCGCTAAATCTACCCCTTTATCCCACGAAACCTTGTCTTTTTTTCCACAGGTAAAGCGTCTGCTTATTTGTTTAAATGACGTCAGACGATCAGTACTGATTTTCAATGCATGAATAGTCGTAAAATAAAGCAGAATTACCTCTTCTTACTGCTGGAGATATTCTTTACAAATATTTTTTACTAAATTAAAATGATGGATTAAAAAAATCTTGAAAACAATCATTTGCCTTCCTCATATCGGCAACACAAGCAAAATCTGCAGTGTATTGTTCTATTTTTAGCATTTTCTCCTTTTTCCAAAGGCTTCTTATTCAGGGTCATCAAAACTCAAGATTCTGTGCGAAAGGGTTAACTTTTTACCAAATGACAAAACTGTGGACTCCACCGAATTGTAAATCATCTGCAGAGAACAAAATAAAGGTAGCTCAGATAATGATATCTGTCTTTGATAGGGTAGAAATCATTGTGGTTGCCAACATTTTCAACACCTTCCAAAATGTTTTCCAAAGCCTTCCACCTCAGGATTGTTAAAACTCAGGATTGTGCTGTACAGGGTTAAAACTGTAGAAGAAGCGGACACAAAACTGTGAAAACTGACAAGCAGACAGGCAGATTCCTGTCTGCCTCCATCCCCCATGATGATAGTCATTTTGACATGATTCATTCCTTTCTCACTGCTGATCATTGGTTCTACAATGGGTTTGAGAAAAAACAGCCAGTGGCTTGGGAAGAATAACGTGCACAGTGCTGCCTACTGGTAAAAGAATTTTGAACAGGTAAGTATTTATAGGTGTACTGGTGTCCACGATCTAACTGAAATACCATACAAACATAAACACCATACAAACAACAAGCGAAAAAGTGCCCGTCCCCCTCACTTGATTGGGAGTAGCCAATACAAAAGTAATTCAGAATTATGATAAACATAGTCATGCATCGTTTTCTTATCATATTTATTACTTCTAGTGAATTTGTTTTTAGCAATTTTCAAATGAATTTATCTCGCTCATTAACACATAAATAAACACAAATGATCTGTGAAAACAATAATGCAGAAAAAGAAGCAATTGGCCAATGTAGGGACTTGCTTCTTCTTCACTTCTTTACCACACAACAATAAAGTTAACCTTCTTAAAATTGAAACATTTGCAGTCAATGATTCAAATCATTGATAGATTTTGTCTATGATACTGTGGAAAACATTATGGGACAAGGAGAAAATGCTGGTTACCAGCAATCTATCATAGAAAGACTAGGAATCTGATTGACAAAGACTTTTGGCAACCCTGGGGAGAAAGGCTTTTGAAAACAATGTGGGAAAAAGAGAAAATGCTTGTAACCAGCATTTTCTCGTTTTCCCACAATGTTTTCTACCATATCAAGAGCAAATGCAGTTTGGAAATGTTCAAAATTTTGTCATGTAGAAAAGAGTTAAAGGGAATAAATGTCAGTTATCTACAGGAAGGCCATCAATTGGACAATTTCTGGAAGAGTTTTCCAGCCACATGTCAATACAATGTTGATGGAATACATGATCACAGGGTAGGAACTTTCTACTCTGCCCAAGTTCATACTGGTCCATACAAACAGCACACAGTTCACCCGCTGTTGTCTCTGTAACAACATCTGTTTTAAATGAACACAGCAATGACTTGTCGATGGTTTTTGTCGCAACGCTGTCATCTAGTCTAAGAAGAATTTCATAATCTTCTGGTGTAAGATCACGATGCTGTAGAGATACCAGAAGGCTGATTAAATCACCAGACAGATCTGATGGTGCATTGTTTTGGTGCAAAGTGTAGCGTAAATTTTGGACTGGTGCAGACTTGTCATTAACTCTATTTTTGACTGCGACAGGTTTTAATCGGGAGCGAGTTTCATTTGTTGATTTATTATCTATGGGTACCAAGTCTTTCAAATGAGATGATGATGGGAGATGCAAGTTAAGACACTTTTCTTGCAGACTAATAATCTTGAAAAGTCGATGATGAATGTACAGTTTCTTTCTACCATCGTTGTTAAGTACACTTTGGCAGTTTTTATGTTTCACTTGTTTACTAGCTTTTTCTACCCTTTTGTCTCGGTCTCTTCTAGTTAATTTTTCAGCTTTGCATATTTTACCAGCAAATACATCTGTGTAAGTTGTATCAAAATCTCTGTATTTCTCCACCAAGTTTTCATGCTCCTCGATTGAGTTTTCTATTTTTGTTAAAATTCTCTCCTCTTCTTCTGGATCAAAAAGCTCGCTTACAACTGGGCGAGGAAATAGAGACAAGTTGAACCCGGTCTCAGCTAATGCCATTGTCTTCCATTTCTTCTTCTTCTTTTTCATCTTTTCTTTTTTCTCCCCTTCCATCTTCTCTTGCTCATTTCTTTCTGTCACAGATGAATTGTTTTGTATTGGGATTTCTTTATTTCTGTTCTGTCCTGCAAAAGGTTTAGATATAATATGTTAAATACTGTGCCACACACATGACTGCAAAGCTCAACAGTAACCATAAAAGAAGAAAAAGTGTGTATTGTAGAAGGAAGAGCTGAATTAATCAAAAGTAATTAATCCATTATCACACAATCCTGAAATTTACCAACCTTAGGGAAGAAGGCTTTTGAAAACATTGTTGGAAAAGGGGAAATGCTGGTAACCAGCATTTTCTCCTTTTTTTCCACAATGCCTTCAACCCTTTCAAAGACAAATACCATTGTTTGAACAACATACCGGTATTATTTGCAGTCTGCAAATGCTTCAGATTCACACAAGTCCAAAATTTTGTAGTTAAGTATAGAGTTAACCCTGTAGCACAATCCCAGTTTTAACAACACCGAAGAAGAAAGCTTTTGAAAACATTTTAGGAAAAGAAGAAGAATCAGTTGAGTTACATCTAATCTGTTGTCTGCAAACGCTTTCAATTTGAACAAGTCTGACATACATTTTATTAGCATCTGGTAAGGGATTAAAGGGTACCTTAACTATTTGTTTTCAAAACTCATCATAAAAGGCATTTGGGCATATTTTGGGAAGAAGAAATGATGGTGACAAACATTTTTCCTTTTCCCCCGAAGGTTTTCTACTCTACAGAAAATTCCCCCATTTAAGCCACACTTTATTTTACTTCTTCAAAGGCTTTCAATATTGTCTAGGGTAGAGTTTGGGCCCTTTTTCTATATAGTGTAAATCAAGATGAAGATTGAAGAGAAGGTGCAGTCTGATCTTCATTGTATGCTCCCCAAAATGCATGAGATATTATTCTTGAGGAATAATAATTGAGAAATAATTCTTTGATATTCTTCTTATGCATGCATACTGTATTTTTTTTTTTTCATTCTGTCAGTTGGTGAATATAATTTCAGACTTGTCCACATTGAAAACTTTACCAGATGACATATGAAAAAAATCAATTTAAAGGGAAGAAAACAAGGCATAATCCCGGGAACTCCCTACAATGAATTTTGCTGGGCTATGAGAGATAATGCTAGAAAAGAATGTTGGTGAATTTGCAAGTCCTGCTTATTCACCATTTGAATGTTCATTCTGTACTTTTCTTGCATTATACCCCCAAAAATGCCTTGTGAAATTAATTTTGGGAGTCCCCAGGATTATCCTGAATTCAGTATGAAAACTGGAGAAAACTGGGGATTGTGTGGTAAAGGGTTAAAATGCTTGCCATCAATTCCCTTGGTATGTATAAGAGATGGCAAACATTTTGATTTTGGGTATTGTATAGAAAATTTGGGCACACAACTTCAAAGAACCAGGGAGTCAGGGAAGCTTTGCTCTCCGTATCTAATGGAAAATGATTTTTGCTGTGTAAGCAATATGTCTACTTTCAGTTTGATAATTATCAATTCGAAATGTATGTTTAACATTTTACAAAGAAAATATTCTTGTAAAAGGAACTGCTTTCGAAATAAATCAGAAAAAAATCATGGAAGTATAAGAACAAAATAAAATAAACAAACCTTTTACTGGGATATTGGTTTCTACGTTCTTCGCTTGTCTGCTGCAAAGTCTGTTATCGATCTTTGGTTGGTGATTGAATATCTCGATATTTGGATTTTGTACAGCACACGTCATGTTTTTTCTTTCGCCTCTTTCCTTTAACTCTTAGACGCCGCCGCCCAATGGCGGTATGAGATAAAATTGTTAAACAAGTGCTTAAACCTTAAGAAGAAACGGCGTTTTGTAGACTTGCACAACTGTCAAGCAACACAACCATACGTAATACCTTTATTTAGAAACAAAATAAAAATAGTCTTGAAATAAAACAATATGATTGGCTCATTGAGTTTACGATATCTCGCGGGATATCTATATATAGAGCTTTTGTTTCTATTTTTGGTATCACGGGTTTTCCAACCGGCCAGTATGTCTACCCAGTTTGGTTGACTTGAACACATTGCCTTTACGCAAGGAGCTTTGCAATGCAAATGCCGTCTACCTCTTTCACACTGGAGAGACCTTACGTACTTGCTCCAGGTCAACGTACCCGCTCCAGTAAAAAACATGGCTGCGCCCAAAAGATTCCACAAGTAGCAACAACCGCGCATGTGCGGACTAAATTATTGCGCAATCGGAGTTGCTCCAAAAACCTGACCCGAAAATATAGCCTATTTCTTACGCGTGTATACAAAGACTACGAAGCCTTTTCAAATGAAAATTTTGCATAAATGGGCAGAACTAATTCTGAACTTTGCGTATCTGACCTTTTGCAGCTGTCGTTTGTTATTAATCGTGGGTAAAATTGCAAAACAAAAATAAGTATTTCGCGTTTTTGTCAAAAATGACAATATACGCTGAAAATTTTGTGATTTTATGATAGTTTCATCTTTGTTTTACCAAAGTTAAGCCACTTTTCGTTTGTTTTTTCACGTCATATACCAAAATTTAGCTCCTGTTCTCATCGGGCGCTTGCCCGCCAGGGGAGATAATTGGCCGGGGTCATCCATTTTGATTTTGTCGTCGGCTAACGATGAAAACGAAAATAGGGCAAGCCTGAAGTATATTGCAAACTTTATCCTTCCATAGGTATTTAAATGTAGAAAATTGTTTTTATAAATGAATGGATGCATGCAAGTGTAAAATGCATTCAACGTTAAGGAATATTATACAAAAAACAATTTATACTCTTCGTACCCCATCTTCTTCGTACTAAGTTATAGTAAATACTCATTTACTATTGCCCATGTATTATAAGATGATTTTGGTTGTACACAAATACAAACTCTTGTTAAAGGAAAGAATGTGGTTTTAGACAGGAATTTCAAGGATTCAAACGCATAGAGAAATTGTGGGTTAAGGTGAAAAAACGGAAATTGCACATTTCAAACAATTTATCCATTTTCAACAATGATTTCCAAAGCCATCTTCTTCCAATGTGTAAAAATGAGTTTTAATGAGGGAAATGGTTAATGTCGTGCAAGTTACTTTTCTGCTAAAGGCTTGTTTTCAAATTCAGTGATAATAAATAGTATTTTTCGCAATGAGTTTGATAGTTCTAATGTGACAAGTAAAATTCCTGAATAAATTTCAGTGTGTAGTTTGTGTAGAATAACTCTAGGAAGTAATACAAATTACTGCGCAGAAGAAAATTCACTGCATAATCATAATTAAGCCTTTTTCTTTTTATCTCTGCCAGAATGGTCCTTTCTGTGATTATGAGTGATAAAGACTTGTTTCATCAGTCATGAAAACCTGGGTTTATCTGGTAGAGGGTTGAATACCTGATAGATAAGTTAACAAACCTGTCAAAAAGTTCTGGCCATTATATTTCATAGTCAATGCTTTTCAGGACTTGCACTGCAAACTTGTCTGTCAAGTATTCTATAACATTTATATTTTTGTTTTCTGCTAAGACAAAAAAGCATTTGTCTGTAAGCTTATCTAACATCATTTTTTTTTTGTCCTTTTTTGTTGCTGTTTATACCGTCCTCCACCAAAACCTTTTTAAAGCATACTAAATTTGTTTGTTGTTAGAATATTGTCTAAACCATCATAGCAATGTAATCTCTTGCATAGTTTGAAGAGCAGAAACTGAAGGAAAATAGCACTCTTTTGTATTTGCCAACTAATCTGTTGAAGTTGTTTTAACTGCATGTTAATTATACAGTCAAACCTGTGTATACAGACCACCCATGTGAACAGAAAATTGTAGTCTTTAAGTATCATTTATAATGAATGATCCAAGTTAAAATTACTGCTATTTGCAGACAGATTTTGTATTGGTTGTCTTAATCTGCAGGTCTGCACGCAAGCCCAGGTTTGACTGAACTAAACTAATTTTGTTGAAAGCATGCTTTTTAAAAATTAACAAAACTGTTAAAGCCAGTAATATTGTTTTACTCTATGATTTAACCCTTTACCAGAGAAGCCCTGTTTTTAATATCTCTCTGACAGAATGCTTTTGAAAATATTGTGGGAAAATGAGAAAATTCTCATGACAAGCATTTTCTTCTTTCCTCCTCACGTTTTCTACCCTTCCAGACACAAATTGCATCATTTGAGTTCAGAGCTCCAGAGAAGAGGGAGTGATGGTATTCTACATCCATTATCTCTCTTCCAAACCCTATGTTGTGGGTACTCATTAGAATCGTCTTGATGAGACGATTCAAATGAGTACCCATAACATAGGGTTTAGTGGAGAATAATTAATATTTTCAATTGTGAAATAAAAATCTCTTCCTCTGTCTAGAGCTCTGATTAGAGTTAATTTGTTGTCTACAAATGCTTTCAGCATAGATCAGACCAAAACTGAATCATCTGGTAGAGAGTTATCATGGTTAAAAAGCTTTTTTTTTTTACATGTATTTGGTACTACGTTGGTAACATTGTAAAAGTGAGTGGGTGGGGTAATTTGATACCACACAAACTAACAATTTTGAAAATTTAAGGTAATGTTATGTAACCTTATTAGAAATTTAAATGCTTTTAGTATTTCTACACATAACTGACACAAAACATCTTTTAATTGACATCTAAGTACTGAAACAAACCCAAAATACGCTTTTCTGGTCTATTTTAATGTAATTTTGTTGTAGGGTGGCTTATTTTGAGTCATCATAGTGGTGAAATGACTGACTAGAAGTTAAAGTTGAAGGCTTATAACAGGTCAGTGATGTCTATAGAACTAGTCTGAAGTAGCTAATATGCTAAAAAAATTTTATAACATGGTGTAATAAAGTGAGGTCACTTTTTTTTGAAAAATTAAAAAAATTACTTTTTTGCGACTGCATTTTTCAGTGTTTTTGAGCTGTTTGATTTTTAAGTTACTGACATAACATATTAAAAGTATACATTTTTGTGAATGTTTAGGTCATTCTACCAGAAAATATAGGAATTTACATGCTTTTTAACATTTTTCAAAATCCGTGGTTGTTGCTACCACATGGTAAGCACAAAAACATATTTTTTTTTACATGTTATTGAATAGATATGCAGTTGCAGGTTGTCGCACAGAATGTCTGGGATGTCAGTGCATGTTAATCTGTAGTTCTTTTGCCAGTTTTGGTGGTTAATCATTTGTTGAAGACATTTAATCCGACAAAGTTCCGTCAGCGACTACGATTTCTGGAAAAACACTACTTGGAGTCTCCAAAAACCTTTGTAAAACATATACACTCAATATTCTGAAGTGTGTGCCATGTCAGATGACCAATATAATGATTATCCTCACAACTATAAACCGAAAAAAATCAAATTGCAGTTATTAAATGATATTTTGCCATTTTTGCATTACAACGTAACATGTTCCTAAATGCAATACAACGATCCAGCTCCTGAGCTGAAAATACGGTAATCGTATGGGTTCGTGTTACAGTAAACAATTTTGTCACTTTGGTCAAGATTCTATATTAATTATCGTAGTCACAGTCATAGGTTCATCATCGTTAATAATAGCAGTAATCATCATTATGCACGACCAATTGTATATTCATATCAGCTGAACATCTATAGACATCGGTTTATGTAATTAGTTAGAGGCTAAATAGTAAATTCTACAGGAATATAATACACCCAAAAGAACAAGTGCAGTGTCTGTTTTAACCATGTACCAAATATTTCCTAATTTGAATAAACTGATGTAGAATGCTAAGCAAAATATTGGACATGTTTTCCTTTTCTCACATTGTATTCTATCAATGAGATAAGTATCTTTCAGTTAAGTCACAATTTAAACTGATTTCTGCAACTAGATCCCTGTCGATATAGATCGGTTCAGATGTGTAGTTTGATAAATACTTGAATGGCAGTACAATTCTTAAACACGCTGAACCTTTTTTATCAATAGGCCTAATCTTATTGGGCATGTATTCAGGCGATCTCGGGTTCTCTGTTTCTCTCCCCAATTTTATTAAGCTGGCAGAATCAGACACTCATCGTCAAAAAATGGAGAGAGAGGGAGAGAGAGAGGAAGGAAGAAAGGGAGAGGGGGAGGGAGGAAGGAAGGAAGGGAGAGAGAGAGAGAGCGTGGGCGGATTTGTCTAATAGGCCTTGATGTCTTCTCAATTTGTTTCAGAAAGTAACGATATTAAGTTGTTTGTAACAATTTTATATACACAGTTGTGTATGAAAGTGGTCAATGCTGAATACATTCATTTCATACATTATTACACTCACTTGAAAGTCGCATATACTTTACTTTAAAAAACAGAAATATGAAAGGAAAAACAATTTCGGAAAATGATCACTTTGTTACGAAAGCCTACATACGAAAGCCTACAAGGGTCAAAATGTAGGTAAGATATTTTTATCAAAAACACGTAATAACGTGAATTCAAAACACCTTATAACGCAAAAAGAAAGTCGCACTAAGGCGAAAAATCTCGTAATAACGTGTTTTAAAACACGTTATAACGTGAATTTAAAATATATAATAATCTAAAAAAAGTTGCACTAATTCGAAAAATCTTGAAATAACGTGTTTTAAAACACGTAATAACGCATTTAAAAGTCGCAGTAATGCGAAAAATCTCGTAATAACGTGAATTCAAAATACGTAACAACGAAAAAAAAGTTGCACTTACGTGGAAAAATCTCGTAATAACGCGTTTAAAAGTCGTAGTAACGCGAATCGAAAATTTGCAGTAACGTCTTTTTTTCTTCTTTATCAACATTAGATGAGTACAGTTTACATGTATGTGCAATAAGTCTTTGACATGCATTCGAATTTCCCAATAAAGATTAAATTGTGTTGGTTGTGAGTTTTGTTTGTTTCAGCGTTATTTCAACCACATCACAGAAATCACTTTCTTATTAATGACCTTTCTAGAATTAGCTAGTATTAAGTCTGCATCTTTACTTTGCCTTGCACCAATAACTCGCCAATAACTACCAGTAATTTGCATAAATATATTTGAAAGCTACTGGCTGCTATCCTAGATCAACGTCTTCGAAAAATGACAAATGGTGAAAGAAGAATGAAACCTTCTGCAATGACGATTATCAATCTTCGAAAAGAATTTGGTTGAGCTGTTGAATCGAGCCATCGAACAAACCCCGCCTTGCATGTTTCAAGCCTGGTATGTGACTAACTGACCTACCAAGCTCAGCGAGATCTCGACCAGATGTTCATGGAGTCCGATATTCTTAAAAGGAAAAATCATCATGAAATAATGCATTTTCAATGAATTAAGCACTGATGAAAACGGATTAAATTCGAAAGAAACAAACAAGATTCAGACATTATGGAAGTTGCACTGGTTGTTTCATAATGTAGCTTTCATAGGATAATCTTCCGTGGTTATGTGGTCAGGATTATTAACTTGTAATAAGAAATCCTGGTTCGATCACTTCTGCCGGTGCTAATCATGCTAGTTATGACAGGGAACAGAGTAGCTGCAGACTTATATTGATGTATCCTAGAAAGATCGGGAATAAAAGAGTTAAAGCTGTGATGTGATATAAATATATGTATCATTGAAAGCGGCGTAATGCACCATCAAAACACACAAATTTGCATAGGGAAGTTCGACTGGACTTCGCAGTAATCAACCATAATGAAAACAGTAGATCCAAAAAAAAAAAGACGTTACTACGAGTTTTCGATTCGCGTTACTGCGACTTTTAAATGCGTTATTACGTACACAATCGCATATAATATAGTTCTCTGTTTCAACTCAGGAGCTGGATCGTTTTATTGAGTTCTGGAGCATGGAACGTTGTCTACAAAAATTGACAGAAAGTTGCTCTTTAATGAATGTCGTATAGTTTTTGTTTAGAACTGTGGTGAATAAAGCATATATGAATCACTTGGCAAAGTACAAACTTCAGATTAGTGTGTTTGTATGTTTAACAAAGCTTTTTGCTGACTCCAGCGTGTTGATTATTCAGAAATCATAGTCGCTGACGGAAGTTTGTTGGTTTAAACGTCTTTAACAAATAACCAACCACCAAAAGAACAATACGGAAATATGCATTGACATCCCAGACATTCCGTGCGACAACTGTCTACTGCACATCTATTCATCTGATTGTTACAGAAGTATGTTTTGGTGCTTACCTAGCAAAATTCTTGGGCGCAGCCATGTTTTTTACTGGAGCGGTAACGTTGAATTGACAGGAGCAGTAACGTTGACCTGGAGCAAGTACGTAAGGTCTCTCCAGTGTGTCTTTGGACAAAGTTAATCCAAAACTGGTGTAAATAATTACTACTCAACCGTTTATTGGTAAATTTGAGATATTTAGAGTTTGGGGTTTTGGGGGGTTTCAGACATATCGCCCCAAAGACATGTCGCCCCAAAACCACTTGGCTTAAACTTTAAAGTTTAGGACAACTCGCCCCATAAATTAGAATCTTTGCTTCAAGCACTGAAGACGTTTGAAACAATGCAGATGACAGAAAAGTGGTTACCAAAAATTTTTCTGCACTCACGTTTTCATTTACAGGGTTTGTCTTGTCAATCACCATTTCTTCTTTTCCTTGAATGTTTTCAATTATTGAAAACATGGAAGGAAAAGGAGAAAATACTTATCTTACAATGTTTCAAATTTCTTATTCCTCAGAGTTACTGAAATTTTGAGTTGTTTGGTTAATGGCTAAGTTAAGTTTATGTTGATTTTGTTGCAGTTACATTTTGGAATGTAACGATATGTGTGAAGTTAAGGTTGAAACTGACATAAAGGAACATTCAGTGGTAAGTAACATTTCTGAACTCTGTACCAAATGATGAAATTTTAGACTTGTCCAAATTGAAAGCATTAGCAGATGACGAATTCAAAAAGGCTCAAATGATAGAATTTGTCCTTGATAGAGTAGAAAACATTGTAGGAAAAAGAGAAAATGCTACTTTTCAGCATTTCCTTCTCTTACCACAATGTTTTCAACAGATATCTTTTCTAGGGTCATTAAAAGCCAGGTTTGTTTGTTAAAGTGTTAAAAATTTTCTTTAAGATTTAACTCGTTACCACACAACAGAAATCTAGACTTGTCCAAATCAAAGCAATTGCAGATGACGCATTAAAACTTGCCCAGATGATGGAATTTGTCTTTGAAAGGGTAGAAAACATTGTGAATAAAGCATTTTCTTCTTTTCCAACAATGTTTTTCAAAGGCTTCTGTGTCAGGGTTGTTAAAACTCAAACTTGGGATTGTTTGGTAAAAGGTAAAACAGACAAAGCTAGGAGCTTAATCAGTAAGTTATAGTCCTGGAGATAGGGAGTGGAAGGGGTCTTGCTGGTTTCAATCCCTAGCTTGGCAAATTTCTTTTCAAGAATGGATGGTAGTCATTGTGACGGGATTCCCTTTTCACTACTGATCATTGTTTTAACTCTTTACCACACAGTGCCGACTTAAAACAACTGGTAACCAGCATTTTCTCCTTTTCCCATAATGATTTCTACCCTTCCCAAAACTAATTTCAATTTTTGATTCACATTTGATTTGTCGTCCGCAAATGCTTTCAAATTGGACCATTCTAAATTTTTTTTCATTTGGTAAAGAGTTAACAATGGTCATGTGGTATGCTGGAAAGCAGCCAGTGACTTAGGAGGAATATTGTTCAAAGTATTGTAAAAGAAACTCCAAGAAAGGATGGATAGGTACACTTGTGGATTCAATGTAAATGAAATAATGCTGAAAATGGTACTATACACCATACAAACAAGTAAATCATATATTAATAAAATTCATGGTGCCCTCTGTTTACTTGCATAACAGTTATCAGCTAAACTTGGCTCTCAGACTCTCCGCAAATATTATACTTTTTATCAATACAACATTTGGTTTACGGAAAGCTTGCAGAGTCTATTGACAAAAGCATTCCGAGATAATCGAATATGCAACGGGGGTATGTCCAACCTTTATTTCATTATATAAGCCTTTACCAAACAGCTGTATTTGTTTTGGAAAAAAAAAGTATTTGAAAACATTGTTAGAAATATTTTCTCCATTTTACTACCCTGCCAAAGAAAACCCATTATTTGAGGGACATGATTTTATTTGTTGTCTACAAATGCTTTAAGAACTTTTTAGGTTTGTAAAATTTTGTCTGCTAGAGATAGTGCCTCCAAAAACATGAATGAACAATATTGTTCACAAAACAACTCTGATAATAAATCTAGGAGTCTAATTCCTGCTTGAGCTTTTTATGCTAGAAGTTTCCTTGAGCAGGACAGTTTTACCCAGCCTCGGCACTAGTCTTATTGCCAGAATAATTGACAAAATGACCAGCAATGTGTATCCAAGATCCAACCAAATGTTCTCTGCAGTCTGATCTTGACCTACATTGTCAGCAAAAAGCAGCATTGATCTATACTGTGTATAAAAACAAGTCTACTGTAGTTGTGTTAAGCTATCTGAGTGGCGTAACCCTATAACAAACAGATCTGAGTTTTAACGACCCTGGTGAAGAAACCTTTTGAAAATATTGTGGGAAAGGGAGAAAATGCTGGCTACCAGCATTTTCTCCTTTTCCTTTAATGTTTTTTTCTATTTAATTCCATTGTTTAGGCCACACTGTATATGCTGTCAGCAAAAGATTTTAATTCGGACAAGTCTGAAAATTTATCATCTGGTAAGGAGTTGACCCTTTACCACACAATCCTGAGGAAGACGGCTTTTGAAAACATTATTGGAAAAGGAGAAAATGCTAGTAACCAGCATTTTCTCATTTCTCCACACTGTTTTCTACTCTTTCAAAGCCAAATCTCATATTCCCAGCCATGTTTAAATTGTTGTCTACAAATGCTTTCAACTTGGACGACTCCAAATATTTATTGTTTGGTAAAAAGATAACTGGGTTAAAGTTAGAATGGGTTTTTCTTTGTTTTTATGAACAGTGGAAGATTATTCAGAAGTATGGACTTGAAGATAAGAGACAAGCACAGCTGGCTTTTTTTGTTCATATGGATCTATGTGAAGGTAGGTGCAGTGCTGTACAATACTCAGATTGTTAAGGGGCCATTTTGACCCCTCAGATTTGGTTTAGGGCTGTCAATTAAGTAGTTTGAGTAGTAAGCTTAGACCTATGCTCTGCTCCAGATTGAGCTACATGCATGCATTTAATGGCTAAATGACTCCCGCTTGGTTCAACACTTTAAATTTAATGTAACATGTAACCAGATTTCATTTCACAAGCAGTCGGTAGGTTGTAGGCCTTGAAACCAGAGGATCAATGGTTTGAATCCCCACCTTGTAAAATTTCTTTCCGAGGATTGTTGATAGTCATTGTGACAAGATTCATTCCTCTCTTACAGCTGATCATTGTTTCAACAATATTTATGCTAGATGCTTTGAAAGAATATTGTGCAATATATTGGTAAAAGAAACTTCAGAAAAGCATGGATAGGTGCACTGGCTGCCACAATGTAACTTGAAATAATGTTAAAGAGGCATTAAATACAATATAAGCAAGCAAAAAAATCTGACAAACTTTCGAGAAAATCTGAAATCTGATAATTTTCATCTGTGGACAAAGATAGAACAAAGATACATACAGAAATACAGAAAGAATTTCCCTTTTAGAGGTAGATCTAGATCTACTTTTTTCTGTATATTTCTCATCATGTTTGTCAAGGGTAGCCATAATTACCCAACTATAGATAAAAACCTTCTAGATACGATAGGTAGTTAGTTGAGAGAATGGCCTTGTAATTAGATAGGTTAGACAATCATGAATGATTATAGGGTGGTAGGTTCAAAACTCAGTGATGGCAACAAATTATTGTGCTATTGTTGTGTAAGTAAGAGTAACAGCAGTCATAATGAATTATCCTAATGATTTCCTGTATGGTATATCAACTTTCTTCTAAAACATTTGATTGGTCAAAATCTATCTTTATGGAGTTTTAGCACATTTTTCCATATTTTAGGTTTAAAATACTAAATGAATAATGAGTTTTAAAGAAGAAATTTTGATTCACATTAAAAGGATCTAAGTCGGCTCTTTTAGAAACTAGGTAAATGAAAATGGAGTCTCAGACTAAAGCACTTGGCTTTGGGTGGTTAGGAATAAACATTATTTCTATACAAATAACAAATTTTTGAACTTACCCAAATTATGAAAACATTTGCAGAGAACAAATTAAATGTGGCTCAAATGATGGGATTTGCTTTTTAAAGGGAAAAAAACCTTGTGCGACAAGGAGTTACCATCATTTTCTCCTTTTTTGACAATGTTTACAAAGGCGTTTTTCTACAGCTTAGTCAAAACAAGAGATTGTGTTGTAAAGGGTAAACTCTGTGATGCAGCTTTTTCTTTTGGTTATTTTACAGCTAAGGGATGGTGGAACATGAAAACACATGTTAATGAAGAACTTGGTGTAGTGTTTCTGTCTGGCCATTCCTGTCGCAGTAAACCAAGGGAGGTAATCCTGCCTATCTCCTCTGATGCAGAATTAAGCCCAGCAGAGATTCATAACTATATGAAGGTTATAAAAGTGGATGAATATTCTTCAATGGAGTAAGTTTGGCCTCTCTCAACAATTTACTTTTTTTTAGATTTAGATGCTCTAGACCCTGCTGTTTCTCACATAAAGTGAATTTTCAAACAAAAATGCTGCTGTTGTAGTGGCTTATATAGGTCTTCCAGCTGAATCTTAACAACATAGAAATTTTCCTTGCCTGGGTCCGAGTGGTAATAATCTTTTAACCCTTTACCTTACAATCCCAAGTTTTAACGACCCTTAGGAAATAGCCTTTAGAAAACCTTGTGGGAAAAGGAGAAAATGCTAGTGACAAGCATTTTCTCCTATTCCTACAAGGCATTCTACAGTTTCACAGACAATTACCACTATTTCAGGTAAGTTTGGTCTGTTGTGTGCAAGTGCTTTTCGGTTTAAACCAGTCTAAAGGGTTTTGTGAAGGGTTAAACACTCCTTATTGCAGTCTCCTTGCATGATTACCACAGATCTCTGGCAAAGTTGTTGATTGGTTCAGTAATTATTATCAATTTCGACAAAGTAATGTGCGAATATATAAGAGGAAAAAATTATCAGACTGGAACCAAAGCTACCATTTCCTGATGAGTCGTGTGTTTTTTCACTGTTAAATCTTAACAAGATCACAAAATGACAGAAATGCCCAATCTGAAAAAATGTAAAAGACAAACACAAGCCATTTTCTCCTTTTTCCATAATGTTTTCAACTCTTTCCAAAACAACTTTTACCATCTGAACCACATTTAATTTGTTGTCTGCTAACACTTGGTATTTTAGAAAAGTCCATAATTATGTCATTTGGTAAAGGTTTTAAGTTAGAATTGAATTTAGAATGGTTGATGAATATATTTCAACATATATTTTTCCCTTTACTACACAATCCTGAGTTTGAACAATCCTCAGAAAGAAGTCTTTTGAAAACATTGTTGGAAAAGGAGAAAATGCTGGTAACCAGCATTTTTTCCTTTTTCACAATGTTTTCTACCATTCCATAATCAAATGACAATTTTTAGCTCCACTGGCCGAAGGCCAGCGAGCTATTGTCATGGCGTTGTGTCCGTCGTGCGTGCGTGCGTCCGTTCGTCCGTGCGTGCGTCCGTAAACTTTTTCTTTAAAAAACTTCTCCTCAGAAACTATGGACTGGATTTTTACCAGATTTCACAGGAATGTTCCTTTGGTGGTCCTCTTTCAAATTCCTTCAAATAATTGTGTTCCATGAAGAATTCTGGTTGCCTTTAAAAATCTTCTCCTCCCAAACCACTATTTGGATAGCATTATTATTTTGCAGGAATGTTGCTTAGATACAGGTTTACAGAATTCCTTAAAAAAAAAAAGATCTGTCAAAAAACATGGCTTTTATGGGAGACTCATTTTCCTTTTATGGTATAAAGTAAAATCTTTGAAAAATTTCTTCTCTAAAACTATTCATTGGATTTCATTGTTATTTTTGCAGGTAAGTTCCTATGGTGGTTGTCTACCAAATTGTTTCTTCAGTGAGCTAAAATGCAGGATTGAATGATAATTGTTAAAAACTTCCTTTCGCCATTATAGAAATATCAGGCCTGTGGAGCGATACAGGTGCTCAAGCGCCTCTAGTTCAGTGATATTAATTTTGTTGTCTGCAAATGCTTTCGATTTAGACAAACCCAAAATTTTGTGGTTTGGTAAAGACTGAGGGAAAAAATATCTCAGTTGAACAGTTTTGACTTCTTTTCTTTACCTACATGGACAATCCCACATTGTAATGGCCCTGAGGATAAATAATTTGAAAACATTGACTTTCTCCTTTTCCTACACCATTTTCCACCCTTTCAAAAACAAATTGCTTTATTTGAATCATAGTTACATGTAATTTATTGTCTAAAAATACTTTCAAATTTTGCGAGTCTAAATTATTTTGTTTTTGTAAAGAATTAAGGATACCTGCGAAAAACATTGTGAAAAGAGAACAAATTGCCTGTTGCCCTAAATCCTAAAATATGTCTCTCATTTATCATTTTGGAACAGTCATTGTATGGGCTTACAGATAACTTAGTTTGGCTATTGCTACACAATTTTTCTAAAATCAATTTCCATATCATTTTTAGACTGGTACTAGGTATTTGCAGTGCCGACTCAAGCACAGTCTACTATAGAGTGACAGATGGACTGGTCCTCCCAGAATCTCCAGAAAGTTCAGAATGGAAACGATATAGGTAACTTTAAACACATTCTGTACATGCAGTATTTCCAGCTCATCACTCTACTAATATGATTTTTCATCAGTATGCTTGAAATACTGTTGACAAAAGCAGCATTTGCCTGTCAAAGAACTTCAGTTAATTTTTATCACCTTCAAATTTGTTGTCTGCAGAAGCTTTCAGTTTTGGCGCATCTATAATTTTTCGTTTTGTAAAGCATCAAATGTTAATGTTGATTCCAAATATATATGTGGCACATTTGTTTATAAGACAGTTGAGCAGTATAGGGTCATCATGGCCCTCTTTCAAAAATGTTGTCCACAGCATAGACATAAGAAACTTTCCTTTTCTGTCAAATATATTTTTTCTTTGAGTCACTTGTAGTGTTTAGATTTATGCCTAAAATGGTTTGTTAAACCTCAACCCTTTATGAAACTACATGTATCTCGAGTTTAAGGGTCCTAAGAAGGCTTTTGAAAAAAATGATGGAAAAGGAGAAAATGCTGATAACCAGCATTTTCTCCCTTTCCTGCCATGTTTTTCTTTTCTATCTTTTCAAATACAAATCCCATTTGTTTATGCTGTGGTTAATTAGTTCAGTGCAAATGCTTTCAAAATGCATCAGTCTTATACCGTGTAGACTGGTAAATAGGTACACTCTTGGATAAGTTAAATGAAAATTTCAAGCAAAATCTAACAAACCCAAATGCATGTATTGTGATTTCAAAGTTCTTTCATGCTGGAAAAAATCTCACCAAATCAGGCAGTGTGGATTAAAGATCAGATCGTGTGTCCACTTTGATCCTGTTTGATTTTATATTAATTGTGAAACAAGTTGTTACAACTCTTAATGATTGTTTCTTGGAAACACTAACTACATGTACATGTAGTAGTTATACAATGGTGTTGGTTGGTCCTGCTCATCACAAAATTCGAATGCCTAACCTTTGACGTGAGAGGCCAACCCTTGATCTTTTCACGATTGTTTCCTATTCTGTTCAGATTTAGATACCATACATCACATTGTACTATAAATGTTGTGGCGTCTGTAGTTGTGAGGTAGAGCATCGGCCTAGTAACCATAAGGTCCTGAGTTTGATACCTGGGAGTGGATATCAGTTTTGGGATTGTTCATTGGCCCACAGATTTGGCGCATAAACCGGTGTAGTTCACAGGAAGCAGAATCTAGGCAAATTAGTATAAATTGTTAGAACTTGTTTCTCAATCGATTTACAATAAATATGTTTAAACTAAACACTACTATCATGTTTGTTGTAGGAGAGAAGAGATCCCAAAGCTGCAGAGGGATCACATGTGTAGACAGAGAGATTTATATTGTCAAGTTGCTCAGAAAAATGAAGACTCTTGACACTGACGGTGCAAATGAAACTTGTATAATGTGAAAGGCATTACTTTCCATTGTGAAAAAAATACCAAACACAGAAATTTCAGGCTGAGCTATTGTTAGCAGTTTGCAATGCAAATCCACTTTGTATTGTTCTGACCAGAACCAAAATGCTACTGATATACATATGCAGTCTATGCATTCCCATCTATTGGTAATATTTCCCAACCACACTATAGCTGCTACCATATAAACACAGATGTACTACATACACAGTTTTATTGGCTGTTTCATTTAACCTGATCCTGACCTTTATGCTGATTATATAAATAGGCATATAAATAGAACTCCAACTATTATTTGGGAAGTTATACACACACGAGAAGGTATAGGTAAGCAGTTTGATTTGCACATACCGTACAAACTATTTCCGTGACCATTCGGGACATATGCCAAAAGCAGCCCCGTGTGATGCTGAGGGTAAAGAGAATTTTAATTTACGTAAATGATGGTGACCTGGGTCAGGTTAAATGAAGGAGGCAATACCAAAATAAAATTAGATCAGATTGTTGCAATTGCATATCAGTCTTTTGAATCAGTCACATAAAATGTATACAATAAAATCACATAAACCCTTTACAAAACAATCCTGACCCTGAGGAAATAGACTTTCGAAAACATTGTGGGAAGAGGAGAAAATGCTGGTAACAAGCAATTTCTTTTTTTCCCACAATGTCTCCTACCCTTCATTACTGGTAAATGAAAACGAATTTCAATTTTTGAGTAAAATTTGTTTTTTCATTTGGAAATGCTTTCAATTAGGACATGTCTAGTATTTTGTGGTTTGATAAAGAGCCTGCTGGTCAGACCAACTGTTATTTACAATTTCCCAACTCGTTTCATTAAGTAATTTCATAAACATTTATTACTTGTCTTGAAAAACTTATTTTTCTTGCCACTACATGTATATCAGTGCTAGATGCTATCTGAAAAGGGGTCCTGTGTGGCTCAGTGGTAAAGTGTAGGACTCATAAACCAGGTCCCAGCCACACTAGAAGCACTATGTTTTCATGGGAATGTTGTTAGGCAAGACACCTCAGAGCCCTAGATCAGTACTTGTGAAACCTATGACATACATGAATACAAAGTAAGTGGGTGCTCAGCAGTGGAAACCAATTTCAGATTCTAGTCTACGTATCGGTGTCATCTGTATTTTAGAGATTCAACCATGCCACTACAGGCCCAGGGCACATAATGTCTATTTGGGACATATTCAGAGCCACAGCCTGGCCAGGCAAAGTAATTGTGGGTAAAAACTTCTGTTACAAAGAAAAGGGGTAAATTAATGAGGATAAAAACCAATTTCGGACTCTCATCTACATATCAATGTCGTCTGTGCTTCAGGGATTCAACCATGTCATTACAGGCCCGGGGCACATAATGCCTATTTGGAACATATTCAGAGCCAAAGCCTGGCTTAGCAAATTTATTGTGGGTAAAAGCTTTTCTTACAAAGGAAAGAAGATAATTCATGAGAATGAAATTTTTCATACGTATTTAAGATATTCATTAAAGACTTACATGTACATGTATGTGAGTTATCACGTGTTATAACTGAAATAATGTTATATGTGGTGTTACACACCATTCAATCGATTTATCCCGAAAATCCTTTTCTTTGCTGTTTTGATTAATCCTTTATCACAATCCTGTGTTTTTTACAACCTCGAGGAAAAAAAAAGACATTTGAAAACATTGAGAATATACATGTAGGAGATAATGTTGGTAATCAGCAATTTCTGTTTTTCCAATAATGTTTTTTACCCTTTCCAAGACAAATCCCACAACTTGAGTCACTTTTAATTCGTTGTCTGCAAATATTTTGAATTAGGACAAGTCCAAAAATTTTATTTTAAGTTATGAGTTAAGTCTTTAATGAAGTTTCAGACCTGTCCAAATTGAAGGCATTTACAGACGACAAAATGAGTGCGTCTCAAATGTTAAGATTTGTTTTTGAAAAGTTAGAAAACGTTGTGGGAAAAGGAGAAAATGCTAGTTACCAGCATTTTCTCCTTTTGCATCAATGTTTTCAAAAGTCTTCTTCCGGGTCGTCAAACGTAGGGATCTTACCATAAAGATTTAAGAACATTTTGTCATGGTTGACAGTAGGTTAAACCTACAACTTCTTTGTTCTATTGTTTCATGGGGAGACAACTTTTAAGATTTCCTGATCTTAAACAACAAACAGCAAAATTTTACTTGTCTGAATTTTTCATTTTCTTTTGATCTTTCTGTTGATGATGAGTTAATAATTAAGCATGAGATATTCAAAACAATTTGTCTTTGAAAGGGTAGAGTACATTGTGGGGAAAAGGAGAAAATACTGGTTACCAGCAGTTTTTACTTTTCCCACAGTGTTTTTCAAAAGCTGTTCTTCTCAGGGTCCTTAAACATCGGGTTGTTTGATAAAGTGCTAAACTTTACCTCAGCCACATAAGATGAAGTGATATCTCTTTGGAATCAAAGAAAACACTGTGGGGATCGGAGAAAATACTGGTTTCCAGCATTTTCCCCTTTCATAATTTTTTTCAAAAACATTTATCTTGGTCATTAAAACAAGAGAGTAACGGGTTAGATTTAATATTTGGGTATTTTTAACGCTTTACCACACAACCCCGAGTTTTAACGACCCTGAGAAAGAAAGCTTTTGAAAACATTGTGGGAAAAGGAGAAAATGCTGTTAACCAGCATTTTCTTCTTTTCCCACAATGTTTTCTTTTCTTTTACAGACAAATCCCATGACTCGTGCCACAATATTATTATGTCCTTTGGAAATGCTTCGAATTTTGTTATGTGATAAAGGACTATCTTGTGTATCTCGTATCTTGTGTGTTATGAGCTCTAAGGGTGAACGATCTTACAAAAGGCAGACAATTCTACCTAAGTTTAAATTTCATTCTTTTGTGTACTATCACAATTATTTAACTCTGCACCAAATGACAAAATTTTGGACTTGTCCAAATTGAAAGCATTTGCAGACAACAACTTAAAAGTGCCTTGAAAGATAGGAATTGTTTCAGAAAAGGTTGAAAGCATTTTTGGTAAAGGAGTAAATGCTAATAAGGTAACCAGCATTTTCTCATTTTCCCACAATGTTTTTAGAGGTCTTTTTCTTCAGGTTTTTAAAGCACAGGAGTTTTCAGTAAAGGATTAAGATTTGAAGAAACCTATTATTACACATGCAATTTCATTCTGTAGCTTTTTTAAACCCTTTACCAGTATCTCCAGTATTTTAACAACCTTGTGTAGGAAGGTTTTTGAAAAAATTGTGAAAAAGGGAGAAAGTACGGGTTACTAGCATTTTCACCTTTTTTCACAAACTTTTCTACCCATTCAAATGCAAATCCTATTGTTTTAGTCATATGTTATTAATTTTGTCATCCGCAACTGTTTTCATATTAGATGAGTCTAAAATTTTGTCATTTTGTAACTGAAGAGTTATATTTCACGCTTTTGTATATGGGCATAATTATTTACATGTAAGATTTGAGCTGTATAATATATGAGCCATGCTCTGGCAAATGGGGGCTTAATGCATCTCCGTAATGCATTTTACCACGCAAGAAATTACATAATTATCAATCCATAAAATCCAGTTTGTTTAACAACCAACTGAATCCTGAGGTAGACTGGCCTTTTAACATGCAGAAAATTAACAAAAAAGCAAAAAGTTTCTGCCCAGGTCAGCCTGGGTCGATACTTTTTGCAGAACCATTAAGCCCCCTTTTCACAGAGCATGGCTCGTATGTAACTTTGCTTTTTTTTCTGTAGGTTTGTTTTACAATGGTTTGTGTACATCTTCACTTGAGTTGTTATACAAAATGTTTAACTCTTATCCTGCTAAATAAATTGAATAAAACTTTTAACCCTTTACTGCACAGCGACGAGTTTTGACACCCCTGGGAAAGAAGCCTTTTGAAAAAATTGTGGGCAAAGGAGAAAATGCTGGTAACCAGCATTTTCTCCTTTTCCTACAATGTTTTCTACTCTATCAAAGAACAATTGCAGCATTTGATCCAGATTGAAATTGTCGTCTGCAACTGCTTTCAATTTGGACAAGGCTAGAATCTTGTCGTCTGATAAAGGGTTAAGCCGATAGTTTAAACCCGAATAATGTTTTTTCAAACTTACGTTTTGGAGAAAAAATATCTCCTTATCTGACAGTGTAGGTCCAAGATCAGACTGCATGTTCTGTGCAGTCTGATCTTGATCTACACTGTCCGAAAATGGTCAGTGAGTCGCGTTTAGCAGCGTAAGGGTGAAGGATTCCTTCATTGTAGTGAGTGGCGTTCTGTAAAAATGGGGTTAAATAGATCTTCGAAATGCATGTATTACACCAAACAACTCGTCGCATAAAATGAATCCAGATGGTCTAAATAACGGCTGAATCATGAGGTATAATGGTCCTGCAGAAAATTTACTAATTGCCAATGGTTTCGGCACAGGTCAGCCT
Organism: Hippopus hippopus; assembly: GCA_946811185.2. NCBI lineage: Eukaryota > Metazoa > Mollusca > Bivalvia > Cardiida > Cardiidae > Hippopus > Hippopus hippopus. The sequence continues at coordinate 60,932,808 of OX328098.1, read as the reverse complement.
GTAGAGACTGACACACGTCAAAGTTTTTGTAGCTGTATTAAGCCGAATTTTCACTAAGCAGGACTCATATACGTGTATTCCATGCAAAGCCATCCTTATATGGTACGCAACACGCGAAAAGGGACAATCAGACATTTGTGTAAAATGTCGTCTCGGATCGCAGTCCGCGCAGGCTAATCCGAAACAACACTTTCCATTTTTATGTAATTTTCTGTTTTTCGCAAGTCTACTGTAGCACAAAATCTAATGTAGTCGTAAAGTGTTGTCTCGGATTAGTCTGCGCAGGCTGATCCGAGAGGACATTTTACGCAGATGTCCAAATGCCCCTTTTCGCGTGTTGCAAGCCATATGTAGTTAAAAATTTTGTCTGTCTGCTGTTTGATGCCATTTCAGCAGTGTTTCAGTTGTAACACAATTAGTGAAGGCTGATCTTAATCTGCACTAATTGTAAGAGCACATTGAACTGCACTTGCTAGCTTTAGGGTTATTTTACTGGATGGCTCAGTTTTGAAGGCGAAGGATTCGACATCTGGAAGTCCCATATTTGATCCTCACACAAAGCGCTCGGTTTTTGCAGGGAGTGTCCCTAGGCAAAACATTTCAAACTCTTAGAGTCGTACCGGTGAAACCCAGTACTTACATGAATTAGTAAGCGCTCGCTTGACTGAAATACTGAAATCATGTTGAAATCAGTGTGAAGCACCATTTGAAATAAACAACTGGGCCAAATGCAGAATGAGTCAAGTGCTTTCTGCCTGTCTTTGTTTTGTTGCCTTTCTGCATTACCGGTACTGGTTGAAATATCATAAATGAGCCACGCTCTGGCTAAAAGTGGCTTAATGCATCTCCGTGATAAATTATACCAAGCAAATCATTACATAGCTATGGATCCATAAAAATTATTTTGTCTAACAACCGTCCGAATCATGAGGTAGACTGGTCCTTTGACATGCAGAAAATTGACCAATAGTGAAAAGTTTTGGCCTATGTCAGCCTGCGCAGACGTGCAGGCTGACATGGGTCGATACTTTTTGCAGATGCATTAAGCCCCCTTTTCACAGAGCACGGCTCAAATGCATTCAGTAAATCATAGCGATCAGGAAGTAACCTTAAACTGGTCTTTAAATGGCTTACCCTTTCCCTAATTCACTCGTTTAACTCTTTACCAGACGACAAAATTTTAGACTCATCGAAATTGAAAGCCTTTGTAGACGACAAATTTAAATGTGACTTAAAAGTTGAAATTTGTATTATGGCAGTGAAAGAAAACCTTGTGGAAAAAGAAGAAAATGCTGGTTGCCAGCATTTTCTTCTTTTCCCACAATGTTTTCAAAAGAACTTCATCCTCTTCATCCACTAGTTTAACTCTTGTAGGCAATTTGAGTGGCCAGCAAGATCGCCAGATCTCAATCCGATTTAGCATTCGTGGGACATTCTCGGTAGGCGTGTCAATGATGGAAAAGTGAGGCCTCAGAACCTCAAACACCTTGAGCAACTTTTGAATCAGGAATAGCAGGATATTCCACAACAACAGCTGGACGGCTTGGTCTGGTCAATGCCCAGAAGAGTTCAAGCTTGTATTCGTGCTAATGGTGGCCATACCGTGTACTGACTGTGACCCGGTTGCAGATTGACCAAATTTTAGAGATTTTAAAACATCTGGGTAGTATACCACTTTTTTGCATGTGGATTTAGACAGTGCATTACTTCAAAAGCCTGAAAGTGAGAAATATGATCTGATAGAAGTACGGGATTGCTTGGACTGGTTTTTAACCCGATACTCATTACACTTCTACAATAAAATTGTCTATATGTGTAATAATAAAATTTTGGTGCAGCGGTAATTCATTGTTGCTTAACTTTTTGTGAGGAGTATAGCAAAATTTGGATTTTTACCATCGGCTTGAAAGTTTCGGGTTATTTATTTAGAAGGATAAGGCTAGAAAAATGAAAATTTCTAGCCAAACTTAAAAGACCAAAATATTGCGAAACATTGACATGCAGAAAATTGATCAAGAGGAAAAAGTTTCGATCCAGGTCAGCCCTCGCAGACTGACGTCGGTCGATATTTTTTGCAGATGCATTTAAGCCCCCTTTTCACAGAGCATGGCTCTTTTTTTTCCCGACGCTTCAAGGTTTTTTTATTTTATTTGACAATGCAATTTGACAGCGTAAATAAGTCTTAGGATTTGGCATAGGTATAAGTTTTTAAAGACCCGCTAGCGTCCGTCTTTTTAAAGATCCGCTAGCGTCCGTCTTATGAACAACAAAAATTGCTTTCGATCTTATCTAGTTTTACCTATTTTCCACACAATCCCAATTTTTAACAAGCCTTGGCAAGAAAGCTTTTGAAAATAATGTGGGAAAAGGAGAAAAAGCTGGTTACTAGCATTTTCTCCTTTTCCCACAATGCTTTCCATTCTTTCCAAAACAAATTTCAACTTTTGAGTCACATTTATTTTGTTGTCTGCATATGCTTTCAGTTTGGACAAGTCTTATTATTATTTTTTTCATTTGGTAAAGAATTAATTGATCGAGGCTTATGCATGTATGAATTTACCTTATGACATGCCCGTAGGAAGCATTTTCCGATCGGGGGTTGGGGCTGAAGAAAAATATGTGACTGCAATATCAATCTTGTATATGTTTTATGTAAACCCTGGCCTTTTTCTTGGGATTAAGACCGGCTAGGTTCGATGCTTAAGGAGGTTTACTTATTTATTTATCTATTTACTTTATTTTACTTTTTCAAGTTCTGACTAAAGGGGGATAAGGGATGTTTATAAGCTTTCAAACATTTCCCGAATATTTTGGAAGGGGGGGGGGGGCGCTAGCCCCTCTCTCCCTCCCTGCTCCTACGGCCCAGCACGGAACAAATTTACAACTGGTGACTTTAAAACCAATCTTTTAGATTGTGGGTACTTAGCATAACAAGAGATTTGAAAGATGAACACAATTTGCTGCTAAATCATGGGTAATCAACGTGAAAACAGATTTGATACTTGGATATTTTGCATATGATATTTAACGCCCCTTTCAAAATTATTTCAGTCATATCGCAGCTGTCGGTGCACCTATCAATGCTTTCCTGGACTTTCGCATACCAGTACTTTGCTCAATATTTTTTTTCCGAGTCACTGGCTACGTTTTCCACATAAACCTCTTTGCAACAATGTTCAGCAGTTAGAGAGGAAAGAATCCTGTAGCAATGACGATCATCAAACTTCGGAGAGAATTTGGCCGAGTTGGAGATTCGGTCCAGCGACCACCTGGTCTCCAGCCGTTTACGTGACAGAAAAAGCATGATTGAGGTTTAATTTTCTGAGCGGCGCTCTAGCAAAAAGGGGTTTAATGCATCAGGGAGACGCATTAAACAAAGCATGTAATCACATATATCTTGATTTATTTTATCCATTTTGTCTAACAACCAATTAAATGACGAGTAAACTGTATACAAGTAATATGACTAACGGCATTTTCAAGTTTAAACATAATTTCTGGTTTCTTGCAATTTTTCCTCCTTGTGTAACTTCGGCCCAATTCATGGATAAAAGACCCGATTATTTACTGCAAATATATAAAGGCCCAGTGTGCATTATAATTGTCATTGTGAAGACGGATATGTATAATTATCTTTACGTTCAGGTTTCAAGAAAATTGGTTTCAATTTAAACACTCTTTGCAACATACGAGTACACTTTATTGCTTGAGCTTTAAGACGTAATTTCGGCCCTGCAATACCAGTAGGCCTATGATATGCCCACACCGTCGAGCCCGGTAGTGCAGTCGGAAACGTAAAGGACTTGAAATCAGGGGTCGCTGGGTCAAATCTCAAGCTCGGCCAATCTCTGTCCGAGGACTGCTGATAGTCCGCGAAACAGGATTCATTCCTCTCTCACCACTGATCATTGTTTCGACAACGGTTACAAGGTATGTGTGAAAGCAGCCATTGGCTTCGAAAGAATATTATTGCAAGTGCTGGTTAAACTCTAGGAAAGCATGGATACATATAGGTGCACTATCCCCCGTGATATAACTGAAATAATGTTCGAAACGGCGATAGACACCATACAAACAAATGAAGCCTGCCTCCCGAACGTTTAAGTCCGTTTTAACAGCTTAGGTCATATCACGGAGATCAGTGCACCTACGCATAAGTTTCCTGGCTTTCTCACGCCAGTGCTGACAACTTTCTTTCCAAGCCTCTGACTAGCTTTTTCATATGCATGCATCAGACGTGAGAGGCGATAAATTGCCGGAAAGAAAAATTGCCTCAACAGGGTATCGAGCCTGCAACCACCAGGTTACGAGTCAGATACGCTTTAATCACTGAGCTACCCGGCCGGGCCCTCCCTGAATTGTAAATGAAGACAGGGACATATTATTTAGAATTAGGTTGTCCACCCGTGTGTCCGTAGACGCAATTTTATGTCCTCTTATCATCCCGCAGTTTGCAACCAATTTGGAAATTTAATGGAGGCCTTCCTTGGCAACTTCTAAACCTATAATTTTCATATTGATTTGCTGAATATCACAGGACTTATGGGCCTTTTGTTTTTTCCCTGATCCAGTAGCAAGGCAGGCGGTGATAAGATACTTGTCAGCCTGTGACGATTATAGTTTGAAATATTTTTTATAGTTTCTTTAACGCTACAAAATAGATACGAACCATGCTTTGTGGAAAAAAAGGTTAAATGCATCTGCAGAAAGTATCGACCCAGGTCAGCCTGCGCAGTCCTCGAAGGCTTACCTTGGTCGAAACTTCTCGCTTTCGATAAATTTTCTGCATGTCTATGGCCCATTCTATGTCGCGATTCAGCCGGTGAGACAAATTGGATTTTATGTATCTATAATTATGAGATAACTTGCTTGTTATAATCTATCACGGAGATGCATTAAACCTCCTTTTGCCATATACTGTTTTGCACGTGTATTTGTTTCTCATATGATACAAGAAATATTTTCTAACTTTCCTCTACTTTTTTTTGTAGAAAACACTCGTCACAACCTGTCCCATTCCGTAACTGACGAAATGCTAGAGGTCTTGTGATAGCCTTGTCGTCGTCACCGTTCGCGTCGTAGCTGTGCAAAATCTTGGCGAAAACCGACATTCTCTAATATTAGGGCCTGCTGACATTTCTGAAAAATATTTATATTCAAAGTCGGGCTTATTTTTTACTATGAAAACGTGAGCCCATACCAGAAAATGCAGGCAACCCTCAATGTTTAGCTCGGCTGTTTTCGAAGAAAACGTCAAGGTATTGTCACTGACATAGCCCTGCCGTTCATTTCGCCGCGTTTGTTTCGTCGTCGTCGTGCAAAAATGTTGATATTTGAAAATATCTCTCTCATTACTGAAGATATTCACTCCAAACTTGGACAAGTTGTTAAAGATCAAAAATGGAACCCATACAAGTGGAGGGACCAACAAAGCATTTTTGATACAGTTACGCTCCTGTTCGACTCACTGAAAATCTGGCCACTGCTGCCGAGCGTTGGCACCCGCATGCGATGCTTATGTTTGTTAGTTATGCTTCGTTTTCGACAGTGAGTTTTCGCTGAAGAAGCAACTCCTAGTGTATAGGCACCCGGATGTATTGTCACGTGTACCGGTACATGATATACCTATAAATAGCATGCATTGTAATAAGGGGTATGCAATGCAATCCTTGAACTCTTTACCAAAACGAGAAAATTTTGGACGTTTCTAAATTCAAAGCAATAGCAGACGACAAATTAAACGTAGCTTAAATCATGGGAATTGTTTCCGAAAGGATAGAAAACATTATGAGAAACGGAGCAAGTGCTGGTTACCAACATTTTCTCCTTTTCCAACAATGTTTTCAAAAGCCTTCTTTCTCAGCGGTAGTATACTTGGGATTGTGTGGTAAAGGATACACTCTTTACTTAACGATAAATATTAGACAGGTCGAAATAAAAATCATCAGCAGACAACAAATAAAAACGTGGTTTCGATGATGTAATTTGTCTGTAAACTACTGGAACACGTTGGGGAAAAGGAAAAAATACTGGTGACCAGCAATTTCCTCTTTTTCTCATAATGCTTTTAAGAAGTTTTTTTTCTTCAGGTTCGTTAAAACACAGGGTTGTTTGGTAAAGGGTTAGGAATAATTACAATATTTACATGGTAAGAAAATCACTTCCTGATCTGTCACTATTCGGTTCGTAACCAGCCTTGTTATAAACATACAAATACAATAAACTCTTTTGTACGCGACATTTTTGACTCTTTTCCAAACAATTCCAGAGTTACGAACGACCCTGAGGAAAAAAGGCTTTCGAAGACATTGTGGGAAAAGGAGAAAATGCTGGTAACCAGCATATAAAGAACTAATACAATCATTTAAGCTAGTTCTTTAATCGTCTGCAAATGCTTCCAATATGGAATTGTTGAATATTTTTATCGTCTCCATAGACAGTTTTAAATTTTTAATCATTACAAGACGACAAAATTGGTTACGCTGTTTTGAAAAGAAAAAGAAATGCAGCCGACAAACAAATTGTGGCTCAAATAACAGAACTTATCTTAAAAGCGCAATTAACCTTCTGGGGACAAAAAGAAAATGCTGGGAAGCAGCGTTTTCTATTTTTTCGCACCATGGTTTTTAAATCAGCTTCTACCTTCTGACTCTTTAAAATACCAGTCGACAAAAAGTTTGACTTGTCCAAAAAGAACGAATTTGGTTACAACATGAATTAACGTGACTCAGGTGATGGTTTGTGACATTGAAAGAGTAATAAACATTGTGGGAAAAGGAGAAAGTGCTGTTAACCAGTATTTTGTACTTTTACCCACCATGTTTTTAAAGCCTTTTACTTTAATGTACGAGTAATTTAAAACTTGGTTACTTGATAACGGGTTAAGTCAGTTTGGAATTAGCATGTTTGGCATTGAATTGCGTATTCAAACCATTTTACCCTTTACCAAGTAATTCTGTAATTTTACTACCCTTGGGAAGAAGCCCTTTTTTAAACCATTGTGCGAAAAGGAGAAGCTACTGGTAAGCAGCATTTTCTCCTTTTTCTACCATGCTTCATGTATTCCCGCAAAGACAACTCCAATCATTTAAACGACTTTAACCCTTATCCTGCTAAATAAATTCAATGAAACTTTCAAGCCGTGTAATAACCTCTATATACTTTCCTTTTTCAAAGGTATTTTTGCAGAAAAAATATCGCCTAATCGGACAGTAAAGATCAAAAATCAGACTGCACGTTTTGTGCAGTCTGATCTTGATCTACACTGTCCGCAAAAGATCATTGAGTCGCACTTGGCAGCCTAAGGGTTAAACAACTCTAAAATTTCGTCTGTAAGTGCTTTAAATATGAAAAGAGTGTAGTTCTGTTGATTGTTAAATAGTTAAGGCACCCAAGGACAAAAATAAGATTGCGTAGACATACAAAATTTGGATGCGTTGTAGGTCAGGAATTAAAGAATTGTGATAAACAGAAATAATGTTCATAGCTATCTCGAGCAGTTTCTTCATTTTCCACAATGTTCCATAAAATTGCATGTACCTCAAAAACGAAAATGTGTGTGCCTTTTAAATTGAAGAAAGCGTTGGGAATTGAAAATGAAAGCAGAATAAAAATAGTGCAATCATTTAGAACGCGCAGATTTGGAAGAGTTCCAGTCTTGGAGGAGTGACAGAAAGACAATGGTTATTTCTTTACAAAATGACAAAGGTTTTAGACTTGTCCAAATTCGAAAGCATTTACAATCGACAAGTTTAAGTTGGCTAAAAAAGGTGGAAATTTGTCTTTGAAAGGCCGGGATATAGAAAACGTTGTTGGGGAAAAAAAATTAGAAAATGACGGTCACCAGCAATTTCTTCTTGTTCCTGCTATGTTTTAATAAGCCTAATTTCTAAGGGATTCGAAAAGTCACGTGATCCTTAGGTGAAGGCTTATTTATAGTTTAGTGTTTCGCAGACTTTGCTCTCAGTCGGCTGTGGATTGTGTTACGACGTCATGAAGTGGACTTTAATTTTGCTGGGTACCCTAGCGGTCCTTCTGGCCTACGTGAGGTATGTGTGGGAAGTACTTCGGTTGCTGGTGTACTATTAACTCTTAACCAAACGACAAAATTTTAATCTGGTTTGAATTGAAAGCATTTGCAGCCGACAAATTAAACGTGGCTCAAATGAATTGATTTGTTTCTGAAAGGCAAGAAATACACAAAGGCAAAAGGAGAAAATTCTGGTTAACAGCCTTTTCTTTTCCAACAATGTTTTCAAGGGTCTAATTTCCCAGGGTCGTTAAAACTCGGGATTGCGTGGTAGTAATGACTTAAAATGGTCAATTTGACAAAACTTCCAGACGAACAGGGTCGTTAAAACTGGATTATGTGGTGGTCATGGATTAAAACGGTTAATTGCAATGGCGTAGATCAAGATCCCACTGAAAGTGTCGTCTGATCCAGGTCGATCTTAAATATCGCATCTTCCTTAATTCCAGACTAAAACCGAAACTGTTTGATGGCACCCTCGGGGTGATATCAGACCATGTGTGTTAAAGTGAGATGCAACCAGATATTGTTTTGAAAGTTGTTTTGTAAAAAGAAACTGATAATTTCTATTAGTTTTGTTTAAACATACTTATATTACATCGGTTGAAAAACAAGTTCTTTCAACTGAATTTCTTTTGATTCTACTTCCTGTGAACTATACCAATACTCGCGCTGTATGTGAAGGCATTGAACGGTCCCACGACTGACAACCGTTCCTGGGTATGGAACGCCATAACTGTCTTATGTTGTTCTAAAACATTTCTCTATGTGATATTTTAGATCGTCTAGTCGTTTTTTTATTCCATTATTTCATATATGCGTTACGAGGTGTGGTCTTTGCATTACGTTATTTTGTCTTTATTTTACGTGATGGGTGTTTTTAGATTACGTTATGGTGTTAAATTGTTATGTCATGTAGTTTCCTCATTACCTTATGTAGTCTTCTTATTACGTTGTGGGGATATTATATGACGTGATGTGGCATTGAGATTACGTTATGGTGTTTTCCTTTATCATGATGATGTCTTTTAAATACACCATGTTATTAAATTGTTATGTCATGTGGTTTTCGCATTACGTTTGGTAGTCTTCGTATTACGTTGTATTGTTATTATATTACGTGATGTGGTTTTGAAATTACGTTATGGCCTTTTCCTTAATCATTATGATGTCGTTTTAATACACTGTATGGTAAAATTGTTGTATCATGCAGTTTTCACATTACGTTTTGTAGTCTTCTTATTAAGTTGTGTGGTTATTATATGACGTGGTGTTGTTTTGAGATTATGTTATGCTCATTATTTATGAAAGCATTGTGAGCAAAGGAGAAAGTGCTTTTGTAAGCAATTTCTTCTTTCCCACAATGCTTTCTACTAAGTAAGATACTTATTTTACCCAGTACACAATCGCTTTGAATTTTCGTGTGCAACTTTGATTTTGTACAGGTCTGAAATTTTGTCGTTTGGTAATGGGTTAATATATCAAAGAATTAAGACATTTGATATATAATCGATAGCTATCCGAAGGAAGTCTATGTGTATTATTCTGTTTGGTTAAGTTCGACAAAAAATGACAAAAAGTTGAAACCAATCCAAATGATTTTCGCATGCAGCCGTTACTATCTATACCCCTGATAGCCCAGTTTAGAACGCCATATTAACTCTTTCACTACCGAATGAATAAATTGTATTTGTTCATTGGCTAAAAATACACTTCCATTGCAAGATGAAGAAACAGTTCATTTATAATCTAGAATGAAAATGTAGATCGGAGATCAGACTGCACGTTCTGTGCAGTCTGATCTTGATCTACACTGTCCACAAAAGCTCCTTGTGTTGTCAACATTAAGGAAAGAGTTTTAATAAGTAACGCACCTATACCTTAACTAACATTATTACGTTGAAAATAGCTTCATCAACAGAAACTTTTGATCCACCTTACGCAGATGGGTTTGCGTCGACTAATCACGGATAACATAAATTATGGTTTTGCTGACATCGAAATGGGAACATGGGCGGATACATGGTGGGGTCAGAGGGGTCCGGACCCCCCCGCCCCCACCCCACCCCCCCCCCTAGAATTTTCAGAGTAACCATTGTCTGCTAGGAAAATTTACCAAGTACCAACAACATAGAATTAGCTGAAAAAAATCGAGCGATATACCATGTTGTCTCTTGTCTTTTTTTTTTTTAAATCTTACTGGGATATTGACTCTCGGTCGCTTAATGAAGGTTTCTACCTTATAGAGGTGGTCTCTCAGGCAAGGCTGATTGCGTTTAGTAAATTCATTTCGGATTTTCCGGAATACTCTTCCCCCCCCCCCCCCCCCCCGGCAAAAAATCCTCGATCCGCCCTTGGGGAAACTTCACATTGTGTTTTCATTTCAGACGCAATTATTGACTTCAAATACTTTATTGTTATTAAAAATTCGACCATATTAATTTTTTCGGGGCATATAGGTGTGTCTCTGTGGGGTACATTCTGGGTGTATTCGTCGTTTGCCTGCATGCCGAAACAAGAGAGAGATCTATGTAAAATCTGGAATCACACAACATAGGGCTAATTTTCACTGTAGAGTAATAATTTCAAGTATTTTGGTAGAGGGCCATGCTACATGCCAAATTTGGAAGCTCTAGGCCTTATGGTTCAGGCTGAGAAGATTTTTAAAGATTTTTTCACTTGGTTCTTCATAATTTTCCATTCATTGAAGTATTTTGAAAGTACATGACCTAAGGATCACTCAATGAATATTTGTTGAAATCGGATGGTAAGTTTAGGATGAGAAGATTTTTTTTTTTTTAAATTCTGGACTGGTGGATGGACAGACGACAGACAGTGACGATCACAAATTGCTCATCCCTAGCACTTTGTGCTCCGGTGAGCTAAAAATGAAAGCTTAACATTTTAAGGTTATTTAGACAATAAGATATGTACTATTTCATAGTTTCTTCAAGCTTTTAACCCTTTCCCAAACGACAAATTTTAGATTCTTCCAAACTGAAAGAGTTTGCAGACGACAATTTTGAATTTGATGAAAATGGCGGAAAGTTCTCCAAAAGGGTAGAAAACACTTTGGGAAAAGGAGAAATTGCTCCTTACAAGCAATTTCTCCTTTTCCCTCAGTGTTTTCAAAAGACTTGTACTGCATACATGTAAAAACAAGGGGTTGTTTGGGAAAGGGTTAATACTTGAGATAGGGCCATTTTCCACCCAGGGGTATTATTTGAATAAAGTTTGTAAAGATCCATCAGTAGATAGAATGTGCGGGTTCTGGGACAGGGTCAGAGGTCACGGGGTCAGAGGTCACGGGGCCCCCCCAAAATCCATTTTTCCCGATGAGCGAGTTTGATCCGGTTTGGGTTCGGCTGGATCCGGTTCCGAGGTCAAAGGTCATCCATCCCGTCAAGGTCAAAATCTAGGACGGAAATCCGATTTTGCCCTGGCCAGGGGCGGCGGGCTTCGCCATAAAAAATTACGCTCACACACACACACACACACACACACACACACACACACACACACACACACTCACCCCCGCGTCAAGGCAAACCGTGAACCCATCGCGTCAAGGTCCATCCCCCATCAAGGTCATCCCCATCAAGGCAAACCATCAAACCATCGCGTCAAGGCGCTTACGCGCGACATCCTCCCCCATGACCCACCCGCCTACGCGCGAGTCAAGGTCATCGCATACCCAACCTCAGCTAGCCCATCCCGTCAAGGTCAAAGGTCAAGGTCAAAATCCGATTTTGCCCTGGCCGGGGGCTACGCTCTCACACACACACACACACACACACACACACACACACACACACACACTCACACCCGCGTCAAGGCGAGCCCTTGAACCCCATCGCGTCAAGGTTCGATCCCCATCAAGGGTTCATCCCCATCAAGGCGAGCCCATCAAACCATCGCGTAAGGCGCGCCCCCCATCTAACTTATCTGCCCTACGCGAGTACGATCCCCCATCAAGGGTTCATCCCCATCAAGGCGAGCCCATCAAACCACCGCGTCTCCCCATGACCCCGAATCCAAAAACCACACATTCCTCAGCCCATATAGCTATATGGGGTGAAATTATACTACCCCTATACACCCGCAAAAACTCGATCGTGTCCCCAAGCTAACGAATCGATATTGTTCTCGAGGATATATCGTTTATCGTCGTTTCCGCTCAAGGCGATTTTATTCACCTCTTCGGTATACAACTCGTGATTATGACTCCTAATAACTACCATTCTCCTTAATTGCGTCTTATTTTCGAACAAACACTTTTTATAATGATCGTGTTTAATAAATGCTTTTACTACGTGCCTTTTAATTCCCTTACATTTTTTACTCTCCTCATCACACATTTTATAAGAATATAGTTTAGACCTGAGGCCTACAAACTCCTCAATAATCTTACCGCTCGTCTCATCTTTAAACATACCCACAACTTTCTTATTTAATCCCGCGGAAATACCCGAAGGATGATCGGACGGATATTCACTCGTATCAAACCGATCTTTAACATCGTCGCTAATATCTTTATAAAAATCTCCCGTTTCTATTTCATACATTAAACTGTCTGTATCGGTGAAAAGAAGTTTAGCTTTTTCGCCGTATTTATCTTTAATATAATTATAATGAAAGTTATACATCAATGTCTTACTTAAATCTAAAATACACATCCCTACGTAAATAGGTTTATTAAAATATAAACGCGGTTTTTTCATTTGAATTATACATAAATTTTCGTCGAGGATGTTTATATCGTAATAGTTTGGTTTAGCGGTTAATTTTTCCGCTTTTTCCCTGGTGCTAACTAATCTTATATCTACTCTATTCCTAATATTTTCCATAGTCTTACCAAATACGGAATTATTCATAAGTTTAAAGAAATCCTTTTCAAACGCGGATTTAGCTCTCGCTCTTAGGCTAGTACTTTTATCGATATAAGGTTTTAACCATTCACTCTCATCGAAAGTTAACCCTCTATGAATCTTTTTAAGCTTTAGACCCAAACTCAAATATAACTTTAAATTTTCGTAATGTAATATATATTTATTTTTATCGTATAAATTAGGTATAAGTTTTTCGACATTACCGGCCTTTAATCTTTCGGGAGCTAATGGGAAATCATTATGCGAGTCGTGTAATTCTTTAGGATATTCCAAATCAACCTCCAGTATACAGGGGTGACTCCGCCAATCTCGTAAATCATCCATCCATTTAAAATTACCGATAGGAAGTTTTTGGCACATCGCCCAACCGTAGAGATTATTCGCGTCCAAATAAGTAATAAATCTCGAGGGTTCTCTCGGATCGTATTTTTCGTCCATATATATATTATTCGCTTTCGCGTATCGTTTAAAAATGGTTGAGACACCTCCTCTTATTCCCTTTTCGATAAATAAAATCGTGTCAGGGTCTGATAATAATTCTAATTTTACCTTAGTAGTTTTTAACATCGCCTCCCAAGCTAATCTGGGCGCCGTATAAAACCAAGATGGGTCTAGCCCGTAATTATTAAAGCAAACGTTCCTAAAATTTTCGAAGACATCCGCCAACAGTAATACATCGGTTTTATTATATAAGTCGTGATAATCTTTAAAAGTTTTCATCTCGAATATTTTCCATACATTTAATGCGTGTCGATAATCCTCCTTATCAATTCCGCTATATTTAAGCTTCGAGTAAAATTCTCTTCGCTCGGGTAACCTCATTTCCTCTAATTTACTAAGGTTATCAAACCATTCGTACGGGAATATACCCTTTTGAGAGACTAATTCGAGCTTTTCCCCCTCAAAATATTTCGTGAGATTAGTCTTGTACTCCTTTGCTAGAGTGCTAGCTAATTCGTCTAAACTTTTACCTAAAAATTTTAAACTATCGAGGAATCTAATCTCATGCGTTTTAGTTTTCTTCGTCCCTTTAACGACGTATTCTATCGGCACCTTTTTAGACACGCTTATATACGTTTCCTTGTTTGTTGGTATACAGCTCGTCTCACCGGGTGTACTCATTAAATCTTTTATAAATAAATGAGCATCGTACCTACTATAATTATGAAAGAATACGGGAGTAAAAGTAGGTCTTCTACATTTTAAATTACACGCGTTGTGCACGGCTCCCCTAAACTTTCCGGTATAATGGCTATGGTCTCTAACTTTTTTCGTGTCATTAAATGACTCCCCGCATATCCAACAATTTTTCGCTCTATCAAACTCTCTTTTATCATGAAGTTTAAAAATCATTTCCCTCGTGGGTATACTATCTATTTCTCTTATAACATTTTCTAAATCCTCTACGAATTTCTTAGACGCATTTTCGCCGGAATATTGGAAAATTCTCGAAGGGTAAACATTTTCGTAAAGTGATTTAACGTAAAAACAATATCCCGAAACGTTATGCACATTAATTACTTTCGTACTGTTACCTTTATTTTCGTTTTTCTTTTCTAATGTAGACTCCATATCCGCGTAAATTGTAAAAGGGTGTCTCTGTTGTTTATAGAAATTCTTAAAAGATATCTCGGTACCCTTTTCGGGTAAGTCTATTCTACAGGCATCTTTTTCGCCGCAATACTCTAAATGTTTATTTAAAGTTTCTTCTCTCGTGAAATGATTTAAACATCTTTCGCAAATATAAGTTTCACTTTTATGACCGGATATTTGTTTAGATAACAATCTACTCATATCTTTAATTAAACAATAATGTTTTTTACCATCCTTCTCAAGAAGTAAAAGATTAACATGATGTTCTCTTTTATAAACTTCTTTACTTATACTAAGTGGGTAGACACCAACAGAATCACTATACGCGTGTATCGATACGGATATTGAACGATTTTGTTTCTCAAATTTATTTCTATCATGAATGGAAAAGGGGTAATTAATCCCTTCCATATTTAATGCGTTTAACGAGGGTCTTAGTCTACCAATTCTTTCGGGGTGATCATCCGTCGGGTTCAAAGCTATAAGAATACAATACGCGAAACACATATCATCATTTCTATTTATCGGATTAATAACGCTTTTTGTATTCGCTATCTTAGGAGGAGTTGGGAGCCAAGAATTACCCCTTATTGGGTTATACGATACTGTGTGTAATCTTAAATCGATTACGTAAACGACTCTCCAATAATCTGCTTCCATTTCCTTATTCGCTGTATGAATTAATATCTGTTCCCCCATTTCTTCGTATATTTCATCGACATCATCCCCGTATAAATTAACGATCGGAAAACCGGAATGAAAATTCATAGCTTTTAATTCGTGAGTTTCAGAGTTTTTCAGCATACAGATCATAACGAGTTTAACTTTTTTTTGATGATTCCTTCTCATAACATCGGTTAATTTATCTTTAGCTAAATCGAGGAAATTAGCCGGTGTATAAGATCCTTTACCTCTTATAAGATATTCTTTGGTAAATCCACTAAGTGCCGATGGTCCTTCTTCAATCTCTATTTCATCTTTATCCCTATATAACCTATTTATTTTTCTTTTTAAAGCTTCTATCTCGGGCGATATTTTTCTCGGGATTTCGCTATCTAAATATTTCATCAACTTCTCAATCGCGACTGTAGGTGGTGGTGGTGGTGGTGTGTAAGGTGTTGATTGCAATACCGGGGCTCTATAATCACCGATATTATAATCTAATAACGGCGCTCTCCGATTACTTAGAAGATCGATTAATTCGGCTCTTCTAAGTCTAGAGTATCCTCGAATTCCTAAAGACTTAGATTCTCGTTTTAAGTCTCTTACTGTACTCCCCCTGAATTGATCAGCTAGACTAATAGGTGGAGGATTATGTAGACGCTCGATTAATTCGTCTCTTCTAAGCGTAGAGTATCCTCGGATTCCTTTAGACCTAGCTAAATTTTTTAAACCTCTTATGGTATATGTATTATAATTCTCCATTTTATATATAGTACTATAACGCTTAACTTAAAATTATAATTTTATATAAGTTAAATTTATTACGACTTCGTCATTGCCGTAATAAATTTAACTATTTATTGAACTTTAATCTTATATTTATTTTTCCAAATTTTCCCATTCCAGTTATCAACCGTTTGCGGGCTGCGATCTAAAAATTTACCCGCCCTATAAAGCGATGGAAAGGTTTTTATTTCGCCAGTTTCAACATCCTCTAAACTAACTTTCCTAGGATTATCCGAAATAGTTTTTAATCTATCATACTTAGGGTCTTTACTTCCTTCTTTTCTAGGGCCTTTACTTTTTTCTTTATCAGGTAGCTCATCGTTCAATCCGATTTTTTTCGTCAACTCAACTAAGCGTTTTTTACTCCAGTATGAGCAGAAAATTATATCATTTTCTTTAAGAATTTTTTTTAAATCCTCGAGCATTATCATTTTTTATATAAGATCCATTTGCTTAACTTAAATTCATTTTTTTCAATTTTTTTTAAGACACTACACTCATTTTATTTCCGTCAGACTGGAAGTTAATTAATCTATCGCTAATAATAAGCGCGTATGCCTCCGTGTTCGCATTCGCATTTTCACTCAAACTCGCCTTAATTTGAATATCGGTAACGGAATATTTTAATTTTTCACTTTGTTTAGAAACGTCAAACAAAAACAACGGATATAGAGTTCTATAATCTGAGGGGGAAATGTTATAAAGCTTAGATCTAAATAATGCGGCGTCACCATACGCTCTACTAAACTGGTTCGCAACGAATGAAAGATTGTAGTCAACTGCGGGATATATAGGGGAGTTTAACATAACATAAATATTATTAACGTTTAAATTGTTAAATATAGATGGATTTTGTCTTTGGTTATTACTTTTATTAGTTTGAAAGCCGACAATGATAAAACGCAGTATCTCGGGAGATGATTTAACGGAAAGTCTCCAGGTAAATGATTTTGTCTGAGGAACTGAGATAGAGTCACACTGTAGCATTCTATATAGAACCGGTATTTTTTCTTTTTTCTCGATAATTTTATAAAGTTCCATCTTCTCTTTATCAGCGGGTATCACGTGTGGCATATACCATGATATCTTATCTAATCTAATTCTACCTTCGGGAGCAGCGTTGGCTCTAAATATCGCGTCATTATCATTATTTCTCGTTAACGTGAGAGTTTGCTTCATTCCATACATTATTTTATCGTAGTCATCGCAAAAACCGAATATATGCTTTAAAGGAACTCTAAAACTAAAAGAACCTAATGGAACAACATTATTAATGAGGTAAGTTCTTCTTATTTCCCAACCCGTATTTTCATCGTTTGCATTGACTGTCGTATCCTTATACCAACATTGATTTAACCCCTGTGATTTGGAAAAATCATCCGGATATTTTAACAACCCGAGCATCGTAGTAGCCCGACCAGGATTTGTCACGGATTCAATTTCCTGGCCAGAAAGTTGATACTTAATATTTTTAAAAAGATACATGAGCCCATTGTTTGTTAAAGCAACATTAAGGTTGTCTGTGCCATCAACATAAGGAGTTCCATCATCCTTTACTAATTGTCCTTCAATAAGTAAATAACTCTCTCTAGGATGAGTAAAAATATCTTGGGTTTCGATACTAATTCTAATATCTCCTCCCGAGTTGTTGAGATTCGCGCCTGTGATCGGTTCATACTCAAAGTGTTCATACTCATCAATACTAGCATCTCTCAGAATTGGTTCGACGATATTTAAAATGTCCATTTTTATAATTATAATTATAATTTTTTAAATTATAATCGTGTTAACCAAAGCTGGGGAAAAGACATATTTTTGGCATTAACAAACACACTTTTAAGTTCAATGTTACTCGCGGTTCCCATTTCAGTTTTAGGATAAAATATGTTATTGTATACGAGCGTTACTCGGGGTATATCCCACTCTCCTAAACGTTTATTCACCTTTTCCTCAATCTCTTTCATCTTGGTTACTTTTTCCGGAGATAACTTCACAATAGCTATTCCATAACCGTATTTCGTTTTATTAATTTTAACGATTTCGCAATCTTCTAGATTCAAAGATGCGCCTTCTATATTAATAGAACTAGTACCGTATTTTTTATAATCTACGCGATTAAATGTTAACATTTTTTATAAGTAACATTATTTCTTTAACTTAACTTCATACTACTTTAATGCCCGCTCCACTATTTAATCTTTTAACTAAGTCTTGAATAGCGATAGCGCTTCCATCTATTAACGTATTAATGTCTCGCGTTTTGACTCGCTCGTCAGCGTTATATTTTTGTAAAATTTTCTTCGATTTTGGTGTCAAAGCTTTTGTAACAAATTTTTTCCCTACATCTATAGCCGCACTTTTTCCGACCTCTAAAGCTTTCTTCGCGCCTTCCTTAGCTACACTCTTTCCCACATCGAGGGCAGAACTCGCAATTTGTTTAGCCGCGCTACTCGTAAAAGGCCTCGCTAAAAGGTTAGCGATACTATCAGAGATTCCGGAACCACCGTACGAATACCTTCTTTTAAATCCGCGTTTTTTAAAAATAAGCATCTTTTTTATAGTATAGACATTAATTTTTTATACGCGTTTGAATTTAAAACGCCTTGTCTTTTTAATTCGTCGCAAATACTCACTAACTCGTTTCTTACACCCGTGTTACCCGCTTTTTTACTCGCCAACAACAGGTCTAGTCTTTCTATTAATGCGTTAGGGTCAGATGGGATAACAACGATACCCTGTCCTTCATAAATTGTTCTATTATCCCAAATAGATCTAAGTATAGCGTTCCATTTTTTACCTCTAGAAGATTTAGGATATTTATTCGTCGGATCGTTGCCGCAATAAATGGAGTTGGTTTTTACCAACAATTTCGCGTAATTGGCGTAATCATCTCTCGTATAAATTTTATTATCCGGATCTTTAGATACAATTAACTCCCATAGACAGGGGGTACCTTTATATTCCTCATCTCCCACAATAATATCGTTGTCTCGAATAACGACTGGTTTGTCCCTGATATAAAACCTACCCTTTTTGTCATATATTCCGTATGTTTTATCAGCTTCATCCTTAGTAGTAAACTTTCTTAAATAGTTTTCCGCTATTTCGCCGATAAATATCGGATCTTCTTCCGAAGCTGCGATAGAAGGAAAGGCCGGAAAATTAATAGCTCGCGGTAAGTTTTCTATACCCTCTTTAATAGGTCTAAGTCCCTCAGTAATCTCCCTCGCTGCAGCTTTTTGCATTTCCATTATAGGTTTAAAAAACTTCGAAAGATCCGTTTGAAGTTGCTGATCGCTCGTTTTCTCTGCTATTAGATTATCCCGAATATTCTTTCTCATTTCGAGATACTCTTTTACGATTAAGTCCCTTTTTGCGGGATCAGCGATTTTTAAAAAAGACATTTTTTTATATATTATAATTTTTTAATGCAGTTTTCAACGCAGTTTTCAACGCAGTTCATATACCTAAATATATATTCTCTTTAAACAGAATATATATTTCGCAGTTTTTCAACTCGTTTCATAACTAAAGTTGCATGAAAAATTTATTTTTCTAGGGACGATTCTTTTAAACCAACCTCCGAAAGGACTCACGCGCTTCTTGCCTTCCTCTCTCGATTAAACTTTCTTCGTTTTCGGTAGATTTCTTAATTTTCGTTCTTATCTCATCCTTCATTTTCTTATACTTCTCTTGTTCTTCCATGATAAGTTTAAATTCTTCATCCGATATATAATTGTCGATTAAAGCTTTGGATATATGCGAAGCGATTGTATCGAGCTTAGCATCAGCTATCATTCGAATCTTTCGATGTTTTTCCGCCTTGGTTGTCGAATTTCTTACTATGTATTTACCTACTAGCGAAAGAAGCCCGGTTGCCGCGGCTGATACTTCTAACGCTATGACAGCCGGAATAGCTATGACAGTAGATAGTAAACCGATTCCACCTACTCCCGAAGCCATGGTTATCGTGATCAAAAACGTGTCAACATTGTCAACGATTCTCGCGGCTCTAAAATATTTTTTAGCTAAGGCATCTCTTTCCCGAATTTGGTTCTCGAGAAACTCTCGTACTTCGGATATTTTTTGTAAACGGTAGGAATGGCCTCCATTATCAATATATGGAGCGCTCGGATTATTTCTTTCTCCCGAGAGCGGAGGATATAATTTTTTAGAAGGATGTTCTTGATCCGTATCTATCTTTTTTTATTAAAATAATAATTTTTTTATGCCAGATATTTTAGATAGCAAAATAACTCGCCCTCGGGTATTTCGATAGGTTTTTGGGAGAAATTATAAATATAGACTAAGATATCATTAGCCCTATTATTGAGATGCATTCCATTAAGAATGGTTAAACTATCTTTCCATTTATTACTAACGGATATCGTTACAACTCCTCGCATAGTTATATAGCCGAATCCTAGTGAAAGTCTCGTGCCATCACGAGGAGGAATCTTAATAGTTACTTGCGAGTATATTTTCCATTTTAGAGGATCTTGCTTTAAGGGAGGATATCTTACTGAATGAGGTTTCCAAAATATAGTTTTGTGTTGAGTAGTAATATTAGGTTTTATACCGAATTTATGAATATCCATTTTTATAAATAAATATTTAAATGTCATCATAAACAACGAGAAATAATGGTTCGCCTCTCGAGATAGTAATATTTTCGTTAGTAATATTTTTAAAAGATGCTGATATATCATCCCCTGCCATATAAAATCCTCTAGAATCATCGCCGCTTCTTAAACCCTTTAAGATTAAATTTCTATCGAGTAGAACTCGTAAATTATCGCTAGACGGACATTGCGAAATAAACCTGGGACCGAGTTGAACCATACCACTATTAGGTTCTATTATTATTTCTTGTTGAGAATATAATTCCCATATATTTTTTCTAACCCGAGTAGGTGAAAGACCTAAACTCGGAAGAGGATTCCACATTATCTCACTCGACATTTTTTTATAGTAAATTTTTTTTTCTTTAAATTATAATATAGCTCCTAAGATAGGGATATTAGCGAATGGACTATTAGGTCCGAGCAAAAGTCCTCTTCCGTCATAAATCTTCCCTCCTTGCTTTAAATATAAACCATCACCGACAAACTTTAATCCTTTACCTTTATACGGCTTTAAGTATAATCCGCATCCATCAGTTTCAACTTGACAAACGCATCCTCCTTTTTTAAGATAAAGACCCGACCCCATCGCTTTTTGTACACCCGTTTGAGCTAATCCGGAAAGAGCACCGACACCTAAAGCCGGTAAAACGGTTTTCGCAAGCATCAGCAAAGCTCTAGCAGCCAACCCGGCCAACATTCCGAGAAAACCTCCCTCTATTTTCGTGTTATATTTAAGTTGTTTCGCGGACATTTTAATCGTGATACCCTTACCATCCTTATAGGCTTTAGCTATTCTTCTCGCTTGAGAATTGTTAATGCTAAAACATCATTACCTCGTAAATCTTCGTGACCTAAACGGATACTTACCGGACCACCGGCTTTAACGGCATTTTGAAGCTTTTGCTTTTGTCCTTCGGATATATCTACTTTAACGGTAACGTAACTCGTCATTTTATTATAACTATTTTTTTTATTTATCTCGCTTCTCTAATATGAAATCTAATCGTTAAACTTTCGCCTCTAAGATTTAGTAACGTTCCGTTTTGATCCGTAATACTTACCTCTAGGTTATGTATTTCATCTAACGTTATTGGTAAGTATACTAAATTAACTGGCGACTCAATTATCTGATATCCGGGCGCAACATCCGGGAAAAAAGAGTAAATAACGTTTTTTGTCGAACCATTAACGTAACTTCCCGAAATAATATCTACGTTAACGAGCAAACTGTTTATACTAAGAATGTTCACTACATTCTCCGACTCGTGAAATCCTTGCGTATATTTAGCGCTAGTAAATCCTAATACTTTAGCGATGGAGCCCGGTTGATGGAAATCTACTCGATAACCATTTTCCAGAGTAAGAACGGACTTTAAGGTATTGGTGTTCGCAGAAATGTTAATATAATACCCTTCATTAACTTCGTCGTAATGACCTTTTTTTCTCATTTCCTGGTGAATGGTATCATTAATGTCAACGAGGTCATAACTTCCTTCGGGTATTTTTAATTTAATCCACGAATTACCGTTGTCCGGAGAATAAACGAATACGTTGTTCGTTTCATCGATATTTGGGAACGAGTAGTAAGTTTCGAGGTTTACTAAAGCTATTTCGTACACTTTATCCTTTTCCAGTTGAATCGGGGAATTAAACCTCGTTCTAAAACGCGTTTTGTTGTTGCTTACTATAATTTGAAACAATGTTTTGTGTTCTGTATTTTTTACAATTTGTTTTAAAAGACCTTCCATTTTTTTTTATAATATATTTTTTTATAAATTAAAATGCTCAAGAGCGATATTAAATAATGCTTCTAACTCATCTTTCACGCTATTTTCGAAACTAGAATTATAATAATCGTTAAAAAATTCTACCATTTCATCTTCATCAAACTCCCCATAAGTATAACACGCGGACGTAATGTAAATAATAAAATATACGTTAAAATAAAAATCGTACAACAATTTTACGATTCTAACTTCATGACTCATTTCTCGCATGATCTCCAATCGTTCTTCTAAGTAATCTATTAATATTTTTACTAAATACTTTTTTTCTGAATGATTATAATTTTTTATTCCCATTTGTTCTAGTATCATTTTTAAATTATGTCTCGTAAAACGTTCCGCGTTTTTTTCTAGATCAGATTTTAATCTTAGAAAAATTAATTCGCATTTATCCGTATATTTTTCTAACATTCTCTTTTTTTATAAGTAAATATTATTTCTTTAACTTAACTCCGATTTAGGCACGTAAAAATTGTCAAAACCGTTTCTATACTTCCCGTCATGTTTTTTACTGGTGAAATCGATGATAGCAAAACCATGTGGTCTTTCCCACGCCCTTTTACAAAATTCTCTAAATTCATCCTTCGACATATCATCACCTACATGATCGTTATAGATATGATTAATGTTTTTTAGGTCTTGTCGGAAAAGGCAAATAAAATTAGCGTTTTCTCTAATAGTTTGTCTCGGTAGTCTAAAATAATTTTGCGAGAGGTTAAAACAGTCAACATTACTATGCCTTCCTCGAACGTAATAACACTCGCATTTATTTTGCCTTTCTAAAAGTAAATCGTCAAAAATCATCAAATTTTTATTTTCCGAGTTTAACTCTCTCGGATCAGGCACATCACTCGCATTTTCGAAGAAGTTGCAATCTATATCCGATTTATTTTTAATCGTTTTAATCCATTCTTCGACTAAAGCCGTTGGTGTAACGTTTAGTTCTTGTATCTCATCACGCGTGTTAAACAACCTTAAGATACATTCTTTCGGTAGTTTTTCTTCGAAAGCCTTTTTTAGTATTCGGTATTCGGGTTGAAAAAGACTTTTTCCGAAGACACTCAAATCGTTGTAGTCAAGCCAACCCGGTCTAAGTAAAAGGTTTAGCAATAAAGTAGTTTTGCCGCATCCCGATTTGCCTATAATTAAACCTCTAATACTTCTCGGTAAAAGGGAGTGATTAAATCTCCTCGATACCGCTTCATTCCACGCTAAGTTTATAATATCCATTTTTAATATAACTTTTTTTTAATTTTATATTAAAATGTATTGCGTTAAATGTAAAAAACGTACTGATACGAACGATATAACTTTCGTCGTTACTAAAAATAAAAGAAATATGAAACGCGGGAAATGCGTGGTTTGCGGAACAACTAAAACCCAATTTATAAAAGGAGAAAAAAAAACTGGCGGTAGCATCTTAAACAAAGTTATAAACAACATGCCTATCGAAATGCATCTCCCCGGTCATAATTTTACGGGACCCGGCACTAAATTAAAGAAAAGACTCAATCCGGATTTAACCCCGAAGAAATGGAGTAAACCGATAAACGGCGTTGATAAAGCCGCTTATCATCACGATGTTTGCTATCTTAAGCACAATGACACTGCCACGAGAAACGCGGTATGCGATAAGAATATGTTAACGGAGTTAGAAGGGATTTACAATCCTACTATTAGGGAAAAAATGGAAAGGGGGTTGGTAAGTAAACTCATTGGAATGAAGATGAAATTCGGAATAGGAATTAAAAAAAAAAAAACATGCTGAAATTAGCAGAAGAATTACATAAACCCATAAGAAGAAAATTTAAGAAAAGGAGAGTTATAGTAAACGGTATAGATAAGATATGGGCCGCGGATTTAGTAGACATGCGAGCTTTTTCTAAATTTAATCGCGACGTAAAATACCTTCTCGCTGTCATTGACATTTTTTCTAAATATGGATGGTTAGTGCCATTAAAAGACAAAACGGGGAAATCTACCGCTATAGCGTTAGAGAGTATTTTTAAGGAGAGGAAACCCGAAAAAATGTGGGTGGATGAGGGTAGAGAGTTTTATAACAAAGATGTAAAAGCGCTCGTTAAATTGTATTCTACCGAAAATGAGGAAAAATCTAGCGTTGTTGAGAGATGGATTAGAACGATGAAAGAAAAAATGTGGAAGTATTTTTCTGCTAACTCCACAAACGTTTACATCAACGTGTTACCGGATCTCGTTAAAGAATATAATAACACGATGCATTCATTCATTAAAATGACGCCGGTAAATGCGAGTAAAAAAGAAAATGAAATCGAAGTTTGGAGAAATCTTTACCCCCACCATCCCGAAATAAAAGAAACTCCCAAGTTTTCCATCGGAGATAGAGTAAAGATAGCTAAAAAGAAAAAGACTTTTAAGAAAGGTTATACGACAAGATGGACGGAAGAGGTTTTTACGGTTTCCGAGGTAAAACATACATCGCCTATAATGTATAGAATTAAGGATTTTAATGGAGAAGAAATACAAGGTACATTTTACGAACCCGAACTTCAAAAAACTAGTCAAGAGACGTATAGGATAGAAAAGGTTATTAAAAAAGGAAAAGAGAAATCTCTAGTAAAGTGGAAAGGTTATCCCGACGAATTTAATTCGTGGATCGATAATAAGAATATTATACAATTCTAATATAAAAATGACGGATATCGAGATCGCGAGAAACGTAATTTTACCGAATAAACCATTGAACAATTTCGAATTGGAAGATGCGGCAAGAAGATTAGAGATTCCTTCTTTTAGAGAAGTCTTTTTATTAGATACGTTACCGAAAAAACCAAGTAAAAAAGAATGCGGTATAGTAAACTTCAATAAAAGTTGCGGACCGGTACACATTGGGTCGCTTGGTATAAAAACGGTAAAACTAAATTTTATTTCGACAGTTACGGAATACAGCCACCTATCGAGGTTCGAGAGTACCTAAAAAGTCAAATACAGTACAATACCGATCAATTACAACGAGCTGGACAAGTATTTTGCGGTCATTTATGTTTATACGTTCTAAAAGAGTTAGGCTCGGGGAATAAATTCCGAGACGTTTTAAATAAACTTTTTTAGTATATAAAAATGCCCGTTGACAAATTCGGAGGAATGAAAGGCGATGAAACGAGCGGCGGTGACGGTGTGTCACTCCCTTACGTAAATAATAATTTTTTACGTATAGATGGAACAACCGCTGTTACTGGTTCTATAGACATGAATGGTAATACATTAACGAGGGTTAGTAATCCGGTAAATCCTCATGACGCGGCAACTAAGGAATATGTTGACACCAACTCGGGGTTGTTAGATGAAAACGGAGGATTCCACGTTAAAAATGGTTATTTAAATATGGGTTTTAATCCGATAAAAAACGTTAAGGAACCAACAGAACCGAGTGAAGCCGCTACTAAAAATTATGTGGATAGAAGTGGTAAAGCGATAGTAGAGAACCGAGATGGT
Source organism: Hippopus hippopus (assembly GCA_946811185.2). Taxonomy (NCBI): domain Eukaryota; kingdom Metazoa; phylum Mollusca; class Bivalvia; order Cardiida; family Cardiidae; genus Hippopus; species Hippopus hippopus. The sequence continues at coordinate 60,906,965 of OX328098.1, read as the reverse complement.
ACCTTTTCCGCTATTGCGGATATAAATATGAAAGGGTATAGTTTAACAAATCTTTTGGATCCCGCAAATGCCCAAGATGCAGCAACTAAAAGATATGTAGACAGCGCAAATAAAGCTTTCGTTTATGGAGATGGTATGTATTTGGCAGTTGGTGACATTTCTATGGGAGGACGAAGGATTAACAATGTTGGAAGTCCTTTAGAAAATGATCAAGCTGTAAATAAGTTTTACGTAGATACCGTCGTTGAGGTGGCTACCGCAGGTGAAAAAGCTTTAACAAAAATACAAGACGGATTCTATTCAATGGATGGTGAAATAGATATGAAAGGTCACTCAATTACTGGGTTACCAAATCCTATATCCCGCGATGCCGCTGCTAATAAAAATTATGTCGATAATGGTGGAGCTATCGTAAAAAATCCGGATGGAAGTTTAACGGTGGTGGCTGACATAGATCTTCGGGGTTCTTCTCTAAAAAACGCTGGATCTCCAGTAGAAGAGAGAGATTTAGTAAGAAAATCCTATTTGGATGAAACTACATTACAACTGAAAAGAACTCTAGTAAACCTGATTGCTTTAAAACGACCTATTATAACCGTGTGGGCTGAAGAACAGGGACCAACTGGAGATGGTAATTACGAGTTTTCATTCGGTAATGGTAATTCGGGTAAAAGGCATGGCTTAGGGGGTTACTGCATGAGTGCGTCGGGTAAAATTATAAGAGGAAGTTTAACGATTGTTAAAAAGGATCCTTAAATACCAGAAGAGGTAAAAGTTAATATTACGGTAAACGGAGTGGAGCATGATGATTACTCTATTATTAAAAAAGCGGACGAAATTTGTAGCTGTACAGTTTTTCCGGTGGGGTTGGAGGTAAAGCAATGTGACATAATAAACTTTATTTCGAGATCAACTAACCCCAATGTAACACACGCTTATATATCTATTTTGATAGAGTTAGACTTACAAAAATATAACTTTGTTTATAATAAAAGTTATATTTTACGTTTGATCGTGTTTCCCGTTTTACAAACGGGACATTTAGACAAGTTGTTCGCGGTATTGCATTGGTCACACATACATAGATGACCACAATTGCAGAACAGTATATTCGATTCATTTTCTAAACATATAATACATTTATCTTCTTTGAACGTTCGAATATCATTTATACGAGAGGAATCAACAAATTCCCGAAAATTAATTCTATGTTCACCATCTCTTTTGCTCATTAAAACTGTTGCTCGCGTTACGTGATCACCCGATAAAATATATAAAAATGGAGTGAATAGCACGTCACAATCATAGGCCTCGTAGATTAGATCAACATCACCCACTTGCATATCTCTGATTACAGCTTCTCGTTCTAATATAACAGCCATATCGTACTCGTGTAAAACTAAATTTTCGTTGCAAGGAGGATAAGGTATATTAAATAGTTCTACACTAATATTATCGAATGACACTCCTATAGTTACACAAAAGATGTTGTGTAAAACGATCGATCTCGAGTACTCGTAATAAAAGAATGATCTGATTTCATTAAGCGTGTCTATATGATTCGTACATTTAATAAAAGGGAATGTTATTTCTCTAGTTGTTTCGTGTTCTTTTACCTCGTGTATATGTTTAACTCTCGTAGATAAATTATCTTCTAACGTCATTTCTAAAATATTTTCTTTATGATATAGAAAATACTTTAACTAAGCATCATACGCAACAAAACACAATGGGGTATTTTCCGCGATAGTTATTTCTGTATCAGAAATATTTTTTACGCGTGTAAATATACTCTCCTTCGATGTAGCGAATTCCCCACGAATTTAGTAAAATTTTAATATCACCGTGTCCCGGTATGTAATACGCGAGACCGAGGGATATTTCTAAACATTCTCCGGGTTTTAGTAGTATTTCGCTTTGCGAATATACTTCCACTACCGTGTCTGTAAGAAGTTTATACAGATATTTAAAATCTTCCGTAGGAATCCATAATATTTTTTCCATTTTTATATATTTATTTTTTTTCTCTAATTTATTTATCCTCGTCAGAACTTGGGTATTTGTCTAAAATATTAGGTAAAATTTCCTTTTCCTTTCCCGGTAATTTTACATTCTTTTCAATTATTTTTACCGATATAACTTTAATCTGAATCGTTTCGATGTTTTTATTTTTAAATATTCCTTCTACTTTTAAAATACAAAACAACTTACAAGCATTTTCTTATATGAAAGAGGATTTACCTCTTGGTTGTTTTCATCGTAAAAGCGGGTCTTATCTTGATTGTTTTCGTAAAGCTTCAGGTATAACATAGCCGTTCCATCCTCATTATATCTTAAAATATTAATATTGTCAGAATTTTTAATCTTATCTTCCTTTAGTTCCTCGTCCATTCCATGCTCTCGGAAGAAATCTGTTAGCTTTTCCAGATCTTCTTTAAAAGCTCTTTCCTTTTTCGTAGGCTTTTTATCATTATAACATATTAAAGCTAAGCAGTAATCTTTTAGATCTTCCGCGTTATTTCCAAATCCTGTATTAACACGGTATGAAAACAGAACAGGAGTACGTATAAACAACGAACCATTTTTATTATTAGAATATTTATACTCTATCGGAATCTTAACAAAAGCATACTCTTTGCTTTTGTATTTTTTCGCGTAATTTATAGAAAGGTCTTCTTTACGAAAATCTCCACTTTTGATATAATTCGTACTCATTTTTTATATAAGATCTATTTACTGAACTTAAATTCATTTTTTTGAGCGGAAACGACGATAAACGATATATCCTCGAGAACAATATCGATACGTTAGCTTGGGGACACGATCGAGTTTTGCGAGTATGATTTTCGCAGCTATATGAGGCTAGCTGAGGATGTCCAGGTTGTCTGGTATGCGATGACCTTAGTACTCGCGCGGGTTGGGTCATGGGGAGATGATTGTCGCGCGTGGGCTCGATGGGGATGACCCTTGATAGGGGATCGTACTCGCGTAGGGCAGATAAGTTAGATGGGGGGTGCGCCTTACGCGATGGTTTGATGGGCTCGCCTTGATGGGGATGAACCCTTGATGGGGATCGAACCTTGACGCGATGGGGTTCACGGTTTGCCTTGACGCGGGGGTGAGTGTGTGTGTGTGTGTGTGTGTGTGTGTGTGTGTGTGAGCGTAGCCCCCGGCCAGGGCAAAATCGGATTTTGACCTTGACCTTTGACCTTGACGGGATGGGCTAGCTGAGGTTGGGTATGCGATGACCTTGACTCGCGCTTAGGAGGGTGGGTCATGGGGGAGGATGTTGCGCGTAGGCGCCTTGACGCGATGGTTTGATGGTTTGCCTTGATGGGGATGACCTTGATGGGGGATGGACCTTGACGCGATGGGTTCACGGTTTGCCTTGACGCAGGGGTGTGTGTGTGTGTGTGTGTGTGTGTGTGTGTGTGTGTGTGTGTGTGTGTGAGCGTAATTTTTTATGGCGAAGCCCGCCACCCCCGGCCAGGGCAAAATGGGATTTCCGTCCTAGATTTTGACCCTGACGGGATGGATGACCTTTGACTTCGGAACCGGATCCAGCCGAACCCAAACCGGATCAAACTCGCTCATCGGGAAAAATGGATTTTGGAGGGGCCCCGTGACCTCTGACCCCGTGACCTCTGACCCTGTCCCAGAACCCGCACATTCTATCTACTTCCATCTGGTGATGCTACACATCAAATATGATTGTATTCATGGTATGGGGTTTAATTCTCCTTTCAACATTGTCATTAATATTGTGGTGGCAGATTCATCTTGCTATGGTTCCCTGTGAATTCTCACCAGTAGAATGTTCAGTCTAAGCCACCATCTGATTATCCATTAGGGCGTATCATTCACGGATAAGTGAGAGACAAATGACACATGTATGTCAAAATGACTTGTCAAATATCTCAAAAGATGTTAGCCAAGCCAGGAATTCAAGTAACCTTTTGTTGACCAACAGACAAGACAAAACTAACAGGGCAATCAAAAAAGCTCAGTTTAAGCGCTGTGTGCCCGGATAAGCTAATGAATATGCTGGAAACCACTATTTTCTTCTCCAATGAACCTCTTCCAACCATATGAATCATATTCCATTATTTGTTCTTTGATAAAACTTTTTTATGGCTTAGATTTCGCAGTTGTATAAAAATCTCTTGTATTGGGAAGAGTCAACAAGCCACATATAATTCAAGCCTCAAGAGTTACCTTTAAACTAAGATTTAAAACTGGAACTGTCGCAAGCGTACATAATTTATACCCCCACAAGCGCCTTGTCACTGGAACAGCACTAATCCAAAGATAGACTTTTCCTGGTTATGTTTTTACATAGCATGAAGTTTAAATTTAAAAAAATATTTATACCTTTAAAGTAATGCTCCAGATACAAAGAATCCTAAGTAGATACAAAACAAAGGGAAAACGCTCAAAAAAAAAAAAAAATGCTAACAATATATGATTTCCCATTAATAAGGACAACAGAGTTGTGGATCTTATATACTACACTTCTCCTATTGATTTTATCAGTGTCAAATATGTCTAAAGTCACAGTCAAAATTTTAGTAAAACAAACGAACAAAATCAAAAGGGCAATAACTTAAACAATAAAAGCAGCACAGTTACTTTTTTACATACTTTACTAGACCTAGTTGTGTTCTATCAGTGTATGAAGTTTCAGGTCAAAATCATTTTTACTATGGAAGTTATGCACAAAGCGAAAAATTGAAGTTGAAAAAAAAGGGCTTTTTTCCAAAAATAGGGGCAGCAGAGTGATGGTTCTTATATATGACACTTCTCCTAGTCATGTTCTATTAGTTTATAGAGTTTCATGTTGAAATGATTTTTACTTACAAAGTTATGCACAAAACAAAATTTCAAAGTTGAAAATTTTAAAGGGCAATTACTCCTCAAATAAGGACAGCAGAGTTATGGTTCTTATATTTGGCACTTCCCCTAGTCGAGTTCTATCAGTGTATGAAGTTTCATGTTGAAAGCTTTCTTACTTTAGAAGTTATAGCCAAATAAAACAAGAGCGGCAAATTGTCGCAAGATACGCCCGTCCCACCGCCAGTTGTCGAGGGGGAATAATAATCATAAAGGGCAGTTAGAGGAAAATAGTAGTGCAGCAGAAATCATGTAAGTGATTGAAATAGGCATGAATGTCTCCTCTAATGTTAAGGAAACATGCATATAAGGTTTCAGGTCATTCCAACATGAAAAGACAAAGTTATATTGTAGAGAAGCATGAAAAGCTGTAAAAAAAAATGAATAGGGAATAATTCCAAAAGGGCATTAGGTAAGGTTTACGGCTCCAGTGCAGTGCACTTTTCGTAACTGCAGCAAACATGTTTAACAAGTCTCAAGTCAATTTAACTTGAGGTGACAAAGTTCCCTTCCGGACAAGCAAGAAATACTGTAAAAATGAAGATCAAAGTGGAATTACTCAAAATCCGCGCTAGGTAGACTAAAAATGACAGTTATATTCCGGACAAGCAGAAAATGCTGTAAAAATGACGATCAAAGGGAAATAAATCAAATACAGCACGAGGTAGAGTTATGGTTCTTTCGCAATGCACTCCGTATTATTGCAACAAACACAAATGCCAAGTTTCAAGTCAATTGGACTGGAGATGACAAAGTTAAGCTCCGGACAAGAACTGCACTGTAAAAATGAAGATCAAAGTGGAATTACTCAAAATCCAGGCTAGGTAGAGTTATTGTTCTTGCGCACTGTACTCCGTAATATTTCAACAAACATGCATACCAAGTTTGAAGTCGTTCTGACTTGAGATGACAAAGTTATATTCCGGACAAGCACTAAATGCTGTAAAAATGATGATCAAAGGGAAATAACTCAAAGACAGCACGAGGTAGAGTTACAATTCTTGCGCACTGCACTTCCAAATATTGCCACAAATAAGCATACAATATTTCAAGTCATTCCTACTTAAGATGACAAAGTTATGCTCCGGACAAGCAAGAAATGCTATAAAAATGAAGATCTAAGAGGGAGTAACTCGAAATTCATGCTAGGAAGAGTTATTGTTCTTGTGCCCTGCACTCCGTAATTTTTCAACAACCATGCATACCAAATTTGAAGATGTTCAGACTTAAAATGACAAAGTTATATTCGGGACAAGCAGAAAATGCTGTAAAAATGACGATCAAAGGGAAATTACTCAAAGACAGCTCGAGGTAGAGTTATGGTTCTTTCGTACTGCACTCCGTATTATTGCAATAAACACAAATGCCAAGTTTCAGTTCAATCGGACTGGAGATGACAAAGTTATGGTCCGGACAAGCAGAAAATACTGTAAAAATGATGATCAAAGGGAAATAACTCAAAGACAGCTCGAGGTAGAGTTATGGTTCTTTCGCACTGCACTCCGTATTATTGCAACAAACACAATAGCCAAGTTTCAAGTCAATCGGACTGAAGATGACAAAGTTATGCTCCGGACAAGCAGAAAATGCTGTAAAAATGACGATCAAAGGGAAATAACTCAAAGACAGCATGAGGTAGAGTTATGGTTCTTTCGCACTGCACTCTGTATTATTGCAACAAACACACATGCCAAGTTTCAAGTCAATCGGACTGGAGATGACAAAGTTATGCTCCGGACAAAAAACTGGACACCGCCCGCCCACCCGCCCTTCATGGCTGATCCCATAATACGTCCTGTCTTCGACGGGCGTATAAAAAATGGGTTGAAACAAGATGTGTTTGTGAAACACGAATGCCCCCGCGAAGGCCGTTTTTTTAAAACGTGACCTTGATATTTGACCTTGACCTTGACAGATGACCTTGACCTTGGTACCACCAGATGTGTATCGATGAGATGTACCTACATACCAAATATGAGCCTTGTAACTAAATTAGTTTAGGAGTAAGAGGAAAATGTTAAGTTTTCACCTTAAGTTTGTGCAGACAGACAGACGGACGGACGGACAGACGGACAACGGTAAAACAAAATGCTCCCGATCTTTCGATGCGGGGGCATAAAAAGCAAAGGACAACAACTCGACAAATAATCGTAGCAGTTATTGATCTTATATATGGCACTTCTCCCATAAGAGTTCTATCAGTGTATGAAGTTTCATGTTGAAAGCTGTCTTACTAAATAGAAGTTAAAGCTGAAACAAAAATTCAGATGGACAGACAGATGGACAGACGGACATGGTGACTCCAGTATACCCCCCCCCCTCCCCAACTTCGTTAGTGGGGGTATGATAACTTAACTAAGAACTAGTTAAACTTGAAAACATATTAACTTCATTAACTGTAACAATTTTACATGACACTTTTACGAGGGTTGTTCGATATGTAATGTGTATTGTACGAGATCTCAAAAGCATTCGACTCAAATAGTGAAATGAACATTACATCCCTTCAAAGTATTCTCCGCGGTTTGAAATACATAATTTCAATCTCTGAATCCATTTCTGAAATGCGTCACGGTACGCTGATTTAGGTAGACCTCTGAGGCACTGACTGATGGCTGAGCCAAGGGCTTGTCGGGACTTGTAACGACGACCAGATAAGAACTTTTTAAGTTTTGGAAAAAGGAAAAAGTCGCATGGGGCTAGATCTGGAGAGTATGGTGGGTGTGGCAAGACGGTAACCTTCTCCGACTTCAAAAATTGTTTCACAAGCTCAGATATATGTGATGGAGCATTATCATGAAGTAGACGACCATGCCTAAATCCTGACACAGGGCCTCGTTTAAGATAATATTTCTTGACCTTTTTTAGTATAACATCTCAGTAATACCGACCTGTAACACTTTTGCCCTTCGGCACCGGAATTTGTACGGCTATACCATCACATGAGAAGAATATGCAATAAAGAACCTTCTTTGTGCTTGTGCTTCTTTTGGCAACTACAGGCCTTCTACCGTGTTTAGTTAGCCATATTTTGTTTCCAATTTTTCTTACTGGTTTGAAATAGTGAACCCATGTTTTGTCACCAGTAACAATGTTTGCAAATTGTCTTTGATTGAATTTGGGAAACATTTTGAGCAATTGCTTAGCGGTTTGTACTCGTACCCGTTTTTGGTCATCTGTCAATATATGAGGTATCCATCGGGCAGAAATCTTTCGTACTTTCAAAATACGCTTCAAAATGAAATGCACCCGCGATAGCGATATGCCAACAGCGTTGGCAATATCACGAATTGTGTATCTGCCATCACTTTCAATTATTTCCCTGACTTTTGAGACATTTGCCTTGCCTGTTAAAGTCACAGGTCGGCCAGATTTTGCTGCATCTTTGACGGACTCTGTGCCCGTCAGAAATTTCTTTCTCCAACTACGAACTGTCTCATAAGATACCTTATCAGACCTATAAACTTCCCCCAATTCAGTAAAAATCTGCATTACCGAATGACCGAGTTTGGTGCGAACTTTGATATAATCTCTAATTTCTTCAATATTCTTAATCCGTTTCCCAACCATTTTTACAACAGTGGTCAACGACTAGCTCTATTGAAATGACTATAAGTTTAAAACTATGTGGAGCTGAAGGCTCGTGTTTATACCGTTGGAAAGGTATTGAATAGAGCTATTCAAGCGTATCATCATCCACGAAATCGTGCAAAGCGTTATCGCGCTGTGGTACAATACACATTACATATCGAACAGCCCTCGTATTTGTGAGGAATAATGTTAGAGCCAAGTTATATTTACAATCCATTTTAGATTGTATAGGAATTGTCTTAGAATTATTAATTTTACCAGTCATGGGTTAGCTCGATCTTTGCTTGAATGGTTCTAGTTTCACTCATTAAATGTTCATCCAAACCAGATGAAGATATCGGTGCATAATGATATGAAACATTAACCCTTGCCTGGACAAAAAAAATTAGACTTAGATTGGTCCAAACTAAGAGGTTTTAGATTACAAATGATGACATGGCACATATAATCATGATATAGAACAATACACCAAATTGTTTTGAGATATACCCATAAATGTAGGAGCAGGACAAATCCAGACACACACATACACACACACTAAGATATCAAGTCCTGAAGGTCGTACGGAACAACAATCCAAAAACTATATCCTTCAGCTTTCAACAAAGAATAACCATAGCTATCACTACAGTTGATTAATATACCGTAAAACTGGTATTTTTTTTTGGGCAATGTAATATTTGGGGAATTTTGCTGGTCATATCTGACCACAAATTTGAATGTGCAAATATGAGTGGGGGTCGAAAAGTATCTGGAAAAGTTTCATAACTTTTTTGTTAATATGTTTATCTCGATGAAATTTTCACCATGGATACATGCATATTATCCAACAGAAAAAAGTAACCCATTTGCACTCATGCTTAATTTACAGTCACTAGGCAACGTAGGGTAAAGTCAAGCCTGGCAACTCCAGTCGTTTTGGAAATTCACCACATGATTACTTGTTATTTGAGAGCTCTGAATTTTTTTTCCCAGCGCCGTGTTTTTACCAAATCAAACATAACGTTTTCTGGCACATTTGTTTTGGCCTACGCAAAATCAGGGATTATGAAACTTTATGTCATTTCCTGTAAAAAACGGATATTGAACATATGCTTTTTTGATACCGTAGATATTGTGCTAGAGCAGCGCTATTCAACAAAGATTTGTGTATTAATGGGAAAAAAATTTTGTTTCTGTTGATGAAGCCATTTTCAACGTAATAATGTTAGTTAAGGTATAGGTGCGTTATTTATTAAAACTCATTCCTTAATGTTGACGACACAAGGAGCTTTTGTGGACAGTGTAGATCAAGATTAGACTGCACAGAACGTGCAGTCTGATCTCTGATCTACATTGTCCACATTTTCATTCTAGATTATAAATGAACTGTTTCTTCATCTTGCAATGGAAGTGTATTTTTAGCCAATGAACAAATACAATTTATTTATTCGGTAGTGAAAGAGTTAATATGGCGTTCTAAACTGGGCTATAAGGGGTATAGATAGTAACGGCTGCATGTGAAAATCATTTGGATTGGTTTCAACTTTTTGTCATTTTTTGTCGAACTTAACCAAACAGAATAATACACATAGAGTTCCTTCGGATAGCTATCGATTATATATCAAATGTCTTAATTCTTTGATATATTAACCCATTACCAAACGACAAAATTTCAGACCTGTCCAAAATCAAAGTTGCACACGAAAATTCAAAGCGATTGTGTACTGGGTAAAATAAGTATCTTACTTGGTAGAAAGCATTGTGAGAAAGAAGAAATTGCTTACAAAAGCACTTTCTCCTTTGCTCACAATGCTTTCATAAATAATGACCATAACATAATCTCAAAACAACACCACGTCATATAATAACCACACAACTTAATAAGAAGACTACAAAAGGTAATGTGAAAACTGTATGATACAACAATTTACCATACAATGTATTAAAACGACATCATAATGATTAAGGAAAAGGCCATAACGTAATTTCAAAACCACATCACGTAATATAACAGCACAACGTAATACGAAGACTACCAAACGTAATGCGAAAACTACATGACATAACAATTTAATAACATGGTGTATTTAAAAGACATCATCATGATTAAGGAAAACACCATAATATATATGCATTATGTGGGTTCTGCGATATATTGTGTGCCTCCAAAGGGGGCACAGACAACAAAAAACAGCAAAAAATGAAATATCCCCCGGATAATACTGCAATACATATATATCGTAGTATCCGGGGTTTGTTTAAACACATATATCTTAGATATCCAATATCAAGTATAGTCATTTCACGGGGTTCAATGTGCAAATCTGACAACTATGTTCACAATCTGATTAGAGATAAAGTCTTGTCAAGTACCACTCAATGTCTTGCTTCACCTAGATATCACTTTTCACTACCACTCCTAAGTTACCATCAATTGTTGATAATACTCATTCATCCATCATGTGAGTGTAATGGAATACAGTAAACCCTTTATTTTCCATTACATCTCGGTATTTTCAAGACTGCAACTCCTCCTGAAAAAAAAAGCAAAAATTAATGCTCAAGATGTGTCATAAAACAAAAATAAAATTAGATTTTTAGAAAGATGAATAGTTTTTGTACATTATTTATCAATGATGAGCAAGTATAAAAATGAGTGCCCCTCCCCCCCCCCTTCATCTAGGGTTTTACTGAAAAAAAAAACCAACAAAAGTATGAATTAAGATTTACTTACATTAGTTCATCCTCCACTGAGACTATTGACATAGCTCCTTCAGTTTGAACCGGTTGGATCTTTGACAGGTCAACATCTTCATATTGGTCCAGTAGCTTCCCATCTGCTGAAAAGGACACACCCTTTACGTGGGGAACATCAGACTCAATGTACTCTATCACCACTTTCGATGTTCCAAATTGAAACTCAACAGAGTCAGAAAGTTGATGTGATAACTTACTGTTTTCCTCTTTCTTCATATATGATAAAATTCGTTCTTTGTGTTTGAGAACTTGGCCAAAGTTTAAGTCACACAGGATTAGTCTCGGAAAACGCATGATGAGTGCTGTAAAAGCCATGTATTTGTACACCGTGCATTTGCTAACTTGACGTTTTTGAATCCATTTACTAAATCCCTCGGTCTCACACATGTTGTGGACTGTCATGTAAACCAAGCCTTTGTAATACTTAAAAAAGTTATCTATTTTTTTTGTACACTTTTTTCCATTGCAGTAATTATATTATGCAGCCCAGCGAGGTCATCCAAAGACATTGCTTTTAAGTCTGTCCTCATTCCATCACATCTTACATCTACTTGTTGGATTTTTCCATTATCATCTAACATCTCCAATTCTCTTACACCGTTTTTAATTATTGGTATGATGTGTTTCTCAAAAACTTCCGACGCAGATAGTAACTTCCTATTTTGACCACTGGTTTTCTCAGGTTTGTCACCTAAAAGCGATTCTAGTTCACCGAGAGTTTTATTGAATTTTTCTTGATCTTACTTAGGTAGCTTCTTCAATGCCCACGAAACAGCACTTTCTGGATAACCAGAAATTTTCTTAAGTGAAAACATTTTTATAACTATGTGGTGTTCAGTTGAACGTTGAATAATAATTAATGTAATAAATGATGGATGATATGTTATCTAACTTCTTATCAAACTTATTTATAATCATAAATGCAAAGGGAAATAACTCACAGATCGCTTTACAAACGTGATTTGTCTTCCCCAATCTCAGAATATATAATGTAGCAAAACTACATTCCATTGTCTACATCGGTGGACAAAGGAATGTCAAGAATGTTGGCGGGAAATTTGAAAATAGGTACAGTCAAACCAAAAAAAATCACAAATCACTTTAACAATGTATAGTGAATATTTTGACACTTTCTTTATTTTGTCCGCCATCCCACTAAAGATATGAATGTCAGCTGATAATCAAGTGTCAGGGATAACAGGCCCTGTTACTTGTTTTTATCTCACATACATTATCTTGATAAAACAAACAAGACTATGGATAAAGGTATGAAACACCGTTGTATTTTGTGAGGTAAAAGTTATCTTCCATGTGACATTCAACACTTAAAAAATATACACACACTCATTCAGAGTATGCAGGAGGTTTCTCATATTAATAAATATTAGCAAAACAATAAATCACACAGCTTTTAAACTTTTTTGTATGGTGTTCATGGCTTCCATTCGCCCCTGTTCTATTATTTTCTTTTTTTCTTCCCCGCTGATTTCTGAGTTTTTTGACTGGCTTACACTTTTTTTCAAATCATTATATTTCTCCATTTCATCTAGAACTATTTTAAATTCACTTTCACTTATTTGCCCATCTTGCAAAGCTTTGGAAATTATATCCTTCAAGCTACTTAATTTGCTGTCTGCAACCATTTTAATTTCATCATGCTTCTTCGCTTTCGAATGCAGTCGCCTTCTAATAAACTTTACACATACCCCCGCTACACCACACACTATTGCTGCAATTTCTAATGGCAACATAAACGGTACTGCAATTCCAATGCCACCTAAAATCACACTCCCTGAAATGAGAGTTGTATCAACTCCATCTGTGGCATTTATACCCCTTTTATATTTCTTATACAATGACTGTCTGTTGTCCCTTTCTTTAATTAATGTCTGCTCGATTTCTGATATTTTCTGTAATCTATAATTCTGCCCATCTTCAACAGGCAACTCAGGATACAAACTCGGCGCTGTCGGTTGTTTCATTTTTTTTTTTTTTTTTATTAGTACAGACAAAAAAATTAAAACAATTCAATTAACAATGAAGCAACTGTATTCTCTGTTGTTGCGTTGCCTGTCTTGCATACAAAATTAATAACACTCCCAGCATCAACAATAAAAGGTGTATCAAAATTATCATGCTTCCTTGGTGTGGTGTGAAGTGTTATTTCACAACCTGGCAATATTTTTTCATCTACAGAAATCCCAACTACCACTTCACCACTCTGTCGTTTACTTGCAAGACCCATTCCTAAAATCTGCCCACGACGCATCATCACATAACCAGCACCGTCTTCTCTACCACCATTCCCAAAAGAAAACACTTCATCTTCTACAAGAGCTCCCTTACTTTCTGCAAATATTGAAATTACCACTTTCATATTGTCAACGCTATTTCGTAATAAACTGTTGTTTATTGTCATTTCCTTAACTCTGTTCCGAAGTTCATTATGCCTATCTACCTGTGTATTAATCTGTTGAAACAAAACGTTTCTACTATTATGAACACGCTGCTGAAACTCTGAAATTCTCTGCTCTACATCTGTAATTGGTCTCACTCGCTTATGTAAATCACGAACATGCTGTGTTAGGACTTGAATGTCGTCGTTTCTTTTATGTGTTTTGATTCCAAAGATACTCATTTTTATAGTGTGAACATTAAATAATTTCTAAAACAGCACTCATTGACAAGTCATGGTTATTTATTTTGTGGTTGTGTTCATCTCGCATTGATATTTCGAATTCTGTAATCGCCCCGTTGGACAAATATTTATATTCTGGATGCTCAAATCTTACAGACACAATATCACCATACTCTTTATTTTCAATTGGCACAACTGCTAATACTGTGCTTGGCATCCCATTAAAATAGTTCTGTGATGTGTTTAGTTGCTCGAGATGGATGTATAGAGACTTTACTGTTGCAAAATCAAGACATTTGTTACCAACATGAGTGGTATTTGCTTCAAACTTTCTTTTATTACCAAACCCTAACATCAGCTTGAGTCCTTTACTTATCTTGAGTTCATTATCAGTAGTTAGCGATGCGATGCCATTGTTTTCATTTACAGTCAGTGTGATATTCAAACCACTGAATATATCTGCTATCTGTTGAAAACTATAGTACCCATCCTGAATGTGATAGGGTCTCTCTTTAGTTTTCTGTACATATTCATTAACAACATTGTACCAACCCAAGGTGTATGTAAAACTTTTCAATCCAACACGCTTGTTTCCTTCTCTGTTATCAATATACTGTTGTAAATTTATAGTGTTATCAATGTTTGAAATTGTGTGATACATTTTTTTTAATAATTCATAAAATAAAAATGACAGTACAAAAAGTATTTAAGTACAGCGACGAAGCTCACTATCCCCACGCTGGTGTGTTTAACAAGAAACTAATCAGTATTATAAAACAATCCATTGTAATATCATCCGATGGAAAAAGCTTCTTCAAAGTAGATTTCCCAAATATATTTGAAAAATACATATTACCACACGTAGCATCAGATGACATAGTACAACGATGGAATACGGACTGGTTATCGTTCTGGCAGAATCAACTAAACTTTGCAATATGGTGTGCCACTACAGGTTGTGGTATAGATGACAACAACCACTTAAAAGCAGGTGGTTTGACTGGCTCACTATTCTTATTCCACGTTTACTATCAAACAAGACGAATACTATTTGAATTAGGTATTGCCTTACCGCAAGATAAAAGTTGGAATGCCTTCAACAACAGTTATGACCGTGGTGCTTATGAACGTATATGCAAAGAGTTTAATGTAGACCCTAATGCAGACTGGAGACAAAAATTGTACTCAAGTGGTGATGGTCTTGGAGTCATCTACACAACCAGTCATACTGCTTGGAAACGAACAGATTTTAGACATGATAATTCATTCCAACACATTGCTAGTAGTAATCCAAGATTATAACAATAAGATTGTAGTAGCTACTGATAATCAAGAGCTTGGTTTGAATAATGGTGTGAATAATCAACCCATTCCACCAAAACAAAGCAATGAATTGAAAGGAACACCAACAAAGCAAACACAACCAGTACAAGTAAGTGCAACAGATTATAAGAAGATTACAACTTATGCAAAAGAACATTTTCTTCCCAAAGAATGGGTTACTAAAGCTGCAAATACACCAGGATTCTTTGATTCATATGTAAAACAGCATTCATTTTTATTTGACACCGTTGTCAAACAACCACATATTACTGTTAATAATCAACACTCAGCTATTGTTGTACACAATACTACACAAAAAACAGTTTCCCCTGTAATATCACCAGAGAAAAAAATAGCAATCCAACATGAAGATAACAAAACAGCATTCATCGTCGGTAGCATAGCAGTAGGCCTTGCCGCTTTACTCATCTATGAGATTTACTAATATACTCCTTAGCAGCTGCATACAACAACCCAACAACAAGAACAACTAATGCCCATAAATGTTCACCAAACCAGTTAACAACCTTTCCAGTTGTTGATAACAACCACGACACAATAGAACCAATCACACCTGGTAAAGCAGTTGCAGCTTTCCCAGCAAGACTAGCTAATAGTTTTCCAAGGTTGGACAGTTGTTTTTTTACCCAGTCCTTAACCCTTTCACCTGTTTTATTTGGAGGTGGAGGAGTTGTTGCTGCACCACCAGAAGGAAGAACAGCTTCAACAATAACACCAATAATCATACCAATAGCAGTCAAAATACTTAAGATGGTTATACCTTGTTCTCTGAATAATGTTCTCAACCTCTGACCAAGTGTTGTGTCTTCTTTCAAAATCTTATTTATGGTCTCCTTAATCCTATTAACCTGACTTCTCAGTTTTTCTTTGTTAACATTTATCACTTCCAACCTTGCACTCCTCTCTGATTCTAAATCAGATATTCTAGATTGAATATGTTTCCTGGTATCCTCATCTTCTGTATTAGTAAGCTTTTCCTTTTCCTGTGCTAACTCTTTATTTGTTTCAGTAAGTTTTGCCAACTCATTAGCGAGTTCCTCTTTTACAGTAGTCATTGCTTTCAATATGCCATCCATTTCTCGTTTTGTCATGTCTGTTTGAGTTTGGACATCACTGCGTTCCTCTACATCCCAGAAAGATGTTTCAAGATTTTTAACTGCAGTTTCAACTTCATCAACTGTGTTTGTTAAATCTTGTATTTCTTGTGGTGAAGAAAGGTCTTGCAGTGGAATTTCTTCCGTTGCAATTTTGTTTCCTGCCTTAATTAATTGTTGTAGTTCCTGTCTACCTTCCTTAATTCGAGTAGAAGGAGGCTTATAGTCATCTACACCCAAATTGTTTCTAATAAAATCAACACCATATTTATTCAGAATAGTATCAAATGAATAAAATTGCAATTTGTTTGTTTTGTAGTATGAGAGGATGTAATCTTTACCATCATCCACACCTTCCACACCAAACAAAGGTCTACCCAGTTTATCTTTTTTTAAAACCCAAATAAACTCATCAGCATCATTAGCCAATGGTTCTTGATTTCTATCATAAAATCTTTTTGTCATCTGTTTCAGTAAAGAATTTTCTGCTTTTTCCTTATCAGAACCTTTTAGATTATCTAGTGCTTTATATTGAGTATTCAATGTACTTTGAAACTGATTTTCATCAGTAAAAGATGTGTCTGCTTCGTCTTTATCATAGTCATCTCTGTCATAGTCAGGGTTGTGAAAATCCATTCCTACTTCAGCCATTATTTATTTATTTACGAAAAAAATATTTTTGCCTAAAAAGAAAAAAATGTCGTCATACGGAGATAAACTTATCCCTTACAGAAAACTAAGAGAACCACGAGGTGTGAAAGGAATTCGTCAGAGTGTTGTGATAACCAACAATCCCAGCACCATAGACCAGAACCAACAGCTGCTGGTCAGATTTCCCAACCTCAGTAATAACGATGTTATCGTACCAAGGTCTGCACGTCTTGCTTTTGAAATTGAAATCAAAAGTACAGACGTCAATGCAACTGTGTATCAAAACCTTGGAAGAGCCATCGTTAAGAAAACAACAATACGAATATCAGGTAATGAAGTGATGTCAATCGATGATAGTGATATTTACCATTGCTATGTTGATTTATGGAAGTCTCCCTCTGAACGTACTAATATGGCATATCAAGGTATTGGTAAAGATAACATGTTGAAACACAGAGTTGGTTCAGGTAATGCTTCCTCAGATAAAGAAGACGAGGCCATAGCAAATGCATACAAAAACAGATTTTGGATCCCACTTGATTTTGAACTCCTAGAAACGCATATGCCATTCTACCAAGCAGGTCTTGGTGACAGACTTGAATATGAACTTACTTTCAATGATTATGACAAAGTAATTAAATCAAGTGATGCATCAGCTTCATACATTATTAAGAATATATGTTTGGAATTTGATATGGTTTCCGATACAGAACTTGTTAGACAAATAAGACAACAATATGATGGGAAAATGACATTCTTCTATGACCGCATATTACGACACAGAAAAATAACAAAGAATAAATCTGATACACTATGGAACATCAACTTGAATGTCCCTGCAAGAAGTATGAAAGGTATTTTGATGCTATTTGAAGACCCAGAAAGAACAAGCACTGAAATATATTACAACCTGAAAATAGAAAAAGTAGAAATGACAATAGAAGGTGTTCCAAATCAGCTTTACAGTCAAGGAATGAGAACATATCAACAATGGGACGAGATTAACAAATTCTTTGCTCTCTCGTCAAAGAGAAACAAGGAAACTGATAAAGTTGCAAAGGACTTATTCTTCACCAACACAAGCTTAGAAAAGTATCTGACTGACAACTACGCATTGTGGCTTGATTTACGAACGACAGACGACAACACACTTCATGGTTCTGGAAGAAGAGTAGAGAATGCCTCAGAGGGCATCACGATTCAAATAACCAAGGAACAAGGGGCAGATGAAGCAATCAATATTTATTTGTTTGTCATACAGGACGCACAGATTAATTTTGAAGATGGTAGATTTAAAGAAGTTTTATATTAATTTTATACCATATAAAAATGGAACTACTTAAATATCCTCATTGCGCTATTATTTGTGGTCAAACTGGGTGTGGAAAGAATGAATTTGTTTTAGACTTGCTTGAAGGTGAATATAGAGGTGTGTTTGAACATATCGTTATTCTCTGTCCCACCATACAATGGAATAGAGCATATAAAAATCGCGAGTGGATTAGTGATGTTAGGAAACCAAAAAACAAGAATGTTATAATCGTAAATCCAGTAATCAATGGTGAAGAGAAATTACAAGAACTATTAAGAATGTTTTTCAATAAATATGCTGGTTCACCTACTCTATACATCATTGATGATTGCAGTGCTACAAAAGAATTAACGAAGAAAAAAGACATGCTGTCAGAGTTGGCATTCTCTGGCAGACACGCAGAACAATCAGTGTGGGTTATTTCACAGAGATATAATTCGGTGCTGAAGGATTTGAGAGAGCAAACCAAGTGGTTGTGTATGTTCTACACTAAAGACAGAGATAGTTTTGAAAACTGTCTACGAGAAAATGATGTCATTCCGACACTGGAAGAGAGGCAGAGAATAAAAGAAGATTTGTCAAAAGTTAAGCATCGTAAATTAATATTGAGAACAGACCAGCCTACTGGGTATTGGCTTGTTGATTAGCATTGTTAATAGCAATGTAGCAATGCTGTTGAGCAAAATCTGTGAAAAATATCAAGAAAATTAACAATGCTGTTAGCAATGCTTACAAAATTTAGTAATGCTTATAGATATAAAAGCAGCAATGCTAATAGAACTAATAGCAATTGTATCTGCCTGTGTAAATATATCAGTTGGGTGTTTGATATTATTTTATTATTTCAAGTTAAAAAAAATATTCCATACTATAAAAATGAACGCTGAAGAACTATTACAAAATGTTGAACATAAAGACATCGAACAAGACACCAAACGGGAAAGATTATCATCCATTGTTGCTGGAGGTGGCAGCAAGCAATATTTAGGTCGTGAATTACAACTCTCCGACATAGATGATATGTCTGCTGAGCAAATCAGCAAGCTTTACTGCAGGTATGAAGCACGGTTGGGTGCAAGTATGACGAAGACATTGGGAAACTCTTTCATCAGCTTGTATGTGATGGGTGTATCTAAGTATTTCAATGTTGTGAACCCACCAAAGCTAATAGAAGATTTAGAGGAAGACCCGTTTATCAATCACGCTTTGACTAATGTTTGTTGTGAGATGTATTATAAATATGGGATGTATTTAGCTCCTTTTACTGCTATGTTGACAACAGCAAGACATATTGATTTTAATAAAAAAGAAAATTTAGACCATACTATAAAAGATGAGTGACACTGAACAAGTTAAACCAGAAGTTAAACCAAAGAACCCTAAACGTGTTGAAGCAGGAAAAAAAGGTGCAGAAGCAAGAAGATTGAAAAAGATGCATGTTATGGAAGTAACAAAACCTGAAAGTACCACACCAGAAAAACCAGCAGAAAAAACGGTGTATAAAACATATTTACCAGCTTGTTTAGTCATGATAGGAATTGCAGCGCTGTATATGTATAAAAACAAACCTGTACAACAGGTTGAAAGAGTCAATGAAACTGATACAAAACAGTATGACCCTTTTGATTTTTTAAAAAAAATATTTTTTTATGAATATCAATAAAAATGACATCAATTGATGGAAAACAAATTGCTAACATGCTATACCACGCAGGAGTGGAAACAATATTAACAGTTGATTATTCAGAACTTGGTAGAAAGGTATTTAGAAGACCAGCACCCAAAGTTGATTTTAATATGGGAGATATTGGAATGTTGTCCTTGGATATTTTGCTTGCAATGGCAACACGGGACATGTTGATTAAACAGGGTATCATTCCTGCTGATATTATGAAGTAATTATTTTTTTTGCCTATATAAAAAAATGGCAAGTGCAGTAGCTATGATGGTAGGTGGCGCATTAGTAAATGCATTAGCATTCTCGGGAAGCAATTATTTGTTCTCCAAGATGGGGAGTCATAGTGATGAAGAAAGGGAAAGACATGATAAAGCAGTTGAACAGTTAGAAGCAGCACAAGTTGCTTGGAATAAAAAAAGAACAGAGAGATTGGATTTCATAAATGAACAGATGCAAAAGGAGCATCACGCAGAACAGACGTTTGATGATGTTGACCAGGCAATAAAGCAGTATTATTATATAACTGGAAAACAGTTGGAACCTTTACCACCTGAGCCAAAGCTGAGTGATTTTTATACACCCTCACCAGACCAACAGAATAGAGAGATTGTTTTTGTGGTGATGGGAATGACAATAACTGGATATTTGGCTTATAAGTTGCTGTAGACAAAAAAAAAATAACATTCAGTTTTTAACATAATCTTTATGCATATAGTTTGTATTCCTTGGAAACACCAAATCATACGCATGATACTTATTTTTTTTGTTTTTCTTGCAAGGCTTAAGACCAAGAGGCCTAATATAAAAAGGTGGTTCTTTACCATCAATCTTTTTAGCAAGATGATCAGGACTCCATACTTCACCATTGTCCTTGAGAGTTAAAACTAAAGATTCACCATTGCTTCTGTCGACTGTTCTGTACTCAGTGATTGTATAAATTTTCTTGATTTCCAAATCTGTCCATTTCTTTGTATCATACTGACTTTGCTCCTTGAGAAGTTTATCGAATTCAGCTTCTGTGATGGTCTCATGTGCATTCTTTGCTTGTTGTGACATTGTTGTTTTTTTATAGATATAAAAATTTTTTTTAAATATAAATAATGGAAAAGATATACTACAGTCCTAAAGGTTTCTGGAGAGGACAATCAGCTGTAAATAAGTTAGCAAAAGAAGCTAAGGTAAGTCAGAAACAAGCATTAGACTTTTTGAAGAAACAAGCAGTGTGGCAAATTTACTTGCCTGCACCAAAGAAGATTATTAGACCAATATTCGATGTAACTGCAAAGAATGAAGTACATCAGGCAGATTTACTGTTTTTACCGCATGACAGAGTTGGAAACAAAACATACAAATATGCTCTGACGTTAGTTGATGTTGGGTCTAGGTATAAAGAAGCAGAGCCACTTACATCAAAAGATAGCAAAGAAGTAGCTAAAGCATTTGAGAAGATTTATAATAGACATTTAAAATATCCAAAGCTATTGCAAGTAGACCCAGGGAGAGAATTCATGGGTGCAGTCACACAGCTGTTGGAGAAACATAAAGTGCGAATAAGGAGAGGTAGAAGGGATATACATAGAGACCAAGGTGTGGTTGAAAGGTTCAACAGAACTTTGGCAGAAAGGCTGTTTGGTTATCAATATGCTAAAGAGATTGATACACAAAAAAGAAACAGAGAATGGGTAAAGAGGTTGCCAGATGTTGTTAAGGCGTTAAATAAGGAGACGAAAAAACCTTCCCCTGTTAAAACAAGAAAAGTTGATGCCCCAATTTGTCCTACAGCTAGTGTGAGATATTTGTATCAACCAGGTGAACAAGAAGGTGGTAGTAGAAGACGAGCGACAGACCCGATATGGAGTGTTGATATACACAAGATTGATTACCATATAATTACACAAGGTATAAGAGTGTATTATTTGAAACCACCTGCACCGCAGAGAGGGTTTGTTAAAGAGGAATTGCTTATTGTTCCGGCTGATACCCATACGCGTATGTCGTAATTCCATCTTGTGTTATGTATCTTTTTGTGTCAAGTGGGGATAGTGTAGTTTTGTTTACTTTCAATCCATAGATGTTGTGTTGCATGGAACGTAGCATGTTCATTGAGTGTGTGTACTTTTGTTTGTTGAATAGTGCGTCTTTATAGTTTTCAAAGTTGATTTGCTTCTTGATTACATATTTTTTAACACCTTTTGCTTTTTTGATTACCTGTTCATCTGCTCTCATTATAGAATATAGTTTAGGACGCAAACCGATATATTCAGCTATTGCAATACCAGAACATTCATCTTTGAATTTTCCTATGACTTTCTTGTTTGTTTCATCATGTAGTGGGTGATCTTTTGGATAATCAGAGAAGTCATATTCGTCTTTCATTTCAGACATATCTTTGTAAGCATCTTTGGTTTTAATGTCTACCAGTAGACTGTCAGTATCAGTGTAAAGCAGGGTGCAGTCTGGATTCAACCTTAACAGAATAACGGTGGATTCATGAACATGTTATGAGTCTGGTGTTGAGGAAGACGTACTAAATCTTTCTTTTTTTCAGTTGATTTGTGTACACATGTTCTAATTATTCATTCAAGAAAAAGTGTTACAATGTTAGTCAAGTGACTTTTAAGTGGTTATCAGCATGTGACATTGTTATCAACCATAAGCCACTCCAAATTCGTGATAGACACAGGGTGAAATTTTATTATTTCAATAACATAGATAAAATAACAAGTTCATTATAAATGGCACAGTTTAATGTAGATAGATAGTACCAGTATAATATGCAAATATGTAAGACATAATATGGAATGTGCAATATCTTGATTAAAATGAACCATGAACAATATTTCTGTTTTTTAATTAGGTTGAAACATAAATATATATAGACGTGATTAAACCCTGGAGGCAAGAGATTGCAAGACTGAATAGGATACACATATATAACTGAATAGTTATTTTTTAGTGTTTAAACAAACCCCGGATACTACGATATATATGTATCGCAGTATTGTCTGGGGGATATTTCAGTTTTTGCTGTTTTTTGTTGTCTGTGCCCCCTTTGGAGGCACACAGTATATCGCAGAACCCCCATAATGCATATATATCCATAACGTAATCTCAATGCCACATCACGTCATATAATATCCCCACAACGTAATACATAAGGTAATAAGGAAACTACATGACATAACAATTTAACACCATAACGTAATCTAAAAACACCCATCACGTAAAATAAAGACAACATAACGTAATGCAAAGACCACACCTCGTAACGCATATATGAAATAATGGAATAAAAAAACGACTAGACGATCTAAAATATCACATAAAGAAATGTTTTAGGACAACATAAGACAGTTATGGCGTTCCATACCTGGGTATCGAACTCGGGACCTTACGGTTACGATGCCGACGCTCTACCTCACATTATTTCTCTTCTCCCCCCAAAGATAGCCTTGACCCTTTACCACTCAATCTCAAGTCTTAACGACCTTGAAAAAGAAAACGTTTGAAAAAAATGTTGGGAGAGGAGAAAATTCTGGTAACCAGCATTTTCTCCTTTACCCACAATGTTTTCAATCCTTTCTGAGACAAATCCCGTCTCTTGATCTCTTCACGCACATTTATATCCTGCCAATGCTTTCAAATTGGTCAAGTCCGAAATTGTTGTCTGGTAAAGGGTTAAAGGGACATCGAACCAGATTGTTTTCCTTGCATGGAGAAATTTGACATTTTAAGAAGAAAAATCATAAGGACGTATCGGTCTATGTTTAACCTTAGTTGAGGAAAACATGCTTCCACTATGATTCTAACTCAGTCAAAACCAAAGACGATAAATCTGTCCAAAGAGCCATTGAACCTGCTGATCGTTAAGGCCTACTGTATTTCAAGTATATTTATCCCTTATTATGCAATATCGGCTATACCGTTACTAACGAAATGGGAAATTTTACAGTAAACATAAAAACCCTGGTAATTTCTCGTCTTTTCTACACATATTTATATCTTTGTTTTACTTTTAACGCAACTTTCACTCGCGAATAAAAAAAAATAGCAGTCTTTCTCGAAGATACATCTATACTCGTTTTTCAGGCAGTTTTCGGCCAGTTCTTAACCCATTTCATCCTTATTTTATGAAACTATAATCATTCTTGTATCCTCATGCCAGATGTTCTCCCTAATGGCTGCAACACTGCACAGATTACGACGGATAGAAAATGCATTTCATGTTTTGGGGGCTTTCACAGCAATCGCTGTTTTCGTTTCAGGTTTCCGCACTAAGGGTTAACCGTTACATCCTTGTAACTTTTCCATACCATTTGTCAACTTTCTTTGGATTTTTTTTTTGTTCGGGGAAATTCAAATCAACTTTAATACAGCTTTAAATACTAGTGGCCTACGTGACATATAGGGGGGTGGCTTGTTCACTGTGGAACGGTTAATTCTTTTATATGTAGCTTACGTGTTATTTAAGACCTTTAAGACCCCTACCAGTGTCTTTTATTTGTGTACCGAATATGATGAAATTAGTGTTAAATTAAAGCTTATGTTATAAGCTTTCTAATGGTATATAGAAACTTTAGATTTCATTTATGTAAATTTGAGATAAAAGCGTTTGAAATTTGTCGGGTTTTTTTTACAAAAATGTTTCAAAAATTCTAAAAGATAGAAATCCGGTCCAATTATTTCAAACTTTATTTTTTCTTAGATTTACAAAAAAATGATATGGTGATAAACACCTTAATTTAAGCTTTGAAACGGTACTTTGAAAATTGAATGTGATACAGGCATTGTTGAGTTATAAGCGTTTTAATTTCATCCATTTTCAGAGAAAAATATTTTGAAAATTGAATCGAGTGACATATCCAGCCCCAATATTAAAAATTCAATGATTCATCAAATCTAGAAAATCGTGATATAAATTCAAAGTTCATTTAATAAGCTCTTTAATGGTATATAGAAATTAAACATTTAGAAACATTTTTGCGATGTTTTTGATGGAATAAAGGATTTAGCATAGGGGCCAGATTTGTGAGGAAAGTCATTAGATTTCATCGTGGGTCGATCATTTCAAAGACCTATTATTCTATTATTTTCTATCGAAATTTATTTATTTTTTATACCTTTGGACAGCTTAAACCACACACTTTCATTTAGAAATAGTTTCAACGATATTTTCTACAAAATAAAGGATTTAGCATAGAGGCCGGATTTGTGTAATTCATGAAATATCTCGAAGAAAATACGAAAATCTTTCCTATTTTTGAACGACAATATTTCAAAAAGTATTTCGATGATCATAATGTATTTTATATCATATAAAAGGGTGATATCTAGGCTTTTATTTGACACTAATTTCGGCAGAATCAAATAATGAATAAAAGATTTAGATAGGGGGCCGTTGGGGCCGGGAATTCTGGCTTATTTTTGGAGTGGGGCCGGGAAATACACTTTGCCAAAAATGGGCAAAAATAGTTTGTAACCAGCTATGGTGGCATATTTCTGCCACGAGATACGAGATAGCTATCATGATAATTTTAGAAAACTATCGCGATAAATTAAAGTTTCCTGGAAATTTTATCGAGATAGTGAAAATTTCCTGAAAAAAAAAAATATCACGATAAACTTAATATGTTAACACAAAATTTCGCAATCGTGCACAAAGCTGACATTCGAGATAAAATTATCGTGATAGTTCTATCTGTTTCTCGATATCTATTAATAGAAATTTCATTTGGATGAACTCGGTAGTTTTTTACTTCACAAGGTTGTCGTAAGTAAAAATTCAAATCATTAACAATTGTAGCTTAATTGGTAAATTTTGACAAGACTCGAAATGAACAGAAGTCTGAAAAATCACTAAGACAACTCGAAATGCCTCTTACGAACAACTTTAAAACCATTCAAGGAAAAGGAGAATTCATAAGATTGTAAACGAAGATGTTCCGAAACCGTATCTAATTACAGATACCGTGAATGTCAGTTAAGGTCACGAAAGAAAAAAAAATCATGATAACAGTCAGAATTATCGCAATATTTTTATTGTGAAAATTTTTATTATCTAGATAAGATTTCCAGGTAACTTTGTTTTATCACGATAGTTCTCGTAAATTATCGAAATACATGTAGCTAACTCGTATCTCGCGGCAGAAGTATGCCACCATAACCAGCAGATTTTAATCGCCATCTTCATGTATTTCAGAACTATTAATCTCGGTTAAACATACTTTATTACCAAGTTAATTCACAGTATAATTTACAAAACTGTACAATATACCATTTCTTTCAACTTTGATTCGGTGAGATCTGGCGAAGCGTTTGTTTTGAATCTCATTTAGTATGAGCCAGTCGTATTTACTCTTTCGGTCACATGGCCAGGCCAAACCAATAAGAACTATCTTCACCATTCGTTGTCTACAATTCGAAGTCAGACTCAGAAATTATTTCACCTATCTCCACCACCCCTCCCAGGGCTTTTTTTCCAAAAATTGGGAAGGGGCCTTAGCCTTTCATTTTGGGAAATCCAAGCGCGATTTTGGCCAAATTGGGAAAAATCAGACTGACTTTCAAGATACATCAATAAAACAAATTAATGGCAGTGTACATACATACAGTAAATAGAAGGTGCAGCAATTTA
Organism: Hippopus hippopus; assembly: GCA_946811185.2. Lineage (NCBI taxonomy): Eukaryota > Metazoa > Mollusca > Bivalvia > Cardiida > Cardiidae > Hippopus > Hippopus hippopus. The sequence continues at coordinate 60,880,394 of OX328098.1, read as the reverse complement.
ATTAACAAGTGAAACAAATTCAATATTCAAACTTTAACTGTTTTAACTATGGCCAAATATCTCACAGCATTTGCACATATAGGCTTAGAGCCCTTTTGAACACTACTGTGGTACACCCATGGGTGCTGGAGTTAATACTTTAGAAGAACTACTTTTCGGCCATCATATGATACAAGGGAATCATTACCTGTGGAAGTTACAAGGCTAGGCTTGGATATTATGTCTGAAGATGTAGAGTTTGCATCATGTGCAGTGATAATAATTGTCTAGTCTTCAGACAAAGGGAGATCGGCGATGCCCGACAGAACCGGCACTTCAGATTGAGACTAAATTTGCGGAGATTGATTACCTGTAGATCGATCAGCAAAGAATTCGAACGTTTCACTCCGAAAGTAAAAAGGCTACGCCGGCCTTTATCATCTGCAGCCATTTTATTTAACGAACTTTTTGTAATATTTCCCGGTTCTTCACATGTTTTGCTTGGATACAGCGTGTTTTTTTTTTTTGAGTACGCTGACTGCAACCGAGTACGAATGTGTTCCACAGTTTTAAGCAAACTTCTTTTGTCAGCTGTAAGTTTTTACGAAAGAAACAATTATATAACATGTCAAAGGATTTAATATTGAATGATAGGGAAATGGCAACCGCGTTCAGTCTATGTACGGTGTTATAATGCGCAAAAAATAACTCGGTTCGGTTAAGAGTGCCTCCATTAAACAAACCAAATGGCGCCAAGAAAACGCAACATTTCGGCCGTACTGCAGCGCAGTCAGCTGAGTCATTTCGGTACAAATCAATAAAAAAAAACCTGCTTTCAGTTTCAGTCACCGCTAAATAACGAGTTTTTTGTCTGGTCATTTGAAATAGCTTTTGAGAAATTGGTATTTTAACTTATTAGGAATTTCAGAATCGTATTATGAGAAATTTTTCCAGCAAAATTGGGAAATCCTTTCAGCAAAATTGGGAAATTCTTCCACCACAATTGGGAAATTCTTCCGCCACAATTGGGAAAAAATGATGCTTTTTGCAATTGGGAAGTCACCGAATATCGGCCTCAATTATAGAAGGAAAAAAAGCCCAGCCTCCATCATACAAATATCTGTTTCTATATATTTGACATTAACCCCCAGGCTGTTAAGCGCGACTCACTGACCTTTTGCGGGAAATGTAGATCAAGATCACGCTGCACAGAAAGTGGATTCTGAATTTGTATCTACATTGTCCGATATAGAGATATTTTCCTCAAAAAAAAAAAAGTTTGAAATAGCATGAATCGGGTTTTTACTATCGCTTAAAAGTTTCATTTAACTCAATTAGCAGGATAAGGGTTAAGGTTAGTCGAAATAATTATACGAGTTTGCATTTTCACCTATCTCCACAACCCCTCCATCACAACAATGTTTTCTTCTACATATTTTACATTTAGCTCAGCCGACATAATTATTTTTGCACTTTCACCTACCTCCACTACCCCTCCATCACACCAATCTATATACAAAAATTTACATTAAGGTTAATAAACACAATTCTATTTTGCATTTTCTGGCCTACACCATTTGACATATATTTTTGTGAAACTGATTCGTTATATTTTTTTTACCGTCTTTGTTTCACAATGCAGGGGTTAGAAACGTTGAAACAGACAAAAAAAAAAAAAAAAAAAAAAAAAAAACAATAGAAATCAAAGCGTTGAGAACGCTGAAGTGGTATTTGTCAAGGAAGCCATTGTATGGAATTAATAATTTGAAAGAAAAAGAGAAATATTATTCAAACATTGGCTTGAAAGTCAAGCTACTAAGCAAATGAATACCTTTTTGGTTAAAGGGAGAGTACTCATGACAAAGTTAGGATTATTTGTGTATTGGTGGTCTCCCTTTGATAATTAGGAGGAGTCAGGAGTAACGTCCATTGACAGTAGGATGCATGATGGATAGAGAGAGAAACCATGTGAATATATCGAATAAAATTAAGTTTGTACCTGAAAACTATGATTTTGAAATATCTTTGGCCGATAACATTCAATTCCCAACATTACAATCAATTATTTCGATCTATAAATATTCATGCCCAATCAAATGGAGTAGCGCGCAATCATGGGACGAACAAGCCATGGGACGAACTGGTTTTAGAACGAAAAAGCCCAGGACCAAGCGATCATTAGACAAATTTTGTATGTATCATTGCGCCCCATTTCCGGGGACTACGATCATAACAATCAATAGGGGCTCGGCACATAATGATTGTTCTACTTTATGCTTAAAAGAGAACATTTCGATAAAAAATCCGAATATCTGTGTATAAATATTTATATGCAGATATTCAGATTTTCTTTTATCGAAATGTTGTCTTTAAACACAAATTATTATATGCCGAGTCCCTGTGATAACAATGGCCGAACAAAAAAAGAAAAGAAATCATTCGTGATTTTCGTCATCCAGTTAACTTTCCAAAATCGCAATACCTCGCTCCTAAAAATTATTACTCGGAGATAAGTAACACGTCTGACCTGCTGCTCTGTATCGCACACTGTAGGCAAAAGTAACGGATTTGTTCAATTAAATTCTGTTGAATTTCTCGGACAATTGTGAAAAAGACGTCTAAACTTGTTGCAGTTAAGATAACGTCATTTATATGCCAAAAAAATCTGCAGTGCCGGTAGTTGCATCAACTATCATTTTCGAAAGACAAAAAATGTTATTACTGACCAAAACGAAGCCCCGCGATAGAAATAACAGATTTTTCGCAGACTGCCTTGGTTTTACCATGGATCATAAAATATACTATCCCTGGTTTTATAGGACAAGGAATTGGAAAAGAAAACAAAAACAAAAAAAGAAACAATGAATTCCGACATGCAGTTAAAACAGTGACCTATAACATTGCATATGAGAACAGAATGTGTTCGGACAGGAAATGTACATTATTAGGCGTCGAATTTAAAATGGACTTACCCCCTGTAACATTTTTTTAATAATTCCAAATACTATATTTACAAATGATCAACATAAGATTGAAAAGGAACGAGACTTTAATATGACACGACACGTATGTGTTAATCTGCGCCTAGCATGTGTACCGAAACGCTTCTGTAAGTCACCCACTTTGTCCGTGAAATACCAAGATCGAAGAACACCCAGCTAACCCTTTACCAGCTTCTCAACGAAAGCAATTACAGCACATACATTTATTTTGCCACTCATAATGAAGCTGGAATTACCTGTTTCTGGAGGGGGGATGGAAGGTTTGAAATTTGGATTGACCTTGTTGTAAAAGTCATCTATTCGGTAGTTCAAGCAGGAGGATGACAAAAAAGCATTTAGACATCTTGATTTTTTTTTTCTTTTTTTTTTGGGGGGGGGGGAAGGGGTAGGGGGTTTATGGATTTTTTTCATAAATTCGAACTATATCGGGGTTTCAGATTTAAATAAACGGACTATCCATATCCATTATCATTTTCAACATTTTATAGAAATAAATCGAACCAGGGATCGTATATAAGATCCCTGATCGAATCAATGATCCCAGTGTTTCAAACCAGGGATCGTATATACAAATGTATATAAGATCCCTGTTCAAACCATGTACGTTAACGACGTAGCTACCGGGTTCGGCAAACGGCAAAACTTTGGACTAGTCCAAATCCAAAGCATTTGAAGCCAACAGTTACACGTGGGTCAAATGGTGGAAATTGCCTTTGAAAAAGTGGAAAATATTGCGGGGAATGAGAAAATGCTGGTTACAAGCATTTCCTCCTTTTCAAATATTTTCCAAGACGCCTTCTTTCCCGGGGTCGTTAAACTCCGGATTGTTTAGTTGGTAGAAGGTTAATAAGTGTCTCTTTAGAGGCAGGAACAGTCCATTTACCGAAATTACAGCACTACATGCATACCTTGATTTGTCAAGAAAATCCTGATCTCAAAAAATTATCATGTTCCTATAGACACATGTCATAACTATTAGTCTAGATCATGAACATAATAAATGTGGCTTTAGTTCAAATTTTAAATCTTCCAGTCTCCCTTCACAAAATACTTATATTCCATCATCTTTTTGAGTTAGAAAGACATACGTCAAAATTATTCTTCATTTAAATGTGTGAAGGGTTAATTCGGTGTGTTCCTTTGATCTCGGTATCGCACTGCCGGGTGGGCGACCGAAGAGCTGTGATGTACAAATTAACGCGCACGTGTCACATTAACCCTTTACCAAACGACAAAATTTTAAGCTAGTGTATACTGAATGCATTTACCAACAATGAGGTAATGTTACTCGAATTATGATTTTTTTTTTCTTTGAAAAGGTAGAAACAATGTGGAAAAGGGAGAATAGTTTGTTCATCAGCATTTTTTTCTTTTTTCCCTTATAATTCCGAAAGCCATCTTCCTCGGGGTCGTTAAAACCCGGCGATTGTTTGGTAAATGAGTAAACAGACTCTTCTTAAATGTTTTTGATCTCAATTCACTCTTATGTTGTTCATTTGCGGATAGATTTGGAATTTAACACAAGTTACAGAGGGTAAGTTCATTCTTAGTCTCTACTTCCATATTGCTTCCGTGCTTGTGTAGTCCTCGGAAGTAGAAGTTGCGCTTGTGCGCATGCGTAATCGGAGAGTACTCAAGGGGAGGCTACCTAGTTTCCGGAAAGGCCTATAGAAGGCTATGAGCGAGTGAAGCTATTTTCAATCAAAAATTAGTATTTCCACGATCGATGGCCTCACCCAGTGTATTTTAACATGTCATTTCCAATTACATATCTGAGTGCTACCGAAAAACTCATTTGTCTGAGAAAAATTGAGTTTAATTGGGTTTATTTCCTTCGGCTTTGCACAAAATACGATACATGGTCTTCAGAATTCAATACTGAACTCACAGTGGTATTGTCTTCGACAAATACCACAAAAACTGCTTATAGATCTATGCTCACCAGAGGCCAATTAATGGTATTTTCACGCTCATCCTCCAGACCACTTTTTAGCAGGTGGGGGCTATATTTTGAGCCTTTATCTGGTAGTCTACGGGGGGGGGGGGGGCGGGGTTGATGCTTTATCGTGATGCATTGTACCAAGTAAGTAATAACATAATTATGGTTTCATAGAATCCATTTTGACCAACAACCAACTGAATCCTGAGGTAGAACGGTACTTTGACAAACAGAAAATTTACAAATACCGGTAGCTTACAGTTTCAACTTAAGTCTGCCAGCTGGGACTGCGTCGGCTGACATGAGCCGATACTTTCTGCATTAATCCCCCTTTTCAGAGCATGGCTCATATATTACCTTTTCCAGCAAGGGCAAAGGCATATTTCTCACTAGCATAGATACGCAATGCATGCATTCATCTTATTTTACTATACGAGATAGCTATTGCGATAATTTAAGAGAACTATCGTGATAAAACAAAGTTTCCTGGAAATATTATCTAGATAACAAAAATTTTTATGCTTTCGTGCGCATAACTGACATTCACGGTATCTATAATTAGATACGGTTTCGGAACATCTTCGTCTACAACCTTATGAATTCTTCTTTTCCCTGAATGGTTTAAAAGTTAATCATAGGTGGCATTTCGACTAATCTGTGTGATTTTATAGACTTCTGTTCATTTGGAGTCTTGTCAAAAGTTACCAATTAAGCTATAATTGTTAATGATTCTATTTTTTACTTACTGCAATCTTGTGAAGTCAAAAACTACCAAGTTCATCCGAATGATAAATTTTCTATTTATAGATATCGAGAAACAGATAGAACTCTTACGATAATTTTATGTCGAATGTCAGCTTCGTGCACGTTTCAGAAATTTTGCGTTAAAATGTTAAGTTTATCGTGATTTTTTTAAGGAAACTTTTCTCTATCTCGATAAAATTTTCAGGAAACTTTAATTTATCGCAATAGTTTTCTAAAATTATCATGATAGCTATCTCGTATGTCGTGGCAGAAATATGCCACCATAATCGCCAGTCCGATAGAGCTATCTCTCTGTGAGCACTCTTGCGCATATAAGGCTAGAAAATGGACACTTCTTAAGAGACAGCGCGATATTATTGGAGTTTACACGGTGTCCGTAACTCCGTAACGTAGCCAAATTGTTAACTTACTCATAAGGGGAAAAGAAAATGAGACTCTGAGCTTTATCATTGCATTGTAATGAAATTTGCCTCCGTTAAAACAGATAGCTGCGTTTGATTGTACTTCATACATGTATAGGGTCAAGAAAATGGTGCCACTAATTTTTGTTTACACGAGTCCCGATAGTAGGTCTAAACGCGCCTTTGGCTCCTGGCCTATTTGGTCGCATATCTAGGACAATAATACAGATCTACTAGCGTTGCAACTGCTAATATTGATAATCTATAGCCTTTATTCACACCGTGTCAAACTTAAATAAGATGGGATGATCGTTTTTTTTTGTACGATTTGTTAATTCGATATTTTTCTAAGCGCTACCCAGTCCTAAATGTCTTCTTGAGTATAATAAAACTTCGTTAAATTTCGGAATTTGCTGAATGAGTGCACGTATGCGTCATGGAGAACGGTTATCTATATAGATCTGACCACTAAAAAATTGAATAAGAACTGAAGTTTTGACACAGCGATAGATCTACTGTCTGATGAACGGCTCTACGATGAAATTAAGCAATGTGCACTAGGGAAAGTGCTTGGTTGGGTGACCATTTCACAAGTGTATCCATACATTTTTTTAATTTTTTCATTTTTTTCCAGAGTTTTTTTTTTTTCACGAATGATTGGGATTAACTTGTTATCTTGAAATATCTAGATCTATCTGATCAAAAGCTTCTATTTTTCAACAAAATGAATCAAAGCGCTGAAAGCACTGATGGCTAGGGGCAAGTGAAAAGTGCATATATGATTAGAGCAATTTGTATTGAACTATCAATTTAAAAAGTAAAAAAAAAAAAACGTTTTTGTGTACTGCTGCACAGTAATACCCAAACGCATACCCAAACGCTTATAAGTAGTGAGTGGATGCATCCACATGCTGCATTCTCATGTTGCAAAAATGCAAACAAGAACAATACACACCATTCTTTCCAAGCGCCAAGTGCATTTTATGTAGTCCAAGTCAATAGCAATACTAATAATTGTTGTAAAACAGGTTGCAATGATTTTTATCACTCTTCAAAATTAGAAATGAACGAACAAAACTGACGTAGGTTTGAACGACATTTTATGTGAAGCAGAAAAAAGAATTCTGTGTGATTGAAAAAAAAATAAAACTGGTTTCACACCACATTAGTTTTATGTATCATTAATTAATAGATCTATTTCAAGTTTGGTATTTTTTTTTTTTTTGTTCACATTCTAGTTATCTTCTTCTCTTTTGCATAACAAGAATTTTTTAAAGACTAAAAGACTAGAGCACCGCCTGTTGATGCCGATGCTCGGCTGCAGTTGATTTAGTGAAAATTGTAAGTTGAAATACCAGGCATTACTGTTTCAAAAATATTTAGATGGTTACTTGCCCCTGTTGGGGCCTATGGGTTCCTCTTATGATAGTTAACAACTAGCCCAAGTTTGAAGTAAATATGATAGTTAACCACTACTCCAAGTTTGAAGTAAATGCCTTCAGTAATGACATAGATATCAAAGTTTCAAAATATTTGAACATTCAAAGGCAAAAAGGGGTACTTATAAATAACTGTTTCAAAAATACTTTTATGGATACCTGCCCCTGTTGTATGGGTTTCCCTTTTGATAGTTTACACCAGACCGAGTTTGAAGTTACTATCTTTGGTAATGACAGAAATATTATAAATTGTCTAAGTTTTTGCACAACAAGACCAACGGCGCAGACGGCGCCAGGCTTATGAAAATGTGTCAATCTTTTCCTCGAAAACAGCGGAGCTAAAAATCTAAGTTATTCCATAGAATGGAAATTTGGACTTTGATTGTCATGGGTTTCTTTTCCAAACAATGTGAAATATGTATGAAATTGGCAACACGAAAGGGAACAGAAAATTGCGCAGGAGAAGCAGCTTTTCCTTTGAGTCAACAAGGAAAATATTCACTTTTTGGAAATTTTATTTATACAATAAAACATTGTTGCAATATTAATTCTAGTGATTGAATACAAAGGTATTAATTGCCACTGCCAACCATTTGGGAATCACGTACGAGATTTAGTCGCCGCCCATAAGTTTTAAAGTCACTCCTTGATTCTGGATTATATGGTGTGTATAATGTCAGGAATCTATGACTAGCATTACATGGTGTTGAGGCTATTTAGTGACGCCCAAAAGTAATTTATACGGATATTGCGTCATGCTTTGCATGAGTATTTGGAGACTTAATGGGAGAGTTTTTTTTTTTTACCGTTTTAAGCGTTCTCATTTGGAATTCATCATGCAAACAAACACATGAAAACTTTTGCTTTGAGAATATTTTCTTTGGCACTTTCTTGGTATGAAGACACCGCCCCTTTTCCATTTAGACCTATTTTAAATCATGCATGAATAACTCGCAAGGTGTAAAGTGAGTTTGAAGGGTAAGTCGTTTCAAGCCAATCAGAAACAGTAGTTGCAGTTCCAGCAAATCAGAGACTGCAAATAACACGCATTTATGCACGATGTTCTGAGTGGTTGCAGCTTTCCTGCAAAAGTCTGAAACATGGTTACTAAGGCTAGGCGCTGTTGGCCCCTTGCCAAAAGTAACGAGGAAAAAGAGGCAATTGCTGTCCAAGAATTTTTTTTTGGTACTATTTTTCAGTCTCTCTCATGCACACGCACGCACCCATGCCCCTATTCCTGAAACAACAACAAACAAGCCCCAAAACCTTCTGCCTATAGATCTGTCTGTCTTTTCTGTCTATCTGAAGAACCCTACTGTCTATCTGTCGGTGTCAGTTTCCTCAATATCAAATATATTTACCATCTGACTACCTATGAATCATGAAAACATTCATTGGAGAGGTTACATTTTCATTGAACTTGTAAACAGGGATTGTATACTGTAATTTACAATCCCTGTTGTGAACAAGGGTTAAGCGAGCGCAGGAAATGGATGAGCGTGTTAAAGAAACAAGGACATAAAGGACATATTTAAAGCGAAACACAAACGAGTGAACTGGGTCGAAAGTAAACTTAAATAAATGCATTGTCTGCGCATGTCATATTCTTGAAGATTGACAACTTGAATTAATGTTTAACTTCAGGTGAAAGACGCAGTGATGTGTACGTCTCACTCCCTCCCCTCCCCAACTACAAATAAAAACACTATATAGGCCTACGAGATAAAGCCCATAAACAGATCTACGGTATATGTGAAAACTATACTGACGTCCATAAAAAACGCCTCATCGAAAAAGTGTGATAGCTTTGTACATACCTAGAATATATATGTCACTTTTTGCCTACCACAGAATTTTCACTTCTCTAATCTACTGAAGCATGAAATTTCGTGCCAGTCTATTATGTTTTCTTCAGCCATGGCTCATGGCACCGTTTTGCCCAGGCGCCCCATGCATTTTCCCCACGTGGTTATGTCGGTCAAAATTACGCGTGTGTATACAGTAATTGATTTACAATTAAGTACTTCAAGCAATATTTTGAAAACAATTTCGAAAATGCCAAGACAAATAATGAAGAAAGAGCACGCATTTTGGGCATGCTTGAAAGCGGTCTTTCTCAAAGTCACGTTGCAAGACGCTTTAACGTTGCAAGATCAACAATAGTGCGTCTTGTTCGACGGGTAAACGAAACGGGGAGCTTGTCTGATAGACCCCCACCTGGTGCTCCGCGTGTGACGTCTGTACGACAAGACAATTTCATCCGTCAACGTCACTTGCGAAACCGTTTTGTCACAGCGCAATCCACAACGTCGATGGTTATAGGGAATCGTGGAAGACATGTAAGTCTGAATACAGTAAGGCGGCGTCTTCGGGAGCGTAGAATGTTGTGCAGGCGGCCGTACCGTGGTGTTGTGCTAACTGACCGACACCGTCGGGAACGTCGGCAGTGGGCTCAAAACAACATTGGAAGACGTTGGCGTGATGTGGTCTTCAGTGACGAATCCCGTTTTAACATCTCCTGTGCCGACGGACGAGTCCGCGTTTACCGTCGACGTAATGAACGGTACACCCAAAGTTGTGTTCTGGAGCACAACCGTTTTGGTGGTGGTGGTATAATGGTTTGGGCAGCAATAAACCATACATTTAGAACTGACCTGGTGGTTATTAATGGTAATTTAAATGCCAGACGGTATGTAAACCAAGTTCTTCGTCCTGTGGTCGTTCCCATGTTTCAGCAACGCCATAGCCTTACATTTCAACATGACAATGCGCGCCCCCACACGGCCAGATTTACCAGAAACTTTCTCATGGCCAATAATATTGCCGTGCTGCCATGGCCTGCTAACTCTCCTGATTGTATGCCAATCGAACACATGAGGGACATCCTTGGACGTCGTTTACGTCGACTTAACCCACAGCCGCAAAAGGTCCAAGAATTGACAAATGCTCTTCGTGAGGAGTGGGCTCGCATTTCACGCTACCTCCTGCGTAATCTGTGTGGGTCCATGGGACGGCGACTGCAGGCACTGATAGCAAGTCAAGGAGGCCATATACGGTATTGATGAATTTAAGGGGGTGAGTTTGTTGAAATGGCTGTTAAATTTGTTTAATATTTAGCTAAACGCTTGTGTCACGTGATGTGTGTAGAAATACTGACAAAGTCCATTTTTAAATTACAAGATCATGCATTCGATATTTAATTCATGAAATATAACGCGACAGAGGGAGATGAGGCGTTTTTTATGGACGTCAGTATATTTCAATCAAAGAGTGACTTGTGTTTAAATTTTTTTTTCCTTACTCATTTATGTGTAGATCTATGTTATATCTATAAAATACATATAACTGTGTTAAAAAAAATGTCGAAAGGGGTATAGATCTAGAATCTAGTAACTAGAGAACTACCAGTTGTCTTGAAATCAATTTATTATATAAACAGAAAAATAATCAGAAGAAGAACTGTAAGACCTGAAAAGAAAAATGCAAATGTAGGTCTTAGCAACTAGATCTATGTATAAAGTTGAGACTGCTAAAATTTATTTCTTATCTCCAGGGTAAGATAATACATGAAAATAACATATCCTTACCTAAACAGTAAGTTTTTTTCCAAAGTAAAATGAAAGAAATGAATGATGAAGAGATACAACAAAAAAAACCCGTCTAACCGGTGAAGAAAAGAGCGAGAGTGCCGAGCTTTGAACATTGTTAGTAAAAGAGCAGCAAATAAAAGAGCGTCGAAAGAAAAACATGAGCATAGTCGACTTGCACACATTAGCATACTAGAAATACTCACAAGTGTACACTATACACAGAACCTATACAAAGGCATATACATAGTAATTATGGAAATACCTTTAGAATCAAAAACTCTGATTACTCAAAAGTCACATATTGATTAAAATACAGTTTTCACAGATATTTCTAGGCTTGTTTACTTTTTATCTTTCATTTTTTTTAATTGTGGTGGGGGGGGGGTTATGAGAATAGATGGGACAAATTTCCGAGAGTGAGACAAACCATCGGCTGCATCTTTCACCTGTGGCTTAACTGAGTTACTGCTCAAACTTTCAGTTTCATTAGTGCTTCTAAAAGTACCACTATGAGAAAAAGACTTTCAGTTCACAAGTTGAAGAAGGAGGAAAGAGAAGTTAGAAAAGCTACAAAGTTGCTCTTTAAGGTGTGTCAAACAAATTTTGAATAGATCTTATTTTGATATTTCATGTTCACCGGAGTTGGACATGAAAAAGTTTTCTAAGCACCAACCCTCTGTCTGCTTAAAGCCCCAATACAGGCCAATAGTGCATAATGAGTGCACGTCAAAATGCATTTAGTTTAAACATATTTATTGTACATCAACTGAAAAACAATTTCATACAACTTATACAAATCTCTCTCGATTCTGCTTCCTGGGAACTACACCAGTACTCTGGCTGAATGTGTGAGCCAATAAACAATCTCAAAGTTGACACCAGCTCCCGGATATCGTATTTGGGACCTTAGGGTTACAAGGCCGGAGGCAGGTGCTCTATCTCATAATCATAGACACCACACAATGCATTTGAATTTAACCATAGCATTTAAAAGAATTGAAATTATTGTGAAGATGACAATCTGTTTTTGTACGGTCGATCCAATTGTTAGTCACTGGCAGACAAAACCTGATAGTCTACAAATTAAATCTGTAAGTTAGCCATCGGTAGTTCAAGTTTTGGAGATCTAAATCATTACCCTCTTTCTTAACCCATGAGACCTTCTACACAACCTTGCCTTTAACAATACTAAAGAATAAGGCTTTTAAAAACATTGCGTGACAAAGAAGAAAATGCTGGCTATGAGCTCTTTCTTCTTTTCCAACAATATGTTCAAAAGCTTTATTCCTCTGTGTCATTAGAACATGGGCTTGTTTGGTCAAGGGCTAAATAAGAACATCTCATAAATCAAGAAAGCAATATACTTGAGCCATGCAGTGTGAAAAGGGGGCTTAATACATCTGCTAAAAGTATCGACCCAGGTCAGCCTGCGCAATCCGCGCAGGCTGACCTGGGTCAAAACTTTTTGCTTTTGGTCAATTTTCTGTATGCCCAACGACCAGTATATGTCATGATTAAATCGGTTGTTAAAAAAATGGCTACAGTGATCCATTCATAATCATGTGATGACTTGCTTGGTATCATACATCACAGAGATGTATTAAGCCCCCTTTTGCCAGAGCATGGTTCATTTATTATCTTCAGTCAATTATTCCATAGATCTCTACAACATCATACTGTATGAAATTCATTTCATACTGATTAAAGTTCCATATCAGAAAGCTCATTATCCATCATTTGCTGTCATGGAATAGACCTAATTATGAATTGTACAGCCTTTTGGCTTATAATATTGAATCTATTCTCTTCTCAGTGCAAGTGATGCTCAAACATGTTCTGCTTATCGCTATGTACAGAAGTCAAGAACAGTATGTAAATCCAGCTGGTGGAGAAGAAGATGCAGGTAAGCCTAGTACCATATTCACCAACCATTCTAGTTGTAACTTTCATTCACTCACTCACTCACTCACTCATTCGTTCATTCCAAATTATTCTCAGCATCTTTATGACTGTCTTTTGACCTGGCAGGGATTGTCTGTATGATTCCTTGTCCAGTATATCTAACGAGAAAAAGCCGTAAATGTTTTTTAGCTGTAAATATGTCTATCTGTCCATCTGACTGTTTGTTTTATATCTCTTGTGCAATTGTAGAGATATTTCACACACATGCTCACCTTGATGAGACCATTATGCAAAGTGGAGTTTACTTTGGTTACCATCATTTTCTCCTTTTCCCACAATGTTTTCAAAAACCTTCTTTTTTTAAGGTCTATGAAACTTGGGATTGTGTGGTAAAGGGTCAAGAGTCACATGCAATTAGTCTTTGATCATCATCGCTACACAAAAGTCACAAGATCTGAGCAAAATATCTTTTTTTTTTTAACAAAATTGAACATCCTTCCTTTTTTTGTATTTAATGTTAAGCTCAGATTAGTTGATTATGTAACTTGAAGCAAGTTTTGTATCCTTCTGTTTTTTTTTAATTCCAAAATCTTATCATTTATGCCAAACATGACTGCAAAACAAAACATATTTCTTTTATATCTCAAAATTGTTTGTAAGAGTTCATTGATATATGGTCTGAATGATTATTGAGTAGATCATTTATGTGTTCACAGACATCATTTTTGCATGTCAAAAAGCATGAATTTTTATACGCCCGTCGAAGACGGACGTATTATGGGATCACCCGTGGCGGGCGGGCGGACGGGCGGGCGGCATCCCCATTCTTTGTCCGGAGCATATCTCCAAAACTATGCTAGCTACGGTTATGAAATTTCATGGGTGGATAGATCTCATCAAGGCGGAGTGCAGTGCACATGAATCATAACTCTCGCTTGCTTAATTTTTGAGTTATTGCTCTTTGTTGTTTTTCATACTTGAATTTTGTCCGGAGCATATCTCCAAAACTATACTAGCTACGGTTATGAAACTTCATGGGTGGATAGATCTCATCAAGGGGGAGTGCAGTGCACAGGAATCATAACTCTTGCTTCCTTAATTTTTGAGTTATTGCCCTTTGTGGTGGGACGGGCGTATCTTGCGACAATTTGCCGCTCTTGTTATTTCTGCTTTGCTTTTTTTTCTTTGAAATTTTATTGCCAGACAGGTCTCTTACATATTAAGCCTTTAGCACACAATACCGAGTTTTAATGTCCAGGAGAAAAAATCCATGTGAAAACATTGTTGGAAAAAGGAGAAAATGCTTATTACCAGCCTTTTCTTCTTTCTTCACAATGCTTTCTACCCTCCAAAGGCAAATTTTAGTCTTGGGATCACATTTAATTTGTCATCTGCAAATGCTATCAGTTTTGGCAAGTCTATGTTTTCGTTTTGTGGTAAAGAGTTAATGCTCTGTCTATTTCAATTATGGCTCATTTATCAACAGAACAGTGGAGCCGTAGGGGGCCATCATGGTCCTCTTGTTTTTAAAGCTTTTAGATGCAGGGAGTGGTTTAAAAATCATAGTTTTATAATAATGGGTCCAAAGGCTTATACTTAACCAGACAACACCAGATGAATGTAGCTCAAATGGGCAGAGCTTTCTATGAAAGTTTAAAAACACTGTGGGAAAAGGAGAAAATGCTGGTGACCAGCATTTTCTCCTTTTACCACAGTGTTTTTAAAAGCTTTCTTTCTCAGGGTCATAAAAACTTGGGACTGTGTGGCAAGGAATGAAATAATGTAATACCAGTTATATTGAAAAAATGGTCTAACTTCTTTCTAGCACAACATATTACTTAAAGCGGGATCCCCAACAAGTCTGCTGTTCTGGATATACAGGATCACCCCCATCTTGCAGAGGTAAACTACTTTTACTCTACAAAACCACAAAATTTTTGAAAGGTCAAATTGAATACATTTGCAGACCACAAATTAAGTTTGATTTATACTGTTGGCATTTGTCTTTCATTAGGTAAGAAACAGTTTTTGAAAGGGAGAAAATGCTGCTATCCGACATTTTCTCTTTTTCTCACAATGTTTTCAAAAAAGTTTTCTCCATCAGGGTCATTGAAACTATGAATTGTGTGGTAAAGGGTTAAACTTCTACAGGGTGTCCCAAAAGAAAAGGTAACACTTTCACATGCCATACTGTTCATAATTGTTGAGATATTTTGATGAAAAATGTATCATATTTGAGTCTGGTTGGAAGTTTTTCTTCATGGTAAAAATTTTTGGAAGGGGTTATTGATGTTGAGACATAATGACATCATTCTTAACCCTTAGGCTGCTAAGCGCGACTCATTGACCTTTTGCGGACAGTGTAGATCAAGATCAGTCTTCACAGAATGTGCAGTCTGATCTTGAATCTACACTGTCCGATAAGGAGATATCTCTCAAAAAAAAAAAAAAACCTTAAAATAACAAAAATAACAAAATTTGGGTTTTTAAAGTTGGCTTAAAAGTTTCATTTCAAGTTATTTAGCAGGATAAGGGTTAATGTGTTTGTTTTCAACATTTTGTTTTATGTCTGATCAAAGTGTTTTCATTGTAAAATGTTATTGTGACAGCAACAGTGCTACAGACTTTCACAGAAAATTTTAATAGTGTTTTAAGAATATATATCGGTGCACCAAAAAATATATACAAAATTGTGAAAGGACAAAGGATGCTTATGAAAGGCAGTCACCTTGAAAAACTCATAAATTATGTATTCCAATTCCAGCATTGAGATTTAAAATGTTGACAGTTTTGTACAAGACAAATGACTTATTATACATGATACATGAATTTCTGATATTGACAGTGATAGAAACACTTCAACTATACTTTGTGCAATACTCTTGCAGATTCCCTGTAAATAATGATAGAACAATAAAGTTTCTTGCTAAAAACCACTTTCTCAAAAACAGTGTATGAGAAAGTCAAAAGCCATTTCAAGTTGGGGTTGATAAGGTCTGCGTCCATATTCACCAAGCATTCTTAGGAATATTCTTAGTCCTATTCTCAAGAACTTTGTAAATTGAAAGTAACACAAGTTCTGATTGGCTAAACCATTTTCTGATTGGCTAAACCAAATGGTTACTTTCTTAATCTAAAATAAGACAAAAATATTCTCAAGAATGATTGGCAAATACCGACCCATGATTCATTCAGTATTTTTAAAAGCAGAAAAATGAAAGCTTTGAATTAAGACTAACATGTTACTGATGATTTTCAAAACATTTCTCGGGCACAGGTTCTTGTTCTAATTTGTTTTTAAGAATCAAAGGTAGCCTATCTCCCACTCTAACACTGACTGGTTAGATTGTACAGTTTTTTAATTGTTCTGTTTTTTTTTCTGTTAGATATAGATGAGTGTGCAGTAAGCAGTAGGTATTGTCAGCAGATCTGTGTGAATACCCAAGGCTCGTACAAATGTTATTGTAACACAGGCTATCAGTTAAACAGTGATAAAAGGACATGCTCAGGTAAGTGGATTTAACTCTTTACCAAACCACAAAATATAAGACTTGTTCAAATAGAAACCATTTACAGATGATAAATTGAATATGGCTTAAGTGCTGGAATTTGTCAATGAAAGGGTAGAAAACATTTTGAGAAAAGGAGAAAATGCTTGTTACCAGCATTTTCTCTTTTTCCCAAAATGTTTTCAAAAGCCTTCTTCCAGAGGGCTGTTAAAATTTGGGATTGTGCGGCAAAGGATTAGATCTTTATCAATAGATTCTGTATATTTTATGGTGCTGAGGTAGAATGCTTTTAAAAACACGAAAAGGAGAAAGTGCTAGTAACCATCTTTTTTCTAACTGAAATGAATTTGTTGTCTGTGAATGCTTTCTATTTGGACAGGTCTAAATTTTTGTTGCACAGTTTAAGGTTATTTTTCTATATTGAAGAAACAAAAACTTAAAAGCCCCTGATTTTGAACTGAAGTGTTGGCCTCCTGTAGAACTCCATTTAAATTTTCATGATGAGGAAATTATTAAACATTTTTTTTCTCTGAATTTAGTAAAGCATTTGATTTTGTAGGTACCAGTACTTAAGAAAGGAAAGAGTAGGATTTTTTTTAATAGTTTCCATAAACTGATAGGTAGCCCCTTAAAGGCCCAGTAGTGGCCAAAAATAAACAATGGGGGTGTTGAAATGAATTTACCGTAAGTCATACCTTTTAAAAGCATGGATATTATTGTGAAGATGGCAATCTGTTATTGTGCAATTGGTTCAAGTGTTCATTGCTGGCAGAAAAGTGAACTTTAAAACAAGATAAAAAGCAGACAAAAGATAGAGCGACCTTGCAACTTTTGACTGACTTCTAAAATTTATTTTTCTGCCAACAACTTACACTTAGACCATCCATACAATAACAGATTTTCATCTTAACAATGATTTCAGTTTCTATGACATGGTATAATTTAAATCTAAATGCATTTTAACACCTCCCTTGTTTACTTTAGGCCATTATTGGGTTTTAAGATATTTTTAGATTTCTTGCAGGAATTTCTAATATTGGTGTGGAAATGGCACATGATTAATAACATATGTCTCTTGTGTAAGATCATATTCAAGGGTACAATGACGTCATATTTAGTCTCACATAAATAGAACAAAAGTGCGACCGAAAATCGACTATCCACAAGGGAGTAGCATCCTTTACGCCCTATACACTTGTGCGTACAAAAAAATCCGAGATCAAAGCTGTAAATCACAATATCAAATATATAAATTAATTTTTTCTCTGATCTTTGCGTCTTTTCAAACTGAATAGATGGGTTAAATTGATGCACTGATGACTTGGGAATTCCTCTATGCTTTACAATAAATGCCACCTTCCCGCTCCCTCCCCCATCGGCCTCACTGTGTGTATAGATATTTCAATTCTGGCTACAACTATGATCCATCTATTTAAAAGCCATAGTTGCATCTTTGACAGAATGAAACATCCAGTTTCTTCACATTTGCAAAAGATAATATACTTTATAAACTTACTTCATGTTTAGCAAGAAATCTAAATTCACAGCTAAGAATCTAGATAGGTTCAATTAAGTCAAGCTGGTGCTTACAAGAGATAGCCACTATAACCAGTTTGACTGTATTTGCAGCTTACTCTGAAAGCATTTGCAGACAACAAATACACATATGGCTAAAATGATTGAACTTGGCAGTGTGGGGGTAGAAAACATTGTGGACAAGGAGAAAATGCTGGTTACCAGCATTTTCTCCTTTTCTCACAATGTTTTCAAGCCTTTTTCCACAAGGTCAAAAAACAAGGGACCGGGAATAATGTGGTACAAGGTGAATGAGCTTGAAAGCAGCAGTCAACAGCTGTCAAACAAAGTTTACTGTATGAATGGCCCTGGTTCTTTCAGCTATGCCTATAATAAACAATGTCTACTTTTGCTATATTAATCACAATGTTTTCAATGATGCCATGCAGTGAAACAGGTCAATATGATTCTGTTCTTTCTTTTCAGACATTGATGAGTGTAGGATTAGCAGTACCAACAATTGTCAACAGAACTGTGTGAATACTCCAGGCTCATTCAAGTGTTCCTGTAGGGCTGGCTATAAGTTAAACACAAATGGCAGGACATGCTCAGGTAAGATTGAATGATTGAATGAATGAATGAATGAATGAATGGATGTGCCTTTAACATTTTGTCAGTCATATTACGCTCACATATTCATGTTTGTCCTGTGTTTAATGTTTCACATTTGAAGTGTTCTGCAAAAGGACACTTCAACAATATATCCATTGATTCTAGTGAGGCTTGAGGGTTCCTGCATAGCTTACTGGTAAAGTGTGGGACTCGTTACCTTGAGATCCTGGGTTCAAGCATCACTGGAAACACTGGATTTTTTTGTGGGAATGTCCTTGGGAAAGACACTTCAGAGCCCCAGCCTAAAACTTGTGAAAACCAGGACATACATGAATGTGTGAGCTGTCACTTTGACATGACTGAAATAATGTTGAAAGTGGTGTTACCATATCTGAATGCAGTCATATCTGCAATAATAGAGCACTTGCTCGTATTTAATTTTTCAGATATAGACGAATGCTCTACTACACAACCATGCAATCATATCTGCAGTAATACAGCAGGTTCGTACACATGTTCATGCAGGGACGGGTTCTCTTTGATTCCTGGAAGTACAACCACTTGTCAAGGGGAATATATTTACAAACTGTGTTACAGGTCCGTGAAAAAAACTTCTTATTATGGATGTGGATTTTGGGGCTTTGGCAGATGCAGCAGGTTTGTACAATTCAGCAATACTATATTTGAGTAATGTTCTTTGTAAAGGGATTTACTGCATCTTCAAAAAATATTGCTCCAGGTCAGCCTGTGCAGTCAGAGCAGGCTGATCTGGATAAAACTTTTTGCTTTTGGTAAATTCTCTGCTTGTCCAAGGATGATTCTACCTTGTTATTCAGTTGGTTGTTACAAAAAATAGATTTTATGGATCCATAATTACGTGATGGTATAATGCATCACAGAGATGCACTAAACCAGAACATGGCTCATTTTCATTTTCTTTGGAATTATGCTTAATATATAGAGGATATTTGTTTTTTACGGTAAAAGATCAAAATTTATTTCATCGAGTGAACATCATCGGTAATATTTTCACGAGTGGCGCAGCCATGAGTGAAAATATCACCAATGATGTTCACGAGATGAAATAAATTTCGATCTTTCACCGAAAAAAACAAACCCTTTGGGGGGGGGGGGGGGAACAAAATCCAGTACAGTTCTTTTCGGTTATTCCCCATGGTGTACCCCCTCCCCCCTCCACATAGCAACGCATTACAATATTACATCAAGCGCGAGAAATGTAAGGTAAATTACGTCATATTTCCATCTGGTTGTGAGGCACGCGCATTTTACCTAGGTAACTAGTGCGCGGGAACAACTGTTTCTGCCTTCAATTGAAGAGTTAGAATATAAAAATCGGTATTTTCACTGGTCGTAACCATGAAATATCGAAAAATATTTCACCGACATTTTTCGATAACCTACGGGCAAGCATGAAATAAGTGCACATATTTCTGCATGACAGCTGTTTGTCATTTTCAAGATAAAGATGACAATATTTAAAAAAAAAATTTCACAACTTTAGTTAAAAAGTTGCTAGATATAGTCAAAATGTGATGTATTCCTAAACGAGCCATTTTTAGCTCACCTGAGCGTCGTCCGTCAACAGTTTCTTTAAACAACTTCTTCTTTTAAACCACTGGGCCAATCTTGATGAAACTTGGCAGGGATGTTCCTTGAATGAAGCTCTACCAAAGTTGTTCAAAGAATTGAATTCCATCTTTAACTCTGGTTGCCATGGCAACAAAAAGGAAAAAAATGCAAAATTTTTGAAAACCTTCTCCTCTGAAACTAGAAGGCATAGAGCTTTGATGTTTGGTATGTAGCATCTCCTAGTGGACCTCTACCAAGTTTGTTCATATGATGCCCCTGGGGTCAAAACTGGCCCCGCCCCGGGGGTCACAAGTTCGAACATAGGAACAAAGAAGGAAAACTTTAAAATTCTTCTTCTCTGAAACTGGAAGGCGTAGAGCTTTAATATTTGGTATGTAGCATCTCCTAGTGGACCTCTACCAAGTTTGTTCAAATAAACCCGCTGGGGTCAAAACTGGCCCTGCCCTGGGGGTCACAAGTTTGAACATAGGAGCAAAGAAGGAAACTTTAAAATTCTTCTTCTCTGAAACTAGAAGGCATAGAGCTCTGATATTTGGTATGTAGCATCTCGTAGTGGACCTCTACCAAGTTTGTTCATATGATGCCCCTGGGGTCAAAACTAGCCCCACCCTGGGGGTCACAAGTTCGAACATAGGAGCAAAGAAGGAAATTTTAAAATTCTTCTTCTCTGAAACTGGAAGGCGTAGAGCTCTGATATTTGGTATGTAGTATCTCCTCATAGACCTTTACCAAGTTTGTTCATATGATGACCCTGGTGTCAAAACTAGCCCCGCCCTGGGGGTCACAAGTTCAAACATAGAAACAAAGAAGTAAAACTTTAAAATTCTTCTTCTCTGAAACTGGAAGGCGTAGAGCTTTGATATTTGGTATGTAGCATCTCCTAGTGGACCTCTACCAAGTTTGTTTAAATAAACCCGCTGGGGTTGAAACTGGCCCAGGCCTGGAGGTCACAAGTTCGAACATAGGAGCAAAAAAGGAAACTTTAAAATTCTTCTTGTCTGAAAAGGGAAGCTTAGACCTTTGATATTTGGTATATAGTATCTCCACATGGACCTTTACCAAGTTTGTTCATATGATGCCCCTGGAGTCAAAACTAGCCCCACCCCGAGGGTCACAAGTTCTAACATAGGAACAAAGACGGAAAACTTTAAAATTCTTCTTCTCTGAAACTGGAAGGCGTAGAGCTTTGATATTTGGTATGTAGTATCTCCTCATGGACCTTTACCAAATTTGTTCATATTATGCCCCTGGGGTCAAAACTAGCCCCGCCCCGAGGGTCACAAGTTCTAACATAGGAACAAAGACAGAAAACTTTAAAATTCTTCTTCTCTGAAACTAGAAGGCGTAGAGCTTTGATATTTGGTGTGTAGTATCTCCTAATGGACCTCTACCAAGTTTCTTTATATGATGCCCCTGGAAACAAAACTGGCCCCGCGTTGGGGGTCACAAGTTCTAACACAGGAACAAAGAAGGAAAACTTTAAAATTCTTCTTCTCTGAAACTGGAAGGTGTAGAGCTTTGATATTTGGTATGTAGTATCTCCTAGTAGGCTTCTACCAAGTCTGTTCAAATAAACCCAGGGATCACAATTTCGAACATAGGAATAAAGAAGGAAAACTTTAAAATTCTTCTTCTTTAAAACTGGAAGGCGTAGAGGTTTGATATTTGGTATGTATTATCTCCTAGTGGACCTGTACTAAGTTTGTTAGCCCACCGGAGCACAACATGTTCAATTAGTTTCGAAAATGGGTCACCTGTGGTCATAAACTAGGTCACTAGATCAAATTAAAGAAATACCTTGTGGGCACTCTAGAGGCCACATTTCTTGCTCATTTGACCTGAAATGTGGTAAGAATGTTTTTCTTGATGAAATCTGTGATGACTTTGAATTTGGGTCACTTTGGGTCTTAATCAAGGTCACTAGGTCAAATTAAAGAAATACCTTGTGGGCACTCTAGAGGCCATATTTTTCAACTCAATTGACTTGAAAATTGGGCAGAATGTTTGTCTCGATGAAATCTTGGATGAGTTTGAATTTGGGTCACCTGGGGTCATAAACCAGGTCACTAGGTCATGTTAAGGAGATATATTGTTGGCACTCTAGAGGCCACATTTGTTGCTCAATTGACTTTAAAGTTATTCAGAATGTTTGTCCTGATAAAATTTCACATGAGTCTGAACTTAGGTCACCTTGGGTCCTAAACTAGGTCACAAGGTCAAATTAAAGATATACTGTGTGGGCACTCTAGAGGCCACATTTATTGCTCAGTTGGTTTGAACATTGGTTGAAATGTTTGTTTTGATGAAATCTAGGATGAGTTTAGAATTGGGTCACCTGGAGTCATAATATAGGTCACAAGGTCAAATTAAAGAAATACCTTGCGGGCACGCTGGAGGCCATATTTCATGCTCAATTGACATGAAAGTTGGTCAGAATGTTTGTCTTGATGAAATATCGAATGAGGTTGAAATTGAGTTATAAACTAGGTCAGTAGGTCAAATTAAAGAAATTTATTTGGGCACTCTAGAGGCCACATCTATTGCTCAATTGTTCAGAATGTTTGTCTTGATAGACTTTATGATGAGTTCTAAATTGGGTCATGTGGGTTCATAAACTAGGTCACTTGGTCAAATTAAAGAAAAATCTTGTGAGCACTCTGGGGGCCACATTTATTGCTCAATTGACTTGAAAATTGCTGAGAATGTTTGTCTTGATTAAATCTAGGATGAGTTCAAAATTGGGTTACCTAGAGTCATAAACTAGGTCACTAGGTCAACTTACAGAAATTCCGTATAGGCTCTAGAGGCAAAAAATCTTGCTCAATTGACCTGAAAATTGGTCAGCATGTTTGTCTTGATAAAATCTTGGATGAGATCAAAATTGGGTCACATGGGGTCATAAACTAGGTCACTAGGTCAGCTTATGGAAATTCCTTGAGGGCTCTTTAGAGGCCACATTTTAAGCTCAATTGACCTGACAATTGGTCAGAGTTTCAATCATGACCCTGGATTGAAATTTTGCCTATTGACTCAGGTGAGTGATCCAGGGCCATGAGGCCCTCTTGTTTATTAATTCTTGCAAAATAATACCATTCAATCTACCGGTAATTTGTGAGATTAAGTTAGTCCGATGGTACATGATTATACATGCACCAAGTAATGTGATTTCCTTTTTTAACCCAGAAAGCGCCTTTGCAGCCAGTATAGATTAAGATCAGACTGCACAGAACATGCAGTCTGATCTTTGATCTACTCTGTGCTTTTGCTAAACTCTCTGGACAAAAGCCACCATGATATTGCATTTATTTGGGTTTTCTGTAAAGTCCTCTATGCCAGGGATGCACTGACAACTCATGTGAACCCTTTACCAGGCGGTTACATTTCAGACACGCCATATTCGAAAGTATTTGCAGATGACAAATACGATGTAGCTAAAATGATGGAAGTTGTCAATAAAAGGGTAGAAAACATTGTGGGAAATGGAGAAAATGCTTCAACAAGCATTTACTCCTTTTCCCACAATGTTTCAAAAGCCTGCTTCTTCTGGATTATTTGGTAAGAAATTAACTCTCCAATGACTACAAAGTTTCAGACTTGTCAAAATTAAAAGCATTTGTAGACGACAAATAAGATGTGGTTTTAATCACCGAAATTGTCTTTGAAAGGGTAGAAAACATGGGCAGTGGCTAGTTACAAGCATTTTTTCCTTTTCCTGTACTGTTTACAATAGGTTGCTTCCTTCTAGTTTTTAAAATACCACATTGTTTGGTAGAGGAATAAAGCTGCATGAAATTCAGATTTCAAGTCAAACAAAATAGGTAGCATTTTCTCCTCTTTCCACGTTGTTTTCTACCTGTGCTTTTTACCTTTTCTTCCTTTCCAAAGACTGATCTTAATATTTGAATGAGACTTAATTTTTTTGTCTCCAAATAGTTTCATTTGGATGAGTCTAAAACTTAGTGTTTTCAAAGATTCTTATTAAGCTTTTAGATGCAGCAATTTATCCTTAGGCTGGTAAACAACACTTTACCAAACGACAAAATTTTAGACTTGTCCAATTTGAAAGCAACTGCAGACGACAAAATAAATTGGACTACGAAATTGAATTTTGTTTTTCAGAAGGGTAGAAAAGCATTGTTGGAGAGGGCGAAAATGCTGATTACCAGCATTTTCTCCTTTTTCAACACTGTTTTCAAAAACTCTCTTTCTCAGGATCCTTAAATGTCCAGATTGTGTGGTAAAGGAATAAACAATGAAAGACCAAAGACCTAATTAATAGGGCCCAGCGTTAAAGTTTGGTCAAATGTTTTGTGGTCTACTTTATGCTGAAGATTAAGAGACAATTTACATGAGCCATGCTGTTGCAAAGGGATTTTAATGCATCACCTTGGTGCATGATACTAAGCAAGTCATGCAATAATTATGGATCTATAAAATCCATTTTGTATAAAAACTGACTGAATCATGAGATACACTGGTTCTTTGATATGGAGGAAATTGACCAATAGCAAAATGTTTTGTCCCATGTCAGCCTGCGCAGGCTGACCTGGATTGATATGTGTTGCAGATACATTAAACAAACCCCATTTTCACAGATCATAACTCCTATATTTAATACAGGGCCAGCTATTCGAGGAGTTCCTACACTTGTAAGGCTGGATGTAAATCTGGATACACAGGGGCTAACTGTGCTACAGGTAGGTGGGGTTACAAGTACATCATCACTTCTTTACACAGAAGGTTTTCAGCTCTGCTGTTTTGAAAGAAAACATCAGGATCATCGCCTAGCTATCATTGTCACGCAAATCTTTTATAATGTTCCTGTTATTATTGAAGATATTTACCTCAAACTCAGCCTAATAGTTAACTTTCAAAAGGGGAACCTTTACAACAGGGGCAGGTGACCATCAAAACTTTTATGGCACAGGTATGCCCTTTTGTCAACTTAAAATTTTCCCTGAAAATCAATCCATTTTCAAAAATCAACTGCAGCTAAGCCTTGGCATCCCAATATGGTGCTCTTGTTTGTAACTGAAATCAACTCTTTACCATACAATCCTGAGTTTTTACAATCTTAAAGATGATGGCTTTTGAAAATACTGTGGAAAGGAAGAAAATGCTAGTCAAGTTTGTCCAACTTTCTTGTCCAAAGCATAATTCAAAAACTATTAGAGATGTAAACATGATACTTCGTAGGTGGATGGATCTCATCAAGGAGAAGTGCAGTGCACAAAACCTTAACTGTTGATTGCATAATTTAGGAGTTATTGCCCTTTGTCAAGAGCATAACTTAAAAACTACATGAGATAAGACATGAAACTTCACAGGTTGATAGATGACATTGAGGAATAGTGCAGTGTACAAGAACCATAACTTTCAGTGCCATAATTTAGGAGTTATTGCCCTTTGTTATTTTTTAATTAGATTTTGTCTCAAGCATAACTCAAAAACTATTAGAGGTGTAAACATGATACTTCACAGGTGCATAGATCACATTGAGGAGAAGTGAAGTGCACAGGAACCATAACCCTTTCACAGTTAAGAAGTTATTGACCTTTGTTCTTTTTTTCTTACTTTTATTTTATCCAGAGCATAACTTGAAAACTACAAGAGATATAAACATGAAACTTCACAGGTTGATAGATGACATTGAGGAGAAGTGCAGTTTCCAAGAACCATTACTTTCTGTGCCATAATTTAGGAGTTATTGCCCTTTGTTATTTTTCATATTTAAAATTTGTCCGGAGCATAACTCAAAAGTTATAAAAGGTATCAATGTGAGACTTAAGAGGTACGCAGAATTTATTGAGGAGAAGTGCAGTACCATAATTTTGGAGTTATGTCCCTTTGTTAATTTTTGAATCACAACATTTCTTTGGAGCATAACTCAAGCTTTATTAACTGCACAACTGGATAGTTGTCTCTGAGGAGGAGTGCAGTACACAAGAATGATAACTCTACCTTACATGATTTTCTTTTAAAATTTTTTTGCTCATTGTTGTTTTTGAGATTTTTTCCCTGACTGATTTCATATGTGTTTACACTTGACAGCTATATAAGAAAAGTGTACCTTGTTGAAGTTTTAATTGTACTTTGTATTTAGCATTGCCAGAAAATAATTCTTAACCCTTTACCTCACAATCCCGACTTTTAACGACACTGAGAGAGAAAGCTTTTGAAAACATTATGGGAAAAGAAGAAAATGCTGGTAACCAGCATTTTCCTCCTTTTCCCACAATGTTTTCTCAATTTTAAAAAGCAAATTCCATCATTTTATTGGCATATATTTTATCATCTGCCACTGCTTTCAATTTGGACATGTCTGAAAATTTGTTGTGTGGTAAAGGGTTAAAGATGCATCTCTACTCCTTTTCATCCAGTTTTGCAACCAATTTTATCTTTATTTTATGAAATTATAATTCTTGTATCTTTGTGCCAAATGTTGCCCCTGACAGTTGCAAAGTTGCACTGATTACGACGGATAGAAAATGCAATCGCTCTATGGAGGCTATTCTTAGACATTACAACCACAGTTTCCGGTTTAAATCGAAGACAAATCCCTGGCATTTCTTTATTCCATACACCTTATATCGATTTTTTATCTACATTTACACAGCTAACTAGATTCTACACACTGTAAAGTTTTAACAGCGTTTGTTTACTCTCTGGCCGTAAGGATGCATCTTTAAATCTAGCTGTTTTAACCTTTAAACAAACCTACAAGAAGACACACATCTTCTGTTGAGCAAGCATTTGACAGGGGATGGCCATGTCAACATAGCTCATGTCACTTAAGTTGACTGTATATTGTTACTGACGCTAACTGTTTATTGAAGGCTGACTATGTATTATTACTAAACCTTACTGTATATTGTTAATGACTCTATTTATTGTTGGCTGACTATGTATTATTACCAAAGCTGACTGTATATTGTTACTGACATTGACTGTTTATTATTACTAAAGCTGACTGTATATTGTTACTGACGCTTACTGTTAATTATTGGCTGGCTGTGTAATATTACTTAAGCTGACTGTATATTACTTTTTAAGCTGACTCTATATTGTTATAGAGGCTGAATATATACTGTCATTGAAGGTTACTGTATATTGTCCCTGAAGCTGACTGCATATTGTTACTAAAGCTGACTATATATTGTAACTGTAACTGTATATCATAAATGCAGCTTACCATATGCTCTTTGCAGACAATATAATGTTATCAAAGCTGATTGTATATTATTATTGAAGCTGACAGTAGGCTCATGCTGACTGCACATGTATATTGTTGTTAAAGCTGACTGTATATTCTGAATGCAGCTGACACTATACTCTATGTAGACTGTATATTGTTACTGAAGCTGATCATATCATATATTGTTATTTAAGCTTACCGCATACTCATGCACATGCACATTTTTATTCAAGCTGACAGTACTCATATATTGTTATTGAAGCTGAAAGTACACTCTCCCTGACTGTATATGTATATTGTTTTTGAAACTGCCTGTATATTGTTAATAAAGCAGTGTTCAATCTAGCTTTGCTTGTAAGGGGGGCCCACCGGGCCCACAGACTTTGAAATAGGGGGCCAATTTGGAAAACTGGGGGCCCACACATAAAAAATCATACATTATTTCCATAATTTTAGCCTTTTTATTAAACAAGTATATTCTCATTCATGTATCTATGAATACCATGCTAATAAAACTGCAACTCTGCAGAAATCATCATAGTTGCTGATGGAACCTTGTTTCCACCATTAATTTAATCCTGATAGAAAAGACAAATGATGAAATATACTACTCAAAATTTGCTAGGGATCACCCTATTAGATTCAGCCCAGATCTATATGTGGCATGTATCGAGTATGGTTTAAAAATATGTTACATTGCTACACTGATTAAATAAACCACCGGTGGAAATGGATCTTTTACCCTTTACCACACAGAGCCGACTTTTAAAGACACTGAGAAAGAAGCCTTTGGCAAACATTGTTGGAAAATGAGAAAATACTGGTTACCACTATTTTCTCCTTTTCCCACGATGTTTTCTACCCTATGACAGAAAGCATATTGTACGTTGCATTTGGTTTTTAGTCTGCAAATGCTTTCAACTTGGACAAATCTAGAATTTTAATGTGTGGTAAAGAGTTAATGCAAAACTGTTGTAACATATATACCCATACTGAAATATGTAAGTGATCCCTATCAAAGTGTGAGTAGTATATGTCTATCATTTGTGAACTTTTGAAAATTCTGATATCCCATCACAGAGGGATTTAACTTTCCTGTCGATCACTCAAAGTAGAGTTAACTTCTCTCATCATAACCTAACCAACTTTTGAACCGATCGTCCGGGTGCCATTTTAGTTGAAACTCCCGTTTCTGTAGGGTATTATTATCGTCGCTTGAAGAGGTAGGTATTGCAGTGTTCCCATTAGCTTTTTATTTCAATGGTACACTTACCCCCGGGACTGAAAATCTGGGGGTAAGATTTCATATTAAAGGGTATGACAATAACAGTTCTCAGTTAGAGGTAAAGCAATCCATATTGATGATTTGCAGCAAACAAGTCTGTTATATTAAGATATATATGTAAATTTACTGCTTAAAGTAATTAAAAAGCTGAAAAGGCAGTCTGAAGTGACCCTGATCTGACAGTGTCAAAGAGACATTTTGTTGTGTCATGGGTTTCCGTGTTTTTTGCACCAATCGATTTTTCATGTCTGTTAATTTCTGGATACCTATTTCTGGATGATTTGACACAAATTTGTCAATAAGGATAAGAAGTAACTTCAATACCTGTCATTTTACCCAAGAAAAGCGGATAATGGCCTTTTTGTCCATGTACAAGGGTTGTTCCATAAATTCGCGGAATTTGCCTGTAATTCCAATACGGAGTCTTGAACTTGAAAACAAAATACATCTAAAGAAACGTTTATCTATATCTGATACATATTTAAATTTACACAGAGATACATAAAACAGATAAAAATACATTTAACTTTAAAGAAGAGTAGTAAGTGACACTTGAAGCACGCCAACGTTTACGTCACGTCGCTTAAACGTCAAAATTAAGCACACGATTAACTTTCTCTACATAGTCGACCCCTGTTGCGATGCACTTTCTATGTCTGTGTATCCACGGATCAAAACTTACAGTAAACCAATCCTTGCTGAACTGTGCAATAATTTCCCTAGCTTTGTTTCGCAGTACTTCTGATGATTCAAACTGCTGACCTCTCATTTTTAAGTCCAACACAAAACTTTATGACAGAACATAACTCAAAGTCGTCATTTGACGTCAATTTTTTGCCGAAGTCATGACTGAAAATGTCTGCAGATTGTAACTATCTGACGAAATGTTTTCAAATCCACCAGAAATGACGTCGAATAACGTAGGTAACGTCAGTCACTTTCACGCCAAAATTGCATTCGGATTTCACTTTTTTCTACATTTTCTAAAAAATTAAAATGTCATAATTTTGACTAGCTTCAAGTCGCTCTACCTTGGTTGCTAAAGAAACCAAATTCTTTGATATACACACAGAAGAAGACATCATAAAATTTGTCATTTACTTGACATTATGTTAGGGTATGATCTCTGAAATTGTGGTGTGAATTGAATATAAAACAAAGATTTTCTGCAACAATTCCGCTAATTTATGGAACAGCCCTCGTATTTTCTTACGTGAGGTCTCGCTTGTAACCAATATTTTTTACATGAATTTCAATTCTTTAAGGTGATTTATGCAATAATTTGCGTGGGTGGAACGCTGAGAACTGGCCCGAATGTGCTTTCTGAAGTAATATTTTAAACAGTTTTTGTCTTTTTTCGTCCCATTAAGGCTTCCAAAATACTCAGAAAATCACTACATTACGATATTAAATGATCAGCGGATGCTCAAAGAATCGTAACCTCTGGTATCCGTTATTCTGCCCAAACCGTCGGACACAAAGATCGATAACAGTCTGTCCGTCGCATTATCGATAAATGCTTCGTTGTCTGCACATGTCATATTCTTTGAAGATTCGACCTGTCTGCTATGACGCATCACCCATCCCCGTATACCTGGAAAAAGTAGGGCTGATACCAAAGCTATTAGCCTATTACCCAAGCATGTAGGGGCTGTTTTAATAAATGGCTGATGCATGGGTTACATGCTAGCCAATCATAGCTGAATGAATCGCACCAGGTAGCATTTTATTGAGTAAACGTTTATTTTATTTTGAAATTCAAAGTAACTGTCGTCTTGAAAAGTAGTCCGGTTCTGTACCCAGAATGCCCAAATTAGATGTGTATTTGTAGAATGCCATCTAGCGGGAGATAATGATAAATGCTTACAAGGGCAAAGTGTATTCCCCGGCCCCACTCGAAAAAATAGGCTTTATTTCACGGCCCCAACGGCCCCCCCCCCATCTAAATCCTTTATTCATTATTTCATTCTGTTGAAATTAGTATTAAATTAAAGCCTAGATATCACCCTTTCATATGGTATAAAATACAATGTGATCATCAAAACACTTTTTGTAATATCATGAACCAAAAATAGGAAAGATTTTGGTATTGCCCTCCAGGTATTTTATGAGTTACACAAATCCGGCCCCTATGCTAAATCTTTTATTTCTTGGAAAACATCACGGAAACTATTTCTAAATGAAAGTGTGTGGTTTTAGCTGTCCAAAAGTATAGAAATAAGTTAATTGTGATAAAAAATAATAGAATAATAGGTCTTTGAAATGATTGTCCCATGATGAAATTTTATGACTTTCCGCACAAATCCGGCCCGTATGCTAAATCCTTTATTTCATCAAAAATGTCGCAAAAAATATTTCTAAATGAAATTTACGTTTTTAGCTTTTAAGCAGAATAAAACTTACTAAATTTCAACGGAAAATAATGGAATAATTAGTCTTTGAAATGTTCTACCCGCCATGTAAATTTAATGACTTTTCCGACAAATCCAGCCCCTATTCTAAATGCTTTATTTCATGGGAAAATATCGCGGGAATTATTTCTAAACAAATTTTACCTTTTATAGCTTTCCAATAAGGTAAAAATGAGTTTCTTCTGAAAGAAATTAAGGGAATAGTAAGTCTTTGAAATGAATGACCCGTTATGTAAATTTTATGAGTTTTTTCACAAATCCGGCCCCTAAATCAATATTTTCTTTTGTTTAATTTGGATGAAATTAATTTCAAATGAAAGCTTATATTGCACCTTTCATATTGCATAAAACATATACGTTTTTTGAATTTTTTTTTTTTTGAGATTGCGTATATAGCACGACTAAAGTCGCCATATCTTTTGGGCATTTACATGGTTTACACTGTAACGTGCAAGGACCTGATAACCCATCCAGGCACTAACTTAATGCACATTACTTAACTTCCACGGAGAGAAATGCACCAAACCGCATCGCTGTAAAAGCTAGCTCTACAGCAAGACAGGTTTGAAGTGCTTATATATCTAACCTCTCTCTGTGACATTACTCTCCCCTTTGAGAAGTCTCGACCCAGAGACTTATACAGAAGTAAACCAGGGGAATAAACATGTACATGGGTTGGGCAACTCCAGTCCGGCAGTTGTCATAATCCCACCGCTGCGACCAAATGTAACATGCAACGACCTGGTCACCCATCCAGGCACTAACTTAATGCACATTACTTAACTTCCAAGGAGAGAAATGTACCAAACTGCATCGCTGTAAAAGCTAGCTCTACAGCAAGGCAGGTTTGAAGTGCTTATATATCTAACCTCTCTCCGTGACAACACAATGCGGCCCTAATTAAGAATCTTTATTTCGTGTTAAACATCAATAAATTTAGTTTCAAATGACTGTTTTCTTTTTGTAGCTTTCCAAAGGTATAAAAAATAAATTCTGACAAAACGTAACACTTGGAATAAAAGCCGACATTTTTTTTTCTTTTTATGACCTGAATTCAATATGATATCCCCAAATCCGTCCCCAAGTCTAACTCTATCACACTACTGAAATATAGAATGAAGCAAATCCAAAGCATATGCAGACGGTCAGATTGTAGGATTTGCCCTTGACAGAGCAGAAATCATTGTGGAAAAAGTAGAAAATTCTGTTACTGTGACTGGCATTTTCTCCTTTTCTCACAGTGTCTTCAAAAACCTTCTTCCTCTTGGTCGTTAAAATTCGTGTTTGTGTGGTAAGGGTTAAAGGTTACTTCAGACTGAAAGATGCTCAGACCGTTTGTGCTGTACAGTCTGATTTCCATCTACCTTTTCAATAGAAGCCCGCTGTATATCATTTCAAAGTAAAAGCCTTGGCACAATGAGATTTTTTTTAGCTATGTTCAGAATTATGAGTAGACTCAGGTGATACTACATAAACTTCCAAACTGATCTATTTCCACACTTTCTGCAAACGCTTTCATGGTTCAGGAGAAAGCAGATTCAGGATCAAACTTCACAACTTTCTTTTATGTGATATCAATCCATCCTATTCCCAATGAACCCAAGAGGTATTCAAATGATTAATTAATCAAGATATTGAAATCTTATTAGACATTTGTATTTCTACATAAAGATATATTTATAAACGCATCTATGACTTTCGATAAAAATTGATAGACATCAAGGTTTTGTTAAAAATAAAACCTTTTAACCTGTTTTGTATCTTCAAAATACAAAGGGGAAAAAACTGAAAGTAATGCATAGTGTATGTTCAAAGGGTTGGCTTAATCAAGCATGCGACTTAACAGTAGCATGGTGGAAATGGCGTAGATTACGTAATGATAAGTGGGTTTAATAGGATTACGAAGACATGTGTTCAAAAGTTATTTGACAAACAACGGATTCTTTCAACCAGAGAACATTTTTAGGTGGCATGAAGTTTTAATGGATAAACTTGTAAGTGAAAGAGAAGTATATATCAAAATTAGATAGGCATCATGTGCAGCTTCATCTTAATTAAATTAATTAAATTTGACATCTGTATTCATTTTCATAGGCCATAAATCATCATGGAAAACGGATAAATTGATGGTGACCAGCATTCTGACTAAAAGAGATACAGCTCTAGATAAGCAATTTGTTCTTTTCCAACTATTTTTGTCTTCCCTTTCTGAATATTATAAAACATGATTAAGAATTGATTAGATACAGGACTGATATTCACGTTTTCTTCGGCATATTATACTGCTTCTATTAGATAACACAAAACGGGCATTGTATCTTGTAACTATTGCCGAGCCCCGGCAGCTCAGTCAGTAGTGTACAGAACTTGAGAACAGGAGGTTGCTGGTTCGATTCCCCGGTTCAACCAATTTCTTTCCCAGGATTGATGATAGTCGTTGCGACAGGATTCATTCCTGTCTCCCCACTGACCATTTTTTTCAATGATGATTATGTGGGAAAGCAGCCAGTGGCTTGGAAAGAATATTGTGAAGAGTAATGGTAAAAGAAACTCCAGGAAAACATGGATAGGTGCACTGGCCGCCGCGTTATTACTGAAATAATGTTGAAAACGGCGTAAAACACCATACAATCAATCAACAACCAATCTTGTATCTATTTTATGCTGTTCTATTTCCATTTCTTGTCACGATTTTGTTATTGTACTTTTACGGCCAAAAACACAATTTTCAGCTAATTTAGCGAATGAATGAATGAAAATGCAATTAACACATGCATCTTTAAAACCATACCACAGATGAGCTTCTTTTTCTCATAAATCAATACTTTACCATGAAATCACGTGATTTTGAGTATCATAAAAATGCTTTCTGAAACATTGGGGGAAAAGGAGGACGTGCTGCAGTCTTTTGAAATGCTAATTTGATCTAAGCGTTAATATCAATTATTATGCTCAGGCTCACCTAAAGTAGTTTCGTTTCAATTTTCCAATTTTCAGACAGAAATGCTACTAAAGAACTGCTTATACCTAAAAAACATTTTTTTTCCCACAATTTTAAAGCTAATATTGTAACCTCGTAATTACATGAATTTTCATACATCTGCCGAATATCTTACTCGTTCAGTATATATAGTCAGAATGTTTCTAAATTGAAACGCTGATTACTCAAAAAAAAAACATTTATCAACCTTTAGTTTCAAAAAGTTGTTCAAAAGCTTATATTACGCAGTCTGTAACCTTATCATACCCCCCACAATGAAGTGGAGGGGGGTATAATGGAATCGCCATGGCTGTCTGTCCATCTGTCCGTCTGCCTGTCCATCCATCCGTCCATCCCTCCGTAGACACAAATTTGTCCGGCGAAATACTCCGATAGTTTTTCAGGTACTGAACCCAAATTTACACAGTTTTCCTATATATATGAAGTTGTGCATGTGCAATTTTCATGACTCTTCATGTGTTGCAGAATTATCTCCCCTTGAAATTTGCAATTTTTGCTAAATTATATCGCTTTAATTCACAATTTGTCCAGTGTAATACTCCTACAATTTTTAATGTACAAAACTAATTAATAATGTGTTTCTTAATTTGAATTCCGTGTTTAATATAATCTGTCTGTCCGTTGGATATTAGATACATAATTAAGTCAAAATCATAGGGGACGGATATGATAATTTTCCTATAATTCCATGTACATATATATCTTTCCAAAAATTAATAAAATCTGAACCGTTATAGCTCAAAAATTTCGAATTTCTATATACCATTAAAAAGCATCAAGATTTTTTAGATTTGGTGACTCGTTGAATTTTTGATATTAGGGCTCGACATGCTACTCGATTAAAATTTCAAAATATTTTTTTCTGAAAATGGATGAAATTAAAACGCTTATAACTCAACAATGCCTGCGTCAAATTTAGTTTTCAAAGTACCGTTACAAAGCTTAAAGTAGTTTGTCACCATATCATTTTTTTGTAAATCAAAGAAAAAATAAAGTTTTAAACATTGGGACCGGATTTCTATCTTTTAAAAATTTCGAAACATTTTTGTGAAAAAAAAATGACAAATTTCAAACACTTTTATCTCAAATTTAAATAAATGAAACCTTAAGTTTCTATATACCATTAGAAAGGTTATAATATAAGGTTTAATTTGACACTAATTTCATCAAATTTGGTACACAAATAAAAGATTTAGCCAGGGGGGCCGTTGGGCCTGGGAATTATAGCTTATTTTTCGAGTGGGGGCCGGGGAATACACATACCCCTTACTAGAAAGATCGGCTTTACTTTTATTGAGTGAGACGAAAGGACCCTTTTATGGCACTTTTACGATCCAGTGCACCTGACGGGCCCGAGGTTGGTTTAGAATTGCGCCATCTGGGACTTTAAATAAGGGGCCTATGTTGCAATGGTGCGCTCTAGATTGAACACTGATAAAGCTGACTATACATGTATATAGTTTCTTATGCTAACTGTATATTGTTGTTTAACCCTTTAGTGCACAATATCAACTTTAAAAACTTTGAGAGAGATGACTTTTGAAAACATTGTGGGAGAGGGAGAAAATGCTTTTTTACCCTATCAAAGACAACTTCCAGAATTCTAGCCACATTTAATTTGGCTTCAACATATGCTATAGGTTTGGACAAGTCTAAAATTTTGCCGTTTCAGAATGTTGCTAAAATAATTGGATAGTCAGGTTTAGGATGAATAGAATTGACTATATTGTACTTATCTTTTCCTTCAGCAACCTGTGATGGTGCACTGACTTGTCCAAATGGAGGTAGCTGTATTGGACCAAACACTTGTTCTTGTCAAACTGGATACAAACCACCTAAATGTGAAAGTAAGTGATGTAACTGTAACCTGTCTTCAGTGGTTGCCTCTTTTAACTCTTTTCCAAACAACCAATTTATGACTCTCCCAAACTGGAAGCATCTGCAGATGTCATTAGAACATAGGATTGTTTGGCAAAGGACTAAGCAGGTAACCTATATTAATCCTTTATAAACAACCCCATATTTTATGACCATTAGCAAGATGACAAATAAATTAATGATCAAATCACTGAATTTAATTTTTGAGACAGTAGAACACATTTTGGGAAAAGATGAAAATGCTGGTTCCAGCATTTTCTACTGTTCCCACAAGGTTCTCAAAAGTCCTCTTTTTCATGGTCCTAGAAACACAAGGTTGTGAAGTATTGCTTCACTCAATTACATATTATTTATTGTTAATCAGTTACAGGTTGTTATATTGTATGGTGTTAGCAAGGATCGCAGTTGCAGTGCAAACCAGCATTTTATCCTTTTTCTCAATGTTTTCAAATATTGTCTTTTTTTGGCTCACTTTGAGCACTTGGTTTTCAGGTGAACTTTTGTGTTCACATTGTGTCAGTTGCCTATCATCCTTGGTTTGTCGTCAACTTTTAGCCTGTGTAGACTCTAGAGGCCACATTTTTAGTCCAATACCTATGAAATTTGGTCAGAATGTTTATCTTGATAACATCTCGGACGACTTTTGACAATGGGTCCTGTCAGGTCACTAGGACAAATCTTAGAGGAACTTTGGGTACAATCCAGTGGCTATATTTTCAGTCCAACACTTTTGAAACCTGGTCAGAATGTTTGTCTTGAGCATATCTCTTAAAATGGGTCATGTCAGATCAAATGATTAGGTCACCGGGGCAAGTCTTAGAAAAACATCAAACATCTTGCAGACTCTAGAGGCCATATCTTCTGTTTAATGCTCATGAAAGTTGATCAAAATGTTTGTCATGCTCATATTTTAGAAAAGTTTGAAAATGATTCATATAAAAAAGGCTTTGATGAGCGAATCAGGGCTATTATTGCCCTCTTGTTATGGTCATAAAAACCGAAGATTTGTTGGTAATGCTTCAATCAATCACATGCTATTTACAGGTGTTTGCAAGGATCACAAATGTGATCATATCTGTGTGGCCAGTGGACATTCTTACATTTGTCAATGTAACAGTGGTTATACCCTACAGTCTGACGGGCGCACATGCATGGGTAAGTTTCTGCTATGATTTTCTGAGTTGTTTGTGCTGTCTACTACTAGGCTCATGCTTATAAAACTGAGTGCATACGCAACTAAGTTTGTGCTCAAACTTTCAGTTCTGCAAGTATGGCAGTGTGAAACATAGACCTTTACTGATTAACCCTTTACTAAACAATCCCAGGTTTTAACAATCCTTGGAAAGAAGCCTTTTGAAAACATTTTGGAAAAAGGAGAAAATTCTGGTAACCAACATTTTCTCCTTTTCCCACTATGTTTTTTACTCTATGAAGGCCAAATTCCAGCATTTGAGCTGTCTTTAATTTGTCGTCTGCAAATGCTTTGAATTTGGACAAGTCTAAGATTTTGTCGTATGGTAAAGGGTTAAGAAGAAGAAGGAAAGAGATGTTCCAAAAGTTAAATAGTCTATTTACTCCTTGAGGTGTATCAAATCAATTCTGTATAATTTTAATACTTCATGCTCAACTAAAAAGAGCCTGAAGGCAGTTTTGTAATCATCTATCTTAAATAGTGGCTCAGTGGCTCAGGCAGTAACATTCAAGGCGTGCAGTCCAGGATTTATGAGTTCAAGTCTCTGCTTGATCAGCTGTGATATGACTGAATAATGTTGATAATGGCTTAAACCCTTTATTATGACTTAAGGAAAAAGGCTTCTGAAAACATTGAGGGAAAAGGAGAAAATGCCGGTAACCAGCATTTTCTCCTTTTTCCACAATGTTTTCTAACCTTTCAAAGACAAGTCCCAGAATTTAAGACACATCTAAATTTTCTCCTGTAAATGATTTAAATTCGGATATTTTTAAAAAGGGTTGAGCCCATTGAATACTGTAACACAAAGTGGGAAAAGTAGCCAGTGGCTTGGTAAGATTATTGTGCGAAGTACAGGTAAAAGAAAACTCCAGGAAAGCATGGATAGGCGCTCTTGGTGCTGCGGTATAACTTACATAAAGTTGAAAACAGTATTAAACATTATACGAACATATCCTTTTCTTTCTCTTTTTACTAGTGTTGAATCCTTGCACCATAAACAATGGACTGTGTGACCATACATGTAACTACACTCGACCAGGGAAGCATGTTTGTTCCTGTAACAGTGGATATGCTCTATCATACGATGGCAGATCCTGTTATGGTAAGTAAAAGACTTTTTTCATTACTACAGCAAATTGAGATACCGTATAATTTTTTTTCCCTGCAGGTATTTAATTTCTGATTTTTCTGAGGACCAACTCGAGGCAGCAGAAAATAAACATGCGGATTATAACGTCCAATTTTGCCTTCCAACAAAACAGCATCAAAAGCATGGATGACTTCTGGTTATAGGGTTATGTATAAAACACCAATGTGGTCAATCCCACTATAAAAGGCGATATTCATTGAATTACATTGATCTTCAAGAAATGGCGATCAAATATGACTTCTTAATACCGGTAAATGTCAGGTTAAATCTTGTAATGAAGATTTAACATCTAATTAGCAGGCCCATTTTTTAAAATTGCTGATTAAAATTCGGTATTCTACCTGTACCTGTTTTCGCACGTAAGTGTTAAAATCACCACGTGTCAAATTCTTACATTTCAAACATGACAATAGGCCAACACTTAGATCTACCATTTTACGGTTTTACCAAATTACAATATTGTTGTTTACCATGGATGAATAACTTTGGGAAACTCGTAATTGTGTTTATACATGTATAGAGTACAAAACTTTCGATCTTCAATAGGGTAGTATCTTAAGACCAGCTGGTGGGGATATCTATCCGATATTTATGCATAGGTGAATGTCTCAAGAAACGAAAGTAGATTGTTATCATCCGTAATTCTTGTAATTCAACTGCAGCAGATATTAAATACTAAAAAAGCTCAGACTGAACATCACAGAAATAAGGTTCACAGAAATTTAAACACCCTTCTTGTTGTAAAAAAACCGCAAAATTTGGAACCTGCAGAAAAAAACACTTATACACTAATTAGAATATGAGCAAGAATGGGAATCACTAAGATATTTTAATTGTCTAATCTCTGAACCTGCTCAGCTATGTTGGTAATATACAGGGCTAGTAGCCAAGTAATACAGGGAGTTGCTAACTTGAATCTGTGTATTGTGAAGCCCTTTTTGATAATTGATGATTGCCACTGACTGTCAAAAAAACCTAAATTAATCTGTAACCTAATCAGAGCACTAAAAGTACAAAGAAATCTGCTCAGTTATGTAAAACAGCTACACAATCAGCAATAAATTATTAGCGCTTAAACTACTAAATAAATAGAGAAAAGATTCCCATCCAAAAGTATACACCAAAACATTGCGATTAAAAGATTTTTGTTGCCAGGATAAACTCATGGTTTGGACAGTGTAGATCCAAGATCAGACTGCATGTTCTGTGCAGTCTGATCTTGATCTGCACTGTCTGCAAAAGAGTATTGAGAGTCACATTTACCAGCTTAAGGTTTAATCATCAGCTGCAACCATTATTGATGCTAGGTTTGGGTTTTGTTGTTTAGAAGCTTTATTTGGTAGTAGATTATCAAAATAATACAGGGTGATTCATAATATCTGATACAGTTTCAATCCATAGTAATTTTTTACTGCCTATACATACCTTGTTGTAATTTATATCACAATATTCTACAATAATTACAGTTTTGTTTGATACACAATGTTAAGTACTTTAAATACTTACATGTTGAATAAAGAAGGCCAAATTTTTTCACAACATTTACATGGTATACTCTACATGACTGGCTATTGCGACATCAATCTCTTTTGAAAATTTGCTATCACACATTTCTTGCGTTATTTTTCTCATCTCATGACAAATAGCTTGTTTCAGCTCTCCAACAGAGCTTGGTTTAGGTGAATATACATTTTGAAACAAGCTATTCATCAAGAGATGAGAAAAATTACTCCAGAAATGTGTTCATCGGTGATAGCAAACTTTCGAAAAAAGCTTGGTGTGGCAATAGCCTAGAATGGACGCCGTGAAGAGCACATCATTTAAATGTTGTAAATAGTTTGACCTTCTTTATTTAACATGTAAGTATTTAAAGTACTTACCATTGTATATCAAACAAAACTGTAATTAATGTAGTATCGTGATATAAATTAAAATATGGTATGTACTGGCAGTAAAAAAAAATTACAGATTAAAACAGTATCAGATATTATGAATCACCCTGTGCATCACCAAATTGCTTATCCTCTTAGCTTATATAGTTTATTGATTTGATATATGGCCTCCGGCCTTTACAATACTATAATAACAATACAATAATACAACATGCGATACACAACCAGTGTGAGTTATAATATTTGAAGTACATATTAGAAAGTGAAATCAGTTATGAAATTAAATGCTTGATTCATGCGTTTACTACATCCAATGACTGCATGAATTCACTTCTTTTTTCATAAGCATAGTACAGAAACATTGCTATATTTCTTTGATCAGTTTCGTTTCTTCTGTTCAATAAAATGTTCATTTTATTCATAGATGGATGTGTATAAAACGATTTCTTAATAAATTGTTTTCTCATGTTACAATAGAGAGGGCATACTAGTAAAAAGTGATATGAATCTTCTACAGCATTTTTACAATAAGAACATAACCTGTTTTCATATTCTATTCCACGGTGTCGTCCCTGCTCGACAGCAAGCAGTAGAGTAGAAGTTCTA
This sequence comes from Hippopus hippopus, assembly GCA_946811185.2. Taxonomy (NCBI): domain Eukaryota; kingdom Metazoa; phylum Mollusca; class Bivalvia; order Cardiida; family Cardiidae; genus Hippopus; species Hippopus hippopus. The sequence continues at coordinate 60,839,520 of OX328098.1, read as the reverse complement.
AAATAAGAAATAGCCTTTCTGAATTTTATAATTTTAACATTATCTAGATAAAATTCATTTCCAAATGTAATTTTGAAGCCACTATAGAAAGAAAGCTTTGAACGAGTGCAGCAATTACTTCTCCACAGTTGCAGATACTGATCTTTAAGTCTCTGCAAGTAAGCAGAAATAAATTGTTTTTCATTATTGACAGACGGATTGTCCCAGATATATTGAAATCCATTTTCACATAAAATTTTCCTAACTCTTGTAGCCCAATTGACATAGCCAAGTGAATCAAATAATTTTAACATTGAATAACATTTCTTTACATATCTGTGTTCTGACAGTTAATATTCTTAGCCAATACTTGATTACCTTTTTACTAGAATAAAGATATAAAGGAAATCGACCACAATCGCCTAATACGGCTTCGTCTGGTGCATTTGATGGAACATACATAAATCTTTTACATGCATATTTCTGTATCCTCTCAATACTGTCCATTAACTGCAGTCCCCATATTTCGCAACCATAAAATAAAATAGGTGTAATTTTAGAGTCAAAGATTTTAAAATATATCTTACTATTTAGCGGCATAAACCGTCTTAAGGACGAAAGAATATTTGCGAGAACACGCTTCACTTTCAAAGCATTAGACTCGGCCATTTTATATAAAGATAAAGAAGATGTGAAGTTCACACCAACATACGAAAAACTATTAACACATTCAATGGGATGGTTTGCATAATGCCAACATTCTTTGTTTGATAGTTTTCCACCTTTTCTGAAAACTACTATTTTGGTTTTTGCTATGTTCACTGTTAATTTCCAATCAATGCAAAAGGAGTAAAGAGTATTAAGTTGTTGCTGCAGTCCTATTCTTGTATCAGCAATAAGACCAACATCATCCGCAAACATTAAAAGAAAAATTTTTTCAGTATCAGGAAATAAATGAACACCTTTTATACCACTACCAGCAATTACATTGTGTAATTCATTAATAAAAAGGGCGAAAAGTAATGAACTCATCGAACAGCCTTGTCTTAGACCGATTGGGCAAAGGAGTGAATTGCTCAGCTCGCTACCGTTGCGGATTACAGTTTTAACTGGAGTATATAGACTTGATGGCGCTTAATAATTTACCATTTATTCCACTCATGGATAAAGCAAAGAACAATTTCTCTCTGTCAACAGAGTCAAAGGCCTTTTTAAAATCGATAAAGGCTACGTAAAGTTTTTTGCGTTTCATCGATAAGCATTTGCTTACAATGGCATTTAATACAAAGACATTATCTATTGATGAATATCCTGATCTAAAGCCTGCTTGTGATTCTGAAAGGAGTCCATAAATATCTGTAAAGGTAGTCAAACGTTTATTTAAAATATGGATATAAATTTTGCTACACGTCCATGAGGGAGATACCCCTGTAATTATCTGGATCATTTACGCCTCCCTTCTTATGTATAGGTACTGTGACTGAAGTGGCCCACTTTGAAGGAAAATCACCTTCCGTGAATAACTTATTGAATAACTTTCGTAAATATGGCAAAATAAAATTAATACTGAACTTAAAGTGTCCAACTGCAAGTAATCCTGATGACGCTTTTGATGGGTTTAGCGCATTTACAGCAGCTAATATCTCTACGTCGGTAATGCACGAATTTAATATTTCTTGCTTGATTTCATCATCCTGTTCATTGACGGTAACATTTGGAATTAGTTTTGATTGATCTTGCTCAGTAGTGGGTCCTTGCAAATCTACCGAAAATAAACTTTCAAAATAATCATACCACTGTTGGGTTGATATTTTAGGCACTAACTTCGCTTTTGAACTAATCTGTTTTAAATTACTCCAAAACTCTTTTGAATTATTTGAAACTTTTTCTAAATTCTGTATTTGTTTATGGTAATGTTTGGCCTTTTTACTTTTGCATGTCAGTTTGAAGTTATTTTTAACACTTAAATATTCTTTCAAACTTTCTGATGTTTTATAACATCTGAAGTCTCTTAACTTTCTATTTCCTTTTTCTTTAACTTTTTACACTCACTGTCAAACCATCCTTTGCTATTATTATCGCGACTGATGTGTCGAGTAACTACTATTTTTGAATGTTCGCTTGCTATAATTAGTTTCTTTTCGAATAAATCGACAATGTTTGAAACATGTGTACCATTATCAAGCATTTCATCGATTTCATCATAGTACCCTTCAAGAATGGCAGTTTGAATGTTAAGTTTATACTGATAAATAGATTCATTATTGAAATCATATTTTATTACTGAACCGTTAAATTTTGGAACATTATAAATCTGTCTGTGTTTACTCTTAATAGTTAATGATATAGGAAGATGATCGCTATCACTACGCGCAATTACCTGGAAATCCTGCAGCCAATCAACAAACTGGTAGGATACAATAAAGTAATCTATGACACTACACCCCTGTGCTGCTACAAACGTATGCTGAGAGTAGCTATTTCTATTGCCAACTCTTCTGTTTATTATAAAGATACCACATGTTTTACAAAAATTTATAAGTTGTCGCCCATAGTTATTTACAACTGAATCACATGACTCTCTTTTTGGTAAATCAGTTTCTGGAAACAAATCTTCAAATTGCTTATCATAACAAACATCGATTGGAATTTCGATTTGATCGTTTTCAACTCCATTTCTACTGTTGAAATCACCAGTAAAAATGAAGTTGAAATCCGACAAAATTACATTCATTTCATCAAGTAATTCATCTATAACATGAATTCCTCTTGTACCATAACTTTCATAAAAACTAGAGCCTTCCGGAGGAATGTAGACACAAACATAAATAGTATCCCTTTCCATGCCAAAAAGTGACCTATTAATTTGTAATACAACTCCATATGCAAATGAATGTTGAATTCGTTTTACAAAAGGTATAATACTATCTCTTACATAAACACAGATACCTCCCATACTCCTACCATACTTAATCTTCCGTTTACTTGGACACATAAAACATGAATGACTATTTACCAACAAATGATTTTTATTAGGATCACTTTCCCAAGTTCCAACTAAGCCGATCACATCAAATTCGACAAGAAATGATTCTATATTTGAATTATCTGTTATTCTATAGAGACTACTTATATGAAACAAATTTTAGTGCTTCTGCAAGAAAATTTGCCTGGCTTTGGCCATAGCCCTATTCATTGGAAACAGAGGCATATTCAGTATTTGGACCAGCATTTTTTGTTTGAGTGCTTCTCGCATCATCTGAAAGATCAATAGTAGTCGGTGCTGCTTCCATTTCTGTACTAGATACATTGTTTCTGCGTTTACCACGCACAAAAACTCTGCTATTATACTCTTCGCTCCTACGGTCTCATTTGTAAAGAACACCAGTTTTGAAATACCCTGAAATACCTTGTTCACTCAATGCTTTAAGTTTAGATCTTTGGTGCATAGTTAATTCATTGGAAATTCTAATTCCTGCTTCTCTCAACTGATCCCTCATTTTAAACAATCCTTGTTTTAGACCGAAATCCCTGAACTTGACCAGTATCATTCTAGTTTTATTATCCGAATATACCCCTACTCTAGCAATATCTAATATGTCTCTCTCATTAAAAGGGGCATCTGCAAATGCTACACTGTGTACATGCCTGACATATTTATCTAAAGTGATTTCATCGGACTCATGTTTATCATCTGGTACTCCAAAAATTCTCATTGAATTCTTAACAGATTCATACTCTAATGTTTCTATACGCTTGTTGACTTCATGTAAATCATTGTCATCTTTGTCGCGTGTGTGAGCCAATTCATATACATCTAATTGCATATTATTTTGCTCATGCTCAACGGACTCAATTCTACTTGTTAGTTCTCTAATATCACAATTAATCACCTTTTGATTGTTTTCAAGTTTGTTCATTTTCACATTAATATCCTGTAATTCTTTTCTAAAGCAGGCTGATTCTTCGCGTAAAGCAGATAGTTCATGTTTCACTTGTAATAGCTCCTGTGTTGTTACCCAGTTCGAGCTCGCTATGGCATCCAATATGATCTGAATTTCGGGATTAGGTATAGGTGTACTCTCGCGGTTAGGCCCAGGACTAGGTCTAGGTCCAGGACCAGGGTTTGTTTCCATGTCAGCTGATAATGTTAGGAGGTCTTGGTAGTAAATGCTGTATACAGCAGAGAGTGGCTTTAGGGCTTGGGAAACTAGGGCTGTCCCTGTATGATAATATATGTCACCAATGTCTATCGTGTCCACATACCAGTTTCTAACTCCAGTAGCTTCGAAATATTCAGAAATAAGAATAGACAACAGCAGGAAAAGTGTCATCACCATTGTATTCCGTCTCAACAAGAAACAAGCAACATTTAGTTTGATGAAGTCGATTTTAACACTAGATAGTTTTTTTCCTTTATTAGCAAATGTACCAATGCGCACTCTGTATAGAACAACGTCAATGTCCATTTTGATTAGCGATCATAAACTTACAATCAGGCAAATAAGTCGGCAATCAAATAAGTTTGTATGGTTCTAGTTGAAATAGTTAGTACCACATCTTTTCATGATGCGGCTTATGAACAGAATAACTGTTAAATTGTCCAGGTATGTGTTGATAAACTCTTTATACACTACACTACACTACATATACTATAAGACCGATGGGCAGTGTTACGGGTGATTGCACACAGACAATGCAACTTTCTAAATGTTAGTAAAATACAGCAAATTCTACAAAATAAAGTCAAAATTTAGACACCAAAACTATCTACTGGTTATAAACAAACTGTGCGATAAATCTCAATAACAACCTTTGGCTAATAACGATGTTTTAGACGATTTTCTATCACTGAATATAAACATGTTGTCACTGGCCGCGTTCGATTATCCTTAGCTTTAATAATAGTTAAAGTGAGATATTATTCCAGATTAAAACTTTATTGTTTTACCAATAAAATCTTTGCACATTAGATAGCATCAGTCCATGAAAAAAAACTGAAAACAAATAAAAAATATTGTAGTTCAAAGTTTTGAAAGAAAATGTGAATAGATCTTTCTTGGACTCTGCATGGTTTGTTGTATAATTTTCAGAATAATTTTAAAAGTTCTGTAGAGGATTTTTTCTTTGTGATTATGCATTATTATTTGTATTTAACAAATTGACCAAAATTATATGAAGGTATACATTTTTGTCAGGAAGTTTAACGAAAAGGATAATACATAAACACAAATGTCAGATTCTTTTTATCACATAAAAGGAATGATGTATATGTAGCCTATAAACCAGTTATGGGTATATGTTTATGATTGAAGTTTGGTTTGAATTGTGCACGTACAAGAAGATAGCTCTGTGACATTTATATCAACATTCCATGTTGTTGTCAAACAAGTGAATCATGAAAACTTTCCTAGCATATATGTCATATCTATAATAATGTCATATTTCTGTGAATAATGAAGTAATAAAACTTGGCGTATGCTGTGGTTGGTTCCTTCGGATTCATGTTTTTAATATTGGCAACCAGAGATAAGACTCAAAAATTGATAATGTGTAGTGTTTTATCAAAGATAAGTGATGGACATATCACACTGAAGCAGGAGGTTTTATTTGATACAAGGTACTTTCTCATTATATATTTTACAGATATCAATGAATGTTCCTCATTTCCTTGTGATCACATGTGTAGGAACAGCCCTGGGTCCTATAGTTGTGCCTGCAAATCTGGGTATACAGCCAGTCAAAATGGGGCAAGATGCACAGGTGAGACTAAATAAATGACAAAAATTTAACCTAGCTGTTTAACTTTAGAGTGCTAAACAATTACAGAAAATTATACTATAGTAACTTTCCTGCTGCTGTATTTGCTTTGGGTTAGCTGAGAAAACTTTTGAACTTGTGAGACCAAGGGTCAATTGAGATGTCTAAAATTTCCTACATAGCTAGATAGAGAGCTTTGAATGATTTTTTCATCTTACTATCCTCTTAATTTTGCACCTTCTGCCTCTTTGTTTCCCAGCTTGCTTTGTGTATCTGCATCTTGGCAATCTTGAATTTTGAAAGTTGATACATTACCGAAAACATCCCTTTATAGAAATTGAATCATTGAACACCTCAAAAATTGCAGTCACTCAAGTGAACCAATCAAATGAGAGTTTTCTGGATGAGTTAGACTGGTGACCTACATTCTTCTATGAGACATATTAGGTTCTTCATGAACTTGATTATTTTTTATTTGTTTGTTGGCTCATACTTTGATATAATTTTGAAATGAAGTATTGAAAAAAATGTCGATCAGTGTTTGTAGTTACCTAAACACATATGACATGCTCAAAAGTTGCTACATGCACAAATCAGGTAGAAAACAGCTCACTCCTTTTCCCTCAATGTTTCTTTATATAGCTTAAGAAAATAAACATGCCATTTGTACTAGCGATTGTCTGGTCTGAAAGTAGCATTTACAATACATAATTTACACTTTACCAAACAATTCTGAGTTTCAAGGACACGGAAAAAGAAGACTTTCAAAAACATTGTAGGAAAAGGAGAAAATACTTTTAATTATCATTTTCTCCTTTACCCATAACGTTTTCTGTCATTTTAATGACAAAAATTGTCGTTTGAGCTATGTGTAACTTGTCAATTGCAGATGTGTTCAATTTTGCGGAGTGTTAATTTTGTTTTTTGGTAAATGGTTAGAGTTGCCCCAAAATGGTTGTTGCTGGTTTAATGAGGTACTAGAACAAGCTTTTTGCTTTGCAACATTTAACTATATTTTTACAACATTTTTACACCTCTGCATTGACAGCTTGGAAAATATGGGAAAAGAAGCAAATTTCTTGCATCAGAAAATTTTCCATTTCCAATAATGAGTTTCAGACTATTAACCCTTTACCAGATGACAAAATTTTAAACTTATCCAAATTGAAAGCATTTGCACTGACGATCAATTAAATGTAACTCAGAATATGAAATCTGTCTATCACAGGGTAGAAAACATTGTGGAAAAAGGAGAAATTGCTGGTTACCAGCATTTTCTCCTTTTTCCACAATGTTTTCAAAAGCTGTCTTTCTCGGGGGTCGTTAAAACTCATAAATGAGTGGTTATGGGTTAACCAATAGAGTGTTGAATAAATCCAACAGACTTTTGGTCTAGAAATAGGACCCAAATAAGTACAGTGTCAAGGTTGCTCTTGTTCAGGATGTCTCAGCAAAGCAGAGACTGACAATGTTAGATCAAAGAACAGATTGCATGTTTTGTGTAGTCTGATCTTGATCTACAATGGCTAAAAAGGCAACAAATGTCTTGAAAGACACTTTAAAAGTTTAAGAAAGGTTACCAGTATTATCTTTTCATTATAAATTATGTCTTTCCTTTGTGTAATGTGTGAACCCTTTTTAAAAGTAAGTTTCACAGTGTTAGCTGCCTTTGTGGCAATGATGTTAATCAATCACTAAAACTATATTCAGATGCAACAGAAATGTACTTTCAGACTTGAAAAAATATGAAATTTACTCATTTTGCAGTAAAAGAGTTAAATGTTTTATTTCTTTACATTTCAGTGAATTCCATGGCAAATGTGTCCGCATTCTTTTTGTTTACGGACACTGTCCAGAAAAAAATCTACAAGATGGACTTTAAGACGAAGGTTTATCATGATTTACCGTTTACTGGCCTGTCCAATCCAATTGCTATCGACTGGGATAACAAGACTGGCCTAGTGTTCTGGACCGATGTGGGGAATAAAAGAATCTATAGAGGATTATTGGATGGGTCTCAACAGCAAGTCATCCGGCAGCTAAGTTTCTGTAGGTTTTCTGTTTTATATAGGGACTGTTTCCAAACTTTTCAGACAGGGCTTGTTTCTGGGGAAAGATAAACATGATGCATGAAATCTTTACCAGACAATAAAATTTAAAACTGGTTCAAGTTGAGAATATTAATGCAGATGTCAAGTTTAATTAAGAAGAATATCAAATATAGGTTACCAGCATTTTCTCCTTTTCCAAAGTCTTCTTTGCTTTGGGATGTTAAAACATGGGATAGTTTGGTACAGGGTCAAAGCAGAATACACTTAGGTTGACAGTAATTTGTTTGGTGATTTTATCTCATTTACTAAACAACATGACATTGTGACACTTTTAGTAGTCCGAAAATACCAGATATAGATTTGAACCATGCTATTGGAAAAAGGGGGCTAAATGCATCTCTGTGATGAATTATAACAAGCAGGTCGTCACAGTTTGGATCCATAAAAAAACATTTTTCCTAACAACCAACTAGATCATGTGGTAATATGGCCCTTGAACATGCAGAAAATTCACAAATAGCAAAAAGTTTCGACCCAAGTCAGCCTGCGTGGACTGCGCAGGCTGACTTGGGTCGATACTTTTTGCAGATGCATTTAGCCCCTTTTTCACAGAGCATTGCTTTTTTGTGTGTGAAGAAGCACTTTCCATCCTCGACTGGAAGCTGTCATGAAAATGGTGCTAGCATCCCTTTCACATGAATTTGTCACATCAACAAACAAGCATCATAGGCTTTTGTGACTTGCTTCGTTCCACTTGAAACGATAGATCATTATACTCCAGCTTCTGTAGGTGTTAGTTGTGAAATAACGTGAGTCAAAAGGACAACATGAAATGGCTATTTTATCTGTTATGTACCATAACTCAGAACATTTGTACATGAACATTAGTAATATAAGATATTGAGTATGTTTCATTTCTTTTTTCCAGTATAATAGCATGCTCCTTTAAGATGTATAAGCTGTAAACTCCAAACATAATTTTACCTACCTCATTGCACAGTATATACAATATTTGATCAGAAATAGCTCTTTTGCAAATGATATACTGAACATAACTTCTATCCAAACATTTTTTGAACAAAGATATTTCAAACAAAACAGTCACATGTTTATCTTTTGTTTTGTATGACACAATCTTGTGGAGTATCCCTATGCAGTGCACATAACCTCCAGCATGACCTACGTGTAATCCTTCATTCATGGGGATGGAGGTTCAAATCAAAGATTTGCTTATCATTCACGATGATGAGTTACATGTGCAATATTTTTTATCGTTTCTCGTGGGGAGTCAATTGAAATACCAGAAAAACATTTAAAAACGCTGTAAACATGCCGAATATGACTCCTGTACACTGTAGCTGTGAGGTCAGTTTGCTGATTGGCGGGCTTTCTGAAAGACATTTTGGTTTAATTTTGTTTAAATTATTGTGTTCATGGACTAGCTTTTGTTGTACATGTCTTTTAATCAGAAAACCCATTACTTTAGAAAAATAAACACATTCAGTGCCTTAGATTTGAAAAAAGAACTTGAGTCTGGTAATATACTGGTAAATACAGGGTGTCAGGAAAGTAAGGTAACACTTTCGTACATTTATATTTTGGCTTAAAATATAAGATAAAGAGATAAAAATATATATACACGTAAATAAAACGTGTAAGTTTTTTGTGTTATCATTTAATTCAATTTTCATTACATTTTGCACTTTTATACAGATTTTAATTTAAAGGTGCTTGTTTGGTCATTGGCGTCATTTTAATAATTAATGATGTTTTCAATGTGACGGCCGATTTTGTTCTTTCCTTGCCGGACATGCACGATGAAATTGTCAATCACTTTAGCGCACATTTCAATATCAATCTTCTTGATTTGACTTTAAGTGTTCTTTAACAACATGTCTGTGCTGTCTGCATTTGGATTGCTGACCTTTGACTTCACATAACCCCACAGAAAGAAGTCGCACGGGTTGAGGTCAGGATGAAGTCCCCCACATTGCAAAACACTTGGTTCATGCAGGATAGTGCTAAAGCACACACATCTTAATCTGTGACAGACTTTTTATATAATACGTTCGGTGATAGGGTAATATCAAAACGATATCCGGAGGCAAAAGATTGCTGAATATCGTGGCCTGCACACAGTCCCAACCTCAACCTGCGTGACTTCTTCCTTTGCAGTGTGTTGAGGTCAAAGGTCTACGATCCCAACCCAGACAGCACAGACATGTTGTTAAAAAAATCCTTCAAATGAAATCAATATGATTGATATTTGAATGTGTCTTAAGTAATTGGCAATTTCGTCGTGTGTGTTCAGAAAAGGAAGAGCATAAAAGGCCGTCAAATTGAAAACGTCTTTAATTACTGAAATGACGCCAATGACTAAAAGGTACTTCTGGTTTGAAATCTGTATGAAAGTGAGTATTGTTATGAAAATTAAATGAAATTACCACACATAAAAACTTGCATATTTTATATACATATATATTTATTTCTATCTCTTTATCTGATTTTTAAAGCCATATTATCAATGCACAAAATTGTTACCTTACTTTCCGGACACCCTGTACCTCCCTTTTATGAGTTAAAGAACACTTTTTTCTCACTTTTTGGTCTGTCTGAAAGCATTACACATTGGCATGTTCAATTTATCAAGTATCTTTGACCACTTAATTCTGAGTCACATGACATGTGATACATTGAACCCAGCGAGTCAATGCTATTTGATGCATATTTCAGTTCATTACTTCAAAATCAGCATCATTAAACATCTTTCAAACATTAAATGGCATTGTTTAAAATAAGGCAGAGAATTTATATAAAAATGCCATTCAATGTTTAGATGCTCTGTCTTATTTACAGTTCAGTCAAACCACCAAGGGTGTTAGTCACCAACAATGATTGCACTTATCCTTATTTCACCATGTTTGCTGTATCATTTAAAAATGACTTTCTTTTCTTCAAATATTTGTTGTGGCTGTTAGCATTCATGGTTAGTACTTGTTGTTTCAAAATTCCTTTTTGGTTGAGGTGCTTTAACCCTCTACCACACATTCCCAAGTTTTTAACTACCCTGAGGTAAGGCGCTTTTCAAGACATTGTTGAAAAAAGAGAAAATGCTAGTAATCAGCATTTTTTCTCCTTTTTTCCACAATGATTTCTCAGTTCTTCCTAAAACAAATTCTGTCTTAGTTGAATTTTTTATCTGCAAACATTTTCAATTTAGGCAAGTCTAAAATTTGCTGCTCGGTGGAGGGTTAACAGCACCGCAATTGTATACATTACAGATGCAGTCCCAGATGGCATTGCGATCGATTCAAGTCATAGAGTTCTATTTTATTCTGAAACCAAAGCAGATGTTATAGCTCGTATGGATTTCAGAGGCTCTAACCACAAGAACATCATACATAATGTTACTGAACCCAGAGCTATCGTCCTGGACACTGCAAATGAGTGAGTGTTATATTTGAGTTGCTCTCTGAGAAAAGGGAGATAAGTGAATCTTTGTGATGCATTATACCATGCATGTTGCTGAGTAATATCGATAAATTTTATCTTAGAAACGACAGATTCACGAGGGAAAATTTACACACAACAAAAGGTTTTAACCCACGTCAGCCTGCACAGACTGTACAGGGTTGCGTTGATCGAAACTTTTTGCAGATGCATTAAAACCCTATTTCACAGATTACTGCTCATTGTATCTGGTTGGATTGCAATACTGTCAGATACACAGGAAAGGGTCAGGAAAAATGTTTGTGTGTGTGTGTGGGGGGGGGGGGTTAGGTTGGATAAGTGGATGTGTGTGTTGATATAAATATATAGGTACTTAGCTCTTTACAAAGGAGGAAACTAAAGACTTGTCCAGAGTGAAAGATTGAGAGTAAACTGAAAGCATTGTATTCAGATATCCCTTGGAGGACCCTGCACCAAAATTGCTGGAAACGGAAAAAGAATCCTGGAATGACTTCTCCTTAACTGGGGAGAGAATTTTGAAATAATTTTACAGGAAAGTTTCATGAGTAACCAAAAAACCAAAAAATTCTCAATTTTTATTGATCTCCTGAAGAAGGTAACCACGAGAGCTGAATATAATGAAACTGTCCTACCACTTCTCCTTCTAAACTAGTGAGAAGATTTTGAGAAAAATTCACAAAAATGTTTTGTAGGTGATCCTGTACTAAATTACTAAAATGCTTCAGCTAATGGCTTAACTCTTTACCAAACGACAAATTTTTAGGCTGGTCCAAATTGAAAGCATTTGCAGACAACAAAATAAATGTGACTGAAAAATTGAAATTTGTTTTGGGAAGGGTAGAAAACATTGTGGGAAAAGGAGAAAATGCTGGTTACCAGCATTTTCTCCTTTTCCTACAATGTTTTCAAAAGGCTTCTTTTTCAAGGTCGTTAAAAGTCGGGATTGTGTGGTAAAGAGTTAACAAGATGGCTGCCAGAGCTTAAAGCAGAAAAATACTGAAATATCTGCAAATAGCTTCTCCACTGATGATGATTCTTTTTAAAGAATTTTTCAAACTGTTTTGTAAAAACATGTTCAAATTGTTTATTTTGCAATTGTTCAAACTCTTCTTTAGCTCTTTACCTAGCAATAACATTTTTGACTCAGCCAGATTGAAAGCATTTGCAGACAACAAATTAAAGGTAGCAGAAATGATGATTTTTGTCTTTGATACAGTAGAAATCACTGTAGGAAAAAGAGAAAATGCTAGTTACCAGCATTTTCTCCTTTTCCAACAATGTTTTTCACATGCTTTCTCATTTAAACTTAGGATTGTGTGGTAAAGGGTGATAACATTGTTTAACCCTTTACCACACAATCGCGGCTTTTAACGACCCCGAAAGGAAAGGCTTTTGAAAACATTATGGGAAAAGGAGAAAATGCTGGTAACTAGCATTTTCTCCTTTTCCCACAATGTTTTCTACTCTATCAAGGACAAATATTGCCATTTGAGCCACCTTTTACTTGTCATCTGCAAATGCTTTCAGTTTAGTTTAGTGCATAATTTCATTGTGTGGTAAAGAGTTAAAACTATTCTGCTAGGCTGAACAGATCAGAGGAACACAAACCTACCATTTTATTTGTACAGTTTTGATCAGATGAGCAATTAGGGGCATAAAGGTCCTCTTGTTTGATATTACATGAATGCAGTTGATTATCTTCAATTATCAATTTCATTTTCACAAAATATTAAATGAAGACTGATGTACTGGACGGACTGGGGTGCCATTCCTAAGATAGAAAAATCAAAATATGATGGCTCAGAACGAACAGTTCTGGTTTCTGATGGAATACGGTGGCCAAATGGACTTACCTTAGATTCGAAGGGTAAGTGATTTATCTCTTTCCAATCTATCTCTTTGTTTTTTTTTAATCAAACTGAGGAAGAATTTTTTTGAAAACATTAATAGAAAAGGATAAAATGCTTGTTAGCAGCATTTTTGCCTTTTCCCATATTGTTTGACAATACCGGTATATACCTGAAAATTTTCCGGGTCTTATTTATGCGTTCGATGTTGATGAAATATCGCACACAACAGGAAAAAAATCTGTATCTACACAGTGTCAAATAGAGTTCTAGATATTGTATGATGATGTATCTAGTCCATGGAATACACATGCATTGATTTGCAATTTGATTTGTCCAAATGTTATGCTATGAGTTTTATCCGCCATTCGTAAAAGCAAAGTTATCACCGACTAATCCATTATTTATTATTTGATTTTGTCAACCGTTTTTTAATAAAATGTTGGTAATTTTAATATTTTGTCATTTAAAGTTGTTGGTATATAATAAAAGAAATATTATGTTGTAGTAAATTTCCTGGTTACTACAACATACATGTAATATCATATATTTATCCTTTTAAGGAAAAATCCTATCATTTTGGCCGTGTTTAGTGTCATCTGCAAATGATTTCAGCTTGGACCAGTCTAAACTCTTTACCAGACAGCAAATCTTTAGCCTTGTCCAAATTGAAAGCATTGCCAGACAACAATTTCAATTTGGCTCAAATGGTGCAATTTTTCTCTGATAGGATAGAAAGCATTGTGAGAAAGGAGAAAATGCTGGTTACCATTTTCCCACAATGTTTTCAAAAGGCTTCTTTCCCAGGGTCATTAAAAGCCAGCATTGTGCAGTAAAGGGTTAACTCTTTACCAGACAGCAAATTTGAAGACTTTCCCAAATTGAAAGCATTTGCTGACAACAAATTGAATGTACTTCAACTAGTTGGACTTGCCCTTGAAAGGATACAGAACACAACTGGTTACCAGCATTTTCTTGTTTTCTTACAATGTTTTCAAAATATTTCTTTCTTAGTGTTGATAGGACATACAGTGAAGGGTTCATGAATTTTCAACTTACAGTAAAACATGGCCAACAAAGGCTAGCAGATCAGGGGGTAACCTGCAGGGCTTCAAACCTAGGTCAATACTGGTTTGATTCAAAGGTTGACAAATGTCTTTCATAGGATTGATGATAGTCATTGTGACAGGATACAGTCCTTTCTCACCACTGACCATGGTTTTGATGCTGGTTATGTGGGAAAGAAGCCAGTGGCTTAGGAAGAGTATTGTTTGAAGTACTGGCTTACAGTATTTCCTCCTTTTTCCTTAATGTTTTATCACTATACCACACACAGAAGAAAATGCTGGAAACTAGCAATTTCTCTTTTTCCCACAATTTATTTTACCCTTCCCAAAACAAATTCCAGTTTTCTACTCACACTTATTTTGTCTCCTGGAATTGCTTTTAGTTAAAGTTGACAAGTGTGATATTTTTGTCATTTGTAAAAGAGTTAGATAGCCTTCATTCTTTGGGTCATGCAAACAATGGAATTTTTGATAAATGATAAAAAGTCAAAACATATATTTTGTTTTCTTCAAGATCACAGACTGTTTTGGGCAGATGCTTCGACACAAAACATAGAGTTTGTGAAAGTGGATGGTAGTGGACGTACTAAAATTTATTCTTCCTCAAACAGTCACTACTTTGACATCTTTTCCATGGGAAACTACATATTATTATCAGATTGGAAACGCAAGTAAGTGTTTCTGTGGATTTTTTGTTGAACGGTTAAGGTTATTTGTGATAACTTGTAAGTTATTGCAAAAAATTGACTGTTTGATGTGATCCTTGCCTTTCAAAAATGAATGATAAATAGACTAGCGCTGTGTTTCAGTTCTGGAGTCCATATTTCAGATGCATTTAGTTTAATCCTTTATCACAGAATCTTGAGTTTTAACAGCCTCAGGAAGAAGGCTTTTGAAATATTTATGAAAATAGGAGAAGAAGATGGTAACAAGTATTTTTTTACAGTCTCCCACAATGTTTTCTTTCGTTTCACAGACATTTTTACATCATTTCGTGCCATAGTCATTAACTCAACTTTGATCATCCATAACAACAAAGATGTTTTCTAAGTTATCAACAAAATTGATAGAAATATGTCAGAGTGAAGATAACTAACAGTTGTTTTACCATGTAAAGAATTGCCAGGGTGAACATAGCCTGGGTCCAGGCAGTAATAATTTCTTAATAACCCCGTATCACATTCTCTTAATCACAGTCTGATATAGATCTTTGGCAGCTATATATCTATCTATGGCTTCCGTCATTATTACCGCCTAGGGATATTCGAGGGTCTCCCCATGACTATAAATTAGGCAGAAAATCAAATTATAGACTTCTTTATCACGTGACTTTACAATGTTGAAAACGATGGATTCACGCATTTTTAGACCAATTCAAATACAGCGGGGTGATTTCATATATACAAGTGACTTTCCTGAACTGGTCGGTGCCATCAAAGATACATGGCAACCTTCAAACACCCTTGTTATTGTTAAACTATCCACAAATTCATTGTGAATAACCCGTTTGAAATTTTGTTGCCAGTCTTTCCAAAGATAGCTCACAAACAGGAAGTGATCAAACTAAAGTTATTGGAATTTTGGTATCTAATTTTAGTCATTTACGTTTGAAAAAGGACTGCAGTGACATCTACTTTACTCCACTGTGAGACGGAATAAAGTAGATGCCACATTTGATTGGTTTTTGAATGTCTCCAGGCCATCATTTTTGACAAAGTAACATTTGAATGATATAAAAGGAAAAAAATGAACGAACTGGGACCCAGGCTAGAGTGAACATAACAAGGTACTGTTTTACCATGTAGGAATTTGTCAGAGTGAACAAAACAAGGAAATGTTTTACCATGTTGGAATTTGTCAAAGGGAATATAACAAGGAATTTTTTTCCCATATAGAAATTTATCAAAATGAGCACTTCTAGCAAACTGTTTTACGATGTAGAAATTTGTCAAAAGAGCACTTCTAGCAACTATTTTACCATCTAGAAATGTCTGAGTGAACATAACTAGCAACTGCTTTACAATGCAGAAATTTGTTGGTATGAACACAGGTAGCAGTCGTTTAGCATGTAGAGTTTGTGAAAATGAGCGTTACTAGCAAGTGTTTTAACATTCATACAGTGGTCTGAGATATCTGCAAAAAGATGGACGCAACCCCGGTGATTTTGGTCCATCTGCCTTTGGGCGCATCAATGGTCTGTTCCTGTATGACGATGGACAAAATTATGATCTAGGTAAGAAGCCCAGGCTGTTGGGTTTTTTAGTGCTTAAGTTACCCAACATAGTGTGTTTTAATGACCGTTAGGAATAGACTGTTAAAAACATTTTGGAAAAAGGAGAAACTGCTGGTAACCAGCATTACCGGTATCTACTTTTCCCACAATGACTTTTACTCTCTCAAAGCTAAACCCTTTCTATTTGCATTTATTTTTTTGTCTGCAAATGGTTAACATTTTTGACAAGTTTAAAATTATGTTACCTGGTTTAAGAATTGATTTAAGAAAGCAAATTTTACAAAATGCATTTGTCAGTCAAGGCATAGAATAAAATGTTAAGCTTCAATGTATTTTTTTTTAAACCAGAAAATCTCTTGATAGCAGGCAGTGCAGATGTAAGATCAGACTGCATGTTGTGCACAGTCTGATCATGATATATATCAATACTGTTTGTAAAAGCAAGTGGAGTTTTTCTAGGCATAGGTCATACCTTTTGGCTGCTATGTATATATTACATTTAATGGAAAGACTCGGATGATGTGAAATTGATTTCCGGCGATTTCTCGCCCCCTACCTCAGATACAAATGAGAAAGCAGTCAGTTGTTTGGAAAAAAAATTATATCAGTACTGGTGTTAGCAAACCAGAAAACACATGTGTAGGTGCACTGGCCGTAGTGATATGACCTAAGCTGATAAAGCAGCATTAACTTGAATACAAACAAACAAACAAACAAAAATTTGGACTACTCCAAGTTGATAGCATTTGCAGAAGACAATTAATAAAACACGGCTTAGATAATGCAATCTGACTACAAAAGAGTTGTGTAAAGACATTATGGAAAAGGAGAAAATGTAGTGTACCAGTATTCTCTCCTTTCCCACTATTTTTTTCAAAAGTCTTTTTCTCAGGGGTGTTTAAACTTGGGATTGTTTGGTAAAGGATTAATCTGCACAGGAGATCAGGTTGCATCTTTGGTAAAACTTAATGAAAAATCTAATATCAGGTTGCATCTTTGGTAAAACTTAATGAAGAATCTAATTTGCATTCAGTGTTGTAAAACTTGATATAGATTTAATAGATATAGTTATATATGGCTTGCAACACGCGAAAAGGGGCATTCGGACATTTGCGTAAAGTGTCGTCTCGGATCAGCCTGCGCAATCTGCGCAGGCTAATCTGAGACGGCACTTTACAACTACATTAGATTTTGTCCTACAGTAGACTTTGGCAAAACAGAAAATTACATAAAAACGGAAAGTGTCGTTTCAGATTAGCCTGCGCGGACTGCACAGGCTGATCCAAAACGACACTTTACACAACTGTCCGAATGCCCCTTTTCACTTGTTGCAGACCATATATGTTTTCATATTGCTGCCTTTTCCAGCCAGCAGGTTTAAATCAAGTGGTACAGCATGGGTTTTGTAATCTCGGGATACTTCAGGGTGTGAGTTCTTTTTTCTACAGCTGGCCAACTAAAATACTATTAGTCTTTCCAATGAGATGTTAAAGCAAGAAAGCTAAACACTGAGAATGCTAAAGAACAAGGTGTTACTAGGGATGAGTTTTATTCTCTGTCTTGCACTATCCCCCTCTAAAATGACTTGCAGCTTTCATAGGACGTTGCCCATATGGATAATTGGTTGGGAAGATAAAACACAAAACAAAGCTGTCTTTATTCTCAAAGCCTGCCAAATGAAGTCTCATTCAAATAAGTTTTCAACTGAACAAGATTAACACATTTATTTTCATGTTATATCCTACATATTGATAGTTGTTTATAAATTACAAAAAAAATCATAAACAATTTGAAATTGCTAATCTTTCAGCTGCTAAATAAATTAACTGAAAATTTCTCCCCATAGTTCAAACCCAAATGTTGTAGCTTAGAACTTCTCTATGTGTTCACACCATATGGAACAGTGTAGATCTATGGTCAGTCTGCATGTTCTGTGCAGTCTGGTCTTAATCAAGACTGTCCACAAAAGCCCATTGAATTGCACTTAGGATGTGACATGATTAGGTTAAGAAACAATATTCTTTACACCCTTTTGCTTATTTTCTTTATTTTCTTTTCTTTTTTTTCATGCCTGACCCAGGTCCAATAGACTCAGATCCTACAGGTAAATTGTTTCTTATTTTCCTTATGTTAGCTCTAGTAGGATATTTCTATATCAGTGAAATTTGATAGAACAGTCTGGTTATTTGTTTGGGATTGAACAATGTTTTCAATGGTTTTAAACCCCAATTAAACAGTCCCATGTCTTGATAACGCAGATGAAGAAGTTTTTCTAAAACGTTTTGAGAAAAGGAAAAAGTGCTGGTTACCAGTATTTTCTCCTCTTTCCACGCAGGTTTTTGTTCTTTTATAGGCAAATCCCATCATTTGAGGCACACTCAATTTGTCACCTGCAAATGTTTCCATAGAGACAGTCCAAACTTTTGTCCTGAAGGTTTAAACACTCAATTCTGTGGTATATATTGAGTTTCTTCTTTCATAATTTTATTTGTCATCCGCATATGGTTTCAATTTGGACCAGTCTAAAATTTTTTCCTAAAGGGTTTAACAGGGTATTGGTCTTTAAAGGGTTCAATTTCACTATCTCATTTTGCAATACAAAATAACCAAAAA
Source organism: Hippopus hippopus (assembly GCA_946811185.2). NCBI lineage: Eukaryota > Metazoa > Mollusca > Bivalvia > Cardiida > Cardiidae > Hippopus > Hippopus hippopus. The sequence continues at coordinate 60,820,499 of OX328098.1, read as the reverse complement.
TACTGGAAAGTGCTTGTAACCAGCACTTTCTCCTTTTTTCGCAATGTTTTAACATGTTTTAAAATGCATGCTAAAGCAGTTAACCCTGTACCACACAATCCCAACTTTGAAACACCCTGGGGAAGTATGCTTTTGAAAACAATGGGAGGAATCAGCATTTTCTCCTTTTCCCACAATGCATTTTTCTCTATCACCAACGAATACTTTTTTTTTTAGCCACTTATGATTTGTTGTCTGCAAATGCTTTCAATTTGAATGATTGATTGATTGTACAGTGTTTAATGCCATTTTCAACATTATTTCAGTTATATGGCGGCGGCCAGTGCATCTATCCATGCTTTTCTTGAGCTTCTGTTACCAGTACTCCACACAATATTCTTTCCAAGGTACTGGCTGCTTTCCCACATAACCATCATCGAAACAATGGTCAGCGGTGAGAGAGGAATGAATCCTGTCGCAATGACTATCATCAGTCCTTGTAAAGAAATTGGCCGAGCTGAGGATGGAAGCTGCAACTTCCTGTTCTCAAATCCTGTATGTCACCGACTGAGCTACCAAGGCTTGGCTCAATTTGAAAGAGTCTTAAATTTTGTTGTATGGTAATGAGTTATATGTTTTGGTTTCAATATCTCTCTCTGCAGCTTGCAAGGAAGGTGAAATGTGTATGGACTTTGGTTTGGAAGGTTCGGTGCAGGGGAGTATCGACGGAGTGTCTATACTGTATGATTTCTCTGGTAAAACATCACAGGATTGCAGTCGACAAGCAGTGTTCAAGGTAGAATGTTACCTTTAGTTTGTCACCACCATCTGTATTATCTCTGTATCAAACAACATAGTTTTGTACTCAACCAAATTATAAACATGTGCAGATGATGAGAAAATCTAGCTCAAATGATGATTTCTATCTTTGATAGGGTAGAAAACATTGGTAGTTACCATTTTCTCCTTTTCCCACCAGGAAAGCATGGATAGGTACACTGGCAGCTGCAATGTAACTGAAATAATGTTGAAAGTGTTGTTAAACAATATGCATTCAATCCTTTTCCCACATTATTTTCAAAATCTTTCTTTCACAGGGCCATTAGAACTCAGGATTGTGTGATGAAGGGTGAACTCTTTACCAAATAACATAGTTTTAGACAAGAACCAAACTGGAAGCATTTGTGGGCAATAATCTAAGTGTGACTCAGTGGGTGGGATATTTCTTCAACTTTTTACCAGACGACAATCTTTTAACTTTGTCTAAATTGAAAGCGTTTGCAGACAACAATTCCAGCATGGCTCAAATGGTGCAATTTTTCTTTGATAGGGTACAAAACATTGTGGGAAAAAGAGAAAACGTTGGTTTTTCAAAAGGCTTCTTTCTCAGGGTCGTTAAAAGTCGGGATTGTGTGGTAAAGAGTTAAAGATACAAACACTGAGGAACAGGGGAAGACATTGGTTACCTTTTCCCACAATGTTTTCAAAAGCCTTCTTCCTCAAAGTTGTCAAAACACACAGTTGTTTGGTAAAGTAAAGAGGCCTTTTCTTTTGTCTCTGTACCAAACAGTTCTGAGTTTTTACATTTGAGAAAAATATTGTAGGAAGAAGAAAGCAAATTGCTGATAACCAGCATTTTCTCCTATTTCCAAAATGTTTTCTACCTTTTCAAAGGAAAATGTTATCAATGAAGCCACACTTAATTTGTTGTCTGAAAATGCTTTAGACAAATGACAAAATTTTAGACTGGACTAAATTGAAAGCATTGGTAGACAACAAATTAAATTTTGCTAAAGTGATGATTTATGTCTTTGATTGGGTAGAAAACATCGTGGGAAAAAGGTAAACCAGCATTTTCTCCTTTTCCTATAATGTTTTCAAATGCCGTCGATGTGATGGTCATTAAAAGTCAGGATTGTGTAGTAAAGGATTAATTAGTAATACTTATAGAGGAATCAGGATAAAATGCAAAAAGAAAAGTAAATTCAATTTTAAACAATATTTGCTTAACATTTCACACAATAAGATTCACAGTTCACTGTTTGATGGTTGTTGGCTGAATCAAAAAAGGAAGATTTTGCAGAGTCCCTGTCAATGGTCTTGAATCTTAATTTTCAAAACTTCCTGAAGACCAAAATTACAGTTTTCCAAAGGAAAGGTTGCAATCAAGGCTGTTTTTGAGCTACTCACCATTTTCTTTTTGATGTAAAGGCCTCCAGTTTTAATTTTCATACAAGATTTTAGACTCGTCCATATTGTAAGCATTTGCAGACAACAAATTATAGATGGTTGGAACAAGTGGATTTGTCTTTGAAAGAGTAGAAAACACTTCGGGAGAAGGAGAAAAAGCTAATCATCAGCATTTTCTCCTTTTCCTACAAAATTATAGCCTTATTCCTCAGGGGTTGTGTAGTAAAGGATTAAGATATGATGTTTTCAGAATGATGATGCCCCTCACTACCTTATCCACTGCTTGATTTCTGTCAGTGACAAGAGATTTTACGAATTTATAGATCAAGATTAGACTACACAGAAAATGCAGTCTTTTCTTGGGTCTACAACATTCATCAAGCCTGTAAGATAACAATCTTGACGAGTTTCAGACAATTGTATTTCAGCCGTTGAAAGAAATTTGGGACTGAAACAGTTGTAAAGTTTTTGATCTCTTGTTACAGGTCACATTCAACAAATTTGACCAGTCATCAAGCAATGAGCTATGTCACACTGGCATGTATGGTCATCGACAGATGTTGAAAGTTGATGTGTTTCTACATCAGGAACAGAGATTTAGTTGGTTACTCAATATTGGGGACAGTATTGGAAACAATGGCTATGGTGGGTATCTCAAGGTCATTATATCTGACCTTCAAATTGACCCTTTATCAATTTTCCTGTAGAGGAAGGCTTTTGAAAAGATATTTTGATACTTTCTACTCCTTTGAAGATAATTCCCAGTGACTATAATGGCTATCTTAAATCTTTACCAACAGATAAAAGTTAAGACTAGTCCAAATTGAAAACATTTGCAGACAACATTGAAAATGGCTCATAAGATAGGAATCTTTGAATTAGTTTAAAACATTGTGGGAAAAGGAGAAAATACTGGTTTCTCCTTTTCTCACAATGTTTTCAAAAACCCTATATTCCAGGGTCATTAAAACTTGGGATTGTGTAATAAAGAGTTAAAGTGATTTATCTGACCTTCAACTTGACCCTTTTTTTTCAAGTTCGTTAAAATTCTTTTTACCAGCATTTTCTCCTTTCTTCACAACATTTCAAAAGTCCTATTTTCCATGGTCATTAAAACTTGGGATTGTGTTGTAAAGAGTTGAACTCATTTATCTGACCTTGAAATTGACCCTTTACGAATCAGTCACAAATTTTGATTACCTTGGATTGAATTGGTTGATTAATTGGTGTTTCAACGCCGCTTTCAAACATTATTTCAGACATATCATGGCAACAGCTCACTTATTTATGTGTTTCCTGGGCCTACAGTTTACAAGTCCCACACTTTACCACTGAGACATGTAGATCCCCCTTGATTACCTTAGAGAAGAAAGCCTTAAAAAAGTTTCAAGACCAATACAAATTGCTGTGATCGGTATATCAAGGTTTCTAATATGATGTCAAATTGAAGTCTGTACCAAACAACTCTTAGTTCTATTGACCCTTGGAAGGCTTTTCATAAACATTGTGGAAAGTGGAAAAAAAAATTTGTAACCAGCAGTTTCTCCTTTTACCGCTATATTTTCCACCTTTTCAAAGATAAATCCCAAATTAATTTGGAAAAGTGTAATATTTCTTGCATGCAGAGACAACTTTCTATGTACCAAAATTTACTTTGTTTGAAAGACCGTGAAAGAAAGGCCCTAATAAATGTTGAAGGAAAAAGAGAAAATGGTAGTCAGCATTACTCTTTTTCCCACAATGATTTCTACTCTTTCAAGACAAATCCCATCATTTGAGACCCATTCAATTTGTTTTCTGCAATAGCTTTCAATTTGAACAAGTCTTAAATGACTGTTTATCTGAAAAATTAAACTTTTACCAAACTTCTTCTGTTTTAATGACCAAGAGGAAAAAGGTCTTCGAAAACATTGTGGGAAAAGAAGGAAATGCTGATAGCCAACATTTTCTTCTTTTCCCAGTAATGTTTTCTACTCTTTTAAGACAAATCCCATCATTTCAGATACATTTAAGGTGATTGTATGTCTAAAATATTAATTGTTTACCAAACTTTTCCTTGTTTTATTAACCCAGAGGATATAGGCTTTTGAAAACATTGAAAAGAAAGAAGAAAATGCTGGTAACTAGCATTTTCTTCTTTATCTAATAGATATTTTCCACCCTTTCACAGACAATTCCAGTTATCTAAGCAGGATTATATCTATCACCAGCAAAACCTTTGAACAAGTCTATAATCTAAAATTTTACCGCCTGGTTCACATACTTCATTTTCTTTCCTACAGCTGGCGATGCAGGACAATCTGACATGGCACATGAACTACAAATTTTAAACAATAACATAACATCTTATGCAAGCACATTCGAAGATTATAAGTCAAATGACTGCAAAGCCCAAAGAATGTGGTAAGTTCTTCATGTATGTTTGTTTGTATTGTGGGTAACGCCATTTTCAACACTATTTCATTTATATTATGGCAGCCAGTGCACCTATTCATGCTTTCCTGGAGTTTCCTTTATTACAGTACTTTGCACAATATTCTCTCCAAGTCACTGGCTGCTTTCCCATATAATCTGCTTTTAAATAATGATCAGCCCTGAGAGAGGAATGAATCCTGTAGCAATGACTATCATCAGTCCTCAGAAAGAATTGGCTGAGCTTTAGATTTGAACCAGTGTCCCCCTATTCTCAAGTCCTGTATGCTGACTGCGCTGCCGGGGCTTGGCAGTAAATTCTTGAACCTTTACCAAGCAATTTCCTTTTTTATGACCCCCAAGCATTTCCTCCTTATTTCCAAGCAATGTTTTCAAAAGGCTTTCAAAAACATTGCTTGGAAATAAGGAAGAAATGCTGAGAGCTAGCATTTTATCCTTTTTTCCAACAATATTTTCTACCCTTTCAAAAACAAATTATATCATTTAAGTAAAGTTTTATTTATCCTTTTGCTAATGCTTTCAACTTGGAAAGGTCTTTCGGTTATTTAAACTTAGAATTGTTTGATAAAGGATTACACAAAAGATACCCATGGAGTGCCTGTCATAAGGGGGTTTAATGCTTTATTCCAAGAAAGTCATATTATTATTGATTCCTAAAGTCCATTTTGTCTAACAAAGGACTATATCATGAATTAGAATGGTCCTTTAACAAGCAGGAAATTGACCAACAACAAGAAGACCATTCTACATCATGAATCAGCCTGTTTTTAGACATTCATATTATGTAACAACTTGCTTGGTATACTGCATTACTAGGATGCATTAAATAACCTTTTCCCACATACTCTTCATTTCTTTGCCAGGTGACAAAATATCAGGTTTTTCCATATGATTATTTCAGTTATAGCATGTCTTAATAATCAAACTGTTTCACCACATTTATAGGGCACAGGGCAAATATAGATCTTGTATCATTTTCCCTTAGGACTGGCAGATTTGTCAATGACACTGTAAACCAGGTCACTTTCTACATCGCAAATAACTACTTCCTGGTGATGAATGATGCAGGTCAGCAACACTACTTGTGTCACAAATGTCTGTTTGGTTTGGATGGAAGGTTTGATTACAGAGCGGGGAAAACAGCTGCTGATACCAACATATACATAGGCGTGAACCGGGTGATTAGTTCTACATATCGAAATGGTTATGGTACATGTTCCATGAAGCTAAGCTGGGTAGAAGGTATTTTACATGTACTTTCTCTTCTATATTGATTGTTTTACCAACTCTATCAATGGTTTCATGACACTGAAAAAGTAAGACTTTTGAAGAAATTTTGAGGGAAAGGAATAAAAAGATGGCATCTTACATGTATTCTGGGTTTTCGGTTGGTGAGAAGAAAGTGTTAGTCTTCAAACAACTTTGTCTTACAACAGTCAATTTTGTTATTTTATGAACCTGTAGAGTGCCCTAAAAGCAGACATTTTCAGTCTAGAATAAAGACCTAAATATTGCCATTTCAAGATTGCTTTTGTCCAGAATGTCTCTGCAAGGTGGACAGTATAGTTTAAAGAACTTGATCTACACTGGCCACAAAAGGCAACTGAAGTTTTGAAAGGCACTTTATGGGTTGAAATTTTCATACACCTCAATTTCTTTTTCAGGACTTCCAGTACTTTGAAAGCTCAATACTCTCTGAAACAGACTGGAAGCAAATAACTTTGAAAACATCCTTTGGTAATCTACATCATGAAAATGAATTTAGTTGAACACAAAACTACAAGTGAAACGATTGGCAGATAAAGGAATTGCTCATTATAAGTTCTTTCTGCTTTTTGTAAACTGTTTTCAGAAATTTAAATGTAAGAGGGAATGTGACAATTTCTTAAGCTACTTTTTTATACCCCCGCAAAATGAATGTTTTCGGGGGTATACTGGTATCAGCCTGTCTGTCCGTGTGTCCGTCCATTTGTCCGTCCATTTGTCCGTCCATGTGTCCGTCTGTGTACAAATAATTGCCTGTTTCTGTCAAAGCGCTGGCGGGGGTATTAAGTCACATTCAGTTTTGTTTTTCTCATTTGATAATTTCTTCTTGTTTTGGGAGTCTTTATTAGCTTGACTGTTTTCAAAAGAAAAAGTCAAGCTGTTGTCATTGCCCTGTCATCATCTGCATCATTCAAAAACTTTGACTTTTTATGATATGGCCTGCAACTCATGAAAAGGGGATTGGATATTTGCGGAAAGTGTCATCTTGGATCAGCCTGCGCAGTCCGTGCAGGCTAATCCGAAATGACACTTTTCCGTTTTTATGTATTTCTCTGTTTTGCACAAGTCTACTGCAGAACAAAACCTAATGTAGTCGTAAAGTGTCATCTTGGATTAGCCTGTGCGTACTGCGCAGGCTGATCTGAGATGACACTTTATGCAAATGTCCAAATGCCCCTTTTCGCGTGTTGCAAGCCATATATATCATTCTGTCAGTATTCAAGATGTTTACTCAAACTCAGACTGATCTTTAACTAACAAAAGGGGAACCCATACAACAGGGGTAGATAACCATCAAAATATTTTTGACACATTTATGTCTCTTTTTGGACTTAAAAATCAATTTATTTCTAAAAGTAAATGCAGGGTTTGGCACCTGCATATTGGTGCCCTTGTTTTTAAACAGCAATCACATTTTTTGTGGAAATTAATGTATATTTTCTGCGAGGGCAGAGAGATTTTAAGACCCTAAGGAAAAAGGCTTCTGAAAGAAATTGTTGAAAAAGGAGAAATTTCCATTCACAGCTGTTTTTCCTTTTCACACAGTTTCCTACTCTTTGAAAACCAATCCCAGTACTTTTGGCAACATTTGATTTGCTATTTGCCAATGCTTCCAGTTTGGACATTTTTAAACATTGAAGCACCTTTTACAGCTATAGATGCCTTTGCGGCAAGTGTAGATCAAGATCAGACTGCACGAAACATGCAATGTGATCTTTTTTCTACACTGTTCCCTTTGCTGAAACACAACACACAAAAAACAACCTCATTTGTTTGGATCTTGTTCCAGACTGAAAATATTGATTGGGCATATTCTATGCTTTCAATCTTTACCGAACAATCCCAGGCTTTAACAACCCTGGAAAAAAGCCTTTTGAAAACAATGTGGGAGAAGGAGAAAAAGCTGGTAACCAGCTTTTTCTCCTTTTGCCACAATGTTTTCCACCCTTTCAAAGACAAATCCACTCATTTAATTACATCTAGATTACCATCTTCAACTGCTTTCAATTTGGACAGGTCGAAAATTTTGCTCCTTGTCCCCCTTGTAAATAGATCACCATGACTGTTTGATGCAGATTATTTTTTACATGCCTTACATACATTCTTTATAGGACCTCCAAGTGGTGATGGATCAGACAGTGATGATGAACCTGGAGATATGAGTGGATTAGACAGTGACAGTGTATCAAACAGCGACAGTGGATCAGACAGCAGTGAAACATCTGGCAGTGACTCAGGCAGCAGTGACACATCTAGCAGTGATTCAGACAGCAGTGGAACAGCTGGAAGTGACTCAAGTGGAACATCTGGCAGTGACTCAGACAGCAGTGGAACATCTGGCAGTGACTCAGACAGCAGTGGAACATCTGGAAGTGACTCAGACAGCAGTGGAACATCTGGCAGTGACTCAGACAGCAGTGGAACATCTGGCAGTGACTCGAGTGGAACATCTGGAAGTGACTCGGGCAGTAGTGGAACATCTGGCAGTGACTCAAGTGGAACATCTGGCAGTGACTCGGGCAGCAGTGGAACATCTGGAAGTGACTCAGACAGCAGTGGAACATCTGGCAGTGACTCAGGCAGCAGTGGAACATCTGGAAGTGACTCAGACAGCAGTGGAACATCTGGCAGTGACTCAGACAGCAGTGGAACATCTGGTAGTGACTCAAGTGGAACATCTGGCAGTGACTCAGGCAGTAGTGGAACATCTGGCAGTGACTCAAGTGGAACATCTGGCAGTGACTCAGGCAGCAGTGGAACATCTGGCAGTGACTCAGGCAGCAGTGGAACATCTGACAGTGACTCAAGTGGAACATCTGGCAGTGACTCGGGCAGCAGTGGAACATCTGGCAGTGACTCAGGCAGCAGTGGAACATCTGGCAGTGACTCAAGTGGAACATCTGGCAGTGACTCAGGCAGTAGTGGAACATCTGGCAGTGACTCAAGTGGAACATCTGGCAGTGACTCAGGCAGCAGTGGAACATCTGGCAGTGACTCAGGCAGCAGTGGAACATCTGACAGTGACTCAAGTGGAACATCTGGCAGTGACTCGGGCAGCAGTGGAACATCTGGCAGTGACTCAGGCAGCAGTGGAACATCTGGCAGTGACTCAAGTGGAACATCTGGCAGTGACTCAAGTGGAACATCTGGCAGTGACTCAGGCAGCAGTGGAACATCTGGCAGGGACTCAAGTGGAACATCGGGCAGCAGTGGAACATCTGGCAGTGACTCAGGCAGCAGTGGTACATCTGAAAGTGACTCAGACAGCAGTGGAACATCTGGCAGTGACTCAGGCAGTAGTGGAACATCTGGCAGTGACTCAGGCAGCAGTGGAACATCTGGCAGTGACACAGACAGCAGTGGAACATCTGGCAGTGACTCAAGTGGAACATCTAGTAGTGAGTCAGGCAGCAGTGGAACATCTGGCAGTAACTCTGACAGCAGTGGAACATCAAGCAGCAGTTCAAGTAGTAGTGGAACATCTAGCAGTGGGTCGTCTAGCACTTCATCAAGCAGTAGTGGATCTGCAACAGACAGAAGTTCAAGTGGTGGATCAAGTAGTAGTGGAACATCTACCGGTGGTTCGGGTGACAGTGGAACATCTGGCAGTGAATCAGACAGTGATGGGAGTGGATCAGATGGTGATGGGACTGGATTAGGCAGTGATGGGGTTGGATCAGGTGTTGATGGGAGTGGATCAAGTGGTGATGGGAGTGGATCAGGTAGTGATGGAAGTGGATCAGATGGTGATGGAAGTGGATCAGATGGTAATGGGAGTGGATCAGACAGTGATGGAAGTGGATCAGATGGTGATGGGAGTGGATCAGGGAGTTATGGTGATGACAATTCATGCAATGGTAATTGCTTTATTACTTGTAATTTTTTATATATTTTTTGCACACTTCAGACATGACTTTCCACATTGTGTGAAAGTTAACCCTATTGATCTATGAGAGTTTTAATGTTCTGTTGATAAACTTAACCTTTAGTCCTTAATCTGCTGTATAGTTAATTGAAACCTTCAAGCCAATGGTAAAAACCTGAATGTTGCCATTTCAAAGTTATTTTTTGGTGAAAAAACATCTTATCAGACAAGGTAGATCAAAGATCTGACTGCACGCTCTGTGATGGCCACTAGACCTAGAAAAAGAAAAAAACATTTGGAAAACTACTCTTTCAAGTCAGTAGAAGGAATTTGAATTAGTTTACAGGAATTTTCCTCTTGAGACCATGCCCCAAAAATTCTCAAATTATTTTGCTCCACTGAACAGTATAGCTGTGAGAGCCAAAAATGAGAAAACCTCTAAAGGCCAAAAAGCTACCAAAAAGTCACTGGCAGGACAACAATTATTAAAGCCCCAATAGTGGCCAAAAGTAAACAGTGCAAGTGTTAGAATGCATTTGAATGTAAATCATACCTTTTAAAAGGATGGAAATTAAAGATGACAATCTGTTAGTATACTGTCAGTCTAGGAGTTAGTTGCTGGCAGAAAATTAGAATTGTTTTTGAGAAAAATTGTGAGAAAAGGAGGCAATGCTGGTATCCAGCATGTTCTCCTTTCCTACAATGTTTTCTAAAGCCTTCTTCCCAAGGGTTGTTAGTACTCATGTGTGGTAAAGGAATGAATTACTCTCAGAGCATGTACATTCATGTGCCTCAGTTGAACACGCTTCTGAATTGCTCAACGTAATGCTGGACCAGATGTCCGGAAGAGCAGAAAGAAATCATTTTAACTTCGTCTCGACTTCTTGACTGTTGGAAGAATTTTAGATTAATTTCACAAGAATATTCCTACATCAAAGTTGCTTAACCCTTCACCAGACAACAAAATTTTAGCCTTGTCCAAATTGAAAGATTTTGCACATGACAAAATGAATGTGACTCAAAATATAGAATTTGTCTTTCATAGGGTAGACAAGATTGTGGGAAAATGAGAAAATGCTTGTTACCAACATTTTCTCCTTTTTCCACAATGTTTTCAAAAGCTTTTTTCCTCAGGTCATTAAAAGTCGTCATTGTACGGTAGAGAGTTAAAGCTTCTGTGCTCCACTGAATGAGAAGGCCAGCATTTTGTCCTTTTCCCAAAATGTTTTTTACCCTTCCCAAAACATGTATTTTGTCATCTGCAATATGCTCTCAGTTTGGACCAGTCTAAATCTTTGTGGTTTGGTAGAGAGTTAACTCTTTAACTTCAAGTCGCAAAAACATCAGAATGTTTAGGAAAAGGTTAAACTTTCCCATACATTATTGGATGGAGGGATTTCAAACATTTGTTGAAAGAGGGTTCGTTAGGGTTTCAGTACCAATAGTGCTCAAAATGTTATTCTGAGCTTTACAAAAACAGGGGTATGCCCACAATACACCTAATATTTTATTCATACCATTTTGATCAGGTGAGCAATCAAGGGTCACCATGGCCTTCTTGTTTTTAGGAAAGAGAGTCTTAATCAAATTTGAAATTTGTCTACACAAGAGTTTAAGGGTTTTATTGGCTTAAGTTAACTTAATTGATAGCCTTCATTATCTCTTCATCGCACAACAAAAATTTAGACTGTTTCATAAAAAAAATATTTGCAGATGACAAATCAAATGTGTTTCAAATGACAGGATTTGTCTATGAAATGGTAGAAAACATTGTGGTAAAAGGATTGTGTGTAATTGTGATTGTTTTGTAGTGGTTTAATACATGAACATAACTATTTTTTGTTATCAAAGGTCTTTCAAGCTGTACAGAAGAATTGCTGCTGAGTTCTCTGATTGTTTCAAACACGGACTGCCAAGATTACTGTCAGTGCAAAGAGAGCAGTATCTTTGGTATTACCCAGTATGCTTGGAAAAGGTTCACCTGCGGAGCGGGGCACAGGTGGAACGGTGAACATCGCTATTGTGATTTAGAAGATAGATACCAGTGTACAAGTAAGTAGAATTTTACTGATTTTTCTTTTCATATGAGCAGATGACCAGTGCAGTACATGTATTATGTGGTTCTTTAAAATTATCTGTTTTTATTGCATGTCTGAAACCAGTGTTGTTTGTACTCAATAGAATTGCCATGTCCAAATAACATAGGTTTGAGTGATAAAAATGGAAATTAGGTATAGTTTAACTCTTTACCAAGAGACAAAGTTCAGGATTTGCCAAATTGAAAGCATTTGCAGACTACACATTAAATGTAGGAAGAATGATTGTTTATGTCTTTGACAGAGTACAAAACATAGCGGAAACAGAAAAAATGCTGGTTACATGGATTTTCTCCTTTTCCCTGTATGTTTTCAAAAGTTTTCTTCTTTAGAGTTGATAAAACTTTGTATTGTGTTGTAAAGGGTTAACTCTTTACCACACAACAATGTCTTAGACTAGTCCATGTTGAAAATATTTTTCAGAAGACATACTGGTATTAACACTTAACCCTCACATGATAAAATCTTAGATTTACCTGAAACGAAAGCACTTACAGACAACATAAATATGGCTGAAATAACATGCGTTGTCAGTGAAAGCTTAGAAAATATGATGGGAAAAGGAGAAAATGATGGTCATTAAAGCCTGAGATTGTTTATAAAGGGTTAAGGTCAATCCTTAATTTTCATTTTCTAGTTATGTTTTATGTTGAATTTGACTATTGGATAAATAACATAGTTTTGAGTTATCAGTGTCTAATATTATGAGTCAGATGTTGCCTATACACCGGCTGATTTGGTACTATATAATGATCTAAATGAAAGCAATTTTGAAATTTCGATAATTGTCACATCTGTTGAGTGGGAAAATGCCCAGCTTCTTTTTTGCAGCAGTTGTAGATTTATAAACATTATCGTAATCATATAACCCTTCACCATATGACAAAATATTAGACCACCCGAAATTGAAAGCATTTGCAGACAACAAAATAAAAGTGGCTGAACAATTGAAATTTGTTTTGGTTACCAGCATTTTCTCATTTTTGCATGTTTTTACAAGGCCTCTTTCTTTGGGTTGTCAAAAGTTGGGATTGTGTGGTAAAGGATTAACCCTTTGACAAACAACAAAATTTTAGACTTGTCCAAGACTACAGATTGCTTAAATGATTAAAACATGTCTTTGAAAGGGTGGAAAACATTGAGGTAAATGGAGAAAATGCTTGCAATGAGCATTTTCTCCTTTTCATACCATGTTTTTAAAGGCATTGTCTTTAATTCTTTAACACGCAATCCTGAGTTTTAATGACCCTGAGGTAAAAGACATTGGAAAACATTGTCAGAAAAGGAGAAAATATTTGTTATCAGCATTCTCTCCTTTTCCAACAATTTTTCTACCCTTTCTGATACAAATCCCATTATCTGAGTATCATTTTATTGGTCATCATAAATGCTTTGCATTCGGACTAATGTAAAATTTTGTTGTTTGGTGAGGAGTTAGAAGAATGCATTGTTTGGTAAAGTGACGACTTGATTGGCTTAATTCTTGACAATGGTTAGGTCTGTTGATAAGACATAGACATAGATTTATCTCCAATTATACATACAGTACCTCATCACTAAAATACAATGACATATGGCTTGCAACACTTGAAAAGGTGTATTTGGACATTTTCGTAAAGTGTCGTCTCGGATCAGCCTGCGCAGTCTGCGTAGGCTAATCCGAGATGGCACTTTATGACTACATTAGATTTTGAGCTACAGTAGACTTGCGCAAAACAGAAAATTACATAAAAACAGAAAGTGTCGTTTCTGATTAGCCTGCGCGGACTGCGAAGGGTGATCCGAGACAACACTTTACGCAAATGTCCAAATGCCCCTTTTCACATGCTGTAGGCCATATAGTAATAATAATCATCGATGTTCAATCATGGATTGATTTATAAGTTCAATAAAACAGATTTGCGAAGAAAAGCCTGATGAAGGTGAACTACCAACTCATCAAAATCTTACTCATTTTTAGGTGATGCTACACCAGAACCTGGGGACTCTGGGCCAGAATGTTTAGGTAAGAATTGAATAAAGAACAGAGGTCCTGTATTTCCCATAATTCCCTTGCAACATGACTGGTCATTTGCAGTTTGTTATTCATTTTTAGCTTGGCTGTTTTTGAAGAAAAAGTTGAGGTATTGTTATAGCCCTGTCATTCTCTGCATCTCTGTCATCATCTTCATCAAAACTTTGACATTTTACAATAACTGTGTCATTACTGAAGATGTTTACTTCAAACTCTGATGATTACCTGCCCCTGCTGTATGGATTCCCATTTTGATAGTTAACAATTTTGACATTTTACAATAACTGTGTCATTACTGAAGATATGTACTTCAAACTCTGACTTATTGTTAACTATCAAAATGGGAATCCATACATCAGGGGCAGGTAATCATCATAATATTTTTGACATGGTTATGCCCCTTTTTCAACTTAGAACTCATTGTGCAGAAACCTTGACATTTTATATTATCTCTGAAATTACTTAAGATATTCACTTCAAACTCAGACTAGTTTTTAACTATCAAAAGGGGAACTCTTACAACAAGGGCAGGTAGCCATCAGTATATTTTTGACACAGTCATGCCCCTTTGTGAATTTAGAATTTTCACTGAAAATCAATCTATTTTTATAAGCAACTGCAGCCAAGCATTGACACCCGCATGCAGTGCTCTTGTTTTCCTTCAATAACAGGTAACATCAAGGCTACAGGTACAAACCATTCTAAATTACATTGAGAAGTAAGGAATAATGGTCATTTTATTCCAATGATTCCTCCCCCATTACAGATGCATTAGCAGTCTTTTATTTATTTTTTGCATCAAAAACAAGTAACACTCATGTTCACCTGATTTTCAAAACCAAATGATTATAGTGTGGAGAAATAATGTTTTCTGGTATTACCATAGTTTAGCTGGTTACCCACATTTTCTCCATCTCCCACAACATTTTCAAAAAAAATCTTTCTCAGATGGGATTGTTGGTAAAGGGTTAACTCAAATTGATAACTCAATATGAATAACCCATTTTCTCTGGGATGACAAAGCCTGGGCTTCTCTTTTCGTCGAGGTTATGAATGAAAGAGAAAAACTATCTTATGTTATCCTATGACTAAACAATCCAGAATTTTTATGACCTCAAGGAAGAACGCTTTTGAAAAGATGGTGGAAAAAGGAGAAAATGCTGGTAAACAGTTAAAACAGTAAAGAGTTAAATGAATCAAATTTGATAAAGTTCTGTAACATCTGTAATGTGAAGTAAAGATAAATGAAAGACAAACAGACCAATCATCAGTATTTTGCCAGACTGTTTTTCTCCCAGAGGAGGTAATGTCATAGATGTGTTATTGTTTGCGCCATTGTCATGTTAGCCTGGGTCCAGGTGGTAGTAATTTATTAATAACTTCGTATCACACCGTCCTAATCTCTGTCTGCTGTCGATCTTTGGCAGCTATCCATTATTATTACCACCTAGGGACATTCGAGGGTCTCCCCATGATTATGAATTGTGCCGATAATCTAATGACGTCACAATGTTGATAACGATGAATTTGGCGCATTTTTTGACTGATTCAAGTACAACAGGGACGAGTGATTTCCCCGAACCTGTTGTCTTATCAGAAAATCACCGCGACTTGCAACAAAACTAGTAAAAAACATCCTTTTGAAAAGCTTTCAGAGTCAAACAGACGAAACAATTAGCAGCTATTGTTAAACTATCCTCCAAAGTCATTGTGAATACCCGTTTGAAATTTTGTTTTCAGTATTTTCAAAGACGGTCCACAAACAGGAAGTGACCAAATTGAGGCTATTGGAATTTATGTATTTATTTTTAGTGATTTACATTCGAATATGATTGCAGCGTCATCTACTTTACCCCACTGTGAGATGGGGTAAACTAGATGTTCAGCTGCGATCGGTTTTTGAATGTCCCCAGGTCATCATTTTTGACAAAGTAATGCCCAAATGATAGAAAAGGAAAAAAATGAACGGAATGGAACCCAGGCTATTGTCATGTGTAAACTTTGACTATTTCTGGTATCTTTAAAAAAATTTTTGGAAAAGGAGGAAATTCTACTGATAAACATCATTTTCTCCTTTTCCCACAATATTTTCCATCCTTTCAAAGACAGAAACCATTTTTTGAGCTACATTGACTTTGTTGTCTGCAAATGCTGCCAATTTGGTAGAGTCTAGAATTTTGTTGTTTTGTTCAGTGTCAATCTTTTATTGTTTATAGGCACATGCACTGGACCAAACGATGAAAACAAACTGGCAAGTAGAAACAACACTGGCTGTGCCCAGTTCTGTCTGTGTGTTAAGGAACCTGACAGTACATACAGATGGCAGACCTTATTCTGTCAGCATGGCTCTCTGTGGGCTAGTGCAGAAGAGCGGTGTATTGGAGAGTACCAGATGGACTGCTTAGGTAAGATATGGGTGTCACTTTGACAAAAGGGGATTTAATACATCTCTGATGCATGATACCAAGCAAGTCATCACATAAATGTGGAACCACAAAATTCATTTAGTCTAACAACCTACTGGATCTGGAGGGAGAATAGTCCTTTATCATGCAGAAAATTTACAATAGCAAAAAGTTTCAACCCATCTGAGCCTGTACAGACTGCACAGGCTGACATGTGTCAATACTTTTTGCAGATGCGTCAAGCCCCCTTTTCACAGAGCATGGCTCAGATTATGTTTTTATCACATAATCTCCTTGTCTTCAGTGTTACATGTAGCTGTTATGAATTTTCTTATCTTGCACAATTGTGAGATAAGATTTTGTGATGTCACAATATCATTATGTGATGTCATTAATTTCATTAAAGCATCACTTTCTTGCCCATAATTTCAAAACCACGCCATACACAAATGTCCTGGTCAATTCAACTGTCAAACTGACATTCATTGCAAAGTCAAAAGTAGTTTCATTCAGAATTAAAATTAAGAAGTAAAACCTCAACTTCTTTGGGACTACACATGTACGAGGGCTGTTCGATATGTAATGTGTATTTTACCACAGCGCGATAACGCTTTCAACGATTTCATGGATGATGATACGCTTGAATAGCTCTATTCAATACCTTTCCAACGGTATAAACACGAGCCTTTCGCTCCACATAGTTTTAAACTTATAGTCATTTCATTAGAGCTAGTCGTTGACCACTGTTGTAAAAATGGTTGGGAAACGGATTAAGAATATTGAAGAAATTAGAGCTTATATAAAAGTTCGCACAAAACTCGGTCATTCAGTAATGCAGATTTTTACTGAATTGGGGGAAGTTTATGGGTCTGATAAGGTATCTTATGAGACAGTTCGTAGGTGGAGAAAGAAATTTCTGACTGACACAGAGTCTGTCAAAGATGCAGCAAAATCTGGCCGACCTGTGACTATAACAGGCAAGGCAAATGTCTCAAAAGTCAGGGAAATAATTGAAAGTGATGGCAGATACACAATTCGCGATATTGCCAATGCTGTTGGCATATCGCTATCACGGGTGCATTTCATTTTGAAGTGTTTTTTGAAAGTACGAAAGATTTCTGCCAGATGGATACCACATATATTGACTGATGACCAAAAATGGGTACAAGTACAAACCGCTAAGCAATTGCTCAAAATGTTTCCCAAATTCAATCAAAGACAATTTGCAAACATTGTTACTGGTGACGAAACATGGGTTCACTATTTCCAACCAGTAAGAAAAATTGGAAACAAAATATGGCTAACTAAACATGGTAGAAGGCCTGTATTTGCCAAAAGAAGCATAAGCACAAAGAAGGTTCTTTATTGCATATTCTGCTCATGTGATGGTATAGATGTACAAATTCCGGTGCCCAAGGGCAAAATTGTTACAGGTCGGTATTACCGAGATGTTATACTAAAAAAGCTCAAGAAATATTACCTTAAACGATGCCCTGTGTCAGGATTTAGGCATGTTCATCTACTTCATGATAATGCTCCATCACATACATCTGAGCTTGTGAAGCAATTTTTGAAGTCGGAGAAGGTTACCATCTTGCCACACCCACCATACTCTCCAGATCTAGCCCCATGCAACTTTTTCCTTTTTCCAAAATTTAAAAACTTCTTATCTGGTCGTCGTTACAAGTCCCGACAAGCCCTTGGCTCAGCCATCAGTCAGTGCCTCAGAGGTCTACCTAAATAAGCGTACCGTGACGCATTTCAGAAATGGATTCAGAGATTGAAATTATGTATTTCAAACTGCAGAGAATATTTTGAAGGGATGTAATGGTCATTTCACTATTCGAGTCGAATGCTTTTGAGATATCATACAATACACACTACATATCGAACAACCCTCATATTTGTATACCAAACGTACCCTCCTGTCAACGCAGTTGGTAGGTCTTAATTGTAAACATGTAGGTTTTGCATAGATCTATTCAAATAGTTCTTGAGACACAAAAGCTTGCTTAATAGCATTTTCTAAGCTTGTTTAATGAAATTTTATCTCATACTCCAACTTATGTCAGATCCTTTGTTATAGAGTGTTTAATTCTTAACTAGAACAGCAAATTTCTATACTTTTCAAGCTAAAAGTGCTGGCAGGCAATAAATTGAATGTGGCTCAATTGATGGAATTTGTCTTTGAAAGAGTAACAAATTATTGTAGAGAAAAAGGAGAAAATGCTGGTTACTAGCACTTTTCTTCTTTTCCCCACAATGTTTTCAAAAACCATAACTAGGCTCATACAAACAAGAGTTTATTTGATAAGGAGTTGTCCAAAGAACAAAAGTCTTCTCAAAAAGATCTGTTTGTTAATTTCTTTCATTTATTTATTTTTATAATTTTATAATCAATGATTGACAGGGGTTTTTTTTCATTAAAAAAGAATGAAATGCTTATCTGATGTATAAGAATGGGTTAATTCAGACTAATGTTGAAAACACAGTGGTACAGGGCTTGTTATTAAAAGTGATTTTTTTACTTTCAGTAAAAAATGTTTTCACATGACATATTTAACCCTTATTCTATCTTGATTTTGGTGATAGTTATCTGTATTTTGCAAGAATGATTTGTATTAATCTGCTGCAAGTTTATAAAAATACTGTACCAAGATACCCCATGGTGTGATTACCTTGTGGGAGAAGGCTTCTGAAAACTTTGAAGGAAAAGTAATAGATACCTGTCTTTTAACCAACAAATAATCTCCTATTCCCAAAATGTTTTCTAGATAAATTCTGTCTGAACTGCATTACACTTTTCTTCAGCAAATGCTTTCAATGTGGAAGGGTCCAAAATTTTATTGTTTGATAAGAATTAACCCTTTACAATACCCAAAGTATTTGCAGACCACAAATTAAATGATGTTCAAATTGTTGAAGTTGTCTTTGGTCAGGTAAAAAATATTGTGGGGAAAGAAGAAAATGCTGCTAACCAGCATTTTCTTCTTTTCCCACAATGTTTTCAAAAGCTTTCTTTTTCAGAGTCTTTAAAACTCATGATTGTGTGGTAAAGGGTTAAGGAAGTAAACGTTTAATTTTTATTTCAGATGATGGTATAGGAGTGTATACTCCATCTGACGATTCTGACAACACAGATGATGACGATTATAGTGCCACATGTGACGGTAATTATAGACATCCAATTTTTTCTGTGTTTGAAAACTATCTGTTACTCCTTTTCCAATTGAACCAAGTGTTTTGACAAACATTGAGTTAGAAGGTTTCTGAAAAAATTGTTAGAATATGCTTTTACCATTGATAAATAGAATAATTTATGGAAAATTTATGGCTCTGTGAATGGCAAATAGGATGATGGAATCTTTCCATAAAAGGGTAGAAAGCAATGAAAAAAGAGGGAAAAAATGTTGGTAAGCACTGTAATTCTCTTTTTCCAACAATGTTTTCAAAAGCTATTGTTATCAAATTGTATGAGTATTGAACTGAAAATGTGATCTATAAAGTACACAAAAACCTTTTCTATTCTTTTTCACCACGTCTTTCTGTCTGTCCATCTGTCTGTCCATCCATCAATCTGTCCCTGTTTTTGTTTCCATGCTCTAACTCAAAAAACATTGGACCTAGGACCCTGAAACTTTATACAAGTATTGTTCATGACCCAAGGAGGTGCCCTATGGTTTTTGGATCACTTTGGTCAAAGGTCAAGGTCATAGGTGACCTTTGTTTGAAAATTGTTTCCGTGCTCCAAGTCAAAAGTCTTTTGATCTAGGACCCTGAAACTTTATACAAGTGTTGTTGATCACCCAAGGAGATTGTTTTTAGGCCACATGGGTCAAAGGTCACAGTCACAGGTGAACTTTGTTGGAAAATCCTTTCTGTGCACTAACTCAATAGCTGTTTGACCTAGGATCCTAAAACTTTATACAAGTGCTGCTCATGACCCAAGGAGGTGCCCTATTGCTTTTGGTCAAATGGGTCAAAGGTCAAGGTCACGGTTGAACTTTGTTTTGAAAATCATTTCCGTTCTCTGATTGTGCTGCTTCAGTGACAAGGTGCTTTGGGACAGTTCTAGTTTACTTTGTATTACCCCCACAGCAAAGTTAGGGCGGGAGTATTCTGTCATCAGGTGTTTGTCTGTTGATGCAATTTTGTGTCCTCTTCTTTTCCCATAGTATTCACTGTTTTTGGATGGAATTTTAACTCTTTACCACATGAAAAAAACTTTGGACTAATCAAAATTCAAAGCATTTACAGATGACAATTTAAATGTGGTTCAAATGATGGAACTTGTTTTTGATGGGGTCGAAAACATAGTAGGAAATGGAGAAAGTGCTGGCTACCAGCATTATTTCCTTTTCCCACATTGCTTTCAAAAGCCTTTTCTTCCTCCCACATTGCTTTCAAAAGTCTTTTCTTTCAAGGTTGTTAAAATTAGGCCTGTGTGGTAAAGAGTAACTGGAAGCTTTCCTGGCATAGGAAGATTATGTACCTACTCTTTTCAATATGATTGGTCAATCATTATAGGACTTATGTGCTTTGAACTTTTTTTCCTCGTCAGTAGTAAGACAAACAATTGCAGACATTTGTTTGCCTATAACAGTTTTAACTTGTTCTGTATTTCATATTTCATTCTTCATATCAGTCATTCATGCAGGATCATGTCAGGTATCACCTGACTTCAACAACCTTTCTTAATTCTTTACTAATTCCAAATTCCAAGACTTGTTGTCTCATTGGCTGAGACAGTCTGTCTCAGCCAATGAGACAACTAGTCTTTGAAATTTGGACATGTTTGTGAATATTGCTACTTTATATCATTCAGTGGAGTATTGCCTGGAGAAGCAAAATAAGGACTTGATGTTGCTGCCCTACTCAGGCTGTAGTAAGTTCTGTCAGTGTGCACCCAAAGAATTCCGAGAAGACAGTACTGTAGTTTATTATTGGCAAGTGCATGCTTGTGCCTATGGGTCATATTGGTTACCTAGAACTGGGCAGTGTGGATCGTTTGACCCCTATGCTTGCAAAGGTATGAGATTCTTTCTTTGACTTTGATCTAATGCCTTAACCCTTATCATGCTAAATAAGTCAAATAAAACTTTCAAGCTGACAGTAAAACCCGAATAATGCTATTTAAAACTTACTTTTTAGAGAAAAATATCTTCATAGAATGAAGCGTAGATCCAAGATCAGACTGCACATTCTGTGGAGTCTTAATTTTGATCTGCACTGTCTGCAAAAAGGTCAGTGAGTCGCTCTTAGCAGCTTAAGGGTCAAGGTGCCTTTATACTATGATGAATAAGCCCATCCTATGAGAGCAAAATGAAAATATTCTAGCATTTGTTGGTATACGCAGAAGTTCATTAGGTAATTATTTTCATTTTGTCGAATTACGTATCATTATATTGTTGTTTGCTCAGGTTGTCAAATATTTTGGTACATGCCCCAAACTTTCTGACATATGCCAATGAATGGCCCTTATGCAGCGGGTTTGTTCATTACCTCAATTTTTTTATACTGTAAATTACTATTAACCCATTACCAAACAATTCTGAGTTTTACCGAGCCTGAAAAACAAGGCTTTTAAAGTAACAATAAAGGCCAAAAGTAAACAAAGCTGGTGTTAAAATGCATTTAAATTTATATCATACCCATTTAAAAATGTGGAAATAATTGTGAAGATGACAATTTGTCATTGTGCTGTCGGTCCAAGTATTAGTAGCTGACTGAGAAATTAATTTGAAAACTAGGTTAAAACCTGCCAGGTAGCTGTGTCTTTTGTTTACTTTTTGCCTGATTTTAAAAATTCTTGTTTCTGCCAGCGACTAACACATGGCCTGAACACACTATAACAGACTGTCATCTTCACAATATTTTTCATACTTTTAAATGGTATGATCTAAATCTAAATGTATTATGACACCTGCTTGGATAGTTTGGCCTTTACTGGGCCTTTAAAATATGGTGGGAAAAGGAGAAAAGCTAGTAACCAGCATTTTATCCTTTTCCCACAGTGTTTTCTTCCCTTTCACAGATAAATCTGTAAGTTGAGCCAGATCTGATTTGTCATCTGCAAGTTCTCTCAAATTGGGCAAGTCTAAAATATTGTAATCTGTTGAAGGGTTAAGCTATTTTCTATACTTGTTGAAGAGGGTATGAAGCTTTAGATGTTGTCCCTTTCTAGCACAGTCTGGATGTTTAATGACCCAGAGAAAGAAAGCTTTAGAAAACATCGTGGGAAAATTTTCTCCTTTTCCCACAATGTTTTCTATAATTTCACAGACAATTTCCATCATTTTAACTCAATTTTATATGTTGTTTGCAAATGCTTTCAATTTAAACCAATCCAAAGTTTTGTTGTTTGGTAAAACACTAAGATAATTTATTTTTTTTGAAGTTATAAGTGCTGTGGGAGATGTGGAAGAAGATGACACCGATGATCCAACACCTGCATGGAAAGGGCCGAGAGTATTCAATTGCTCAGGTGAGTGGAAGTTCAAACACGTTGCTCTTTTTCTTCAATGTTTTAATGAATAATCCTTGTGGCTGAGGCAACTGAAGATTTGCCCATGGTTGGGAGGTAGAGCGTTGGCCTCATAAAGTTCTATAAGGTTCTAAGTTTGATGCCCCGTAGCGGGTGTCAACTTTGGAACTGTTTATTGGCCAACACAGTCAATGCGAGTACTGGTGTAGTTTCTAGATTAGTATGAGTTGCCAGAACTTGTTTCTCAATCAATGTTAAATAATTATATTTGGACTAAACTGAAGGTACTTGGTATTTGTTTGCAAAGTAGTATGTCATCATATTGTTGGTTTAAATTAGGATAGAATTTATTTCTGCTGAAATTTGAGGAGAGCTTTATTGTTCTAAAAATGTACAGAGGATATGTTTGATGGATTCTTTAGCTTTTTACCAAATAATTCTATTTTTAAACAGCCAAGGAAAAGAGGGCATTAAATAACATTGTGGGAAAAGGAGAAAATACTGTTAATCAGCACCTTACATTTTTGGCATTTTTGAGATAAAATTTTACCATAAATTATAATGCGATTAAGGCTTAACAAAGAATCCTTGAACATATGATGATATGATGCTTGTGTTTGCTTTAAATCAGGATGAAAAAGTTTGTTTGCTCACTTTTTGCATTCTTGGGGTTGATACAATATGTTATTGAAACAAAACTGGTACATGTATCTACAGGGCAAACATGTATTTATACCCCCGTTTTCGGGGGTATACTGGAATCAGCCTGTCTGTCCGTCCGTCCGTCCGTGTGTCCGTCTGTGTACAAAATACTAGTAATTTTGTGTCGCAAACTCCTCCTACAGTTTTCCTTCAATTGTATTGAAACTTTGCACATATATTGATCATATATTGAAGGTTTGCAAGACGCAATTTTCAAGTGTGAACTCCTGGTTGAGGAATTATCTCCCCTTGAACACTTTTTTCTGTCATAGCACTGGCGGGGGTATTAAGTCACATTCAGTGACAGCTCTAGTTTGATACAGGTATATTTCTATATTTTTCAATGTCTTGTATATAAAAAACAAGGAATGAAATTTAACAGAAAAAAGATATTTGAGCAGAACACTAGCAAAATGGGGTTTAATCCTGTGATGTATTACAAAGCAAGCCATCATATAATCATGGATCCCTAAAGTCCATTTTGTCTCGGGTAGAAAAGAAGAAAATGCTGGATACCAGGATTTTATCTTGTTTTCAAAAACATTTTCCTTGATTGTTAAGTTTAGGGTTAATAACATTTCCACCAAAAAAGCCATCTTTTGTCAGATTCTACATTTCTCACTATTGCAGGAGTATGCACTGAGGAATTCCATGGAAGTTTTACAAGCCAGTTGTTATCAAACTGCACTCAGTATTGTCATTGCACTCAGAAAGGCAACAATCCCACCTATGAATGGATACCAGTGTACTGTGCCCCAGGCACAAATTTCGAAAGCAACAAGAAACAATGTCTGCATTCTGATGATGTACTGTGCCAAGGTTTGTTTGTTTGTTTTTATTTGGTTTTTAATGCCGTTATCAAAATTATTTCAATTATATAGTGGCTGCCAGTTCATATATCCATGCTTTCCTGGAGTTGATTTTACCAGTACTTCACACAATATTCTTCCAAAGCCACTGGCTGTTTTTCTATAACTATCATTGAAGTAGTGATCAGCAGACAAATATTTGTATCTTTTATTAGCTCCATTGGCAAAACACAAGGGAGCTTCGATCTGGTGTCAGGCATACATCCGTGTGTCCACGTGCGCATTAAATTTTATTTAAAACATCTTCTCTGAAACTACCGATCCAATTTCGATGAAACTTCACAGAAACGATCCTGCCATGGCCCTCTTCAGAGTTTCTTCAAAGAATTTGATTCTGATAAAACTCTGGTTGCCATGGCAACGAAATTGAAAAGTTTTCAAAATCTTTAAAAATCTTCTTTTCCAAAACATTAAGGCCTAGGGCCTAGG
The DNA here is from genome assembly GCA_946811185.2 of Hippopus hippopus. Classification (NCBI taxonomy): domain Eukaryota; kingdom Metazoa; phylum Mollusca; class Bivalvia; order Cardiida; family Cardiidae; genus Hippopus; species Hippopus hippopus. The sequence goes on along the minus strand of OX328098.1, from coordinate 60,795,767 downwards.
GCTACCAAATATTGCATTTAGCTTCATCCAATTGACCTCTAGCAAAATTTTTTATAGCCCTTGGGTCAAAATTGGCCTTACCCTGGGATCACAAATTTTACATGGGCTTATATAGTGAAAACTTTAAAAATATTCTTGTTCCTAATCATAAAGCATAGGGGTACCAAATTTTCAGTGTGGCTTCATCTAATTGACATTTATCAAGATTTTTAGAACCATAGCCCTGGGCTTAACACATTCTAGAAAGGCTTAAATAGTGGAAACATGAAAGATCTTCTAGTACCTGAAGTCAACATGACTTAAGCTCATAATGTTGATAAAGGGAAATAGCTCCTGTTTTTACAGATATTTATAGTTTGTTATGATTTACCTCCCTTGATTAATAAACCGCACTATTACATTTTTTGGTGTTTGATATTACAGGTTTTTGGAAAGAAAATGTTCAAATTTTAGTGAAAGTGATCTTAATTATTGTGCTCAGATGAGTTGAATTTCCAGCTTAAAGTAAGGTCTCTCTCATTACTTTTCTGTTCCATAACATTACCATTCATGCCATTGAAAGCTTGTTTTTCTGCTTATAAGATTTGGAAATCTTATCAAAGCATTCTTTGTTAGAGTTAACTGATATTTAGTATGAATGACACTTGATTAAACCTGCTTGTATTCACTGACATAATCTTCGCATCTTGATTGTGAAAAAGACATAACTTTTTTTTTTTGGGGGGGGGGGGGGGGGGGGGGGGGTGCTAGGTTACTTTTTCTATGAAAGTTTATCGCCATGCAGACTTATGATTTACGTCTCTGTTAATGCCTGTTTAGTTCATTATACATTTATTAAAAAAGCAGTGGAGCAACACAGGGCCATCATGGCGCTCTTGTTTTAGTATTTACTAACAATGATGAAAGTCTTATTAGCCCTTTACCAGATTACAAAATTTTAAAAACTTTTTCATCTTGATAGCATTTGCTGACGAAAAAATTAACCCTGTATCAAACATTTTTTTATGACACTTAGGAAAAGTACTTTTAAAAATGTTTTCTACCCATTAAAGATAAATTTCATAATACAGGGCTTTTTTTATGGTTTGGGGAAGACACTGGACTCTGGTCAAAATGGGAAAAAACGCGCGACAAAGGCCATATTTGGGGAAAATTTACTGTCTTGCTATATATGTTGGTGTACATCATTATAAATGTATGTGATATACATAACACATTATGTACTATCAACAGAACACTGGAATTAATCTTTGCAATAACACTTAAACATATGAAAATGATTGAACTGTTTTGTGAATACTGAATTCTAAATAGGGTTCTCACTAGGACCAGAATCCCAAGAGTCATTTACTCTTGGGCCCAAATTTTCTTGAGTCAAAATGGAATTTCCAAGAGTCAAAGAGAAATGTCCAAGGGTCAAAATTACTTGGTTATCATGGAGAGATAAGGGTGAAATAAAGACAATTTTTCATTTATGCTCTTTGTTTATTGAAACAAATTAGACAAGAAAATACCTCACCTTATGTACAGACCTGTTGAATGAAGTGGATAGAAGAATATTAACTTGCAGTCCTAGCATGCAATTCATCTGTATGAACTAATGGACACAAACTACCTTTTAACTGTTTACCAAACAACTAAAGTTTAAACTTGATCATGTTTTAGACATTTGCAAGTGACAATTCAAATGTGGCTGAATGATTTGAGTTGTCTTTCATAGCCTAGAACATTGTGGAAAAGGCAAAAAATAAAAGTCAAATCCATTAAAGTGTATTTCATCAAATTTTAGTCTTTTTTTGTCCAATTATTTCTTCTTTCACACTTGTTCCAGTGCTAATACTTTAACTCTTTACCAAACAATCCTGGGTTTTCACGGCTCTGTGAAAGAAGCCTTTTGAAAACCTTGTGGGAAAAGGAGAAAATGCTGGTAACCAGCATTTTCTCCTTTTCCCACAATGTTTTCCACCCTTCCCAGAACCAATTTCAATTTTTGAGTCGCATTAATTTTGTCACCTGCAAAAGCTTTCAATTTGGACCTGTCTAAAATTTTGTCGTTTGGTGAAGAGTTAAGACAAGAAGGCCTAACCTCCACGCCACCCCACCACCACCATGTAATCTATAAAGGTTGTGTATTTTCATTTCAAAAACAACCAAAGTTTGTCCTAATTTAGACTCATTCTAGGTCTAGCTTGTTATACCCCGCCAAAGGCGGAGGGATATAGTTTTAGCATTGTCTGTCCGTCCTTCCATCTTTCCGTCCGTCCGTCTGTCCGTCCGTCCGTCCATGTGTCCGTCTGGGAGAATATCTCCAATACCATTGGACGGAATTTCGTGAAACTTGATACATGTGTACAATAACCCATTTTCCACCAATACACTTTTTTTTTTAGCTCACCTGAGCACAAAGTGCTCAAGGTGAGCTATTGTGATCGCCCTATGTCCGGCGTCCATCGTCCGTCATCCGTCAACAATTTCTTTAAACATCTTCTTCTCCTAAACCACTTGGCCAATCTTGATGAAATTTGGCAGGGATGTTCCTTGGGTGAAGCTCTACCAAAGTTGTTCAAAGAATTGAATTCCACCTAAAACTCTGGTTGCCATGGCAACAAGAAGGAAAAAAAAAAAATGAAAAATCTTTGAAAATCTTCTCCTCTGAAACTAGAAGGCATAGAGCTTTGATGTTTGGTATGTAGCATCTCCTAGTGGACCTCTACCAAGTTTGTTCATATGATGCCCCTGGGGTCAAAACTGGCCCCGCCCCGGGGGTCACAAGTTCGAACATAGGAACAAAGAAGGAAAACTTTAAAATTTTTCTTCTCTGAAACTGGAAGGCTTAGAGCTGTAATATTTGGTATGTAGCATCTCCTAGTGGACCTCTACCAAGTTTGTTCAAATATACCCGCTGGGGTCAAAACTGGCTCTGCCCTGGGGGTCACAAGTTTGAACATAGGAGCAAAGAAGGAAACTTTGTAATTCTTCTTCTCTGAAACTGGAAGGCATAGAGCTTTGATATTTGGTATGTAGCATCTCCTAGTGGACCTCTATACCAAGTTTGTTCATATGATGCCCCTGGGGTCAAAACTGGCCCCACCCCGGGGGTCACAAGTTCGAACATAGGAACAAAGAAGGAAAACTTTAAAATTCTTCTTCTCTGAAACTGGAAGGCGCAGAGCTTTGATATTTGGTATGTAGCATCTCCTAGTGGGCCTCTACCAAGTTTGTTCATATGATGCCGCTGGGGTCAAAACTGGCCTCGCCCCGGGGGTCACAAGTTAGAACAAAGGAACAATGAAGGAAAACTTTAAAATTCTTCTTCTCTGAAACTGAAAGGCGTAAAGCTATGATATTTGGTATGTAGCATCTCCTAGTGGACCTCTACCAGATTTGTTCATATGATAGCCCTGGGGTCAAAACTGGCCCCGCCCCGGGGGTCACAAATTTGAACATAGGAACAAAAAAAGAAAACTTTAAAATTCTTCTTCTCTTAAACTTGAAAGTGTAGAGCTTTGATATTTGGTATGTAGTGAACCTGTTCTAAGTTTGTTATCCCACCTGAGCACAGCATGTTCAGTGAGTTCAAAATTGGGTCACCTGGGGTCATAAACTTGGTCACTAGGTCAAATTAAAGAAATACCTTGTGGGCACTCTAGAGGCCACATTTATTGCTCAAATGACCTGAAATTTGGTCAGAATGATGAAAACTCGGATGAGTTTGGATTTGGGTCACCTGGGATCATAAACTAGGTCACTAGGTCAAATTAAAGAAATACCTTTAGGGCACTCTAGAGGCCACATTTTTTGCTCAATTGACTTGAAAATTGGTCAGAATGTTTGTCTTGATAAAATCTCACATGAATCTGAATTTGGGTCAACTGGGATCATAAACTAGGTCACTAGGTCAAATTGAATAAATACCTTTAGGGCATTCTAGAGGCCACATTTATTGTTCAATTGATTTGAAAATTAATTAAAATGTTTCTCTTGATGAAATCTAAAATGAGTTCAAAATTGGGTCACCTGGGGTCATAATCTAGGTCACTAGGTCAAATTAAAGAAATACCTTTAGGGCATTCTAGAGGCCACATTTCTTGCTCAGTTGACTTGAAAATAGGTCAGAATGTTTGTCTTGATGAAATATTGGATGAGTTTGAAATTGGGTCACCTGTGATCATAAACTAGGTCACTTGGTCAAATTAAAGAAATACCTTTAGGGCACTCTAGACGCCACATTTATTTCTCAATTAACTTGAAAACTGTTCAGAATGTTTGTCTTGATAAATATTTTGATGAGTTCTAAATTGGGTCACGTATGGTGGTAAAGTAGGTCACTAGGTCAACTTACAAAAATTTCTTGTGGATGCTCTAGATGCCACATTTTAAGCTCAATTGACCTGACAATTGGTCAGAAATTGAATTTTGCATGTGGAGTGAAATTTCGCCTATTGACTCAGGTGAGGGATCCAGGGCCATCATGGCCCTCTTGTTATTTTTTGATTTCGATCAAAGATGGCCGACTGGGAGCGATTTTAAGTTACGCGGTCAAGTAAATTTTTTCGGCGGGGGATATCATTTCAACGAAATTGCTTGTATCTTGATAAATATAGTTTGTCAAAGATCTTCATCAGAAGTTAAACTAGATCTAGTAAGAAATCTGTGATTGCTGATCCTCATGACTTTGCACTTAAATAAAATCCGAAACTCAATTGAGAGGAAAAAAGCGTCTGCTATTCGTTTACATTTGTGATCGGTTTGCATAACATTACAAAGTCAGATATATTTCACCAAATTTATTAATTGAAATAAAATGATCGCGGGTTATCCGGAGAATCTGGTTTTCCGGAAGTGTCATTGGTTACCTCCCTTCCATGAAAATTTCGTACATTTTCCTTTGAGTTTATAAATGTTATAGCTATATGTAATCTTTCTAGCATCTCCTTTCATCTTTTCTTTCCTTCGTTATCGTGCACTATGTAGCAATTCTGGAGTGACCTAGATGATTTTAGCGTGAATCGCACAATCGCCCCTGTCCAGAATAAACGCCGACTATTGGTATCCACGTTTTTGTTAACGCATGAAAGAAAGCATCGAATACCAAATGCTGAAATCCAGTGTTTTTTCATATTATACCACGAGCGTGTTCAGAATATTCCGTGCAAAGAATGAATAAAAAGTGCGAAATCAGCCGATTAGTGACAGTTTTCCGCGAATCTCAAAGGCAGATGTCTCATTATACAACGAAAATATCGGTCGTCTTTGCAGCCAATCTTTTGGTCAGGGATTGGGTTTATTAACTAAATCTTAGTACAGTACTTTTTAGTACAGCAGGGAAAGTCTATTTCTTACGGAAAAATTGATTGCTTGGCCGAAAACTACATCTTTGGGGAAAAATTTGCTGAGGGGAAGAAGCCGACTATCGGCGTCACTTTCATAGTAAAAAAAAAAAACCCTGTAATATGAGCCACATTTAAATTGCCGCGAGCAAATTATTTCAATTCGGACAACTTTAAAAGTACATGCAGTTTGTTTGGTAAATATTTCAACTATTTACCAAATGATCCCAAGTTTTAATGACCCTGAAAAAGCAGGTTTTTGATAACATTGTTGGAATAGGAAACAAGAAATATCTCTAAAAAACATAGACAGCATAAGAGATACTGAAATATGAATATTTAAACTTTTTTGTGGCTAATTATGAAGTAAAATAATGAAAATTAACCTCAAGAGAAATTGCCTCTTTTTCCTCACTATTTTAAATTTTGTTGGAAAGTAATATTGGGATATTGGGAAATGCTTATGAAATATTAAATTTCCAAATAGAACAAAAAAAGGACCATTCTCTATTACATTAATTTGTAATGGTATGAATCAAGGCCCCGGAGTATCCATTAGCAGTAGCAACGCTTGTGGATAGCAGTTTCATAAATGTGCTAGCAAATATGCCAGCAGGGACCCGCTGAATAAACATGTTCATATTTTTGACCAATCGCAAATAACTATATATTCATGCTTTATCAGCACCAAAAAGTAGGTCAAAAGCCAGCACATGCAGCTATGCCGAAAAAAGCTGTGAACAGCATTTTCTCCTATTCCCACAATGTTTTCTACTCTATGAGGGATAGCAATCATCATTTTAGCCACAATTAATTTGTAATCTGCAAATGCTTTCAATTTGGTCTAGTCTAAAACTCTTGTTAAAGCAAATAGTTATGTAATATTAAACCAAAATAATAAAATATTTTCTGTTTTACCATGAATTAAAAAATTGTTTTAGTGTTTACCAGATATTTATCCAATATGAAAACAATACATTAGTCACTGTTTTACCACAAATTTCAGATCATGATGGTTTTGGTCTTTACTAAATTAATCCTTACCAAATGACAAAATTTTGGACTTACTGAAATTAATAGCATTTTGCGGCTGATAAATTCAACCCATAACCACACAATCCTTACTTTTAATGACCCTGAAGGAGAAGTCTTTTGTAAACATTGAGGGAATAGGAGAAAATGCTGGTAGCTACCATTTTCTCCTTTTCCCAAAATATTTTTCTACCTTTTCACAGACAAATCATATTGTTTGAGCCCCTCTTAACCTTCTATTCAAACAATTCTAAGAATTTGTTTTTATTGTTTTTATGACCATAGCTCTAATGACATTTACTTGTCCAGCATTTTCTCTTTTTCCCACAGTATACTTGAAAACCTTCTGTCTCTGGGTTATTAAAATCAGGATTGTTTGGAACATCGTTAAAACTGTTAAGTATCATCAAAACAGTCTGGCAGGGTAGCTCAGTAGTAAGCAAATCTGACCTGTGACCTGATGGTTGTGGGTTTGATACCCAGTTGAGGAAAACTTTTTTTTCTAGTGATTTTTTGCCCTCTCACCACTGATGCAAGTGAGAAAAGCAGTCGTTTTCTTGGGAAGAAAGTTGTGTTAGTACTGGTTTGAGAAAGCCAGAAAACACATTTATAAGTGCACTGACTGCCGTGACATGACCTAAGCTGTTAAAAGGGCGTTGAACTCCAATATAAACAATAACATCAGAACAAACACTTCTCCAATTGTACCCTTAAATTTCAGATGATGGTTTTGGTGTATATATTGGACCTCCAGAAGATGAACCAGAAGAGACAGGCAATGATGAGAATTGTCCTGGTAAGCTATCTTATTACCTTTTTAACTCTTTTACAATATGACACCTGTTTTATAATAAAACTTGCCCATTTTCAAAGCATTTTCAGAGGCCATGGTAAATGTTACTTGAAATGATTGGGTATGTGTTTACAAGATTAGAAAACATCGTTGGAAATGGAGAAAATGCTGCTTACAGTTGTAGCTGAAATGATGATTTCTGTATTTGAAATCGAGAAAAATGTTATACAAAAAGGAAAAGAGATGCATGTACATGTAACCAGCATTTTTCAAAGAGAAATGCCATTGTCTCAGCGACATTACTCATAATCTGTAAATGCTTTTACAGTGAAAAAAAAAGGTATTGAAATGTGTGATGTAGTAATTTATTTTCCTTTTACTAGTGGGTGGTTGCAGTGAGATTACATCAGGTAGTGTGTTGGTGGTAAAGAATACAAACTGTACGAAATACTGCAAGTGTTTCCCATACACAGTAGATGAAAGCGGAAACCTGGAATACAGATGGGTGGTCCTGAATTGTTCTGATGGAGAAGCATTCAATGTTACTTCATACAGATGTGAGACAGTGAAACCTAACATTTGCTCAGGTATGTAGTGGTTTTTACCTCTACAGGCTTAACGGCCAGAAAACTTATGTCCTTGCACTGTGTCTGTTGTGCATATTGGCATCTATTGTGCATATCGGCATGTGTTTGTCTGTGACTGTCAGCATTTTAACTATTACTTCAAACATCTTCATCTCTGAAACTACCTGTCTACTTTTTAAGAACCCTGTACAGGAATTATCCTGCTGTTGTGCTCTTCAGAATTCCTTTATAGAACTTGATTGCATTAAAACTTAGGTTGCCATAGTTATACAACAGATTTTTCTTTAAAAATCTTCTTCTCCAAACTCACAGGTTGGAATCATTGTACCAATTAGCATATATGAGCATTTGGTGGACCTTTTTCAGATTTTTTATATGATTTTGGTTAGGCAAAGAACATGGCTGCTGCAGGCTTATTAAAATCATTACAAGCTGCAGTTGAGCTTATTCACTGGTCAAGGGAAATAACTCATTTTCTATTATGGATAGTGTGTTATCATTTGTCTCCCTTGATAATTATATTGCACTGTAGCATGGTTGGTATTGTATATTCCAGTTTTCTGGATAGAAAATGTTTGAATTCTAGCAGTTATATTTTATTTTGGTGTTAATGGCTATGCTAAGATGTGGTGAATATTAAAGGTAAAGCAAATTTTGTATCATTCTGTTCTTTTTTTTTAATATTTCCAAAGAACACTTGGGTAAATTATGCCTGCTAAATTTGTTTTTTCGACTTCCAAAAGATGTTTTGCATCTGTCCTATTTTCACTCCTTACTAGATGACAAAATTTTAGACTTATTAACTTTGAAAGATTTTTCTTTTTTTGAATTAATTAAAGAGGCTAAAATGATGGAATTTGTCTGTGAAAGAGAAGAAAACATTATTGGAAAAGGAAAAAGTGTTGGTAACCAGCATTTTCTTGTTTTTCCATAATATTTTTAAAAGCCTTTAGGATCAAGGTGGCCTAAAATATGACATTGTTCCTTAGGGGCTAAATTAGTATTAGAGAGTGTGTAGACCATGATCAGATTGCACATATGTCTACACTCTGTGCAAAATGCATCCAAAGTTGTGTGTAGCAGTTAGGGTTAGCATTTTCATGACAATAATTTTTTTTCTGTTTCAGAGGATTCTACAAACACAGAAGATGGTTTATGTGATGGTATGTAAACATTTTTACCAAATGATCCCAAGTTTTCATGACCGGGAGAAATAAAACTTTTATAAATGTTGTGTGAAAAAGAGAATATGATGGTAACCAGCATTTTCTCTTTTTCCTATAATGTTTTTTCTACCCTTCAAAAGACAAACCTCATCAATTAACCTATTTTTAATTTGTCATCTGCAAGTGTATTCAAAAAAGACAGATCTGGTAAAGAGTTGAAACATCAACACAGTCACACCAATCCATCAATTTCTAATCTAGGATCCGTATTCACTAAACATTCTTTTAAAAACATTCTTAGTCTTATTCTCAAGAATTTTGTATAATTTGAAAGTAACACAACTTCTACTTTCTAAATCTTCAATAGAACTATGAATGAAACTAAAAATTGTTAGTAAATACAGACCCAGGACCGTGTCAGTTCAGCTCTTCGTTAGTTTAACTCTTTACCAGATGACAAAATTTTGAACATGTCCAAATTGAAAGCAGCTGCAGACGACAAAGGCTTACATGATAGGAATAGCCATCTGAAGGGTAGAAAACATGTTAGGAAAAGGAGAAATAGAAACTGCTGGTAACAAGCATCTTCTATTTTTACCCAAAATATTGTTAAAGTGTTCCATGTATTTCTAACAATCAACTGAACCATGAGATAGACTTATCTTTTTACATGTAGAAAATTGACCATTGGCAAAAAAGTTTCAACCCAGGTTAGGCTGCATGAACTGCGCAAGCTGACATGAGTCCATACTTTTTGTAGATACATTAAACTCCCTTTTTACAGAGGATGGCTCAATTGCATGCAATATGATAGAGTAAGAAATAGGATTGTCTGGAAAGGGAGGTACATGTGACTAATATTTACAGGAAGATGTACTCAAGTAGAATGGGGAAGTTTGAATGTCTCCAAAGATGCTGACTGTAGATCCTTCTGTCACTGTGCTCCGCTTAATAATGATCCAGCTTTCTACTGGCAAGTTATCAACTGTGGGACCAACACCCGCTTCAGTCTCAATGACAGTACCTGTGTCCATGAGAATAATGTCAACTGTACAGGTCAGTGCAATGATTCTTTACTTAATTCTTTACTAGAAAACAAAATTTTAGACTTGGCTGCATTGAAACCAAATGTAGGTCACAAATTAAAGATGGTGCAAATAATGAGATTTTTTTTTTACTATGAAAGAGTAGAAAACAGTATGGGAAAAGGAAAAAATGCTGATTTATTGAATATTGCTCAGATAACAGGATTTGTCTTTGAATTGGTATGAAGTATTGTTGTAAAAGTAGAAAATGCAGATTACACAAGTAAACAAACACAAAACTTCTGGAAACTATATTTGTTACAGGAGCTGATGATGGTGAAAGTGGGAGTGGCACTGAGGGAAGTTGTCCAGGTGGGTTGTAGATCTCTTTATTTTGTCTCTTTAACCCTTTACCAAACGACAAAATTTTGGACTTCTCCAAAATGAAAGCATTTGCAGATGGCAAATTTAATGCAGCTCAAAAGGAAAAAGTTGTCCGAGGAAGGGTAGAAAACATTGTGGGAAATGGAGAAAATGCTGGTTACCAGCATTTTCGCCTTTTCCCACAATGTTTTCAAAAGCCTTCTTCCTAAAAGTTCTTAAAACTGGGGAAGGTGTGGCAAAGGGTTAATCTTTATGTAATATGGGTACACCACTTTTCACAGGTGTGGTTGCTGATACGGCTAACATAGATCAAGATCAAACTTCACAAAAATGCAGTTGGAATCTGAGTAAACCATTATGTATTTTTTGGCCAAAATAGCCTTGAAATTTTTTTTTTTGTTCCCCCCCCCTCCTCCCCTTTTGTGAAAATGCCTATTTTACTCATTTACATATAGGCTTGATTTTGGCTTTTTAAATTTTCAAGTCCGTTTCTGTCCCAATATTTTAGCATAGTAGGAGTTGGGAGAACTGCAGATGTATTGGTATGAAAATAATCAATTTATTTTGTCTTTGAAAGGATAGATAAATATGAAATGTATTGAAACTGGAAAAATTGCTGCTCACCAGCATTTCTCCCCTTCCATCATGATTTTAAAAGCTTTCTTCCTCTTGATCATAAGAAACATGGAATCATTTGATAAAGGGTTTATATGATAAGCTGTTATTTACCCTAAAGACACCCATCACATCTCTTCGTTATAAATTATATCAAGATTTGACTGCACAGAAGTCTGATCTTAGATGTATAATGCTGGCATTTGATATGAGGATAAACTGCTATTGACTCTTAGCGTGCTTTTCACATTTATTTTTGCCTTTTTTTGACATTTAAGATCTTGATCATACTTCACAGGAGCTGCAGTCTGATCTTAGATCTACACTGCAGGAGGTTGATATGAGGATTAAAAATTCAAAATGAGTGTGCTAAATGACAGAAGTTTAGACCTCAAAACAGAGAGCAAAATAAACGCAGACAACAATATAAAGTGGCTCAAATGAAGGTATTTGCCTCTGAAAGGGAAGAAAACAAGGTGGGAGAAGAAGAAAATGCTGGTTACCAGCATTTTTCCTCTTTTCCCAACAAAAGCTTTTTTCTTCATGGCCATTAACATGCGGGATTGTTTTGGAAAGGGATTAACAACTTCATGGATCATAATATTATATCTTTTTTATATATGTTTTGATATTTTGACAGTTGACAGCTGTAAGTATGTCCAGAACTTGAACTTGATGGCCCTACCAGGTTCAGACTGTAGAAAGTTCTGCCAGTGTGCTCCGCTAAAGACCTATCTGAATGGAACAGTAGAGTATACATGGGTTGTGAAAGACTGTGCTCCTGGAACACGCTGGAATAATGCGACTGGAAACTGCGGACATTTTGATGAGGAGACTTATGAGTGCATAGGTAAGTACATCTATCATTGACTCTCAATAGTTTTGAGGACCAGGGTGCGTATTTACTAACCATTCTAAATAAAATTCATAGTGTAATTTCAAGGTAAGAAAGTTTGTAATGGGTACGAGGGCTGTTCGATATGTAATGTGTATTGTACCACAGCGCGATAACGCTTTCAACCATTCCGTAGATGATGATACGCTTGAGTAGCTCTATTCAATACCTTTCCAACGGTATAAACACGAGCCTTTAGCTCCCCATAGTTTTAAACTTATAGTCATTTCAATAGAGCTAGTCGTTGACCACTGTTGTAAAAATGGTTGGGAAACGGATTAAGAATATTGAAGAAATTAGAGCTAATATAAAAGTTTGCACAAAACTCAGTCATTCAGTAATGCAGATTTTTACTGAATTGGGGGAAGTTTATGGGTCTGATAAGGTATCTTATGAAACAGTTCGTAGGTGGAGAAAGAAATTTCTGACTGGCACAGAGTCCGTCAAAGATGCAGCAAAATCTGGCCGACCTGTGACTTTAACAAGCAAGGCAAATGTCTCAAAAGTCAGGGAAATAATTGAAAGTGATGGCAGATACACAATTTGCGATATTGCCAACGCTGTTGGCATATCGCTATCGCGGGTGCATTTCATTTTGAAGCGTATTTTGAAAGTACGAAAGATTTCTGCCAGATGGATACCGCATATATTGACAGATGACCAAAAACGGGTTCGAGTACAAATCGCTAAGCAATTGCTCAAAATGTTTCCCAAATTCAATCAAAGACAATTTGCAAACATTGTTACTGGTGACGAAACATGGGTTCACTATTTCGAACCAGTAAGAAAAATTGGAAACAAAATATGGCTAACTAAACACAGTAGAAGGCCTGTAGTTGCCAAAAGAAGCATAAGCACAAAGAAGGTTCTTTATTGCATATTCTTCTCATGTGATGGTATAGCCATACAAATTCTGGTGCTGAAGGGCAAAAGTGTAACAGGTCAGTATTACCGAGATGTTACACTAAAAAAGCTCAAGAAATATTATCTTAAACGACGCCCTGTGTCAGGATTTAGGCATGTTCGTCTACTTCATGATAATGCTCCATCACATACATCTGAGCTTGTGAAGCAATTTTTGAAGTCGGAGAAGGTTACCATCTTGCCACACCCACCATACTCTCCAGATCTAGCCCCATGCGACTTTTTCCTTTTTCCAAAACTTAAAAACTTCTTATCTGGTCGTCGTTACAAGTCCCGACAAGCCCTTGGCTCAGCCATCAGTCAGTGCCTCAGAGGTCTACCTAAATCAGCGTACCGTGACGCATTTCAGAAATGGATTCAGAGATTGAAATTATGTATTTCAAACCGCAGAGAATACCTTGAAGGGATGTAATGTTCATTTCACTATTTGAGTCGAATGCTTTTGAGATATCGTACAATACACATTGCATATCGAACAACCCTCGTATATCACAATGAAAACAAGATAGGTTACGTGATAAAGAGATTTTCTATTTATTTTCAATATATGCAATACTTTTCAATGAAACAACAATTTATTCTCCTGTCATTAATTGTCTCGTAGTTGTCATGCAAAACTTTTGACATTTTCTCACGTCTCTGTCATAAACGAAGATATTTACTACAAACTTGGCCAAGTTGTTAACTATCAGAAATGGAAACCTATAGCAGGACAGGTAACCTTCAAGACCCCTTTTAGTCATGGAAGTTTCACTAAAAAAAGCAAATTCAACGCAGGGTTGACATCCATAATGTGATGTTCTTGTTTTCAGAGTCATCTGTGTTAAACTTTAGATGATGTGTTAACCCTTTACCACATAATGCTGACTTTTAACAGCCCTGAGGAAGAAGCCATTTGAAACATTGTGGGAAAAAAAGAAAATGCTGGTGACCAGTATTTTCTTCTTTTCCCACAATGTTTTCTACCCTGTCAAAAGAAAAATCACATCATTTTAGCCACATTGAAATTGTCGACTGCAAAAGCTTTCAATTTGGATGGTTCTGAAATTTTGTCATGTTGTAAAGAGTTAACTCTCCAAATGACAAAATTTTAGACTTGTCCAAAATGAAAACTTTTGCATGCGACAAAACTCTGGATTGTGTGGATTAATATAACCAATAATGGAAACCTTTTTCAGATTCCACATCATCTGGTGGAGGTCAGACTCTTAATGATGGCTGCCCAGGTAAGTTTTTTTTGTCCTTGTCATCTTTTGCGAGACAACAAAATTTTAAATCTCCCTAAAAAAGAAAAAAATTGTACTAAAATATGATTGTCAGATTCTTAACCCTTTAGATATTTGAAATTATTTATATATTGTATAGTAATGTTGCCCCTTTACCAAACAATTCCATGGTCTAGAGGGCTTTGTAACTCTTTACCACACGGCAAAATTTTGGACTTGTCAAAAAACTCTTTTGTCATAGTTTATGGTCAATTTGTGGTCTACGTAGATTTAACTCTCATATTAACTCTTTACCAAACAACAAAATTTTAGATTGGTCAAAATTGAAAGCATTTGCAGAAGACAAATTAATGTGACTCAAAATTTGAAATTTGCACTGGGAAGGATGGAAACATTGTGGGAAAAGGAGAAAATGCTGGTTACCAGCATTTTCTCCTTTTCCCACAATGTTTTCGAAAGGCTTCTTTCTCAGAGTCATGAAAACCTGTGATTGTTTGGTAAAGAGTTAAAAGACGGAAGTTGCTGAGATTGGCTGAGTGGCCTTTACGAAAACGTCAATGTTACACAATATTTGCCGATGAGTTAGTTAGTCTACGGCCCCTAACTCCCATATTAAAAGACGGAAGCTGCCGAGATTGGCCGAATAGCCTTTACGAAAAGGTCGATGTTTACCGATGAGTTAGGGGCTGTAGACCTTAAGATGAGAGTGTATGTTCTGTGCACTCAGATCTTAGTTTATGCTAGTGGCAAAAAGCTTCTTTAGTCACTGTGGGTAGTAAAGAAATTACCGTAACCCTGTATCACACTATCCAGAGTTTTCACAGACCTAAGAAATGAGGCTCTTGAAAACACTTGTGGGAAAATGAGAAAATACTGGTAACTAGCATTTTCTCATTTTCCCACAATGTTTTCTGTCTTTCAGATGCAAAATTTCATTACCCAAGCTAGTTTTACTTTGCTATCTGCATAAGCTCTCAATATGAAAGAGTCGAGAATTTTGTCGTCTTGTTAAGAGTGGAAAAAACTTGATGTCTTAATCATCTATGCAGATTCATGCAGCACTGGTGAAGAGGAAGATTTTATACCAGCTGTCGACTCAACCTGCGTGTCATACTGTCAGTGTGCACCGAGACATAATGGCGGATATTACTGGCAAAAGATGTATTGTGCTCCTGGTACAATATTTGACGAGGCTGAGGGGTTATGTCTATTTCCTGGCGAAGTGATTTGTGATGGAGGTAGGTTCATGTATTCATATTTCTGTGTAGGTTATAGAAAGCTGAACACTTTACCACACATTGACGACTTTTAACAACCCTGAGGAAGAGGCCTTTTGAAAACATTGTGGGAAACGGAGAAAATGCTGGTAACCAGCATTTTCTCCCTTTCCCACAAAGTTTTCTACCCTATCAAAGAAATATTACGTCATTTGAGCCACTATGAAAGTGTCATCTGCAAATGCTTTCAATTTAGATAGGTCTAAAATTTTGCCATGTGGTAAAGGGTTAGCACTTTACAACACAGTCTAGTGTTTTGACAACCGTATGAAAAAAGAGGGCTCTAGAAAACATTGTGGGTAAAAGGCAATTGACAGTTTTAACATATGGGCCACTGCCTTCCAAAGTCAGTTACAGGAACTTGAAAAAAAAAAAAAGATTGCTTAACCTTCTTCATACAATTCCCATGTTTTTATGAACCAAGGAAAATAGCCATTGAAAACATTGCGGGAAAAGAAGAAAATGTTGGTGATCAGCATTTTCTACATTTCCCACAATGTTTTCTTCCCTTTAAAAGACATATTTTATGATTTGAGCACCAGTTTATTTGTTGTCTGAAAATGCTCGCAATATTGACGCATCTTAGACTTTTTTGTCTGATATAGAGTTACCAAAAAACAAAGTTTAAGACTAGTCTATATTGAAAGCATTTGCAGGCAACAAATTCAGTGTGGCACAAAGATTGGGATGTTTATTAGGAAGTTTAATAATTATAATGTACACGAGCTTTTGGCGGTACAACCGCCTTCCTCAAATGTAACCCTGTGATACAGATTTACACTTGAGGAAGGCGGTTGTACCGCCAAAAGCTCATGTACATTATAATTACTAAAATTAATATTTCTCAAGAAGAGGATATCATGTTTTATTAGGAAGAGTAGAAAACATTTTGGAAGAAAGAGAAAATGCTGCTTACCAGCATTTTTTCCTTTTCTCACAATGTTGGAAGAACTGTCTTGCTCATGGTGGTTACAACTTGGGATTGTGTGGTAAAGAGTTAATGAAAAAAGGCATTTCTGTCTTTCTTTTCTTTGGATAGAAAGTTGGCACTGTATGTATGAGCCATGCTGTGTAATAAGGAGGCTTAATGCATCTGCAAATAGTCAGCCTGCGCAGGCTTACCTTGGCCGAAACTTTTTGCTATTGGTCAATTTTCTGCATGTCAAAGGACCAGTGTACCTCATGACTCAATTGACTGTTGGACAAATTAGATTTTATGGATTTATAAGTATGTGATGACTTGCTTGGTATCATGCATAAAGGAAATGCATTAAATCCTCTTCTACCAGAGCATGACTCTTTTGTGAAGCCCTTTATCAAATAATACCCTGGTTTAAAGTCCTGAAAAAAATGGCTTCAAAAAAAAAAAAAAAGGAGAAAATGCTGGTAATCAGCAATTTCTCGTTTTCCGATGATGTTTTTCATCATTTGAGTCATATTTTGTGTGTTGTATGCAATTGCTTTTTATTCGGACAAGTCTAAAATTTTCTTGTTTGTTGAAGGATTTGCAAAATTATGATTTTTTTTTCTTTTCAGATGCATAAGTGAAAAGTAAACAATTGCAAAAGGATTGCAAAGATATTTCAGACGTCTGTGATATGTAAATAAGTGTGGTACATTGATCTAATACCCCATAATAAATCTGAAAGTTTGATTTGATAGTCAAAAATAAATGTGATATTTGGATCTAAACACCAAAAAATAAATGTGAAAATTTGATTTGATACTCCTAAACAGATTTGAAATTTTGTGTTGATACTCCAAAATAAATATGAAATTTTGATTTGGTAGTAAAATGTGAAATTTGATTTGATAATCCAAGAGAGATGTGAAAATCTGCTTCCATACTCCAAAAGAAATGTAACATTTGATTTGACAGTTTGAAATAGATATGAAATTTTGATATGATACCTCAACATAAATATGAAATTGGATCTGATACTCCAAAATAAATGTGAAATTTCACCTTGATACTTGAAAATAAATGTAAGATTTTGATTTGATACTCCAAAATAAATTGGAAATTTTTAATTAATACAAGAAAATTAATATAATATTTTGATTTGCTACTCCAGGGCAAATGTAAAATTTTGAATCGATATGTCTAAATATATGTGAAATATGATCTGATACTCCAAAATAAATTATTTTTTTGTATTTGATAATCACAAATAAATGTAATTTTGATTTGATGTTCCTAAATAAATGTGAACTTTCATTCAGTACTCAAAAATAAATGTGAAACTTTGGTTTGATACTCCAAAATAGATGTGATATTTTGACATTATACTCAATTGACTTTTACTTACATGTTTGTTAAAGATACATGTATTTATAAACCATGCCTCCATTAACTTTCCTAGTAGAAATTAACCGCAGTTGAATCTGTGTAACATGACTACAAGGATAAACAAATATAACTCAGAGATGACTTAACTCTTGAATCAAACTTCAAAAGATTAAATAATGCTCAAATTGTGGATGTTGTCTCTGATAGGGTAGAAAACATTGTGGGAAAAGGAGAAAATGCTGGTTACCAGCATTTTTCTCCTTTTCCAACATTGTTATCAAGTCTTCTTTCTCATGCTTATTTAAAGTCTTGATTGTGTGGTGAAGGGTTAACACTTTTACCGACCACTGGGAAATATTATTTGAAAACATTGTGGGAAATGGAAAAATGCTGGTAATCAGCCATTTGGACTCATCTAAAAATTTTGTCAATCAGAAAAAAAGTTAATATATTTTCCCGATCCAGCTTATTTTCATACTAACTGAATTTTTGTAGAATATGTAGTAGCAGACGTATCCTGTAAAGTACATGTATATAGGAACAGACACATATTCGAGTTTTTTCACAAAAATCATGCCAATGCACAAAAGAGATATAAATCATATACATGTAATTATCATGATTTTCAGCTTAATAAAGTCATTACAAGTACATGCTGTAATGATCCAGAGGAAGAAGGCTTTTCAAAACAGTGGGAAAATGAAAAAATGCTGGTACAATACCTCCTCTTCTCACAATAATGTACTTTTAAAAGCCTACTTTCTCAGAGTCACTTAAAATTCCGATTGTTTGTTAAAAGATCAGCCCTTTACCACACAATTCCAACTTGTAACAACCCAAAAATAAGGCTTCTGAAAACATTGTTGGAAAAGGAGAAAATGCTGGTACCAGTATATTTTCCTTTTCCCACAATATCTTCTACCCTATCACAGAAGGAAATTGTCATTTTAGCAACAGTTGTCTTCTGCAAATGCTTTCAATTTGGTTCGATCAAAAATACTGTTGTTTGGGAAAGACTTATGAAGCATTGTATGATATCATATAATCATTGTTATTTAACATCAGAGGTGAAAAGTCTGTATTCCTACCGTTTTTTCTACAATATGGTTGACTTACATTCATGTGTACATTATTAGTTGTACGGTCAGGTGGCAGGGGACTTACAAACTTGTTCACAGCTGTGGCAAATCATGTTGCCCTGAGCCGAAGAGAGGTGGCAACATGAAGTGCCACAGCTGTAAACAAGTTTCCAAGTCCCCTGCCACCTGACTGTACAACAAATTTATTATACTGCAAAGTTTTACCAGTCCAACGTGTATTCAGCGAAATTTCCCTGTTTTATGGTCTCACAAATTGAGTTTGCTGACGAAAAGGAATTTTCCTTCCGAGTGCCCAAATTTGATAAAAACTGACGTCACTGAGAACTGATGTCACTGAAACCTTGGTTAAATGCGCAGCTTGGTGGATGAACTTGATGATGTCACAGATAGACATTTGACTGTATAAGAGTATAAAGCATTGTGGGGGAAAAGAGAAAATGCTGGTTACTAACATTTTCTCCTTTTCCCACAATGTTTTCAAGAGGCCTCTTTCTCAGGGTTGTTAAAACTTGGGATTGTGTAGTAAAGGGTTAAATGCTTGTGTGTCAAAAGAAACTCTTCTTGACCAGGCAATCCTGTGTTTTTACAACTCTGAGAAAAAAGGCTTTTTAAAACAGTGTGCAGAAAAGGAAGAAGAAAATGCTGATAACCAACATTTTAAGGGTTAATTCTTTACCATACAACAAAATTTTAGACTTTTTGGAATTGAATCATTCATCTTGAAAAAAAGGAGTAACCACAAAGTAAAACAGGGGATTGTTTGGTAAAGGGTCAATAGATTTTTTAATTGTAATTTATATTACTGTTTACATGTTGTTACTGTTTTTCTGTCTGTTCATCTGTTTTGCCGGGACAACTTGCAGATCTACTATAATACTTTAGAAATGTAAGGATTGGACAAGAGCAATTTGGTACTTTAATATGAACGATTTTTTCAACATTTTTCTTTTTTTAAATTTTTCAGATCTACCCCTTAACCTTTAGGCTGCTAAGCCCGACTCACGGACCTTTTGCTGACAGTGTAGATCAAGATCAGACTGCACAGAACGTGCAGTCTGATCTTGGATCTACACTGTCCGATAAGATGTCTTTCTCCAAAAATACCTTTGAAATAGCAAAATTTGGGTTTTTACTATCGGCTTGAAAGTTTTATGTTAGTTATTTAGCAGGTTAAGGGTTTAAGCATTTTTCACATTACCCGTGTGATTTTTTTTCTTCATACAATTATTGAACACTAGCAAACTCCTACCAAATCAGTCACTTGGGTTTTTCAAGACTGCCTTGCAATGTCCATAAATTGCCTGAAAATGGCAGAAATAATTTGCATGTTGAAAATTTAGTCGGAAAGTTATGACAGCATTGACACCTTTAGATGTGGTGCAACAATCTTGAGGCTGCTACAGAAAACCCAGCAATTTTTGTAAGACAGGTGCTCAGAGAGAGCCATGGTGTGCCTGGAAGGCTGATTTGATTCAATCTTTAGCAATATTGTAGGTTTTTATTACTAACAGTGCATTAGACACATAAATGTTGAGGTCATGAAAAATTATTCACATGAGACATGTTTTGGCAAAAGGGGGTTAAAAGCATCTCCATGATGCATTTTACCAAGCAAGTCATCACACACTTATAGATCCATAGAATCTGTTTTGTTTAACAACCGACTGATTCATGTGTTAGAATTGTCCACTGGGACATTCAGAAGGTTGACCAATAGCAAAATGTATGGACTCAGGTCAGCCTGCATGGATTGTGCATGCTGACATGAGTCAATACTTTTTACAGGTTCATTAAACCCCTTTTTACAGAGCATGTGTCATATATTTGATGACATTAAAGTAATTGTATGACACTTAATGGGAAATGGTACTATTTCTGTTTTTCTGTATGCTGTTATTCACACAAATATTTTCTTTATTCTTAATTCCCTGTTTTAGTTTTATTGTCATTTGATTATGTGTGCTTTTTAGCTTGGCCGTTTTCAAAGAAATTGCCATAGACCTGTCATCATCAGCATTTGTGTCATGACTGAGCAAAAATTTTGATATTATTCAGTATATCTGTATTCACTCAAAATGTTTACTTCAAACTTGGGCTAGCTGTTTACTTTTGAAAGGAAAGCCCATACCATAAGGGCAGGTAACCCTCAAAATATTGACAGTTATGCCCCTTTTTAGTTTAAGAATTTTCCCCAGAAAAGAAACTAGCCAAGCATTGGCACCCGCATGTGCTATTTGACTATGCACCTTATACAAGGAGTGCTGGGGAAGTTGCCATATAGTAATCATAACTATGTGAAATGACAATGACATTAAATTTTCAAATTATATTGTTCAGTTGATTGATTGATTGTTTGGTGTTTAACGCCATTTTCAACATTATTTCAGTTATATCGCGGCAACCAGCGCACCTATCCATGCTTTCCTGGAGTCTCTTTTACCAGTACTCCGCACAATTTTTGCTTCCAAGCCACTGGCTGCTTTCCCACATAACCAATTGTCAAAACAATGATCAGCGGTTGGAGAGGAATGAATCCTGTTGCAATGACTATCATCAATCCTCGGAAGGAAATTGGCCGAGCCGGGGATCGAACCCACGACCCCCTGTTCTCAAGTCCTGCACGCTACCAACTGAGCTACAGGGGCTCAGCATATTGTTCTGTGTGTTTTTATTACTTATGAAAAGAGAAAATCATCACCCAGACATCATCAAAGTAATCAGCACTTTAACTATTTACCATTTACCACACAACAACATTTTAGACCAAGTTTTATGAGTATTGGACTGAAAATGTGGCCTCAAGAGTGTATACAAGGTTTTTACTCTACAATTAAACCCAGTGACTTACTTTTTGACCCGAAATGACCCGTTTAAAATGACCCATTTAAAACTCATCCATGATAATATTCAGACATATATTCTGACCACCTTTCATGAGCATCGGACAGAAAATGTAGCCTCTACAGTGTACACAAGGCAAAAGTTGACAATGGATGAGGGATAAGGCACACACAGCTCACCTTAAGCACTTTGTGCTCAGGTGAGTTAACAAAGAATTATTCTTTACCAAATGACAAAATTTTAAGATATGCAAATTGAATGTATTTATTTTGCTGAAGACAGATAAAATGTATCTCAAATGATGGGATAAGTCGTTGTAAGGGTTAAAAAAAAAACATTGAGGGAGAAAGGGCAGGCTACCAGCATTTTTTTCCTTTTCCAACAATGTTTTTAAAAACATTTCCTCGGATCATTTTATCATATGATTGTTTGGGAAAAAAATAAATCACACATTTCACAATTTTATTCATTTCATATCATTACACATTGAACAAAACCATGGAAATAAAAAAAGTAATAACAACAAACCTTAGAGATGATTCAAAACAAAGAAAATAGTTATTCAAGCTCAGCAACCATGTTTGGTGCAATTCTAAAAACTTTTCTTTCAGTGTTTGTTTCAATTACAGCATAATGTGGAAACATCTCCTTATTTCATGTCTTACAATTACAAGGTTTAACCCTTTCCCAGATGGTAAATTTAACCCTGATCCTGCTAAATAACTAAATTGAAATTTTTAAATTTGGGTAAAAACCCATTTATTGCTATTTCAATGTTGTTTTGGGGAATACCAGATCTCCTTAGCAGAGAGTGTAGATCCAAGATCAGACTGCACGTTCTGCGCTGTCTGTTCTTGATCTATGCTGTTCACAAAAGATCAGTGAGTGGCGCTTAGCAGCCTAGGGGTTAAGACTTGTTCAAACTGAAAGCATTTGCAGACATTTAAACTCTACCAATTCACAAAATTTTGGACTTGTCCAAAAGAATTTAGAGATAACAAATGTAGCTCCTATGGTGGTAATTCTCTTTTAAAGGGTAGAAAACATTATGGGAAAAGAAGAAAATGCCAGTTGCCAGCAATTTTTCCTTTTCGGCAAACACCTTCGTCCTTGCAGTTGCCAATAAAACACAGGATTATTTAGTTCAGGGTTAGACTTTTTTTTTTTCTTTCAACAAAAATAATTGCATCTTCACCGTCAAAGGAAGTCGCTCATTTCCCCTTCTCTTGCCACCCTAGGGTGATCCTGTCAGTTTTCCCTCTATCAAATCCAACATGTTTTCATTGGATGCAGTTAGTTGTTACTGCACTAATCATATCGACTGTTACAATGGCTGTCTAGTACCAGAGAAATGTGCATAAACATGGCATCAAGCCACGATAATTGTCACTGTTATCCACAAAACATAGAGAAACAATAATTGAGCCATGTTCTTGGAAAAGGGGGTTTAATATATGATGCATTATACCAAGCAAGTTATCACTTGTGGATTCGTAATATCCCGTTTGTCCATCAAACAACTGAATCATGATGTAGAATTGTCCTTGGACATGCAGAAAATTGACCAATAGCAAATAGTTATTTAACCCATGTTGGCTTCTGCTGCCTGCGCAGGCTGACTTGGGTTGATACATTTTGCAAAGGCAATAGACCAACATTTCACAGAGCAAGACTCATTTACTTTGACTTACACTGTAATATGTAAATTAACTGAAGTATATTTAGGACAATGATTCATACAGTGACAATATCAATGTTACCTGACATACAACAGGTTAACATTGATGTAGTTGTAACATTCAAAATCTGATTGGTGGAGTTTCCTAAGAATTCCACAAAGAGAATCAAACAACCACAGGTGAATAGAGAAGCCTAGTGATGCATCAATCTTTGCTTAACCCTTTACCACACAATAACAAGTTTTAACAACCCTGAAGGAGAGGGCATTTGAAAAGATTGTAGGAAAAGGAGAAAATGCTGGGTACCAGCATTTTCTCCTTTTCCCACAATATTTTCAACCCTTTCAGAGAAAAGCCCTTCATCTGAGTCACAATTATTTGTCATCTGAAATGCTTCCTATTTGAACCAGTCTAAAATTTTGGTATTTGGTAAAGTGTTAACCCTTTACCAAATGACAAAATTTAGTACTCTACCTGATTGAAAACATTTGCTGATGACAAACTGAGTATTGCTCAAATGATAATTTCTGTCTTTGATACGACAAAACATTGCGGACAAAGGAGAAAATGTTGGTTACCAGCATTTTCTCCTTTTCCCACAATGTTTTCTAAATCCTTCTTTAGGGTTGTTAAAACTCGGGATTGTGTGCTAAAGGGTGAAGCAGATGATATAATTGCAATAATTATGATTAACTAGAGGCCCTTCAGGGCCTGAAATCGCTCTACTTGCAGTGATTTTGCTTTTTTGCTAGCATACATTATGAATTCATGATGCAAACAGAAAAAAACACAAAAATGTGTTCTTGCAACTGGGCTTGAACCCATTAAGACAGCATAAGTAGGCATGGTGAATTGAACAAACAGTGAAAAAAAAAATGAAGTGCCATTTCTCAAAACTAATTGTTTGGAATCCAGCCAAATTTGATGGGCTTTTAGAATGCCTTGTATTAAACAATCCTAGCAAATTTCAAAGAAATGTGACTAATAATGTGTACTTCATTCAGCAAAGGATAGAGCAAAGGATACTAAGTCATTAAATGGCTGCTTTTCCTGAACGATTTACTAGATTTTCTTTACTTTTAATAGAGTTCAATCCCGTGATGAATCAAATAATCTTTGCAAGTTTCACAAGATTTAGATCAACACTGTGGACTTCATTGCCTAAACAAGAAATGGAAATTTTCAACTTTGAATGGCTACTTTTCCCATACTGATTGTCAGATTTTTTTTAAAAATCAATAAGGTTCAAGCTGTTCATGATACAAAGCAACTGTGCAAGTTTCATGAAAATCCAACCACAAATGCTGACTTCATCGCGTAAACAAGAAATGAAAATTTTTAACTTTAAATGGCTACTTTTCCCATACTGTTTGTTGGATTTTTTTCAACATCAATAGGGTTGAAGCTATTGACGAGATAAACAAACTGTGCAAGTTTCACAAAAATCTGATCACAAATGCAGACTTTATCACGTAATCAAGAAATGAAAGTTTACAACTTGAAATGGCTACTTTTCCCATACTGTTTGTCGGATTTTTTCAAAATCAATAGGGTTGAAGCTATTGATGAGATAAATAAACTATGCAAGTTTCACGAAAATCTGACCACAAATGAGGACTTTATCGCGTAAACAAGAAATGAAAATTTTCAACTTAAAATGGCTACTTTTCCTATACTGTTTGTTGGATTTTTTTGAAAATCAATAGGGTTGAAGCTATTGATAAGATAAACAAACTGTGCAAGTTTCACGAAAATCTGACCACAAATGCAGACTTTATTGTGTAAACAAGAAATGGAAATTTTCAACTTGAAATGGCTACTTTTCCCATACTGTTAGTTGGATTTTTTCCAAAATCAATAGGGTTCAAACTATTGATGAGATAAACAAACTGTGCAAGTTTCACGAAAATCTGACCACAAATGAAGATTTTATCGCGTAAACAAGAAAAAGACTAACAGATGGACGACAGAAACCACGCCATGACATAAGCTCTGCTGGCTTTCAGCCAGTAGAGCTAAAAATTCATCTTTCCATCATTGGCAAATATGACAATGCAAGGGAGGACCTGCCCCACATATTATTATGTACATCTTTTCTAACAGCAATGATAATCATCCATCTTTAACAAGTGTTCTTGTGGCAAAATTTGATTCCTTATAACCCTTTACAAAACTACAAAATTTTAGAATTGTCCAAATTGAAAGCATTCACAGACAAAAAATAAAAAGTGACTGAAAAATTGAATTTGTCTGTAAAAAGAGTAGAAAACAATTGTGGGAACAGAAGAAAACACTGGTTGCCAACATTCTCTCGTTTTCCTACAATTTTTTCAAAAGCCTTCTTCCTCAGGGTTATTAAAACTTGGGATTGTGTGGTAAAAGGCTAACTCTTTACTAGCATACAAAAGTTATGACTTGTTGCAGATAACAGAGTAATTGTGGCTCCAAATGATTTGGTTTAACATGAGCAAAAGTTTGGATTTTAACAAAAAGACTTGTAGAAACGAGCTGAAAATATCTGCTTCATAGAGTCAAAAAAATTTTGTGGTAAATGGAGAAAATTAGTTTCCTCTTTGCCGTTAACTTCATCTTTTCACTACATCGACATCTACAGAGAAGGAATTTCAAACCAGAGAGCTCCTTTGACTGCAATTGACATTATGAGTGAAAAGGCATCCATAAAAGTCCAAGCATAACATGAGTAACACAAGGTGCTTTCTGCAGACAATGTAGATAAAAATCAGACTGCAAAGTATAAGCCCTCTTATCACTGTTTTATACTATCCTATAGTTTGAGAGGTAATCTAGTTGACACAGTCTTTAAATCAACAACCAGAGGTTTCTGTCTACTGTCTGAAGTATGATTCATTTGTGTAGCAGTATAAAGGATAATCTATCAAATACTGCCATGCTTTCATGACCCTAAGGAGGATAGCTTCAAAAATCATTGTGAGAATAGAAAAATGCTGGTAACCAACATTTTCTACTTTTCTCACAATTTTTCTCAAAAGTTCTTTTTACCAGGGTAGTTAACACGTGGAACTGTTTGGTAAAGCGTTAGGTGGAGAGATAGTAGTTTCAGAATTTGATGATCCCCACTTTATCTGCATATATTTAAAGCCTTTACCACACAATCCCGACATTTAACGACCCTTAGGAATAAGGCTTTTGAAAACATTGTGGGAAAAGGAGAAAATGCTGGTAATCAGTATTTTCTCCTTTTCTCACAAAGTTTTCTACACTTTAAAAGACAATTTTCATAATCCGAGTAATGTCTAAATTGTCGTCTGCAAATGCTTTCAATTTGGACCAATGATTATATACCTTGACTCTTACAGTGCTAAACAACATGGACATTCCAGGTCAATACTAAATATAGTGCAATTTTAGAGCTGTTTTTGTCAGATTATCTGGCAGAGAAACTGATAGTGTAGATCCAAAATCCACTTACACGTTATATGCAATAACATCCTGATAAACACTGTTGGCATAGGTAGTTAACCCTATACCAAACGACAAAATTTTTTCCAAATCAAAAGCATCTGCAGACAACAAATTTAATGTGGCCCAATGACGATTTCATTATTTGAAAGGGTAAAAGACATTGTGGAAAAAGAGAAAATGCTGGTTTACCAGCAGTTTCTCCTTTAAAAAAATGTTTTCAAAAGGCCTCTTCCTCAGGATTGTTATAACTCCCTATTGTAGATTGCAGGGTTAGATCAAGGTTCACTGGTAGAAGGGTTTAGAAATAAATACAACACCGAACAAACTGATGGCTGGTTACCTGAGCAAGAAATCTCAACATTGTACATTGGCTGCCAAATAATACACACCCTTTTTGCAGTTAAAATTACGACATTAAGTTTTTGCAACTGGCTGGACTAATGAATCCTTCACCAAACAATCCCATATTTCACACGACCCTGATGAAAATGGCCTTTGAAATCATTGTGGGAAAAGGAAAAAATGTCTGGTAATCGGTATTTTCTCCCGTTTCCACAATATTTTCTACCGTTTCAAAGTCCAAAAATCATCACTTGAGCCACATTACATATG
Organism: Hippopus hippopus; assembly: GCA_946811185.2. Lineage (NCBI taxonomy): Eukaryota > Metazoa > Mollusca > Bivalvia > Cardiida > Cardiidae > Hippopus > Hippopus hippopus. The sequence goes on along the minus strand of OX328098.1, from coordinate 60,768,547 downwards.
CTGCAAATACTTCCATTTTCAATGTGTCTTAATTTTTGTTGAATGGTATAAAATTAAAATTTGTATGAGATTTTAATACACAATGGTGATCACATTATGATCATTTCATTCGCCAGTTGTTTTCATACAGTAACAGAATAAATGTGTCATTACTTCTATGATGGAAAATGTGTCATTTATTGTTTTAAAACACTGCACGGATTAATAGTGGAATTTAGACAAAGGGCCATGTTTTATTGCTTCGTCTGTCTTTTTCTTTGCTTAACTCTTCATCAAACAACATACTGTTGGTCTTGTCCAAAGTCAAAACTTTTAATGGCAACAAATCAAACTGGGCTTTGAAACTGTCACACCCAAATATTTATAGGCAACTTATCAAATTTGGCTGAAAGAGTTAGATCCAAAGCTTTTTTAAGCAACTATTACATCAAATTTGACTGAAATCATTGAATTCAATTTTAAAAGCTTAGGGAACTTTGTTGGAAATGGAGAAAATGCTAGAAACCGACATTTTCTCCTTTTCCAACTGAGTTTCAAAAGCTTTCTCTCTCAAGGTCATTTTCAATTGGGAATGTATGTTAAAGGGTAAATTTTATAAATTGATCTCTGCATCATATTCCAGTGAAATGTTGTCCATACCATGCTTGTGTCGAAAAAATTCATACTATTTGCAAACACTATTCAGTGCTGAAAACTGCGGGACAAGTTGTTTGCAAAGAATATGAATTTTAATGTCACCATTCTAGTATCATTAACTATTTACTAAAGAACAAAATTTTAGACTATTACAAATTGAAAGCATTTGCAGACAATAAAAAAAAATGGTGATTCAAAAATTGAAATTTGAATTAAGAAGGGTAGAAAACATTGAGGGAAGAGGAGAAAATGCTGGTTACCATCATTTTCTCCTTTTCCCAGAATGTTTTTAAAAGCTTTCGTCTCAGGTTGCTTAAAGTTGGGATTGTGTAGTAAAGATTTACCTCTAAAAGTAAGTTTGCTCGAATATGATGCTTAAATTAGTCTAAAATATCAAGCACATAAGACAGGGAAAGCCATTTGCCTTTGCAATTTGTCAAAATTCCATCCTTTCTATCTGCAGTGCATCAAAAAAAAAACCCTTCCCTAACTTCAGCGCCTGAGAGAAACACTATTGCTATTTATAGAAACTGGATAGAAGTGTAAGGTGAACCACAAATTTCCACTAAGCTTGAACTGTGCTGGGATACAATGTCTATCATCAGATGCACCAACATTCCTTGAGATTCAAACTGTTCTTGAACAACTGCATGAGCGACTTGGTCTGAAATACAGAATTGTATCTTGTTTACTTCAACTTGTTAATTTTCTTAAACACTAAGCCCTCCAGGCTTGTTGGTTACCTACAGATTCATCATACTCATTATTGGCAACTTTTGTTCAAGTTTTACAAGACAATTTTCTGCCAGCAACTGGAACTTTGATACATTGCACTGTAACACATTATCAGACTCATGATAATATCCATACATTTCAATGCTATAAATTAAATTTGTCTTAATTTTGACCCTAAGATTGTTTACAGCATGTGGACCTTTAAAGGCAATCTTTCAAAACAAATATACCTTCCCTTTCTTAAGCTGTTACAAAACAACAAAATTTTAGACTCATCAAAATTGACAGCATATGCATATGATACATCACAAGTTGCAAAAATGAAGGTATTTGTATTTGACGGGGTAGTAAACACTGTGGGAAAAGGAGAAGATCCTGGTTACCAGCATTTTCTCCTTTTCCCACTATGTTTTCAAAATCCTTCTTCCTCTGGGTCGTTAAAACTTGAGTTTGTGTGGTACAGGATTAAATCTGAGACGAAATTTAGTTTTGAGTAATTAGAATAAGGTCTTACATTTATAAATATGGAAAAGTGTAAGATCAGACCCCTGGATGTGGGTCTATGTGAACAGATACATCTGAGAACCAGGTTGCGACATCTACTTCCATTGTCTCATATCTTTTTATGAATGGATGTTCCTGCATAAGAAAACAAGAGCGGCAAATTGTCGCAAGATACGCCCGTCCCACCGCCAGTTGTCAAGGGGGTATAATAATCGTAAAGGGCAGGTAATGCAACAAACATGTTTACCAAGTCTCAAGTCAATTTGACTTGCGGTGACAAAGTTCCGTTCCAGACAAGCAAGAAATACTGTAAAAATGAAGATCAAAGTGGAATTACTCGAAATCCGCACTAGGTAGAGTTATTGTTCTTGCGCACTGTACTCCGTAATATTGCAACAAACATGCATACCAAGTTTCAAGTCAATCGGACTGGAGATGACAAAATTATGCTCCAGACAAGCAGAAAATGCTGTAAAAATGACGATCAAAGGGAAATAACTCAAAGACAGCACGAGGTAGAGTTATGGTTCTTTTGCACTGCAATCCATATTATTGCAAGTAACACACATGCCAAGTTTCAAGTCAATCAGACTGGAGATGACAAAGTTATGCTCCGGACAAGCAGAAAATGCTGTAAAAATGACGATCAAAGGGAAATAACTCAAAGACAGCACGAGGTAGAGTTATGGTTCTTTTGCACTGCACTCTGTATTATTGCAACAAACATACATGCCAAGTTTCAAGTCAATCGGACTGGAGATGACAAAGTTATGCTCCGGACAAGCAGAAAATGCTGTAAAAATGACGATCAAAGGGAAATAACTCAAAGACAGCACGAGGTAGAGTTATGGTTCTTTCGCACTGCACTCCCCCTTAATGAGATCTATCCACCCATGAAGTTTCATAACCGTAGCTAGCATAGTTTTGGAGATATGCTTTGGACAAAATTCAAGTATGAATATAAACAAAGGGAAATAACTGAAAAATTAAGTAAGCAAGAGTTATGATTCCTGTGCACTGCACTCCCCCTTGATAAGATCTATCTACCCATGAAGTTTCATAACCTTAGCTAGTATAGTCTTGGAGAAAAGCTCCGGACGAAATTCAAGTATGAAAAACAACAAAGGGCAATAACTCAAAAATTAAGGAAGCAAGAGTTATGATTCCTGTGCACTGCACTCCCCCTTGATAAGATCTATCCACCCATGAAGTTTCATAACCGTAGCTAGTATAGTCTTGGAGATATGCTCCAGACAAAATTCAAGTATGAAAAACAACAAAGGGCAATAACTCAAAAATTAAATAAGCAAGAGTTATGATTCCTGTGCACTGCACTCCCCCTTGATAAGATCTATCCACCCATGAAGTTTCATAACCGTAGCTAGTATAGTTTTGGAGATATACTCCGGACAAAATTCAAGTATGAAAAACAACAAAGGGCAATAACTAAAAAATTAAGCAATTGAGAGTTATGATTCCTGTGCACTGCACTCCGCCTTAATGAAATCTATCTACCCATGAAATTTCATAACCGTAGCTAGCATAGTTTTGGAGATATGCTCCGGACAAAGAATGGGGATGCCGCCCACCCGCCCACCCGCCTGCCACGGGTGATCCCATAATACGTCCCGTCTTCGATGGGCGTATAAAAATGGAGGAAATATGGATCATTCTATAACAGATCTTTTTCAGAACTGACTCTTTATGCTCCCACTACAGACTAATTTTTTAAATTATTGTCAGAAAATGAACCATTGCCTGTCAGGAACCCCTTTTCCTTGTATAATTCCATATCAATGAAAAATATACTCCTTCTTACTTTGAGGGTGTTTTACATGGCTTTCAACACTCTTTCAGTTATATCACCACAGCAGTTTACTTATCCATGTGTTTCCTTGATTTCATGAGTACTAAACAGGACTCTCTCAAGGGCATTCCAAAACAAGAGGGCCATGATGGCCCTGAAGTCGCTCACCTGAGGCATTTGACCATACATTACCCATTTCCAATCATTTCCTAGGTATAATGACAAACACTCTAGGTTAAACAAGGTATTTTAAAGATTTGACCTGGTGACCTAATTTTTGACCGAATGTGACCCATTTTCAAACTGGATCAAGACATCATCAAGACAAACATTCTGACCAACTTTCATAAGTAAAAGGACTCAAAATGTGGCCTCTAGAGTGTCCATAAGGTTTTTCTAGGATTTGATATAGTGACCTAGTTTTTGACCCAACATAATCCATTTTCAAACTCTTTCAAGATATCATCAATACAGAGATTCTGACCAACTTTCAGGGGTATTTGACTGAAAATGTGGCCTTAAGGGCGTACACATGATTTTTCAAAGATCTGACCAAGTGACCTAGTTTTTGACCAGACATGACCCATTTTCTAACTCATCAAAGATGTCATATAGACAAAGATATGTGGCCTCTAGAGCATACACAAGGTTTTTCTAAGATTTGATCTAGTGACCTAGATTTTGACCAGACATGACCCATTTTCATACTCATCTGAGATATCAAGTCTAACATTTTGACAAAGTTTAATGAGTATTTGACTCAAAATGTGGCCTCTAGAGGGTACACAAGGTTTTTGTAAGATTTGAACGAGTGACCTAGTTTTTCACCTGACATGACCCATTTTCAAACTCATCCAAGATATCATCAAGACAAATATTATGACAAATTTTCAAGAGTGTTAGACTCAAAATGTAGGCTCTAGAGAGTACACAAGGTTTTTCTAAGATATGACCTTGTGACCTAGTTTTTGACCCGACATGACCCATTTTCAAACTCGTCCATCATCAAGTCTAACATTTTGACTAAGTTTCAAGAGTATTTGACTCAAAATGTGGCCTCTAGAGTGTACATAAGGTTTTTCTTAGATTTGACCTAGTGACCTACTTTTTGACTTGACATGACCCATTTTGGAACTTGTCCGAGATTTCATCAAGACAAACATACTGACCAAGTTGCATGAGTATTGGACAAAAAATGTGGCTTCTAGAGCGTAAACAAGGTAATAGTTGAAGAAGGACGACACACAACAGACACAGCATGATCACAAAAGCTCACCATGAGCACTTTGTGCTCAGGTGACTTGAAAAGAAAATCAAAGGATATGAAAACATTGTGGGAAAAGGAGAAGATGCTGGATACCAGCATTTTCTCCTTTTCAAACGTTTTCTAACCTATTGATGTATTTCATCATGTTTTTCATTTCAACAAGTCTAAAATTATGCCTTCTGTTAAACAGTTGTACATGTATTACTTACCAGTAATTTTCTGTATTTTGGTCTGTTTTTGTAATTTTTTGTGAGGCTGTAATTGAAGAACATTAATAATTTAGAGCAAAATACCATTTAATATATAGTAAAAACAAAGCTTCATATGCTGATCATTGTTCTGATTAATTATATGAGAAAGCAGCCAGTGGCTTGGGAAGAATATTGTGCAAAGTCCTGGTAAAAAAGGACTCCAGGCATGATAGATAGGTGCACTGATCACAATCTTGATATTTCAAGTCTCGAACATTCAAGAACCATGCATATTTCGAGGAATTCTGATAGTCCCGGCAAAAACTCTACTTTATTGCACCAAATGTAGCTCGGTTATTTCCAGTCTCGATAAGTCGATAATTCGAATACAGGTGTCAGTCCCTGTAACTATTTTCCCTCTTTAAATTGACTGTTTATTCGAACACAGTTTTTTTAGCACCTCTCGATTGATTGTTTTCACACCTTGCCGAGCAAAGGTATTTATCGCGCAAGCCGGTCTACGGTGTGGTGTAAGTTTTACAGACTAAGACAGTTACTACAGGTATTGATGTTAAGTTATGCTGAGGGGCTAATTATGACACCAGCCGTTCAAAATCATTGTTGATCCTGAAAAGACAGTTTAAAGCATTTGTGATCAGACAACGTCTAATTCTTATCAGTTTTCGTGTCGATCTATTTATAGCATCAGGTTTTTCCAAGTCGCATCGCCACAGATTAAGACCTGTTTGAACACACAAATTTTTTTCTGTCTCGTTACGCTGACGTCATATGTCGGGTTTGCGTGAATACAACTGGTACCTTTTCATGTCATAGAAATTTACCTTTGACAAAGGTAAATGTCATTTTTCATGGGCTGTGTAGATAGTCTGCTCTGTTTTTGTGTCAAAGACATTGGTAATGAGGAAAGTCGTAATACTCTTTTCTTTTTATTTCTCATTAGCTCAGTTCTACACTTTCAGTAATTTACTCTTCTATGACCATTTCAACAGAACCGCAATCACACGGAACTGTTTGTGAATCAAACCTTTGTCGTCTTTCTCACTTGCATTCTTCGATCGTTTTCAACAACTTTTTCTAGTTGCATGGTGCTGTATTAATCGATATTTCAGTGAAACACCGGTATCTGAAGAACTTAAATCCATTTCCATGTACATGTAAATTTTCCTATTTTTCTATGGAATAGAGCAACCAAATACCTGCAACTGTTTTCTCACACAAACAACTTAGTGCACAAGCTTTTTTATGGGCCGCATGTAAAAGGGCAGGTATTACGATTTTGTAAAAATTACAGTACACTACTTTTCCAAAAACTATCGAAAGAAAGGCTAGATTATTTAAAATATTTAATTAAAAATCCAAGAACTCATATGATCAAAACAGGAACATTTACAGAAAATAACCCTTTCGATATATTGTTCAAATGCTATAAATGAATTAATCAAATAGGGACAGGTACAAAGTTGTATTGCTCGGGAAGTAGACTTTGATCACCGATCTTGAACAGAGCACAATTTTTTTTCATGGACATTTTGGATAATTTGAGCACCGCGAAAATTCGAACATTTTGCTTGTCCCCTTGGGACTTCGAATTATCGAGGATTTACTGTAACTGAAATAATGTTGAAAATGGCCTTAAACACCAAACAACCAACCAACCTGCATATCTTGCAAAATTAATGGCACACAAGAAATTGACTAAATATCTGGGCCATGGTCTATGAAAAGCCGGCTTTATGCATCTGCAATAAGTGTTGACCCAGGTCAAAATGGATTTTCTGGATCCATAATATTATGACTTGCTTGGTATCATGCATCACAGAGATGTATTAAACCCCTTACTGCTACAGCATGGCCCATATGCTATTCAGTATTTAACCAATATATGAAAGGATAATTTGTTGAACCCTTATCAAACATTCCTGTGTTTTAACAACCCTTGGAAGGAAGGTCTCTGAAAACACTGTGGGAAGAGACAAAATGCTAGCCACATTTTCCAAACTGTTCTTCAACAGGGATGTAAAACATAGAAACAATTGGCAGAGAGCAAACTCCTCTAAGTTTTTTTTCTTCATGGTAATAACTATAGTTATGCTGACAGTTTCCACCATTCAACTTCCCGTAAAATTCAATGAAATAAGAAATTAGGTAAGAATAAAAGACCCATGCTCTATGAAAAGGGGCTTAATGCATCTGCAAAATGTATCAACCCAGGTCAGCACAGAGTCAAAACTTTTTGCTGTTAGTCAAATTTCTGCATGTCAAAGGACCGGTGTACCTCATAATATGGTCCGTTGTTGGACAAAATGGATTGCTAGGTACAATGAATCACGGAGATGCATGAGGCCCCCTTTTCAAGGAATATGGCTCATATGCTATTTGATACTCACCAATCCTCCACAAATGAGCAAATTTCTTTAGAAAATTCACCATTCACAGGTAAAAGTGGGGGATCTTGTTCTAAGACTTTCGTTAACACTTCAAACTCTGTTTTACAGTTTTTATATGGAAATTCTGCTGTTGCTAATTCTACCTATAGGGAAGATATACATGGCATTTTGTTAAACTGTTGCTTCATAGCTTTCCCCTGCTGCCTCATTCATTTGCCTAAATACAAAAAACTCTAGGCTGCTGAATACTTAAAATTACCATTTGAGTTTCTGACTTAAATAGGGTTCCTTATTTGAGACCCATTTCTCTACCATTAACAGACTTGAGGAATGTTCTCAAATCCAGAGTTGACAAAGTTTTCCAGACTCAACTCAGCATAATAATGGACTTAAGTCTGAGTTAAGTCTGTTTACTTTGCTGAGTTGAGTCTGAAAAGTTGTATCAGCTCAAAATTTGAAAACACTACTGAAGTTTGTTGATGTTAGTGAATGCATCTCAAATAACGAATTCAAGTCAGAAACTGAGTCCATTAGAAGATTTGAGCAAAATAAGAGACTTAAGTTTTAACATGAAACTTGGCCCTGGTACCTTGGCATAAACAAGAGGGCAATGATGACCCTGGTCCCTGCATTGCTCCACTGGCTAATAAATTAAAACCCTACGCACCAAACATTACAATTCTTGGCCAATTGGTTTTGAACAAAAAAAATAAAATTTTCTCAATAAAAGCCCATGAAAAAGTTATGAACCCAAGGCAAAGCCTTTTTTTGACCACAGAGCTATAATTACAGTTTACTTGAATCCTGGTAGAGGTCCAAAAGGTAAAGTCCCATACCAAATAATACAGGTCTAGAATGTATAGTTATAAACATGAAGATTTTCAAAGTTTCCTCAGTAAAAAGGCCCTGTAAAACATGAGACCCCAGAGACAGGGTTAATCTTGATCCCAGGGCTAAATTTTTAACAAATCCAGAAGTGAGTCACAACATGAAGCTATGTGCAAAATTTGGTAGCCCTTGGATTTATGGTTCGGAGCACGAAGACTTTTAGAATTTTCACTCTACAAGCACTATTGACTGAATCGTGTTTAATGCTGTTTTCAACATTATATCGCGGCGGCCAGTGCACCTATCCATGCTTTCCTGGAGTCTCTTTTACCAGTACTCCGCACTATTTTCTTTCCAAGCCACTGGCTGCTTTCCCACATAACCATTGTCGAAACAATGGTCAGCGGAGGGAGAGGAATCCTGTCGCAATGACTATCATCAATCCTCGGAAAGAAATTGACCGAGCCAGGGATCGAACCCACTACCCCCTATCCTTAAAGGCTGCATGCTACTGACTGAGCTACCGGGGCTTGGTCTATAAGCACTGACCAATGGGGTGAGGCCAATTTTGGAAGAGGCCTACTAGATGATAGGATGATAACAGGTCCCCCCCCTCCCCCCACTTATAAAATATAACATCTATAACATCTATGGTTAAAAATCAAAGACAAGGAGATTTTTAAAGTTTTCCCTCTATAAGCTAATGTAAAACTTGTGACTTCTGGGGCAAGGCCAATTAAGAACCTAGGGCTATTATTTGAACAATCTATTTTAAGGTCCATACGATAACAATACATGCAAAATGTAAAACATGTGACCCCTAAGGCGAGGCCAATTTTGACCCCAGTAATTGGGCTGTAACTTGAAGACAATTGATAGAGGTCTATTAGATAAAGCTAGATGCCAAATTTGGTTGCCGTGGGCCATTTGGTTTCAGACAAGATTTTCGAAGATTTTAAATATTTTTCAGTTTTGTAGCCTTGGCAACAACAGTTTTAAAGGAATCAAATTCTGTCAAGAAATTCTGAAGAAGACCATGGCAGGATCATTTCTGTGAAGTTTCATCGAAATTGGATGGGTAGTTTGTACTAGTTTCAGAGAAGATGTTTGAAATAACACCTGGCCATGCCATAAGCTCACTGGCCTTTGGCTAGTGGAGCTAAAAAGTTATGGCTTGACAGTACATGAGTCAGAAAAAGTATCTCTAAATTCAAATAATGGATGGACCATTCAAAAAGGAATGACATAATGACATGATGTTAAAGAAAAACTATACTTACGAGTGAAATACCTAGACTCCATACATCAGCCCTAATATCATAATCTGGCTTGGTGGGATCTGGTGGGTCTATTCTTTCAGGCTGAAAATAACAACAAAAATAATCTTATCTTTACAAGATTATTGACTCTTAACCCTTTACCACACAAAAAAATTTTGACTCATCTATAATGAAGGCATTTGTAGACGAGAAACTAAACATGGTTCAAATGATAAAATTTGTTTCTGAAAGGGAAGAAAACATTTTGGGAAAAGGAGAAAATGCTGGTTACCAGCATTTTCTCCTTTTCCCCAAGTGTTTTCAAAAGTCTCCTTCCTCAGGGTTGTTGTTCCCAGGACTGTGTGGCAAAGGGTTAATCAGTGGGGGACATGAGCGGGGTCAACCTATAAAACTACCCACATTATGGCATGAAAACTGTTAAGGTTTCCATGCAGCAATCATCAAGAGTAATTGGTCCAAGTTGAAGAACTTGTTTTACAATCATTGTTAAATGTGTGAGCCATGCTCAGACAAAAGGGCATTTAATGGATCTCTGCCATCCATTATACCAAACAAGTGACTGTATAATTATGTATTTATAAAATCTATTTGTTTAGCAACCGACTGTCTCATGAAGTAATGAAGTAAAAAATGGCCCTATGACAGGTAGAACTAGAGGCCCTTGAGGGCCTGAAATCACTCTACTGGCAGTGATTTTGCTTTTTTGCCAGCATACATTATGAATTCATGATGCAAAAAGAAAAAAAAAAAAACACAAAAAAAAACACAAAAATGTGTTCTTGCAACTGGGCTCGAACCCACTTAGACAGCATGAGTAGGCATAGTGAATTGAACTAACAGTAAAAAAAAAGGAAGTGCAATTCTCAAAAATAATTGTTTGGAATCCAGCCAAAGAAATGTGACTGATAATGTGGACTTTGTTGAGTAAACGATACTAAGTCATCATATGGCTGCTTTTACTGAACGGTTTACTAAATTTTCTTCACTTTTAATAAAGTTCAATCCCTTGATGAACCAAATAATCTTTTTCAAAAAAATTGGATCAACACTGTGGACTTCATTGCCTAGAAATGAAACTTTTCAACTTTAAATGGCTGCTTTTCCCACACTGATTGTTAGATTTTTTCTCAAAATCAATAGGGTTCAAGCTGTTTATGATACAAAACAACTGTGCAAGTTTCACAAAAATCTGATTACAAATGCATACTTAATCATGTAAGCAAGAAATGGAAATTTTCAACTTAAAATGGCTACTTTTCCCATATTGTTTGTTGGATTATTTTCAAAATCAACAGGGTTGAAGCTATTGATAAGATAAACAATCTATGCAAGTTTAACGGAAATCTGACCACAAATGCAGATTTTATCGCGTAAACAAGAAATGGAACTTTTTCAATTTGAAATGGCTACTTTTCCCATACTGTTTGTTAGATTTTTTTTCAAAATCAATAGGGTTGATGCTATTGATAAGATAAACAAACTGTGCAAGTTTCATGGAAATCTGACCACAAATGCAAACTTTATCATGTAAACAAGAAATAGAAATTTTCAACTTGAAATGGCTACTTTTCCCGTGTTGTTTGTTGGATTTTTTTCAAAATCAATAGGGTTGAAGCTATTGATAAGATAAACAAACTGTGCAAGTTTCTCGGAAATCTGACCACAAATGCAGACTTTATCATGTAAACAAGAAATTTAAATTTTCAACTTGAAATGGCTACTTTTCCCATACTGTTTGTTGGATTTTTTTCAAAATCAATAGGGTTGAAGCTGTTGATGGGATAAACAAACTGTGAAAGTTTCACAAAAATCTGACCACAAATGCAAACTTTATCATGTAAACAAGAAATAGAAATTTTCAACTTGAAATGGCTACTTTTCCCATACTGTTTGTTGGATTTTTTTCAAAATCAATAGGGTTGAAGCTGTTGATGGGATAAACAAACTGTGCAAGTTTCACAAAAATCTGACCACAAATGCAGACTTTATCGCGTAAACAAGAAATAGAAATTTTCAACTTGAAATGGCTACTTTTCCCATACTGTTTGTTGGATTTTTTCCAAAATCAATAGGATTGAAGCTATTGATGGGATAAATAAACTGTGCAAGTTTCACAAAAATCTGACAACAAATGCAGACTTGATTGCGTAAAAAAGAAAAAGACTAACAGACGGACAGACGGATGGACGGACGACGGAAACCACGCCATGACATAAGCTCTACTGGCTTTCAGCCAGTAGAGCTAAAAATTGATCAATAGCAGAAAGTTTCAGCGCAGGTCAGCCTGCACAGACTAGGGAGATACGTTTTACAGATGTATTAAACCCCTTTTTGCCAGAGCATGGCTCATAAGTTTAGCTCTTCACTAAAGGTTCAAATTTTCGATGACCTGAAGAAGATGGCTTTTGAAAATATTGTGGGACAATGAAAAAAATGCTAGTAACAAGCATTTCCTCCCGTTTCCAAAATGTTTTCTACCCTTTCAAAAACACATCCCATCATTTGAGCCACATCTTCTTTGTTGTTTCAGTGTTTCATCTAGGCCGAGGGATTGCAGGAATCCCACACTTTTGTTAATAATCCCCCACATTTTCTGATACCATGCGGGACTTTTTTGAATCACATTACAGTACTTTGATTACATTTTTCCTATATTGAATTTAATAACTAGCCTATCACACGTAAACACTCGTTAGAAATGCTATTAATGGCGTTTGACATGAAAAAAGTCAGGCGGTTTTCAAGTCAGAAGAATCACAGTCGATGAAAAGTGACTGGTTCCCTTCTTCACGACCAACTCAGAACCGCATTTATGAGCGAAACGTTTAGGAAGCGGTCTCCAATTTTAAGTACCACGAAACAATTTTAATGAAAAAGTACGAATGTCTGCCCCAGTGAAACTTAATTGAAGATATTTTTCCACTAATTTATAAGAAAAGAATGTTAATGATTATTTGTTTTCAGCTTTTTTAAGTCATTTGACAAACATCCGAATTTCGCATTGGGTCCGGAAAATAAATGGGCCTTTTCGGTTGCCTATAGTAATGGTATGACAATAACATTTTCGTCTTCTGTGATACAAATTTCTTATTTCTAAAACTGGACCGTACTACAATCCAGAAATGTCGAAGCGCAAAATAAGTGACTATTTCACTTTGTCTACCGTATCCTCGTCCCCAAAAGCTGATATGGAAGCTGAAGAGGCCTCGATCATTATTCATCCTATTGAGGCAGACGAGGGCCCTCGTGAAACCGTACTTTTTTGAAAATCCCCCACTTTTTTTAAAAGCATGCGGGCAAATCCCCCACTTTTTTCAAATCCTGGATGAAACACTGTTGTTTGCAAGTGCTTGCAATTTGGACAAGTCCATAATTTTGTCAAGTAGTAAAGGTTAGGGTTTATATTGAAGTTTTAATTTCAAATCAGCATCTGTGAAAATTTAAGTTTAAACTTTGATAAACACAAGCTCAAGATTTCCAAGCGTCCCCTCCACTACACATGCATTACATTTACATTTATCAATTAATAAACTGTTACTGCATTTATAAAAACATGATGAAAACGGTCCATTCAATACAAAATGACAAACTCTGTCATTATCAGCAAACTTGGCAAATACAAGGAAACTCAGCCAATATGAGAAAAACTTGGACAATAGCAAATTCAAAATGGATAACAGATCCCAGCTGTTGAGTAATACCATTCTCATTGATCAAGTAATCTTGTATTGGCCAAGTTACAGGTAAAAGGTCAGCAGTATTAGCCAGAGGCCTTTGGCTAAATACCTCAGACCTGTAACTCGGCCAGTACGAAATTAATTAAACTGACCCTTAAAGCGTCTTCCATGACTGTAGTGGTTTTTTGCGGCCAGCGTAGATCAAGATTAGACTGAAAAAAATGTGCAATCTGATCTTTGATGTACACCGTACGCTTTGCTAAATCTTTATGGACAAAAGCAGCCATGAAATTGCAATAATTTGTGTTTTATTTTTTGACTGAAAATGTCTCTTGGGTTTATTCTGCACTCTAAGGGTTTATATAACATTTTAGTAATACTCACTGCCATATATGCTGCACAGCCCGCACTTCTTGTTTTAGCTTTAGAATCCACTAATCTACCACTTATACCAAAATCACATAACTTCACTGTACCATTGGCATCCAGCAGTATATTTGAGGGTTTGACATCTGCAAAATTTCAACAGTCAACAAGCAATAAAAACTTTGCCTCACGCTGACAACCTTATCAGCTGCAGACCATTTATGGAAACATTGTGGCAAAAGAAAACATTGATAAATAGAAGCCATTTCTACTTTTATCACAAAGTTCAAACATTTATCTCAAATACTAATCCTTAATCCTTACCACACAACTCTCAATCCTTGGGACACTCACAATGAATCCTTTTGAAAACATTTTAAGAAAAGAAGGAAATGCTGGTAACCAGCATCTAATCCTTTCCTCACAATCTTTTCTACCCTTCCAAAACAAAATTCAATTTTTGAATCCCTTTAATTTTTATTGTCTGCAAATGCAAATTTAGGCAGGCCAAATATTTTGTCCTTTGGTAAAAGTTAATCCATGTTGGCAATCCATGTTTATAAGGGTACTTTAACCCTTTACCACACACTCCTGACTTTTAACGGCTCTGAGAAAAAAAGCTTTTGAAAACATTGTGGGAAAAGGAGAAAATGCTAGTAACCAGCATTTTCTTCTTTTCCCACAATGTTTTCTTATCTTTTACAGACAAATCCATTACTTGTGCCACATTTACTATGTCCTTTAGAAATGCTTCCAATTTGGATCTGTCTAAAATTTTTCTAGTGTGGTAAAGACTTAAAAGTAGCAAAACCTGCCAGGGCTTTTTTTCCATCTATAATTGAGGCTGATATTCGGTGACTTCCCAATTGCAAAAAGCATCATTTTTTCCCAATTGTGGCGGAGGATTTTCCCAATTGTGGCGGAAGAATTTCCGAATTTTGCTGAAAGGATTTCCCAATTTTGCTGGAAAAATTTCTCATAATACGATGCTGAAATTCCCAATAAGTTAAAATACCAATTTCTCAAAAGCTCTTTCAAATGACCAGACAAAAAACTCGTTATTTAGCAGTGACTGAAAGTGAAAGCAGGTTTTTTTATTGATTTGTACCGAAATGACTCAGCTGACTGCGCCGCAGTACGGCCGAAATGTTGCGTTTTCTTGGCGCCATTTGGTTTGTTTAATGGAGGCACTCTTAACTGAACCGAGTTATTTTTTACGTTATAATAATGTACACGAGCTTTCGGCGGTACAACCGCCTTCTTCTAGTGTGATCCTGTGATACAATGCCTGCAGTAACAGTTGTTTACGCAACGTCAAGGTAACGTTGACGTCACGTAAACAATTAATACCAAGTCCCGGGATGAAGTCATTGCAGCTTTAATCCCGCCAAATGGGCCCGAACCCAGACCAAAAATGCATCCGACCCACGCTCCAGCAAAAGGGGGCCTAATGCATCTCCGTGATACAGAATACCAAGCAAATCAGTACATAATCACGGACCCATAAAGTCCACCTTGTCTAACAACCGACTGAATCAGGAGGTAGAATATTACTTGGACATGCAGATAATTGGAAGATTTTAGCCCATGCCAGCCTGCACTGTCATGGGTCGATACCTTTTGCAGATGCATCAAGACCCCCCACCCCCTCCCCCACAAAGCATAGATCATACCCACCAATCGGCAAAGGATCGAGCCCACAATAATGGACCAGGCCTACGTTTGGACATTACCAATATAGATTTACCAAATATAAATTTATTGCATAGGTTTAACTCTTTACCAAACACCATTATCCTAGACCAGTCAAATTCAAAGCACCGGCAGACGACAAAACTAATGCGACTCAAATATTGAAATCCGACTTGGGAAGGGTAGAAAACATTGTGGGAGAAGAATAAAATGCTGGTTACCAACATTTTCTCCCTTTCCCACAATGTCCTCAGAAGGCCTCTTCCCCAGGGTCGTGAAAACCCCGGATTGTGTGGTAAAGAGTTAAAGAAGGAAATGTACATTCTAAAACAACCAACAATTTTATACAACATTGAATGTGTTTGTTACTTCATTACCAAATCACAAAATTGTAAACTTCTCCAAACTGAAAGCATTTACCGACGGCAAACCAGATGCGACCAAAATGATAGAATCCGTCCATAAAAGGGCAGAAAACACTGCAGAAAAAGAAGAAAATGCTAGTTTACCAGCATTCCTCCCCCTCACACAGCGCTCCAAAAAGGCCTTCCTCCCAGGCCCTACGACATTCACCCGATCTCCTATTTCATTTAATCCTTTACCGAACAATCCCAATATTTAAGGATCCCGAGAGAGAAAGTTCCTAAAAATATCACGGGAAAAGAAGAAAATGCTCTCCCACTCCCACAATATTTAAGTCGCATTAGTTTTGTCGTCTGCCGGTGCTGTGAATTTGACTGGTCTAGGATAATGGTGTTTGGTAAAGAGTTAAACCTATGCAATAAATTTATATTTGGTAAATCTATATTGGTAATGTCCAAACGTAGGCCTGGTCCATTATTGTGGGCTCGATCCTTTGCCGATTGGTGGGTATGATCTATGCTTTGTGGGGGAGGGGGTGGGGGGTCTTGATGCATCTGCAAAAGGTATCGACCCATGACAGTGCAGGCTGGCATGGGCTAAAATCTTCCAATTATCTGCATGTCCAAGTAATATTCTACCTCCTGATTCAGTCGGTTGTTAGACAAGGTGGACTTTATGGGTCCGTGATTATGTACTGATTTGCTTGGTATTCTGTATCACGGAGATGCATTAGGCTCCCTTTTGCTGGAGCGTGGGTCGGATGCATTTTTGGTCTGGGTTCGGGCCCATTTGGCGGGATTAAAGCTGCAATGACTTCATCCCGGGACTTGGTATTAATTGTTTACGTGACGTCAACGTTACCTTGACGTTGCGTAAACAACTGTTACTGCAGGCATTGTATCACAGGATCACACTAGAAGGCGGCGGTTGTACCGCCGAAAGCTCGTGTACATTATTATAATTAAAAGTTACATTTCTCAAGAAGAGGATATCATGTGTTATTTTTTACGCATTATAACACTGTACATAGACTGAAAGCGGTTGCCATTTCCCTATGATTCAATATTAAATCCTTTGACGTGTTATATAATTTTTTGTCTTTCGTAAAAACTTACAGCTGACAAAAGAAGTTTGCTTAACACTGTGGAACACATTCGTACTCGGTTGCAGTCAATGTACTCAAAAAAAAAAAAAAAAAAAACAAACACACTGTATCCAAGCAAAACATGTCAAGAACCGGGAAATATTACAAAAAGTTCGTTAAATAAAACAGCTGCAGATGATAAAGGCTGGCGTAGCCTTTTTACTTTCGGCGTGAAACGTTCAAATTCTTTGCTGATTGATCTACAGGTAATCAAATCTCCGCATATTTAGTCTCAATCTGAAGTGCCGGTTCTGTCGGGCATCGCCGATCTCCCTTTGTCTGAAGACTAGACAATTATTATCACTGCACATGATGCAAACTCTACATCTTCAGACATAATATCCAAGCCTAGCCTTGTAACTTCCACAGATAATGATTCCCTTGTATCATATGATGGCCAAAAAGCAGTTCTTCTAAAGTATTAACTCCAGCACCCATGGGTGTACCACAGTAGTGTTAAAATGGGCTCTAAGCCTATATGTGCAAATGCTGTGAGATATTTGGCTATAGTTTATACAGTTAAAGTTTGAATACTGAATTTGTTTCACTTGTTAATTAAATTGCTGCACCTTCTATTTACTGTATGTATGTACACTGCCATTAATTTGTTTTATTGATGTATCTTGAAAGTCAGTCTGATTTTTCCCAATTTGGTCAAAATCGCGCTTGAATTTCCCAAAATGAAAGGCTAAGGCCCCTTCCCAATTTTTGGAAAAAAAGCCCTGCCTGCTTCACCAACAAATGCTATCATATCCACCAATCTCAGTTCAATAATACTCTTCTTTATGAACAAGGTTTAGATATGTGTAAGTAGAACTAATTGTAAACTCAAATAAATTAACATCACAAAAATGTAATTGTGTACTCCTAGAACCTTAACTTTTGTCACATTGAACTCAGATTGTCTAAGCAGACACTGTAAAACAAGATCAGACTGCACAGAATGTGCAGTCTGATCTTGGATCTACAAGCTTGGCCTCTCTGCCATATACTTTGACAAAAACGGGGTTGAAATTGCAATATTTATGTTTACCTTACCGACTAAGAATGTCCATTTCATTTATTGAGCAATACAAGGATTGACTTCATAATAAACACAAAATACGTGTCAGTAAATTTTAGTTACATCACGCAGGCCAGTGCATGTACCAATGCCTTCCTGAAATTTCTTTCACAGGTACTTCACACAATATCATTTCCAAGCCATTTGCTGCTTTCCTACATTAACATTGTCAAAGCAGTATTCTGCCATGAGAGAGAAATGAATCACAATGGCAGTGACTATCATAAATCCTATGAAAAAATTAGGCTGAACTGGGAATCAAACTTGCCATTCCATGGTTTCAGACTATGTTATGGATTTACCCTTTACCATATAGTCCTGAGTTTTAATGATTCTGAAAAAGAAGCCTTTTGAAAACATTCTGGGAAAAGGAGAAAATGCTGGTAACCAGCATGTTCTCCTTTTCCTATAATGTTTTCTACCCTATCTAAGATAAATTCCATCATTTGAGCCACATTTAAATTGAAGTCTGCAAATGCTTTCAATTTGGACAAGTCTACAATTTTGCGGTGTGATAAAGGGTTAAGCTACCTTACTTGGCATTAGAGAGTTAACTAAATAACACATGAAAGTAGTAAATCAGCCACTCTCTGTGAAAAGGAGGCTTAATGCACCTGCAAAAAGTATTGATCCTTGTCAGCCTGCACAGCCTGCGCATGCTGACCTGAGTTGATAGTTTTTGCTTTTGGAAAATTTTCTGCATGTCAAAGGACCATTCTTCAGGATTTAGCCAGTTGTTAGACAAAATGGATGTTATGGATTCATAGTAATGTGATAACTTGCTGCATCATGGAGATGCATTTAACCCCCTTTTGCCAGAGCATAGCTCAAAGCTAAAATGGTGAAGAACTTTACCTCGATGTATGACACCATGTTTTTCTTTGAGGTAGTGTAAGGCTCTGACAATCTATAAATAAAAACACAATTTTTTTTAACTGCATTTTTCCACATAGTTCTCTTAAGCCAAATTCAAATTCAAGTAAAAAATTCATAGAATTAAGTACAGTAGGGGGTTAAACAGCTGTTCCAGTCAATTATAGATACGTTCAAGCAATTAGCATTTAGTCAAACTAACTCTCAATAATAGTAGTCAGTGCTTCAGGAGGAACATAAACTTATGTCAGGTTCTTTTCACAGGGTACAAAAAATAACATTTGATCATATGAGAAAGTCTGTAAATTTCCATAGTTTTTTGAAGCAACTTCAAACAGTATTTCAGTCATATCACAATCACAGCTCACATTCTTTTCAAAGGTTTAACTAGTAGTAAGCAGTGGCTATGGAATGAAATGACCAAGGACACTCCCAATTAGCCTGGGTCTAAGAGGTAATACTTTTTTAATTACTCTTTATCACATTCTCCTAATCGCAGTCGGCTAATATGATCTTTGGCATCTATCTGTTTATTGCTACCTTTATCTTTACTGCCTGGGGACATCCGCGGGTCTCCCCGTGATTATCATTTGTACGGATAATCTAATTCTAGACTTGATTAACATGTCATGCCACAGTATTGATAACAATGGATTTGTACATTTCTTTTACCAATTCAAGTACAACATGGGTGATTTCATTTACGGTTGACTTTGCTGAACTGACCGATGCCATCAAAAATACATTGTGACCTTTAACAACACCTGTTACAGCATCCTTTTAAAAAGCTTTCAGACTCAAACAGCAGAAAAAGATCAGCAGCTATTGTTAAACTATCCTCCAAAGTCACTGTGAACAACCATTTGAAATTTTAAAGTCAATATTTTCAAAGACAGTGAACAAACAGGAAGTGATCAAACTGAGGCTATTGAAATTCTAGTCATTTTCTTTCAAAAACTAATATATCTGTGAGATGGGGTAAAGTAGATATTGCTGTGATATGTTTTCAAATGTCCCCAGGCCATTTTTTGACAAAGTAATGTTTGAATGATAGAAAAGGAAAAGCTGAATGGACCAGAGTGCAGACTATTCCCATTCAACCATGTACATAGGCTGCAATTGGACAAGCATTATTTGATAACAAATCAAACAATAACCAATTCCACAAGACCAAACAGACAAGCTATCAAAAAGAGTATCTCGAGAGTATAAGAAAATAATTAACTTACAGCAACTGCCATTTTGCCGAGAATCTTTTCCGGAATGGGTCTTTTGGTTTTCTTCAATAATTTGTCTAAACACGTGGCCATTAACTCCATACAGATCCATACTTCTGACTGTAAGAGATATATGATAATTGAATATCAGGCTTTCCTCAGGTTGATTGAATTTGTGTGTATTTATTGTTGCCACTGGTTACCCATCTGGTTGACACCCCCCTGAAGGCTATTAGTTTTTGTTCCAGGGGATAGTGCAAGATACAGGACGAAACCCATCCTAAGTTATGCCTTGTTCTTTAATGTGCTCGGTGTAAAGCACTGTCACAGGACCATGGTTCAACGTCTCATCTGATAGACTATCAGTAATTTAGATGGCCAGCCATGGGGCTCAAACCCACACCCCCAAGTGACCCAAGACTTGCTGTTTACAAGTCCAACACTACCACTTGATCTATGCGGGCTAGTCAGCAGGTTTTTCTCAAGTATCCAACAAATTTTCATTTGTCTAAACTTGACTGGGTAAATGTAGTTTGATGTGGCTTTCAACAATATTTCAGTCATATCACAGTGACAGTTCTGTTGTTCATGTGTTTCTTGAGTTTATTTATACCAGGTTGGGGTCTGATATGCACTGCATAATGACACAAACATAAAAAGCGCTGGTGCCACCAATGAAGATGAAATCCTGGACCTTTGGATTGCTTATCAAACCCAAACCAGTGAGTGACACAAGAAACCACTTTTCTAGACAAACTGTTACTATCCCAAGTTTATGTAGTATACATCTATTAACTCCTTACGGCATGGCAAGTTTTTAGACTAGTCCAAATTGAAAACATTTGCAGAAGATCAATTAAATGAGACTCAAAAATTAAAATTTGTCCTTTGATGGGTTGAAAACATTGTGGGAAAAGGAGAAAATGCTGGTTACCAGCATTTTCTCCTTTTCACACAATTTTCCAAAGCCTTCTTCCTCAGGGTCGTTAACACTTGGGATTGTATGGTAGAGCAGGGTTTCCGTTTACGACGTAAGAGTATCCATATACGCATGAAAATCAGCTCGGATGCAAAATAAATAAGCTGATCGCGTCCCTGGGACGCAGTCAAAATGATAATGTAATCAGACTACATCAACACCCAAAACGATTTGAAATACGAAGACTTTAACTCTGCCTGTACAAACTGACCATCGGAATTCCAAAACGTCTATAAATAGAACTTGGTACGCCAACATGTAAACTCTAAAACAAATCGCTTTCCTAAGACTGGTACCCGCGGTACGTCTATACTGTCGTTCCCGGCGAATTGAGCAGGACAACAGCTGTTGCTGAGTACTTGTATGCTGAAACAGAAGATGGCTTCCACCGGCAAAAAAGGAAAAAAAACATTCTCGATCTTTCCAAGACCAATTGCTGAAAGATTCTGCCTTTAAAGATTGGTTGGTGAAAGACACTGATGATACAGATTCTTGCATTCGCATGAAGTGTTTAATTTCTGTGAAACCAAGCGAAAAAATATTTTCACAACAGGTTGTACGGACTTTCAGAGAAGTTAAATCGTACGACCTATTTCGAGCGACGGCCACCGACGTGCTCAGCAAATTAAGTCTGCGAAAGTGTCCATAAAGAGGGCATTTGAAATAGCTAAAACAAAATCAAATGATTCATTCATTCATTAACTTAGGACTGTATATTTTATAGTAAAAAACAATATTTCACTCAGTACTTTCCCACAGCTCAATGAACTACAGAAAACCAATGGTTGTGAATGTCTGCAGTCTAGTCACTACGTTTCTAGTGGTGTTGTATCAGAGATGTTGCAGTGTATTTCTAGCTCAATGACAGATGACTTTAAAAAGAATGAACATTGTAAGAAAAGGAGAAAATGCTTGTTACAAGGGTAGTATTTCAAAACTGCTGTCCACTGAAAATGACGATGTGGAAAGGGAGAAAAAATCTTGTGAAGTGCAAGGTTATTTTCCCTTCTTCATTCTACCCCCCAACCAAAGTAGTCTTTATTAAAAAGATGATTTACGGAAGAAAAAATGGGACTCAGAAGAAACTCAATGGGACTCAACTTTTTCAGTGGCACTGGGTCCCAGGGACTCAGTAAAATTTTATTCAAACGGAAACGCTGTAGAGGGTTAAGTGTATTTTTCACACTATAGTTTTACTCTTTACCAAATGAAAAAATTTTAGACTTTGCACATGACAATTTCAATGTAGCTCAAAAGATTGTTTCTGGTTTTGGAGTGATCGAAAACATTGTGGTAAAAGGTGAAAATACTGGTTACCAGCATTTTCTTGTCCAGCATTTTCAAGAGCCTTGTTCCTCAAGATCATTAAAACATAGGGCTGTTTGGTAAATGGTTAAAAAAAAAAAATCTGTAAGTATTCTGAAGAAGGTGTTAGCCAAAACATTGATTTATAATTTTAAATGAAAATCATACATCTTATTATAGATTTTTTCCATTCATGCTTTAGTTTAGAATTCTAAATATATAGCTGGAATCATATGACTTGATTTTATTTGTGGAGAAAAATGAATGTTGTTCAGTTTTGGCATTTCTGTTACATGCCTTTGGACAAGGTAAGTAAGAACATTTACTTGCCTGGGAGCATTTGAGCAAGAAGAACAAAATTTGAGCCACACTCTGTGAAAAGGGTGCTTGATGCATCTGCCAAAAGTATCGACCCAGCTCTGCCAGCACAGACTGACCTGGGCCAAAACCTTTTGCTATTGGTCAATTTTTGGTCAATTTTCTGACCTTGAAAGGACCAGTGTACCTCATAATTCAGTCGGTTGTTATAGAAAATAGACTTAACCCTTTACCACACAATCCCCAGTTTTAACGACCCTGAGAAAGAAGCCTTTTAAAAACATTGTGGGAAAAGGAGAAAATGCTGGTAACCAGCATTGTCTCCTTTTCCCACAATAGTTTCTACCTTTCCCAAAACAAATTTTAATTTTTGAGTTACATTTAAGTTGTCATTTGCAAATGTTTTGGATTTCAGCAAGTCTAAAATTTTGTCGTATGTTAAAGAGTTAATGGATCCATAATACTATGATGACTTGCTTGGTATCATGCATCATGGATATGTATTAAGCCATCTTTGGCTAGACCATGGCTCATTTACATCATTAAACACTAACAACTTAACAACAAGGAGCAGATAAGAGCACAGTGAAACAAGTTATTTCGTTAAAATGATATTCCCTACCGAAAAAGACCTTTTTTGATACAAACACATAAGAGGGACTGTGTTTTGTATGTACAAGTGGCCTTTTTTTTTTAACTGGTCCATAATGAAAATATACATTAAACCCCCTTCTTCCATGACATGTCATTTCATTAAATAAACAAAATAATGATTGCCTGTGGCTTATGATAAACAATATAAATATTAAGTTTCATAAAATTTTGTTCAGTACATGTAGTTAAAGAGATATTGGTCCATACTGGAAATATACACCAAGTCTATGACATGGCATTAATTTAAAAAAAAAAAAAAAAAGAGTATCAGTGGACTATCATAAGGAACACATGAATGAAGTTTCATCAATTTTTGTCAAGGATTTTTGAAGATATCTGTCCAGATGGATGAACGAACGGACAGACAGACATACAAAAACTATATACCTTCGCCTTTGGTGGGGGATAATAAGAGGTGTAAGACTAGATACTCACTGGAGTAATAAAGGTTCCAATACATTCAACTATATAAGGACAATCATGTGACTTTAACACTACATCTAAATCCATGATTATTCGTTTATTTTCTTCTCTGTTTCCAGATCTTCTCATTTGCTGAAACAGACAAATACAGGATCCTTTACCAAACGACAAAATTTTAGACTGGTCCAAATTGAAAGCATATGCAGTTGACAAATTTAATGTAATACAAAAGGTGAGGTTTTTCTTTGAAAGGGTAGAAAACATTGTAGGAACAGGCATTTTCTTCTTTTGCAACAAAGTTTCTTCCAAATGGTAGAAAATATTGTGAGAACAGAAGAAAATGCTGGTTACCAGCATTTTCTTCATTTCCTACAAGGTTTTCAAAAGCCCTCTTTTATAGGAACACTAACACAAATTTGTTTGGCACAGAGCACAAGAGTTTCACAACAACTTAACAGGATCTGAGCCATACCAAGGCAGCAGCACACATATTCATGTTATTCCTGGGTTTCAACAGCACTATGACTGTAAAACTTTGCAGTGCCTCACTTAAGGACATTCCCATCGGGCATGTAACTGCCAGCTGAGACTGAACCAGGATTTACTGATCACAAACGCCTTAATAATTGAGTCATACAGATACGCCCCACCCCCCCCCCCCATATGAAAGGTTTTATTTCTAATATAGAAATGAAAACTACATACTTTTTTTTTTTAAAGCTCTAACAAAAAATACAGGTCATGGCCTGTGAAAAGGGGGCTTAATGCATCTGCACAGGCTGACAAAGGTCAAAACTTTTTGCCATTGGTCAATTTTCTGCATGTTAAAGGACATTCTACCCCCAGATCCAGTCAATTTTTATAAAAAAAACAGATCTTATAGATCCAAAATTATGTGATGACTTGCTTGGTATAACGCAATACGGAGATGCATCAAGCGCCCTTTTGCCAGAGCATGGCTCATAAAGATCTATAAAGCTTGAACAGCCCTAAGCCAGTAAATATCTCCACCAGTTGCCTGCTACTGGATCAGCAAAAACAATACAGAGGGTCTGTAATACCTGTAATAGTGGGCTAATCATAAAGAAAATTGCAGGTGCACAATTTCCAATTAGAAGGAATGCTTCTATTCATGTTTAAACCAAGTTGGTTGAAAACTGTTAGAGTAGTAAAGGACACAATTTTGTTTCTACCAACAGACCAACAACCTGATTCCATTATATATCCTTAATTCATTCTTGGGGGTATGAACCTACAGATTTATACTTATGTATCAAGAGGGCTATGATGGCCAGGTACTTCTCCACTGCCTAACTTATAAATGACCTATTACCCGCATGGGTTGTTGATTTTGAGAACAACACAAAACATTCTTTCAAAGATGCTGGCTGCAATATAATCTTAAATATACAAGAAAACACACAACATTCTTTCAAAGGCAATGGCTGATTTCTCCAAAAAACAATGCAACAATGTGGAGAAAGTGGAATGAATCCTGTCCAAATGTCCTTGTGACTCCTGAAAAAGATCTTTTTTGCGAGCTTGGGATCACAACCTGCATCCCCTGTATTAAAACCTGTGCAACTCAAATATGGGGTGCTGGAAGAAGAGTTAGAAAAAATTGTGGGAAAAATAAGAAAAGCTGTTAAAGGCGTTTCAGCCAGTTATTTCTAGCGCAGAGAATTTCGTGAAATTTGACACAGAAACACTTCAAAGTATGTTCTTTCAATATGCGAAGAGATAATCAGACGTTGCCTGATGAACCAAAAAGTTCTGAGCCTACGAAGAACATAACCCTTTTTTCAAATTAAACAAAAACCCAATTATTGCAGCATACGTCAGAATTTTGTTATTAAAATCTGTTATTTCAGTCAAATCATGTTCTCTGTGTTTTGAATTCATAGTGAAACAATGGATCCTCTGACTTTGATGAGAAATTAAGAGATATTTCAAATTAATGATACACTATCTATGTTTCAATAAAACCCTTAGCCCACAAAATTGCTTATTTTATCACAGAAAATCAGGACATTATTTGACCTTCAAAAAAATCTAGCGCAAAGATTTTTCTCATTTTTCTCAGAAATATACATGATTATATCCTTTATCAAAAAATGCAAAAAAAAAAGATAGGTTGCCAGGCTACTTTTCCCAATATTCAAACTCAATTACCTCCCTTGGAACAAAGAAAGTGACACAAAACACCCAAGATTTCAAATTGCTTAGTAAGATCTATTATTTCCAGCACTAAATCATGTTTTTTTCACAATAAAGATTGTACTCTGTCAACCCTTTCCTTGATATAGTCTCGATTTAACATTGGTATGGGACGGCTTTGGAAAACATTTTGGTAAAAGGGGTTCATTACAAGCAATTTTGCCTTTCCCCACAACCTTTTCTGCACAAACGGTTCTTTTAATCTCATTTAAACCTTGTTTAATTTGTCGTCTGCAGCTTCTTTCAATTTTGAAGTTCCAATTTAATTCATTTAGGAAAGGGTTAATACCAAATACATGTGGTATATTTTAATAGATGGGAGAATGGAAGAACAATACAAGTAGAACTGTCCAGAATTACTCAAAGGCATAGATTACTTACGAACCTTATAGCAAAATGAATCAAACGATCCTGATTTCTATCAATACCCAGGAAAGAGGGTTAGAAAACGTTGAAAAAGGAGAAAATCCTTGTAATTTTCTCTTTTTACCACACTAAACTTACTATCCGGATAAGTAATGTCCGACAAATGTACATGTTCCGTTTTCGCTGTTTAGGAATGATTTACACCTTCATAAACTGATCTTTAAAAAAAAAAAGTATCTACCACTACTTTCTCCACGTCTTGCAGCAAAAATCAGTAGTCCAATAATAGTACTACAATCAGACAAAGTTACGCACTAGAAAACAGAGAAGCGAAGAGACATGCGCAAAAATGTTGCGCACTGACAACCCGACGAAACGTCGTTAATAAGTATTTTCTCCTTTTTCTACGATGTTTTCGAAATTACTCTCCCACCGGGTTGTTAAAACCCATGATCATTAAGGGATTCTTTCCCTTTTTTTTTTGTGTTATCTTTGGTGCTGATGTGCCTAATATGGTTCAATCCATATCCATCATATTCAACTTTTTATCTGAATATGTTATGTGCTATTTTTAAGGCCATATTATGTACATTCAGAGCTAAAAATAAAAATAAATGAAAAAAAAAAAATAATAATTTGATAAAGGGTTCATACAAAAACATGGTAATGCAAAAATGAATCAAGCTCATGAAGAGGGTGAAGGGAAATACTTTATTACTGCATAAGCCTTATATACTTTACCTTTACAGCCATCATTAGTCCTGAGTGTTTATGTCTCATTCTGATGACTTGACCGCATGTGCCGTGTCCTAATTCCCCCATTGATTCTAGACTAGATATATCTGTTGGTACTCTCTGAAAACAAGACAATAAACAGAAATAAGTGCATCTGACCAAAAGGTTACTTGTGTAATGGAAGTGAAGCCCACTTCTTTACTAGACTGCAAAATTACATGTAACTGAGTGGGGCACTAGGAAGAAGTATGCTTAAAGCATCTTTGAAACACATCATACCAAGTAAGTTGTGGCATAAAATAGATCCATTTTGCCTAAGAATTAGCTGAATTATGGGATAGAATGTATCTTTTGACATACAGAAACTTTACCAAAAGCAACAGGTTTCAAACGATGTCAGCCTTTAAGGACTGTGCAGCTGATATGGGTCAATCTTCCTGTAAATGCATTAACGCTCTTGGGATTGAGCTCCACTGTAGGCCCAGACATATTGTTTTTTCTATTTTTTCCCAACTTAAAGTAGTAAGTCACATCCTTAGGATTTTCCTTACCAAATATCACACCCTCCATCCCCACCCCCTTCCCCTAGAAAAACAAGATAGAGACAAATGCTAGGCTGCAGTTGCTTGAAGTGAAAATTCTAATCCGAAAATTTGACATGTCTCAAAATATTTTGATGATTATGTGCCCCTTTTGTACGGGTTTCCCTTTCAATAGATAACAACTAGTGCACGTTTGAAGTAAATATCTTCAGTAATGACAGAGATATTATAAAATGTCAAAAGTTTTTGAAAATTCTAAATTGAAAAAGGGGCATAACTAAGTCAAATGTATTTCAATGCTTACCTGCCCCTGTGGGTTCCCCTTTGGATACCAGACAGCTAGTCTCAGTTTGAAGTAATATCTTCATTTACAGAGATATTACAAAATGTCAAATTTTTTTTATGATGACACAGACGACAATGCCAGAACTATGACAATGCCAAGACGTTTTCATAAAAAAGTATCCAGTCTTAAAAACATGGGCTAAAAATTTATCATGTCCTCTAAGATAAGCGTCAGAACTAACTGCCTGAATGTGTTCAAACTATGTTCTTATAAAAGTCCATCATGGAACAATGTCCTACATAAGCAATATATCTTCTGACAAATAGTTTGATACAGAAGTACAATATAGGGTCATT
This sequence comes from Hippopus hippopus, assembly GCA_946811185.2. Classification (NCBI taxonomy): domain Eukaryota; kingdom Metazoa; phylum Mollusca; class Bivalvia; order Cardiida; family Cardiidae; genus Hippopus; species Hippopus hippopus. Next base: position 60,740,315 of record OX328098.1, on the reverse strand, counting down.
TGTATTTTTAATAAAACCTCAAGAAGCACATGAGAGCAAAGTGTGAATCACACGAGCGATGCAAGACTTGACGGGTATACATTATCAGAATTAAAACATGACTTTACCTGACCATCAATAGTGAGTAACCCTGTCTGTTTCATAATCTCTTGATACTTCTGATCTATCTCTGCACTGTAAAACACAACACTTTCCTATAGTTATGACAAAAGACGGATATTTAGAACTGTTTACACAGGCACATAAACTAAGAATTGTCTATCATAAGAGCAATATTAATTCATCACAAACAACAAAATACATGTACCATGCAAAATTAAAAGCACTTGTAGAAGACAAATTTGATGTAGCCCAGAAGAAGATCTTTGCCTTTAAAATGGTTGAAAACATTGTGGGAAAAGGGAGAAAATGCTGGTTACCAGCATTTTGTCCTTTTCCAACAATATTTTCAAAAGCCTTCTTCTTTAAGGTCATTAAAGAATGGGACTGTCAGGTAAAGAATTAAAATAATAAAGTTGTCCTCTGCAAATGCTTTCAATACTTACAAGCCTACAAGTTTGTAATCTGGTGAAAGTATACTTTCTCTTAGTTTCAACATATTTATTTTACATCAATTGAGAAACACGTTCTTACAATTTATATTACTCTCTCTCCATTCAGCTTCCTGGGAACTACACCAGTACTCATGCCAAATGTGTGGGCCAATGAAAAATCTTAAGGTTGACACTTGCTCCTGGGTATCAAACTCAGAACCTTATGGTTAGGCCTAAAAAAAAAAAAAATCTGTGTTTAGGGTTTCCCTATCCTACCTAGAAAATGCTGCTCATCCTAAACTTTTTATGCTACGATTGGAAAAAAAAAAGATCTGTCAGGTGTGATTTCGGTACATGGTCCATGTAAAAAGTTTTTGGAAAAAAAAAATCCCTACCTACCCTACCTACAGCATCTCGGACCGAAACCCTAAACACGTATTTTTTTGTTAGGCCTTATGAGGCCGATGCTCTACCTCACTACCACAAACACCACATAATTTCTCTTGATCAGTTGCATTTAACTCTTTACCAAACAACAAAATTTTCGCCTTGTTCAAATTCAAAGCATATGAGATGACAACTTAAATGTGGCTCAAACGAAGCAATTTGTCTTTAATAGGGTAGAAAAAATTGCGGGAAGAGGAGAAAATGCTGGTTAACCAGCATTTTCTCCTTTTCCCACAATATTTTCAAAAGCCCTCTTCCTCAGGGTTGTTAAAAATGGGCATTATGTAGTAAACGGTTCACAAGGATGTTTTCAAAGTCCTCTACTTTAAATTAATTTTAGAAAGTAAGGTGACATAGCATCATTAAAACTACCTGTCTGGAGGTTGTTGTCGTGGGCGACAGTCTAACACAGGACGTCTTCTACCATTAGAAGGTGCTGACGTGGCCCTCTGACTAGAACCAAAATCACCAACTGAGAAAGAAAGATCTTTTCATTATCCCAAACTAAATGGTGGAGGACACTTTTTTGGACTTGTTGGCCTGTCCAATTCTTTTCTGCAGAAAAGTATGGTGAGCCCCATTTGGCAGAGGATATTATTTCATTGCAGTGATCTATTTCAGTCTAGACTGAGAAAGATAGTTAAACATATTTCCTCCTGGAGATGATTTTGTCACACAGAGATTATTTCTGGAAATATTACGACTAAGAAGATACTTCTCCAACAGAGCTATCTCTTCTTTTGTATCATCATTTTCACAAGTATTTAGGTCTCAAATACGAATTCATTTTGATTGTACATGTAATATTTGCAAGGATGCTTTCAAAGAGGTCGGGGTCCAGCATGGCTCAGAGGTTAAGGTGCAGGATAAGCAATGTGGAGGTCCAGAGCTCAATCCACAAATGAAACACTTGGTTTCCTTTGGAGTGTCCTTGAGCAAGGCACCTCAGAGCCTCAGCCCAGCACTGGTAAAACCCAATCCAGATGTAACAAAGTAAGATGTCACCATGATTTTCCTTGAAATAATATTGAAAGCGGCCTAGAATACAATTCAATCAATCACTTAAGTCTTTATCAAACAATAAAACTTTACACTGGTCCAAATTTTAAGCATTTGTGGAAGACAAGTAAAAGTGACTTGAAAACTGAAATGTACTTTTGAAAAGGTAGAAAACATTGTGGGGAAAAAGGAGAAAATGATGGTTACCACCATTTTCTCTTTTACAAACATCTTTTTCAAAAGCATTCTTCTACAAGGTCATTTGAACATGACAGTGTACCGGTAAAAGGTTAAAGTCAACTTCTGGACATTTGTTTCAGACATGGTAGATCAATAAAACAAATACATGTACTCTTTTTTAAACTGGCATTTGTTGTAATGAACATTTGAATGAATAATGGATTATATCACTAGCATATCAAAACATTTCTTTCCTCCGCAAAATGATTTGATAAAATATTTTATATTTTCAGTAGTGTATACAAACCCTAAGAATGCTTACCAGACTTCTTTAACATTTTACCAAATTATCACAAGAGAAGGCTTTAGAAAATAACCCACCCAACCTAGGCTGAAACAACCCATTCTAAAATAAGGCTGATATGGCCTGGTCAAGATGACTTGAATTTCAATGAAAAGGTCTATTTGTCAAATCAGAGTTATTAATAAAATCAATAAATATATGCAACAACAGCATTTAATATCTTTCCAAAATAATCACAAAGAATGCTGGATAAAAGTATTCAGGAGGATGTGACCTGAGAGAACATTTCTTTGACGTATCACGAGAGCATATATCAAAGCATGCGCAATTCAGAGGCTTGCTCCAATGTTGTTCTTTTTATTGTGTTTCAGCTAGCCATCGCAGCAACCCTTCTTTTCATGCTTCTGGAAGAAACCTGATCATACCGGCCACTCTTCAAACAGCATAAAGCATCAATATTTTTGTTGTCTGCTAAAGCCTAACAAAAAATATCTGTGTTTAGAGTTTCGGTCTGAAATGTTGTAGGTAGGGTAGGTAGGAATTTTCTTTTTTTTCCAAGAAGCTTTTTACATGGACCATGTACCGAAATCACGCCTGACAGATTTATTTTTTCAATCATAGCATAAAAAGTTTAGGGTCAGTATCATTTTCTAGGTAGGGTCAGGAAAACCCTAATTTAGGCTAAACACGTATCTTTTTAATAGGCCAAAGGATAAGGCCTTTACTGGACTGCATAATGTTTGATTTTCACAAAAACACCAAAACATTAGCAATACGTAACTGTTACCTGTTTGTTCCAGTTTTATTTTGTAAATAACAACAAGCCTACTTGCAATGAAATTGAAACTAGACTTGACATTCACTGCATATGTTCCGAAAGTCAATTTAGTCACAGTAAAGGTCTTTTTTTACAAACTGTACTGGCTTTCTGTTTTATCAGCATGGGCATAGAAAAGGAAATTGAAATAAACTGGATGTAGTATATCTTATTTCTGAAGTGTCATACTTAGCACTTAAACTGCCAATCATATGTTTCTATTTTTCAAATGGAATTGAACATGCATCCGCAGTTAACTGAATTTAAAATGTTTGTTTACAAATCACCAGATGTGTTTGTGTCAAAAGAAAGGTAAAATACAAAAAGATTGATGAAAACTCTGTATTAAACTTGGTGTCAAATTGAAGTTAAATCATTTGTCTATCTACCCATGTCCATTTTAATAGCTGACAAGCAGATTAAAGACACGTACATTGGCCTAAAAGATGACTGGTAAGATTTTGAAAATTCCAGGAAAATTTAAAGAATTGCTGCTGTGACGAGGACCAAAAAAACAATCACAAAAATAAGATCTGAGCAAGCATTTAGAATAAAGGTAATATCCAAAATCTGGCCAAAACATTGGTCCATGGAAATACCGAATTACACCTAATATGCCGAATTATACCGAATTAAACCGAATTACACTTTATAATGCCGAATTATACCTACAAAACACTTATTAGATAAATAATAGATTAATTAGACTTGTTAAGAGTAGTGCTGTGTGGCTCTCAACAGTATAATTTGGTAAAAAAAAACATACCAAATTACACCTTTATACTGAATTCGGTATAGATCTCGGAGAACTCTGAAGAAAATGACATACCGAATTACGCTAGATAATACGTTGCACATACATGTAAATATAATTTGGCTGGTTAATTTCACGAAATCTTTAATATTAAGTGTAATTCTATGTGACGTTCAACAGTATAATTCGGTACCTGGATGAAATCGCCATACCGGTGTTTTTACTTCTCCAAATACAGAATTACACTTTTCTTCTGAATCATACCGAATTACATTGTGTATTACCGAATTAGACCAGAAAAACACAGATCAATCTTTTTTTTTTGTATAAGTTATCATATCAATCATGATATTATATTATAACATATAATAGGCTGCATAGCGCGACTCAAGGACCTGTTGTTGACAGTGCAGTTCAAGATCAGACTGCACAAAAATGTGCAGTCTGATTTTCGACCTACACTATCTGATAAAGAGATATTTAATACTCCCCTCTAAAAAAAAAAAAAACTTCGTAATTTTGTTAATTGAGTTTCTGCTAATGGCTTGAAAGTTTCATTTCACTTACTTAGCAGTTCTAAGAAGGACTAAGTGTAGTTCTGTGTGGCTCTCAACAGTATAATTCGGTAAACGTACCGAATTACACCATTATACTGAATTTGATATCTCGGATAACTTGGAAAAAATTACATATTGAATTAAGCTATGTAATATATTGTACATAAATGTAAATATAATTTGGCTGGTTAATTTCACGAAATCTTTATTATTAAGTGTAATTCTATGTGACGTTCAACAGTATAATTCAGTACCTGGATGAAATCGCCGTGCCGGTGTGCTTATTTCACCAAATACCAAATTACACTTTTCTTCTGAATCATACCGAATTACATTGTATAACCGAATTATACCAGAAGAACATCGATTATTTTTTTTGTTCAAGTTATCATAAACGATCATCATTTTATATTATATTGTATGAAATGTTTTTTTTTTTTTTGTGTATTTGAGAATTGTCCTGTATTTTGATGGTACTGACCTACCGAATTACGCTATGTAGCGTATACCTGTGTACATTTAATTCTGTGGGCGGATTTCACTAAGTCCACATTATCAAGCGTAATTTTATGTTTTAAAAATACCAAATTACACCTTTATACTGAATTCACTATCTGGGAGAAATAAGAGAAAATACCATTGATTAAAGACTTCACATGATACAATACTTGGTTGCTATTTACATATAGATTCCATCAACCAAATTAAACTTGCTAACGAGGGGATGCGTGGAAAAGGGAACAGTCATGATTTTTACAGGATACCGATTTGTCCTGTACAGTAGAACAGGTTAAGTATACAGACAGAGTTACATGTGTGGAAGAAAGCTTGAATTATAGTTTTATACTGCCGAACATAGACTGATTTTCACGTTGAGAAACATCTGAAGTCAGTCCGTTGCTGGTAGAGCCTAAATCTGTGTTTTTCTGGTATGATTCGGTAAAACACAATGTAAGTCAGTATGACTCAGAAGAAAAGTGTAATTCGGTATTTGGTGATATAAAAACACCGGTACGGCGATTTCACCCAGAAACCGAATTATACTGTTGAAGACCACACAGAATTACACTTAATTTCATGTGGAACTGGTGAAATTAACCAGCCAGATTTTATTTACATGAATGTACAACGTATTATAAAGCGTAATTCGATATGTAACTTTCTCCGAGTTCTCCGAGATACCGAATTTAGTATAAAGGTGTAATTTGGTACTTTTACCAACTTATACTGTTGAGAGCCACACAGAACTACACTTAGCCTAAATCAGTGTTTTTCTGGTATAATTCGGTAAAATACAATTTAATTCGGTATGATACAGAAGAAAAGTGTAATTCGGTATTTGGTGATATAAACACACCTGTACGGCGACTTCACCCAGCTACCGAATTATACTGTTGAAGACCACACAGAATTACACTTGATAATGTGGAAATGGTGAAATTAACCAGCCAAATATTATTTACATGTGTGTACAACGTATTATACCCCCAATCCACTAGGCCGCGATCTACGGCGCTCTCACAGAGCGCCGTAGATCGCCATGCAGAGCACCAAGAATGCCAAGAACGCTAACAGATCTTTAACAGATCGCCAAGATCGCCATCAGTCTACTCCCTTGCACAAAGATCCGTGGCGATCTGTTCAGATCGCCGTCAAATCGCTACTTAATCCGCTTAAATCGCTATCGAAACGTAACTTGAACGTAAAAATCGTAACTAGAGTGCTATTGGATCGCTCAAGAGCGCAAATGTTCGCCAGTATGCCAGTCATCGCGCTCCAATGTGATCCGATAGCAACCATTAGAGATGCAGTAGTGCTCCGTTGCGATCAAGTGGCCATATGATGGCGCTACGATACGATCAAATGGCGATATGATAGCGCTCTGTTACGATCAAGTGGCGATATGATGGCGCTCCGTTACGATCAAGTGGCGATATGATGGCGCTCCGATCGCGCTCTTGGAGGACTATATAAAAGAGTGTCTGTCTCGGCTATCATCATTTCGCATTTGGAAACCACCAGGTGTAGGTACAATTAATTCTTTGGTCAAAAGTTTTAAGTACAGTATGCCACCTAGGGGAAGGAGCGAAAGGGGGTCAAAGCCTTGGGTCGCTAACGGAGCGAAAACAGGTCATATAAGGTCGCAACTCCTAGCGAGGCTACTATAGTGACCATGTACAGTTCAATCGCTATCGGATCTCAATGGTCGTTACTTGATCACCAGCAGAGCGTCATCTTGTTGTTATCTGAGCGGGAGTGTTCTCATAATCACCAATCCGGCAGCAATCTGAGGTGATCTACGGCGCTCTGTAAGAGCGCACAGAGCGCCGTAGATCGCAGCCTAGTGGAATGGGGGTATTACAAAGCGTAATTCGGTATGTAACTTTCTCCGAGTTCTCTGAGATACCGAATTTAGTATAAAGGTGTAATTTGGTATGTTTACCGAATTATACAGTTGACAGCCACACAGAACTACACTTAGTCCTTCTTAGAACTGCTAAGTAAGTGAAATGAAACTTTCAAACAATCAGCAGAAACTGAACAAAATTAAAAAAAATTTTTTTTTAGAGGGGAGAATTAAATATCTCTTTATCAGATAGTATAGGCCGAAAATCAGACTGCACGTTCTGTGCAGTCTGATCATGATCTGCACTGTCAACAACAGGTCCTTGAGTCGCGCTGAGCAGCCTATTATACATTATAAAATAATTTTATGATCAATATGGTAACTTATACAAAAAAAAACAGAGTTAATCTGTGTTTTTCTGTTCTACTTCGGTAATATACAACGTATTTTGGTATGATTCAGAAGAAAAGTGTAATTCTGTATTTGGAGAAATAAAAACACCGGTACGGCGATTTCATCCATGTACAGAATTATACTATTGAACGTCACATAGAATTACACTTAATAATAAAGATTTCGTGAAATTAACATGCCAAATCATATTTACATGTATGTACAATGTATTACAAAGCTTAATTCAGAATGTAATTTTCTCCGCGTTCTCCGATTTCTATACCGAATTCAGTATAAACTAGGTTGGCGTTACAAATCGCCAAAATCGCCATTGGCGATTAAATTTTACTGCTGGCGACTACAAACACCAAAACAACTGATATTGGCGATTGTTAAAAATGTGATGAGATAAAACTGCCGACCGTGAACATCTGATCTGATCAGTTTTGTATATTGAACACTTCCTAAACTGTGAAATCGGCGCGCGACAACTTGATTATCATATATACCGGGTATCCTAAGCTGATAACCCTTGTATTTCCCTTAACTACCCGATAGACGAAGATCCAATTACCCATGGCCAGTTACCGGGTAGTCTTGTTCTATAAAAAGAATACATGAACAATCACAACTTTTTGGAGGCAATAGGGCTAAACGAATTAATTGAGTCGTTTGTCAAGTGAATTTGACAACATCGATCATGGTTTTTTCCTGAAATAATTGACCATTTAAGCTTTATGTGGCTTTATTAGATTCTTTTCCAGTGAAACTTTTTTTTTTTTTCATAAAAACGAATGGATGCTAGATCCATATTTCGCCAAATGAGAAATATTGTCGCCAGAGATTTTTTGATGATCGGCAGTTTCAATAAAGGCAAAGTGTGAAACGATATTTCTTGAATCATTTGAAAGACAGAACAGATATTTTGCGATGAATTTTAAAAATTGGATCATACATATCTCTTGCTATGCATGAAATTGATGGTTGGTCTGTAGAAAATCAAACAGCTGTTAAGCAGACGGCATATATTTAGACTCGTCCAGATTGAAAGAATTTGCTGACGACAATTAAATGTAGCTCATCAGGTGTTTGAATTATGCATTTGCAAAGGTAGAAAACATTGTTGGGAAAGGAGAAAATGCAGGTTATAACTATTTTCACCTTTTCCTAGCATTTGCAATAGCCTTCTTTCTCAAGGTCGTTCAAACTGGGAATTAAGTGGTGAAGGGTTAGGCCTGATTCAAATACACATAGATCTATTGTTGAATTTATAAAACTTTTAATCATTCATCAGCCTATAAGCACTGGAATTTGTAGCTGACTTTTGACATTTCTATACTGGGCTATCTATTGTATGTAATGGTAGTCTACCATCAGAAATATTTAAAAGAAATGAAAGACTTGGCTCTACCAGTTATATCAGTGATGCAAAGCTGTAGATCTAGCTTTAGATTAATCATACATGACTTAATGTTATGAAATACTATACTTAGAAAATGACACAAAGACCAAGTCATAGTGATTAGGTACATTGACTGAACCTGGGTTTTGACCAACAAAAATTTTGGCTACTAAAAATGTTTGGCTGGCGCCAACCTAGATAAAGGTAATTCGGTACCAGGGCTCGACATTAACGGTTGTCCGATGGATTTTGGCAAGTGAAAAGTTGCCTCGGACAACTAAATTTTAAATCTGGTTGCCCGATGGGACAAGTGCATTTTAAAATTCAATTAGAGGAGAAAAAAATAATTTGCGAATGCATAATTTGCGTGTTGACGACAGAATTCCTGAATAGTGTCATTTTGACAGCTGACTTAACTTGCCGATTTTATCTATACCTTAAAGAAACAAGACAAATTTATGATGCATAGCATCATAGAAGCCGCAATCTTTTGGTGAACAATTTCAGAAATATTGACTCTCTTGAGAAATTGTGATTACATTTTTTGTATCTGTTTTTACCCCCATCCCCCACCAACGGAAAATCATGACAAATGGTACTAAAATGTAAGAAAAAAAGAAAATAATATGTACATGTATTCTAATTCTATTAAAAAAAAAAAAAAAGAAGTTTAGAGAGGAATCTTAGATAATTTTGTTATATTTAAAAAAAAAAACGTAAAAGCATCGGAATTTTTAAGTTTCTACTCGAAATTTGAAAATGGAGAAATTGCGCATTCAAATACACTATTTTCCATTTATCAAATGATTTTAGAAAGGAAACTTCTGTAGCGGCATCAAAGGCAATACTACGGAATTATTTAAGTTACCAATTATTCAAAGTGATATTAAGATTGTTATTCACATATGATGTTTACATGTATTTACAATTTTCATCAGTGATCTCTTCTTTGTGTTTCATTTTTCAAAAAAAAAACTTAACTTTTTCTAACAGATGATCTTCTTGCTTGTCAAAAAGTATCTTAGCATGTTTGTAACACAGTGAATCTTTACGTTTCTACTGTAGAAACAAAAAACTTTTGCATGGCATCTCCAAAATTATTCTGATCATAGTCTGTACAGTTGGCACAAACCACGTTTCTATTATTCCTGAATGGCAGCCACACACACACACACACACACACACACAAAAACCATTTTTTAAGTCTTTAAAGATCTGGATCTATTGAACCACAACATAATAACTATTACTATACATATGTCGTTTACTAAACAGTGGTTCGAACCATTTTCTGCATAGGCTTTGTACATACCTAGTGTAAAACTTCTAATGTAAATTTCAAGAGCTATTCTAAACCTTTGACCAGCAGCGACGTAAAAAGTTGTATATTCATAGTAATAGGTTTTGTAATAACTTTAACCCTTCGACTACATAACGAAATAGATACACTGAATAATGAAAACAAACAAGATTTTTTTTTATGTTTACGAAATATCTTATAGAATATTAAAAAAATATTACACGGGCTATGTGCTGTCACTCTGATCTTCATCTATTTCCATCATTTTCGAGCAGCTTCAACCCTTAGAGCACCAGGCACCACCATGACAATTACTGTAGTCAATGTACATCACGATCCATACGTCATGTTTCAAGGGTTTTGTAGATCAGAACCATACCGTACTGCACGTACAGTCTGATCATAACAGCTTCGACACACAATACAGTAAATGCTAAATTTTACAGGTCTCATAAGGTAGATGTTCCGTGTAACAAAAATCCATTCTGCTAAAGTGTCGACGAAGGGAAGAAAAAGGGTTATCTTTCCACAAGTATTCTATAAATAGCTGACGTGGACGCCTCTTGTGTAGGAAGGTAACCAGTCTATACCTTGATCAAAGGTTAACCGCCGTTTTATCCTTTACAGATTAAAATTTGGACGAAAAACTTGTACATAAAATTGCTTCTGATTAGCATATTCTAAGATGCTCTCTATATCATAATCATCATTATTTTGTTTTGTGAAAAAGTTGACAAATGCGAAAACCATTGAGAGGTGGGAAAGCTTGTGATAAACGGAAAGCATAACAACTTCGTTTGGGATAATAGAAGGAATCCTATATGTTTGAAAACTTCGGGGGACTATCCAATTAAAGGATGTTTATCTTTCTGTATTTTTTATTGTTATTTGGGAATGAACTATATATTGCAAGAAAACCAGGCTTGAATTTCATGTAGGTCTGTTGGAATATTTAAGAAAGAGTCATGTGGAGTAATTCCGTCACAACAACACAACATTATTAGAAATTTTACAAAAATAATGACCAATCGAATAATTGCTGATCATCTACATGGTAAATAGTTTAGGTACATTCCTACTGGAAGTCGCTTTCGAGCGGCTTCCATTAACTCGGTAACATACTGCATATTAAGTTCCGCCCACTTAGTCACAAAACCATGCAAAAATGACTCCGCCTATCTCATTAGACCAGAATATGTCGATTACTATAGTCTTAAGGAGGTTGGTAAATAGCAAAGTGGTTCCACCCGATTGATAGCATTTTCGTCGGTGTTCGAAATGTTCCACTTGTATTCAACTTTAATAAACTATTACTAGTAAAATGAAATTATGTACCCAACTAACCATAAATTAATAAATGGACATTTATTTTAATATTGCATTTATGCGAATTTGAAAACTATTTCAACAAAATAGAGTAAACATGTCAAACAAAGTTGAAATTATTCGATTAATATGTATCGGGCACTTACGAGTCGAACCGTTCACTTCAAAATGCAGACGCCTCTAGAGAAGTTTGGCGTCAAGTCGTCCGCCGATTCCACGACAGAAAAGACTAAAAAGGTGAGCCAAACACAAGAAAAGTATGAAAAAAATACCAGAAAAAGAAAATTTGTACACAGGTGGTTGGACCAGTTTTCATGGCTGCGATACTGTGAGTCTGAAGACCTCATGCATTGTGAGCCGTGCCGCAAATATACTGCGCTCTCCAAATGTTCAATTTCAACAGCAGCATGTTATATTAATGGGACAAATTCTTTTAGAATAGACAGTATTATAAGTCACCAAAAGTGTGCCAGTCACTTCTCAAATGAACAACGTTGTAATACAGAAATCTTAGAGAAAAAAAAAAACTTATCCGTTTTCACAACCTATACTGGTGAGGTATTTCATGAATCAGAGTCATGCAGTCAAGTGGAATCCGTTTTCACAACCTATACTGGTGAGGTATTTCATGAATCAGAGTCATGCAGTCAAGTGGAATTTTGTGGTGAGGGACCCCGAGTAGTTATAAGAAAAATAAAAACAGCAATCTGAAAACATATTTTGATTAGTTTCTTTTTTACTCCCGAATTCCCATCATATAATAGGACAAGTGAAAACGTGGTAAGGACAAGTGGTTTTGCAAGGTACTTGTCCGACTGATCCAGTAAATCAAAAAGTTAATGTTGAGACCTGGGTACCTTTTTTTTTACCGAATTATACTGTTGAGAGCCACACAGCACTACTCTTAAGAAGTCTAATTAATTTATTATTTATCTAATAAGTGTTTTGTAGGTATAATTTAGCATTATAAAGTGTAATTCGGTATAGTAGGTGTAATTCAGTATTTCCATGCACCCCCAAAACATTAATGTCAAAAGCAACTGGAAATAATCAACATATGACCTACAAACACTGGAGATATGAAATAACTCGATTCAGTAGCAAGATGAAATTTTCATCGTTCTGGAGTACGACCATTCGAATTTCAATATAGGGTCAATCCGGGTAAATACGGACAGAGGTATAATTACGGACACACGCTACATTTCGGAAAATCCCCGAGCGTATTTTAACTCCCAATATCCCTGCTACAGTCTATTTATAGCACTCCCATCTCATGTCTGTGTCAGTGTGCTATTTTTGATGACGATTAATTTTATGTGATGATGCAAGCAAATTTAAGGTCACACGTGATGCGCCCTTTCTCAACCGTGCTTGAATTTAAAGTTTTGCTCTACAACTCTGACAGCTACTTGAACGCTTTCACGAATCATAGAAATTTTACATTAAAACGTAAAGGTGCTAAGAACTAAGACAAATGATTGAAGAAAAGTAAGAAATCATCAAAATAATGGCAAAATACACATTAGAAGAAATAAAGGAGAAAAAGAAAAGTGTCCATATTAAACCAGTCTTTTTAACCCACTGTAAAATTACGGACACTTACAAAAAAATGTATCTTCTGTGCTACAGAATTCATGTTTATCAAATATTTGAAAAGGAGGATAGCTATAGGGTTAACTGATAGCTCCAGTTGGGACACGATCTAGAGTCGGGCGATTTGGATAATAAAGTAGAATCCGATACTATTCCAAAAATGAACACATTGAGCACTAGGCCTACCGATATTTAGCCTGAAGGAATGATCTTTCATTTCACTGCATTTTGTACCCGTTATCCTGTCTTTGTGCAGGTCGTGTTAGATCTATTGCTATTATTATCCGTTTAGGCCACACCCAATCCATTGTTTTATTGGGTTTTGGCAGTATTATTCTTTTGAAAACATAATGGCAAAAGAAGAAATAGGTTGTACCGAGCAATTCCGTATTTCACCCATTTAAAGTCAGGTGTCCGTAATTTTCCAGTCTGTGTCCGTACTTCACTCCACATGTCCGTATTTACCCGAATTTGACTAAGGGCGTATTCCTTTCGCTACTCCGAACACTCCGAACATGTTCTAAATCAATGGAGTATTTTGGAACACTGTGCCGTGTTCTTCAGAACATGTTCTGACTGTTCTAATTCAATCGAGGTGCAGCGCACCTGCTGAATGGTTGCTAGGTGATTCAAGATGGCTGAAAGATGGACAGTTCTTCATGGCGAAACTTGCAATTGTCTTTTTTACGATATAAACGCCATAAATAGGAGCATTGTAGACTCAGCAGTGTCAGTCTCTACTCCCTCTCCGCAGCTAATCATATCCTCCACTAGCACAGCTAAGACAGTAGCTCTTGCAACAGCCATCATGGCAATGTACATTAATTTCGGTATCGATTAGAACAATGTTCGGAAAATGCTCCATTCAGAACATAATTCCAGAACAGTGTATGTGTTCTGAAATATTCCATTCACACATTTTAGAAGAGCATTCCAGAACACTGGACATTGTGCCAGAACAGGTGAATGGAATACGCCCTAAGTAACTTCAAATGCATTTTCGCAATATCTTGGACGGAGTAAACTATACAGTCTAGCGAAATTATCAAAGAAGAAAGTCTTGAGTTATTAACACATAGGTTTTAGGGGTCATGGCTTTCAAACTGTGAGAGTAGCTGACCAGCAAAATGAGCTGTGTAAAAATCGTCCGTATTTACCCGGATTGACCCTAAACATGATCGTTTGTTTTTGTATAATAATCTTCATTTCACTTTCAGAAGTGAAAACAATGTTGCTTGTTATCCGTTGTTGATCGATTTAGAACAGGGGGAATACGTACGTGGGATTGGTCGTCTGGGGCTGGAACTGGCATCATGTCGCTGCCGCTCTCGCTCCCGCGACTTGTTCTCAGCCATCAATCTTCTTTCAATATCGTTCAATTTGTTTAGGAATGAGTTCGACATATTGGAGTGATCACATGATCAGTAAAAAGCTAGAACCGCAGATTCGTATTTTGAAAATCAAAGTACTAGAAGTACACGTAGATTGGCTGCAAAATCTCTCCCCCCCCTCTTTCCTCTGTCTCTCTACCTCCCCGTCTGTTTTTCTGTCTCTTTCTCTTCCACCTGTCCGTCCGTCCGTCCGTCCGTCCGTCCGTCCGCCCGCCTGTCTCTTTCTCTTCCACCTGTCTGTCTGTCTGTCTGTCTGTCCGTCCGTCCGTCCGTCCGCCCGCCCGTCCGTCCGTCCGTCCGTCCGTCTCTCTCTCTCTCTCTCTCTCTCTCTCTCTCTCTCTATTTTAACTTCGTCCCTGACAGTCATGATGTTTCTGTCTCTCCCTGCCTCTCTAGATAAGTTGACAGTCGGTAGAAAGTATACCGAATGGTTTAGAGCCCAAACACTCAGCCTAATTCACAATTGGTAACGTGGTCGACGTTTTAAATTAGCCGGTAACTCAACACCAGGGATCGTTTATGTAGAGCATACATATATGATCCCTAACTACAATAACAGGATCATTTCTTTCTTTTTGATGGGTGAGAGGTGGGACGGTGGTCCATTCTATAACCACCCTTCTCTTTGACCTCTGTCTATGCTAGTTGTAAATCTTTGTAGACGATGGCGTAAATTTGGCTAAAAGCATGAAACAAGTCATCGAAAAGGCAAAAAAAAAAAAACATTGTGGACAAAGAAGAAAATGCTGGTTAGCATTTTCTTCTTTTTCCACAATGTTTTCCAAGCCTTCCTCCTCATGGTCGTTAAACTTGAGACTGTTTGGTTAAGGGCAGATCTAAACAATTTTTCCCCACTGTGTCAGAGTGGTTCTGTGTGAGATAGGGAAGAAAAGGCAAACGCACAAACGGACTGAACGTTTCAGCTATCATGGCTGTTTAACTTTTAAGCTATATTCAACATATTCTCCTTTCTCCACAATGTTCCCGAAAGCCTCTTTTCTCGGGGGTTGGTAAAAACTGGGATGGTGTGGTAAAAGGTTAAACACGTTTTACTCACAGTGTCAGTGATACATTGTAAGACAGGGGCGATAAGAGAAACGAAAAGTAGGGAAGGTGTTAAATTTTAAAATGAGCCATGCTCTGTGAAAAGGGGGCTTAATGCATCTGCGAAAAGTATCGACCAGGTCAGCCTGCACGGGCTGTGCAGGCTGACATGGGCCAAAACTTTTCGCTATCAGTCAATTTTCTGTATGTACAAGGACCAGTCTACATCATGATTAAGACGGTTGTTAAAAGAAGTGGCTATTTTGGATCCATAAGTATATGATGTTTTGCATGGTAACATATGGATCAAGGAGATGCATTAAGGGCTTATTTTTCTGAAAGACGAAAACATTTTAGAATTGCATAAAGAGACGACAAAATAAACTATAGGGTCAGCTGATGTCATTTGTCCTTCAAAGGGAAGACAATATTATGGGAAAAGGAGAAAATGCTGGATCATCTTGTCCTTTTCGCAGGTCTGTAAGCAAGTTTTCTCACTGTTTTGGAGAGGTATTGTGTGAGACAAAGTCGAAGTGGAAAAGAAGAGGCGACAAGGCGTAAAGCTAGCTGTCTAAAAAGGTATCTAGTCGTTTCGACACCTGGTCATTTCGACACCCGGTCATTTCGACACTTTTTGGTCATTTCGACCCCTATTTTGGTCATTTCGACACCCAAAAAAATTTTTTTGCAAAAAATGGTCAGTTCGACACCCGCTGATTTTTTACCCGCCAAATAACGGAGAAAAAACAGGGCATTTGTTGTGCAGTATGTTACAAAAGACGTATTCTTGCAGTATAACAAAAGTTGCCTTTGCCGATCTTTGTGTTTAACTTCTTTGGTTATTTTGGCAGATGGCCAATTATGTTGCTACGTCGGTGGAAATTTATATGCCGAGGTTGGTAAATGCAGGAGACCGTCCACATTTTTTTGTTTGTCAGTAATAATTTAATTAAGTAGAAATTGTTTTAATTTGTCTGATTGTATGTGTGTGTGTGTGTGTGTGTGTGTGTGTTTTTCTCACAATTTTTACCCGATCATTGGTTGTTTATATCATCATCCTTAATTTGATTGATGTAGGCCTAACATTAAATTACTTAAAACTTTTACATCGTCGTATTATCGTAATTTTGTTGTAGTGTGTTATCAAAATACGTTCATTGACTTTGTTGAAATAATTTTGTTTTAGGGAAGTTTTTTCCTGTCAATAAATATCTACGGAAAACTAATGGTAAACATGTACGTATATTTCTCAGTTCAGTAAATAGGACATAATTGTAGGGTATTTGAGGTTTCTATAAATGGTAATTAAAAAGAGATTATGCAGGAATTTTTTTCACACCTTAACCTGGTTTTTGTTTAACTGTGATGGACAGCTATTTTCACCCCTCAGAATAGACACACAATGAATCGACAGCCTTACTTAAGACAAGTATTTTGTGTCAGTTATTTGATGCATTCGTCGGGTCTATCCTAAATTACTCGAGCGAAACGTGGGGATTCAGTAAGTCTAAAGCTATCGAACGAATACATCTTAAGTTTTGTAAACGTATTTTACAAGTACGAACAAGTACGAGTACGATGGCTGTCTGTGGAGAGCTCGGTCGATTTCCGATGTATATACTACGATATCATAAGATTATTAAGTATTGGTTCAAAGTGCTGCAAACAGAAAATATTATATTGAAAAGTGTTTATTTACAGTCACTACATGATGTTAAATGTGGTAAGAAAAATTGGGTTTTTAACGTTAAAAGTATTTTAGATATTTATGGTTTTTCGGATGTTTTTAATAATCCCGCTTCTTATAACCCAGTACTTATTTTGAGCCTTTTGAAGGAGAAAATTGTAGATTGCTTCAAGCAAGAATGGTTTTCACATAATCAGGGACAGTAGCTCTTTAATACTATACAAAAATATAAAATCTTCTCTTTGTTTCGAAGAGTATTTAAACATTTTGCCTATTTCACTTCGCTCCCACCTTTGTCGACTTAGAATCTCAGCACACTCTCTTCGGATTCAAACAGGCAGATTTTCTAGTAACAGAACACCGCGAAATGAAAGAGTGTGTTTATTGTGCAATATGAACGAGGTAGAGGACGAATTTCACTTTATGTTTATATATCCAAAGTATAGTATTTTACGCAGGCAGTACATAGATGGTTTCTATTTTAGAAGTCCAAGTATGTATAAGTTGGTTGAACTTTTCAACAAACAAGAAAAAAGAACAATTTCAAATGTAGCACAATATATCGAATCTGCATTATCAGTGCGATTTCATTTTCTGTACAACTAATGGTTATATCATCATTGTGTTAGTATAATATAAGCTTTTTATAAACATATTAATCATCATCTTTTACAAATTGAGTGAAACTCCTTTCGTATGTCATCCTCACTTATAAGCAGTTTTTTTTTTGTTTTTTTTTTGTTTTTTGTTTTTTCGGGGGGGGAGGGGTAGAGAGAAAGAGAGAGATAGAGAGTGAAGTAGAGAAATTGTGTGATAGAGAGAGAGAGGGGGAAGGAGAGAGAGAGGCCTTGACAAATGCTTTGTTATATGAATCATGCAATATTTGACTATGTACACTTGTGCTTGTCCAATAAAATATATGTTCTGTTCTGTTCCTTACGGATATGAAAACTATGCAGAAGGAGTAGATAAAAAATTAAAACTTTGAAATATTCACGATAAAAAAGAATGCCCGTCTATATAGGTTATTTTACCGAACCTGAAATTTACTTCAGGAGATGTCCTTAAATCCAACACAGTGTCATTGTACATTTAGAACTCAGAAATGGTTGAAATTCCTCATTTCAGAACGCTTTCCTTTCATAGTGGCCTAGTCAACTTGGGAATCCAGATAAGAAAAAAGGAATCTTAAAATTTTGACCAATAAGGCCCTATGCTTAATTTTCATTTTCTTCTCCAGCCGAGGCAGGCCTTTTATGTTAATAAACTGCGTAATCCCGCTATTATTTTTTGTTACCACTTATTCTTTGCAGGCAATGACATATCTGATATGTCCATTAAATGCCGTAATTACTCTATATAGTCCAGTCAAATTAATGAAATTTAGGGCTTAACCCAAAACTAATTGCAACACAAGCCATTTTTTGATTTTTATGAGGGATTACCCTCCCTAAATAACATATAAAAAGTAGGACGAAATCGGAAGATATGAAATTCGATTTTTTCGCGCATTTTGTTCCCAGCCGCAACTTTGTGTACAAATAGTAGCTTATGTGTAAATTTTGCACATTCAAACTATTTTGAGGTTTCTATTACATGTAACATTTTCTGATAACTCTGGTGTTGAATTAACTAATTATTTGAAATATTGATCTTCCTTCTTGGTGCTTTTTACATCAAATAATGAAAGGGCCAATATCAACTTACCCCACCCACTACATTTTGCATTAGAATTTCAGTGTCATTTTATTTTATTTTATTTATTTATTTATTTTTTTTTGGGGGGGGAACTGAATTACCATGTACATGATCATTTCCTTTATGATAATAAATGCTTATTAAAAGCCTAGACATTCTTTCAATGGCTGGCGTCGGATAAAGTCTGGCACAATGTCTTGTGATGGAATCGTGAGTTGCCGAATCTGAGTCTTATTGTAGATTTTGTGAAACAACAAAATTGTTCATGAATAAACTTGAATGATTGGTTGAATGACGTTTTGTGCCACAATCATCTTTGTTTCAGTCATACCACGGTGACAGCTCACTTATTCACGCATTTCCTGGGTTACACCAGTAATAAGCTAGGGCTCTGAAGTGTCTTGCCAAACTACACTCCCACGAAAAACCCAGGAATAAACTTGAATTATTGTATTTTAAGTCTTATTACAGTTAGAAAACTGTGTAAGGATATTTTTGACAAGATGCAGGTAATAATTCAACCTATGATAATTAACAAAATTTACAACACCTTTTTGGTTTTATACTTACCCTATTACTTTTCAGCTTTTTTTTAAATAAGCAAACCTTGAAACACCATTTTAATAAAAGGTAAATACCGCTATCAACTGCAGGGGCATATTAAGTCAATTAAAGGTTAAATACATGTACTCCCACAGATGTATTCAGCCAAAGCTGTCATATGAACAAACGATTGTAGGTCTTATAACTTAGATTTGTAACCCACACATACAAAGTCCCTACTTTAAGATTTCACTATTCAAACATGTAATGTTCTTTTTCTAATCTTCTTTGTAATTCCAGCAACAAATTCTTATCCGGTTTGTTGCTATTTTAACTTTAAAAAAAGCCACAATACTGGTTTAGTGATTGGTGTCTTTCAAACTTTGTCAGAGACTTACTTTTCCAAGTTAAGCAAACGATAATTGCATGTATGTGTTCAAAAGTCATATGCAAGGGTTGTCCAAAATGTTTGTACACTTTATCAACAATGGCAGCAGTTTTTTTTATGATAACTGAATGACATCGGGCATATATAGAAGATGATATATGTTCTGCCGCATCTGTTAAATTTAGCTTTGCACTATGATAAAATGTTCTCAAGCCAACCAGTGGATCCATGACTCGGACAGGTCTTATATATAGAATGGGCTAATTGATAAGTTATAAACAATGTAATGAGTGCTAAATTACATTTGCATAAAAGCCGACGTTATGATGGCAGTTTCAGTTATCACAAAAGAAAAGCGTCGACAGAGGTACAACAATATTTGCAACAGTATTATCAAGGAGAAACTTAAAGCGCTAATTTCAGACAGAGACATCAAGCAACAAGCCAGATCCAGTTCTTTGATGATGAAGTACGATAGACATCAATGGATTTTGGACACGGACAGGCTGCAGTTTGATTTCCGTATTATTTCCTTGCGTGGTCACAAATAAAAGGATCACGGATGATTTTCAACCAAGGTTGGAAACAAGCAGTTTAGAATACTAGGTGATACAGGGTAGAGGCGACCTTCTGACAATCGAATGACGTCCTTGTGGTGAATATGTAAATTAGGTGATCTCTGTGTATGAACCAGAAGATAACTGCACCGAGTCCAACTAGGTGACTTCAGTCTGTCAGCAGTTTCATATCGACTACTAATGATAAAAATCCCAGCAAAGAAAGACAAGGTAAAGCCAATGGCAAGGCTGCTGTAAGAATACCATTTGCCAAGAAGCGCAGATTCTTGGCCAGTTTTAAACCAGGCGCCAACCTTTCGAGAATCTCAAGAATCGTATCCGGTTTCAGGCGAAGGTATGACTTGAAATCTACTCGTGACTCCCGCAATAAATTCAACCCCAAGTGTGTCATACTAGCCTCTAGAGCAAGGGTTTCACTTAAACAGACCTTTTTGTGGGCTTCTCCAACTTTCTCAATGCAATTTGCTGTGGCAACAAGTATATTTCTTGTTTGATGAAGAAACGCTCCTCACAGCCTCTGTTTTAAAAGAATGTTTCTTCTGATTATAATACAAACAAAATCACAACGACAGAGAATCTCAACTTTCATAAGTTACATGTAAGCCGGGCGGCCCCAGTCAGACAAGACAACTGCCGCCCGGTGCCTGCACAGAAATCGCCCGATACCCTGACAATAAACATGCATCAGGCAGTGCCAATTTGAAAAGATGCCCAGATGACGTGTTTTTGCACTAAATGACCTCGAAAGAAAATCGCACGGTCGCCGTTAACTTTTAGGCAGTACCTTAACCTCCAACAAGCGCCGTCTACTGACAAAATTTTCAGTTGTTCTTGTTCATTTGCAACTGCCGCTGGGCTGGTGCCGTCCGATTTTGCCCCGATTCGGGGTAAAAGGCGTACTGTCCGTTGGTAGTTCCTAATTTGTGACCGTGCCATTAGAAACGGCCCATTTGCCGTGTCCACTCTTTCTTAGGAAATAGGAAAACGTAACTGTGTATTGGATTCTGATGGATTATCTACATGTATATGAGTATGGTCAGTGCAAGGTCAGATCCTCGATCCTTTGTCCAGTGAACAGAGATAAAACGATAATGGAGTGTTCTGCGGAATTTCAGAACGGTTACAACATGGATGATAATCTTCTGCATTATCACCATGGATGGGAGGTGGAGATGATGGGAGAAAATCCTAAAACAAAAGTTAAATTATCCTCGTAGGGATCACTTAACGTTAGGCCTCTGAAGAAAAGTAGAGTTCGCAAGTCCGGCGAAACAGACATGTTTGCTGATTTTTATAGATACCAGTTGCATCTTGCAAGTGAACTGAGAACAGACAGTCATGACGTATCATATTTCTGCAAGTTTTTTTTTATCATACAATGCTAAAATATTAAAAGATCTATATATCTTTATGATAATTTTATATGCAACATAAATGGAAATATCCCCGGTGTATCTCTGTGAAACTCTGTAGCTAACATCTGTAAAGAGTACAAGTCAGTGACTGCTAACCTATTCATTTGTAGGAAGAGTACGAAAAGAGGTCTTTTGCGGTATTTTCTTACACCGATACGTAGCCTATGATTTATTGTAAATCTACTTTTCATGCTAGTTTGCAAATGCATGTTGGAATGTCACATGATCATTAACATGCAACGATTATGTGGAATGGCAGTCAAATGGGAATGTCATATTCGGATCGCAAAACTACCATCTCGTTTTTTCAACACCAAATTAATACCACTTAACGAAGTGTAACTGTCAAGTTTCTGTACAATTGAAAAGAAAAATATGTTCTGAAGTGCTTATCAGTATTTCAACAAACAAGAATTGATTCACAACAAAAATCTAGATTAACCATTTTAATTAACCGACCTTAGTTTACTGTATATACACAGCGGTCCTTCCCTTTGTATTGGTGGGTGGGGTAAACCAATTCCGGTGTTAAACAAAATTGACAGAAGGGATACTGCTGTGTAAGTAAATCATGGCAGGCAGGTTGTAACAAGTTGCTGTTGGGGTTTTTCTATTACTTTCAAGAAAAAAATCGACTAGGAATGACGGGTAAAACTTGCGAGATGAGCTGTAATAAAGTTTAAAATGGCGAAATTCATATGAATAAAAAATGCTTAAAAAATCAAATTTCATATCCTCCGATTTCGTCCTACTTTACATATGTTAAAAAGGTGTCCCTAAGGATGTTGAAAACAAAAAAGGCGTTTGTGTTGCAATTTGTTTTGGGTCTTCATACATTTTGACTGGACTATATATATACATAGTGTTCCAAGTAGCTTTTCATTATTAAGGGCACATTTACCTCCTAAGCTGTAAATCTGGGGGTAAGATTCCATATTAGAAGGTATGACATTAATGGTTCCCAACTAAAGGTAAAGCAATCCATATTCATGATTTGCAACAAAGAAAGTCTGTTATATAAAGATACTTGTGTAAGTTTACTGCTTAAAGTCATTAAAAAGCTGAAAAGACGGTCTGAAGTGACTCTAATCGGACAATGTCAGAGACATTTTGTTGTGTCATGGGTTTCCGCTTTTATTGCACCGATCAATTTTACATGTCTGTTTATTCCTGGATAGGTATTTCCGCATGATTTGACAAAAATTTGTCATTAATGGTAACAAGTAACTACAAAACCTGTCAATTTTAAACAAGATAAGTGGATAATGGCCCTTTTTGTCCATTTATTTTCTTACGCGAGGTCTCGCGTGTAACCAAAATTTGTTGTGTTTAATTCAAATATTATAACGTGATTTACGCAATATTTTGCGCGAGTGGGAACACTGATACAAGTAATGTTATTATCGTAATAAAGTAAAACTCAGCCATTAATCGAACATTCTTCAACCTATCCTTTATCATTTGGTCCAATACATGGATCAATGGAAATCGATATTTGACCAATCAGGTCATCGCATTTATTTTACCCGATGTGCAGCCTTGTTGTCTGCTATTTCGGCTCCCAAACAAACGACTGTTAACGTTGGAGGGATGCGATAGTTTTTATTTATTTTGTGTTTTAAACGTTTGAATTAAAAAAAAAAAAAAAATATGTGCTTTGCGAACGTGTACCGCTGACGTGAGATCACGCATAGGCTGTAGACAAGTTTGAATTATGATAATGACTGAAAATGGGACATATGCAAAGAGTTCTGATCAGCGCTACATTACACAATGGATTAATTATTGCTTTAGTTTTTTTCCTCTCTGAAAGATTTGGAAAGAGATAAAAATGTTTTAAAGTGGAAAACAAAGGTAAAAATAGTTCTATATGAAATGCTAATCAAAATATATGTTTACCTGAATAGCTAACCTCTTTCAGTAACCTTTGCACGTCCAAAAAGTGGCATTTGTCATCAATGTTTCAGTTTGACGTTAATCTTAACCCTTGGTGAATGAAGAATATGCTAAATGTGTAGATATATATCAGATTGCAAATAACATGCAGTTTAATCTTGGATTAAAACTATCTGCTATTTACAATAAGCATATTGACATGTATTCCTCACTACATATTCTTCACTAAAAGTAGAATTCAGTTTTGAAATTAAGTCTAACTCTGTTCTGTACCGGTGGAAGTTCAGCTAAAAAGGCAACTTATGTTAATTAAATAAACTTTTTACTTATTCGTATTAAAGTGGATTAGTACATCTGCCATTTCCAAGGATGTGTCGGTAAACTGTTAGCTGATAAATTTGTTTGGTTGCAAACCAGTTTGCCGCTCTAATCAACTTGACCACCCGTTGTCTTCAGTATATCATAAGATAAACTACCGTCACTGATATTAACAAGTTTGTTAATTGACAGCACAGTTAACACATTTTGAAATCATAAGACAACCCTTTTTCCCTTAACCTGAAATTTAATTTTTTCATAGTCAAGTCATAATCAATTTTTTCACAAACTTACACCTCTCTGTAGAATCAGACAATGTATGTTTTCGAAATGCTTGTGATTCAGTGTTGTTTATTTTGGTATGATGTTGAGACGACTTTACTAGCCTTACGATAACAATAAGTATCTTTAATTCTATTAAAATGTGGCAAAACAGAGTTTTGTTGAGGTGTTTTATTCCTTTTTCATATTGAAGTTCAAAACTTTGCTAAAACAAGTAGATCTTTAACATTGTCCGTAGCCCCCGTAAATCACCCTTTTTGTACATATCTTTATGTAAATTAGTTCAAGCATCTTTAAATTTCTTACCGAGAATTCATCAACGCCAGAGACATAATTATGGCAGAAATAATTTTTTTCGGAATTTTATTGAGAGAAACAGTCATGACAGCACGATTTAAGTAGCCTATCTGCAGTACTGTATATGTATTTACTGTGGTTGTTTGGGAGCCCTTGGCAACAGTAACCAAGGAAGTCGGTTTATCTTATCACCACGGATCCATGTATTGGCTCACAAAATCCACACCGGGGTTTGCTTACAAGTATTAAAATCTCCACTGCCACAATGCTATCAAAGGTTACCCCGCAGCACGACGAAAAATTCGGCTGTTCTGGATTTAACTCTTTCAGTGCCAAATAAATAAACTCGATCTCTTTCGACGGCTCTAAATACAATCTATTGAAACTTACAAACATTTTGATTGTATAGGCTCGACTACACAAGCGGACGGTATATATCAAAGATCAGACTGCACCTTCTGTGCAGTCTGATCTTGATCTATGCCGCCCACAAAAGTCACGGTTTTCGCCCATGGCGCCGAAAGGGTTAAAAGGGTTTCTGTAAATGACAGGTTCGGTAAAATAGACGTATGTAGATACCTTTTTATCTTGAATGTGTCAAGGATATATTTTCTTAACTTTTCTTTTTTCTAGGTGGTTTTGAAATTCGTAAGCTTTTCATTGATTATGATTTATTCTGGTGGAGAAAAACATCGGTCAAGCACACTTAAAGACAGGTGAAGGTGTGATAAACATTATACTGCATAATCTCTTTTTAAAATGGCGAAGTATACATACGAAAAATTGTATGGACATAGCCGTACACGGAGTAACTGGCTTTAAATCAAGCTATTGAAAAGCGTATTTTGATCACACACCAACACAAAATTATGATAATATGACATCTCAAAAAATTAAAGCAATTTAATTATAGAAACTTGAGTCTAAAAAGGTGCTCGGGGAAAAAAAATCGGGTGTCGAAATGACCAAATTTTGCAAAAAAATTTTCTAACGAAAAGTGTCGAAATGACTGGGTGTCGAAATGACCGGGTGTCGAAATGACTGTCATTCTCTAAAGATATAGCAATCCTATTTAAATCAGATCGCGTAATAACTCCCCTGATACAGCTTAGTTGCGTCAAAGGCCCGTAGCGGCTAAAAGTATACAAAGCGGTAGTTAAAATGCGCCAATTTATATCATACCGTTTAAAAGTATGGAAATTATTGTGAAGATGACTATCTGTTCTTGTACGATCGGTTCAAGTGTTAGTAGTTGGCAGAAAATTGAATTTTCAAATAAGGTAAAAAGTGAACAAAAGATAGAGCGCGACCTGGCAAGTTTTAACCTAGTCTTACATTTCTCTGCCAGCATCTAACAAATAAACATTGACTATACAATAACAGATTGCCATCTTCACAATAATTAAAATTTTACATACTTTTAGATGGCGTGTTTTAAACTTACATGCATTTTAACACATGCATTGTTTACTTTTGGCAGCTAATGGGCCTTTATGGTATTATGCTTGATATCAAAAGGCCAAGCCTGACGGCTTAGTCGTAACATACCTTTCGAGCTTGGAACCAGGGCCCGTATTCACCAATCATTCCTAGTGACATTCTAGATTTAGATAATAAAACCACTTCTGATTAGCTAAACGCAATGGTTAAGCCTGTCAGAAGTTGTTTTACTTTCAAATTTAGAAAATCTTGATAATAAGCCTAAACAGTTAGTGAATACGGACCCAGGTTATCGCTGGTTCGAGTCCCCAGCTAGGCCAATTTCTTTCCGAGGACTGGTCTAGTCATTGCTAGGGTTCATTCCTCTCTCACCGCTGATCGTCGTTAAGACAATGGTTTTATAGGAAAGCAGCCAGTGGCTTTAAAAGAATATTGTGGAGTAAACACTGGTGAAAAACTCCTGGAAAGAGCACTAGCTTACGCGACCTATCCAACATACTGATTATGAAAACGGCTTTAAACCTAATACTGTACAATAAAAATATGTACAACGTAGACCATTTCATCTCGAAGCATGCGCGCGGCAAATTTCGGGCGATCCTTTGACGGTTAGAGGAACGCTCGGGAAACCTAGGGCTATCCGTTGATCAAGTTGAATGTGTTACGAATTTGCCGAATTGTGACGGGCGTTAGGTGCAGTTACGGAACCGGCAGAGTTGTGACGAATGCAAAGCATTTCCACCCTTTAACCAAAAGTTTCTCATTGTCTCAGAGAAGTATTGTGTGAGACAGAGGCAATAAGAAGAAATGTGCTAGGTTTCTAAAACCCACCGGTTCAAAACGGTCCATGCTTGCCGCTTCCACGGTAGTTATGATCAGTCTTTCGGACAGTGCTCCTCGACAAGCGTCCTTGTTCTGACCCCAGAATGTTATCAGTCACGGATAGATAGCAACCCTTTTCTTCTTGCAGGCGTCTGTCTGTCATGCGGGTATTAAAAACATCGTGACAAAAATATTACAAGCGACTAAAACCTGAACCGACCGTAGAATAACAGGCTGCCTTCTTCACAATAATTTCCATACTTTCAAATGGTATGATTTTGCATTTTAACATCTGCATCGTTTATTTTTGGTCGCTACTGTGCCTTTAACGAGGGTGTTAACATATACGCCATAGAAATCTACTGACATTCTTGGAAAACAGTTTTGTAAAGCTATATAACACGTTAGTCCGGAAAACCGAATTAACCAATAGATAGTTGGGAGGGAAGGGGACACGTGACCTTATAGCTAAAAAAAAAACAAAGAAAACAACGATATAAATAACGATGACAATGTGTCTGAAAGGAATGCGAAAAATACAAATCGTAATAAAAATGATGTCCAGCAATTTTGTCAAGAAGACAGGTAACCTTGAAGTCGCACTAAGCAGCTGATAAACGACCTAAAAAGAAACGGTAACGACGTGTTTACATGCGGTGGGTATAAACCGTAAATAGAAGTTTTCTGATAAAAATTTTGTAAGCTTTTCCTGTCCATTTGTAGTAAACCGAACTCACTGAGAGAGCAGTAATATGGAGAAAATCGAGACACGTGACTTTAAAGTTGCCCCAAACAGCTGATAACAACGATATAAATAGGACTGACAACATGTGTCTATAAGGTAGCAGAACACGGTTTTCAGCTAAACTCGTCTCGGTCGACAATAGGCCAAACAGAACTTCATCAAACAAAGGTCTATATAATCAGCTTGAAATTATAAAGAGCACTTAAATGCAACAGCACAATCCTAATTCTTTAGATTTTATCAATAAATCATGTTCAACTTGTGAAATAGTGAAATTAATGATCAATATAGGCAAGTGGCACGGTCGGAAAAAAACTGACAAAATATGCCATTTTAGCCTATATTCCAAAATTCACAAAATGCAAACCCAGGAAGCTAGCCTGAAAATGCCAAGCTAAATTGAAACTCAAAACAACACATAATCTGGGGATAAAATCCAAAATAGCACATTACCATGCCGTTTTTTTGCAATCTTTCGTGCCCTGACCCTACCCTTGTTTTCGCGGCTAAAATAAGCCGCTAGCTCCATGACCCCTCACTTTCGCATTTGGGGTCAAAACTATAGAACAAAGAACGAAAGGTCATGACCTACTGTTTCACAGACAAACCAAACGCTTCTTTTCCTTAATTTAACACAATTCATGGGTGTAATAACTACTCTTCTTATCAAAATTGCATTGAAAACCTACCTTTCTCAGTTATATCTAATTTTGACCATGGCCAATTCGAAGCAAACTGTTTACAGGTGCCTAAGGAGTGGAAAAAGGGGGAACTATTCAAAAGAAAGCTTTCCGATTAAAAAAGATATAATTGCAATATTTCAAACTATTTCACTTTAAACCTGATTTATAGATAAAGGAATGGTCCAGATAAGAGACACGTGACTATAAAGTTGCTCACAGCACCTGAAATAGCGAGACAAATACAAGTAAAGTCCAATATATGATAACAACGTGAAGAGTAAAAGGATATATCTTAAACTTAGATAAAAGTGAGGATTTTTATAACAATATTGTTGTTGATTTGGTTCTACTAAATATTATTGTTAAAATATCATTTAAAATTATGATTCAACTAGAGTTTCAAACATCAAATGATTATTTTACAGCAGTGAGGGTAATATTTTAAGAGTCTTACGCTGTCGAGGGGCTTACTGACCCAATGCGCTCATGAGTGCAGACAGTGAAGATCAAGATCAGAACCTGCTATATGACTTTGGATCTATCATATGACGAGGTTTCGTTTGAGTGAGATAACTTTAAAGTCTAAATATTTAGGTGTTTTCAGTTTGAACGGAATCGTGATTAATGACTCTTAGGAAGAGGGCTTTTGAAAACACTTAGGAAAAAGTAGAAAACATAGATTACCATTTTCTCCTTTTCCCCCCATTTTTCTACCATTTAAAACATTTGTACCACATTCGATATGGTCTGCAACATGCGAAAAGGGGCTTTCGGACATTTGCGTAAAGTGTCGTCTTGGATCAGCCTGCGCAGTCCGCGCAGGCTAATCCGAGACGGCACTTTACGACAACATTAGATTTCGTCCTACAGTAGACTTGCGTGAAAAAGAAAATCACACACGATCGGAAAGTGTCGCCATTAATAATCAATACTCGCATAAGTTTTTGTGTTACAATATTGTGTTAACGTCTTTACCAGACGACATCATGTTTGACATCTCCAATTTGAAAGCGTTTGCTGACGACAATTCGAACTTTGCTAAAATGATTTAGTTAGTCTCTGAGAGGGAAGAAAAAATTGTGAGAAAAGAAGAAAATGCTGGTTTTTCCAAAGCCGTTTCTCTCGGGTTCGTTAAAACTTTGGATAGTGTAGTAAAGGGTTAATGTTATGAAATAATGTTTTATACTAAGTCGACAATGCGGTTGCCATGTGTTACCGCAGCTTTTTACTTCTTGAACCAAAGTACAGCAGATGTTTTTGAAAAGCGAAACCGGAATATTCAGAGATAGCGAGAGTACAAACGAATTAAGTTTTGTACATGAGCGGATGTGAAAAAATTCTGGCAAAAGGAGAAATCGCTGATACGACCAATTTTATACTTTCGTCACCATATTTTCAAATGTAGCCTGTAAGATATAAAATGTCGTCTGCATAAGGTAATGATTTTATCGCATAATACGTTTTTATCTATATTTGCTGTGATAGGAAATTTCCTCACAATATGTTTATTTGTTGCGACATAACTGTGTAATGTTTTCAATGTAGAAATGTTTTTAATGCTGGGATATAACAGTGAGATGGTAAAGCATTTAATTGTAATTATTTGCTTTTTTTTCAATTACTTTTTTAAAAGCTTTATTAGCCACGTCCATTGGTATGTAAGGGCCGTGGCCATCCCTCATCATACTTTATAATTCAGAGTCATTTACTTATATACATACATGTATATATCTTAACATACACCAAAACCAACAAAAATCGTAATGATTTATACGTTTAGATAACATGTGTCGTACAGCAGCTTTTTGAGGGGTGGGGGCGGGGGCAGGGGCAGGTTTGAAAGGGAAAGAGTGAGAGAGAGAGAGAGAGAGAGAGAGACAGACAGACAGAAAAAAGGGAAATTAAACGAAAACATATAATAAGGCGTAGTATTTTTTCAGAAAAATATACCGTTCTACATGTACATCCTTTACACGGTGGGTAATCTACATGAACAGAACCGTTGGTTCCGCATTCTAAATCTTGTGTAGGACTTCCGGAACACGTGCGGTTCTGAAATCGTAGCCTGTAAACATCCACCATTTTCGAAGAATGAAAGGTAAGAGCTTGACATTTTCATATTTTTCTCTTCTCTGAATGATACTATCAAGAAAAACGGAATGCTATTCGACCCCTATGATATTTTACCGTGAAGATTCACGGAGGTCAATTTAGTTTAGTCGGCCACCAATTTCAAATTTAAAACTCTCTGTCTGCATTTTTTGGATGTGTTTATGTCAGTTTGCCTGTATGCATGTCTGTCAGTCTGTATTTATGTATGTATGTATCTATGTATCATGTAGTCATTATGTGTTTCTCTCTGTGTCCATCTATATGTCTATCTTTTGTCATTCTGTGTTTTTCCCAGTTTGTGTAATTCTTATTTGTGCGAGTGTGCCAGTCTTTCTGTCCTGATGTCTGCTTCACAATATCTCTTTCTGTCTCTCTACTCTCTCAGTCCGTCCCTATCCGTTTGTCTGTCTTTAATGATGTATGCATATATGTAATATGTATGTATGTATGTATGTATGTATGTATGTCTCTTTCTTCCTCCGTATTTCTCTCTCTCTGTCTCTCTCATCTTTGTACCTCTGCATGCCACTAACGGCTAAAAAACATTCCTACCACCAGTACATTAATGTTTTAGTAGATAAATGAAACTTTCCCATGTAGAGTGGGTTCGAGTATTATTTAACATTATGGAGAAACTAAACCTGTTTACTGAATTTTTTAGAAACACTTATCCTCCATTTCCACTTCGACCAGCATGTAAATGTAGAACATTTCATGATTTTGATTCTAGTGATTTAGATTTGCATCCCAAACTTTCATTTTCTATACACCTCCTGCTGATATTTATGATTCCTTATCATATTTTCCCGAAATCTTCAGACATCGGAAGTTATCTGACAGCATTAATTATTTGCCAAAATAATTTATTTTTAGCTCCACTGGACGAAAGCCAGTGGGGCTATTGTCATGGCGTTGTGTCTGTCGTGTGTCCATCCATAGACTTTTCATTCAAACATCTTCTCATCTGAAACTAATGAATGGTTTTCAACCAAATTTCACTGGGATATTCCTTGGGTAAATCTCTTTCAGATTCCTTTAAGAATTTTTGAAAAACATGGAGTTTGTTGGCGGGGCTTATTGTCCCTATATGGCAAATAATGAAATCTGTAAAAATATTCTCTGAAACTGCTCACTTGATATCAACTAAATTTCAAACAAATGTTCTTTGGCTGAACCTTTATCAGATTCCTTAAAGAAATTTTGATCCCATGAAAACTGAAAAGCACGGGTTTTGTGGGCAGGGCTTATATGACATATATTGAAATATTTTAAAATTTTCTTCTCTGAAACTGCATACTTGGTTTCTACCGAATTTCACATGAATGTTCCTTGGGTGAACATTTATCGGATTCTTTTAAGAAATTTTGATCCCGTAAAAAACATGGGTTTTGTGTGGTTATTTTTCCTCCATGGCATATCACGAACTCTTTTAAAATGATCTTCTTTAAAACAACTCTTTTCGTTTTCAACATAATTTTACATGAATGATCCCTAGGTGAACTTTGATTAGATTCCTTCAAGAAATTTTTATCTCTTTATAAACATGACTGTTTTTGGACAGGCCAACTCTTGTAATTCTAGCCAGTGGAGCGATACAGGCCCTCATGGGTTCTAGTTTGTCACTAATTTTGGACAGTTAGTAAATTGTTCGCACCTTAATTTTCGGACACAAAATTATAATGGTTCAGTATTTCAACGAAGATCCGGATTAATTAAGTAGCAAGTACTTGAGAACTGTACATCTCTGTTTATCATGGTTTAGGATTAATCCTTGAATGATATTTGATGACCGCAGTGAATTTCATTAGGCATGTAGGCGTGTTAATTTATTTAAACCGTGTATAGAATAATGTAAAAAACCATGAAGCATTAAGTTTGTAAATTTTACCAATAAATGCCTTACTGCATGACGGTATTGGTACATGTAGTTGTAACTACCCGTACACAGACTTCTACATGTTGCCAAGGAGACAGGAATGGCCGACATAACCGGGTTTGGTTAAGTCCAGAATAACCCTTTTGACATAATTATTATTACGTCATCCCTTCTGATCTGCGATTGTGTTAAGATTGTATCAGTGAGAAAAACATTTTAAACATTCACACCCTCATTAAAATTTTACTTGGACACAATCGTGATAAACAGGTATTATTTGTGGTACTTAAAGTTTTTTAACAATGTGAAACTCGATAATGGATGATTGATAAGTAAAATACTTTTCTTCCATCATCAATACATTCCTGAATTTTGAGACAGTAAGAAAATTATTTTTATGAATTTATCGGACAACAAGTATAATAATAATTTGTTCCCTCCGAATACTTCGTGAAATTACAGTATTATTGAATTACAATATCAAAACTATTCAATTTCATTTAGAGTTTCACAAAAGAAAATGGTGGAAATCTGCCCAAAATTTTAATTCACAATGGGGTATTAAATATCCGACAACAGTCTCATTGCGGCTGAATGTAGTGAATACATCAGCAAAATGGGTTTGTAGCGGATATATATAAGAATGATTTAAGGTTAAAAATTAAAATCAAAATTCTAAATGGCATTGTAAGAAATCAGATATCAGTCTGTTGTCCAGACATGAATTAATTAATAGCATAATCATAGGTTTTACAGTCTCAGACCTGTGCAATGGAGTCTTCTTTATCATTTTTGTCGAGCCCTTGATCTTGTCACCTAACAATCACTTTGACAAAGTCTCCCAAGAAGTGGCTGAAAATTGTGCATCTCATCGCGTTAAGAAAAAAATTGACAGAATTTTCATAGGGACCCTTTTCCCCTGTTTTCCAATAGTTATCCCGTTTTCGATAGCCTTCGTCCTTATGACCCAACAATCACCCGGAGAAATTTTCAAAATAATTTGATTAAAATTGTAGGTTTCATCTCATAAACAAGAAATTGGTTACGGAAAGACAGACGGACGTGAGGACGGACGGGCAGACGCACATACGAACGGGAACCATAACTCTTGATGAATGTCTTTTCTAAAATGTCATTAAAAACGTTAAGTATGATAAAACTGAGTCAAAAAATGAACTCCAAGAATTACATATTTGATGTATTCCTCAATGCTTGACCTTCAAATGATGTTTATGAAAATGTCATATTATGTCAAAGTTGACATCATTGTATCAATGAATGTTTCCTTAAAATCCTCAGAGGGAAGAATGGCGGACATACACACAAGGAACAATAAACAGTACAATGAAAGCTCACAATGAGTACTTTGTGCCCAAATGAGCTAATGAAAAAGCCGATTTAGTGGGTTCAAATCGTCAGGTTACTGATGATATAACTGATTAAATCTGTATTCAAAGCAATGGACAATGTTGTTGGATAGGTTTCCTGTAATGATTCTGACATTGTCTTAAAGATGTACATAGGAATTGCAAACCTTTCATGCAAATTTTGGACGAAATTGGCACTTTGTAATATAATATTCTGGAAGCTTCGGTATAAAACGAAGCTGTTAAAACTTAATCTACAATATCAGAACCAAACTACACAAGCGGAGTCACTCTACATATGCAGAACTGTGCTAATTCTGTGCAAACTTTCTTCGATCTCAGTCAGATACGTGTTCAGGGACATCATTCATGTTTTTTTAATACCAAGGCACACTTAAAACTGCAACGATCGCCAAAATAGCTTAATAAAATGTACAGTTAAAGGTAAAACTCATCCGTCTTATGTTGTCTTTCGCGAGGTACACCTGGAAAATTTCTGGTTTCTAAGACAATCCATCGAAGTTTTCTAATTGACCTCCGCGATTCTTCACGGTAAAATATCATAGAGGTCGAATAGCATTCCGTTTTTCTTGATAGTACCAGTCAGAGAAGAGAAAAATACGAAAATGTCAAGCACTTACCGTTCGTTCGTCTAAAATGGTGGATGTTTACAGGCTACGATTTCAGAACCGCACCTGTTCCGGAAGTCCTACACAAGATTTAGAATGCGGAACCAACGGTTCTGTTCATGTAGATTACCCACCGTGCTTTAGCTCATGGGCGGTTTTGTAGTACATATTCTACAACTGTCAAGTTATTTCTATCAATTTTCAACCTTTCTGTCGATCTATAAACGTTCAAGTTAGAATTCAGGCTGTTTATCAAGCCATCAATAGAAGGCTTATTTGATTTGTTTCTACAGCAATGAATTATTACTATTTTTTTTAATTTCTGAAAATAACATTATGTTGTTTATTGCTCTGTTTATCAAATCCTTAAAGCATAGATCGACGGTCAATTTGTAATGTGCGGTCAAAATTTCTCACAATTATCAAAATATTCTGCATCAGAGGTTTAACGTGGTGGCTATCATAGAACAAGTTTTGGATGGTTTTCTTCAATTGTGTTACAGAGAGTTCATAATTTTGAATTCGATATATCATCAAAGTAAAGCGTGTGTGGATAAGATTCTATGAATGAGTCTTGTTTGAAACCATTATGTGTAATCATCTTTTGTGCATTTGGTAACATTTTTATGTACTCGTATTTTCTAATCAATATCTACATTTAAGTATAATGTATTCCATTTATGTCTGCATGTTGGTGTTTCATTATTTTGTATTGAAGTACTATATATATATATATTCATTGATATCATTTGTGGTTAAAATATCAAAGAAATACCAGTTCATGAAGGGGATTATTATACTCACTCAGAGACTCTTCGTTAACAATAATTCTTCATGTTGAAATGAATGTTTTGCTCGAGTTTATTGTACTATTAAAAGTCAAAACAATTTATTTTGTTGTTGTTTTTAATGTTTTCCAACTTTTTAAAATCTCCGTATCTTTTAACATGAGTGTTTTTATTCGATTGCCCAAGAGATATTGAAGATCGATATCTTGGTTCAGTGCTTTTGATAACAATGATAGTTGCAATACTTACAGATTAATAGACAAAAAAATCGGTTTAGAAAATACTTAATAGAAATCCCCAACTGGAATACACTATTTAGTTAAGTGCAAACAACCGTAAGCTACCAATCGAAAGAGGAAGATGGTCCAATATTGCTACAGGCGAAAGACTATGCACACTTTGTCAAAATGGGATAGGTAATGAATATCACTATCTGCTTGAATGTAAATTTTATGCTTTTAGAATGAGCGAAAACATTTAGTTTTGACTCGGTTTTTACATAAGCATATGTATTGTGTTACGGGATACCACTCCTTCGTGTATGGCTTCATCCCGATTTAAATATACTCAGTTCCATAAATAAGTGTGCACTTAATTTTCTTTTATTTCTCGTCGCATGTTTTACTGAAGACCAACAAATTTAGTATCATACTTTAGTTCCGAGTCTGTAGAAAATGCCAGGCTAATCAGATTTTGACTGACAGAAAGTTTAAGTTAGGTTTTTGCAGTTTAAATGAAAGTGGTACTAAAACCAAAGTTGCAAAAGTACTCAAAGACTAAGGTAACATTAAAGTTAGGTTTTTCTTAAAGTTCTTGTAATTTTTCAATCAATATCTTGTATGGCCACCTCTGCTGTCGATACAGGCAATTATTCGACGTCGCATAGACCTTACATAACGTAAAATCATTGCATCAGGAATGTTATTCCATTCCTGAACGAGAGCGGTGGCCAGAACATAACTTTAATGTTACCTTAGTCTTTGAGTACTTTTGCAACTTTGGTTTTAATACCACCATCATTTAAACTGCAAAAACCTAACTTAAACTTTCTGTTAGTCAAAATCTGATTAGCCTGGCATTTTCTACAGACTCGGAACTAAAGTATGATACCAAATTTGTTGGTCTTCAGTAAAACATGCGACGAGAAATAAAAGAAAATTAAGTGCACACTTATTTATGGAACTGAGTATATAATACCTAACAACTGCGTTAGCACCCTGGAGAGACCTTACGTTCTTGCTCCAGATCAACGTTACTGCTCCTGTCAGTTGAACATACCCGCTCCAGGTAAAAACATGGCTGCGCCCTAGAATTTTGCTAGGTAAGCCCCAAAACATACTTCTTTGATAATCAGATGAATAGATATGCAGAAGACGGTTGTCGCGCGGAATGTCTGGGATGTCAGTGTATATTTCTGTATTGTTCTTTTTGTGGTTGGTTATTTGTTGAAGACGTTTAATCCGAGAAACTTCCGTCAGCGACTATGATTTCTTGAAAATCAACACGGGGAAGTCAGCAAAAAAGCTTTATTAAACATACAAACACGATATTCTGAATTTTGTGCCCTGCTTTATTCACCACAGTTCTAAACAAAAAATATACGATGTTCATTATCGAGCAACTTTTTGTCATTTTTTATAGGCAACGCTCCACGCTCCAAAACTCAGTAAAACGATCCAGCTCCTGAGTTGAAACAGAGTACGATATTATAAGCGATTGTCTACGAGTTTAATCAAACAATTTGTCTTTTTGATCAATATGTATAACTGTCTGTCTGTCCGTCTTTCGGTCTTTCTGTTAGTCAGGTTTCTTGTCCTGATTTTTGATGCTTTTGAAATGAAATGTCGTTATATACATGAAGAGCTTGATGACAGACAGTATCATGCACATGGTCCATAACTATCATGCACAAGATCCATAACTATTATTTATGACTATCATCTTCGATATCGTCATCACAAGACTCCTCTTCGTTAATGTAAATGAATAATAATTATCATCAACGAACAACCAACCATATGCCTTGTCAGGTGCACACCTAAAAGCATCTACATGTAGTTATATCTAATACTATGATTTAAATATGTATAGATTTTTTTTC
Source organism: Hippopus hippopus (assembly GCA_946811185.2). NCBI lineage: Eukaryota > Metazoa > Mollusca > Bivalvia > Cardiida > Cardiidae > Hippopus > Hippopus hippopus. The sequence goes on along the minus strand of OX328098.1, from coordinate 60,703,260 downwards.
TTTTTGACATTTCACACCTTTGCAAAGCAGTAGATCCTAATTAGACCTTAAAGTAGCTTACGATTGTCGAATGACGAATTTGTTTGAAATTAACAAGCCATTTTTTGTGTGTGTGTGAAATACACTATACACATGTAGATGCATAGTTTGTGATTTTTTGCACGAAAACAGATCTGGTAAATTCTGAAATCTTTTGGCACCAGAAAACAACATAGGCAAATAATGCAGTCCCAGATCAGCCGCTACCGAAGCTAGCGGTGTCTGATCATGAGATTTTACTATTTGCGTGTAGTGTTAAGTAGATATGGGGTAAAAAAAAGGAATTAATTGATTATATACGGCAGGTTTTTTAAAGGTATTTCCATATTTTCATAGTGAAAGAAATCAAAGAAATCATGTCACAGACGACTTTTTTTTTTTTTATTTGACACCTAAAGGGTTACTACTCGTACATTTAAAACGCTCACTTACAAATCATATATGTTTTATTTTCAGATAAAAATGTGAAAACGATGGGGAAAAGGAAGAAGACAAATCTTTGGCTTAATAAGCCAAAAAGGCGACCAAAGACATTTTGTACTCCAATAAGAAAAATCAAGTTGCAGAAAACAGTTCAAAATGTAACTAAACTGAAAGATACTTATCTCATTGGATAGAATACAATGTGAGAAAAGGAAAAAAATGCCCAATGTTTTGCTTAGTACTCTACATCAGTTTATTTAAATTAGAAAATATTTGGTAAAGGGTTAAAACATACAGGTTTTACAGTAGGCTGTGTAAAATATGTTCACTAACCACAACACCAAATAAGGATGACAATGTAATCTTAGAGATGTGGCTATGGCACAGTGTTGAACACTGCGCTTGTTCTTTTGGGTAGTATTATATTCCTGTAGAATCTATGATTTAGCCTCAAACTAATACATAAACCGATGTCTATAGATGTTCAGCTGGTTTGGAATATATTGGTCGTTCATAATGACAATTATTGCTATTATCAACGATGACGAACCTATGGCTGTGACCACGATAATTAATATAGAATCTTGACCAAAATGACAAAATTGTTTACTGTAATACGAAGACTTACGCTTACCGTGTTTCAACTGAGGAGCTGGATCCTCGTATTGAATTCAGGAGCATGTTACGTTGTAATGCAAAAATGACAAAATATCGCTTTATAATTGAAATGTAATTTTTTTCGGTTTATAGTGAGGAATAATCATTATATAGGTCATCTGACACGGTACACACTTCAGAATACCGAGTATATATGTTTTACAAAGGTTTTTGGAGACTTCAAGTATTGATTTTCCAGAAATCGTAGTCGCCGACGGAAGTTTGTCGGATTAAAGGTCTTCAATAAACGATTAACCACCAAAAGAACTACAGATTAACGTGCACTGACATCCCAGTCATTCCGTGAGACAACCTTCAACTGCATATCTATTTATTAACATGTCAAAAAATTACGTTTTTGTGCACACCTTGCAAAATCTTATGGGCGCGGCAATGTTTTTACTTGGAGCGGGTACGTTCAATTGGCAGGAGCAGTAACGTTGATCTGGAGCAAGAACGTAAGGTCTCTCCAAGGTGGTTAGAGAGAATTCTCTTTAGCTCAGTGGTTATGGTGTTGACCTTTCGTCCGGGCGTTCTAGGTTCGAATCCTGCCGGGTACCTGTATTTCTGCTATGCATTTGTTCATTTGTTTCTTTGTTGCAGACTTTGTTCGTAAGATAGGGGCTCGTCCGGGTTTGGCCATTGAGCCATTAATCCCATTTGTTGTCCAAAAACGGACTTTCTGCCTCTGAATAAGGCTTTGAGTCATCAATAAACGATGACTTTAAGAGGGGGGTGTTACGGGAGACCACTCCTTCATGCATGGCTTCATCCCGATTTAAATACAATACCTAACCATTGCGTTAGAGAGAATTCGCTTTAGCTCGGTGGTTATGGTGTTGGACTTTCGTCCGGGCGTTCTAAGTTCGAATCCTGCCTGGTCCCTGTATTTTTGCTATGCATTTGTTCATTTGTTTCTTTGTTACGGACTTTGTTCGTAAGAATTAGTATTCGATGCAGTTCTTAGTACAAAACCGAAAACAGAAAAGATCAATATGAATAAATTTATCGAATGTAGAACTACATCACTATCTTTGTTACAAATTTGTTCTTTTTTTTTTTTGTTGGCTTGTACTGACTAGATTTAAAAAAATATTAATGTGATGATTCAGTGATGAAAAATTGCACGGATGGGAAGGGGACATAACTCACGGAGAGTTGTTTTTCCTTTCCATCTCGATATCCTAATAATTTAACACGTTCTGATTATAGATATAGAACATAATATGTGACTCAAGTTGCCTTGTATGACACGATGTATTACTACCTCTTGTTTTCTTGTAAAAGAAAGGAGGGAAATAAAGGAAAGTGAACTGAAATGATGTATTGGGAAATAGCTTTGCGTTGGTAGAGCATTTAACTGTTTGGATATACTGAACTATCTGATAGTAGAGCATGTCACTGTTTGGATATAACTATGCGATAGTAGAGCATTTAGCTGTTTGGATATACATAACCACGTGTATGTGATAGGAGAGCATTTCACTGTTTGGATAGATCTATGCAATAGTAGAGCATTCAGCTGTTTGGATGTAACTATGTGACAGTAGAGTATTTCACTGTTTTGATATAACTATGCGAAGGTACAGCATTTAAGTGTTAAATGCTAACATGTTACATGGAATTATGCAAGGGTAAAGCAACTGAATGTAGGGATGTAACTATGCAAAAGCAGAGCATTTCACTGTTAGGATATAACTATGCGAAGGTATCACTTTAACAATCAGGACACAATAACTTTCCAAAGGTACAACATCTAACTCCGTTCGAAGATATATGAAAACTATGCGGTGGTAGATTATATAATTGTTTAATCATTATTATTCTATGGTCGAGCTCTTTTAAAATTGTTGGGATGCAACGATGAGGTGTAGTAGAGCATTTATTTATTGAGATAAAACTGTGTGATATAAGTGCACATTAGGACACAATTACTATGCGATTTTAGAACATAAACTATTTCGATAAAACCATGCGAATTAACTGTTGGGACATTAAAATGTCTTGGTGGAGCAGTTTACTGTTGAATATAACCATGTGAGTTGAGCAGGTAACCCTTTGCCATAAAATCCTGAGTTTTAAGGAACCTAAAGAAGACGGCTTTTGAAAACATAGACCAGATGGATGGTATGGATCCATGATTATGTGATGACTTGCTTGGTGTAATGAATCACGGTTATGCATTGAATTCCCTACAAGACCGCCGCTCATATATATTGAAAAATTGTTTTCTTCAGTTTATTTGCTACATCAGTTACCAGAGCTCCAGATAAGGGGCAGTGATGGTATTTTTAATTCATTATTTCTCTTTCAAACCCAATGTTGTGGGTACTTATTAGAATCGTCTCGTTGAGACGATTCTAATGAGTACCCATAACATAGGGTTTGGTACGGAATAATTAATATTTCTAATTTTAAAATCAAAATCACTCCGTCTATCTGGAGCTCTGAGTTACATTAACCTTTGCAAAAGATCTTTCCAATAGCTAAAGAAGTCCATCGCGATGAGAGTAACCCCTTTCTCAACGCTGAACATTTACTCGGCTACCTTTTTCTGTGGAAAATCAACTTGGAATGGGAGAGAAATGTTGGGTATAAATCCTTTATTTTTCTCATTTGCAGATCGGTATAATAAAGTGCGACCAACCATAACTAAGATGCCATCAGGGGTTACACATGGTTCAAACGAAGAGGAGAGGAATTATGATGATGCGTATGAAGACTACAACTACGGTTCTCGTAATAGTCCGGATAAAACCGAGCTTAATGAACTCCGGACATTAAACAAAGCAGCTGAACATACTCAAGATCATAAAATAGTAGAGAAAAACAAGGCAATATCTGAAACACGCATAGAATATGAGAAAAATGATTGTGATGCAGATGTAGACGAACACGACATCAGTGAAAGAGAAGAAACCGATTCTTTGTTAAATAGTACAGCCGCCGAAAGTCCCAACGAACGTGATTTTAAACAAGAGGATACAAAAGATGTCATAGAGGAAAGTTCAGACGCCCCGGACGGCGGTTGGGGTTGGTTTATCATCCTTGGTGGTTTGTGTCTACGTATAATCATAGGTATATGTGTTAGTCATGTTCAGTGAAAAGGGAGTTTTATGATATTCCTATCAGTGAGTTACTGGGACTTCACAGTGAATAACACTACTAGTGATGATAAATATGGTATCATCTTTAGTGACGATATAGTTTTAGAATGTGTGCCGGAACTATATTTTTCCTATATTGCTCTAATTGTACAATTCTTGATAATTATTAGAATAAAAAAGAGGATAATTAGGAATATAATAAATAGGATATTCAACTGGTTGTGTGTGATATTAAAAATCTGTCACTCGAATGAGGTTTGATGCGGTTAAAAAACTCGTTCTTCGGACTCGTTTTTTCAACCGCATCACACCAAATTCTAGTGACAGATTTTTAATATCACACAACCAGTTGATTATCCTCTATTTATTCATCTGCAAAAAGTATTGATTCATGTCAGCCTGCGAAGTCCGCGCAGGCTGACCTGAATCGAAACTTTTTGCAGTTGGTGAATTTTCCGCATGTCGAAGGACCCTTCTACGTCATTATTTAAACGGTTTAAGCAAAAACGACGGATCCGTATTAAGCGACGACGTGCTTTTTACAATGCATTGCGAACATGCTTGTTTGTTCCAGGTGGACTTGGTCGATCTCACGGGTTGTTCTACATCAAATTTAAAGAGAGATTTGACGGATCTGCGACAGCTACTGCCCTTGTCACATCATTGACTGGTTTACTGCGTTTGGGAGGAGGTAACGAACATTTAGTGCTAAAATACTGTCACAATTTGCTTTTGAACAGGTCTCGCTATTGAGGAACTTTTGACATGGATTTAATATGAGGACAGTCTTATTCTAGAGCTTAAGTTCAGAAGGGGGAGAGATTGAAGTTTGAAGGAATTTTAACAAGTGAGTAAGCCTTGTTAGAACCACTTTTGTAATAAAATGGATATTTGTAACAAAATTTCAACTTCGCTAAATTCCTTTAGTATTCACCTATGTGCTTCAAAACGGATATATATGGATGATTTTTATCCAAAACTTTACAGAAACATCATGAAAGATGGAAAAAATCGCATTCGAAAATTTTATTTCAAACTGCCGTTCTATGTGGATATTTGCAATAAAATTAAATAAAAATGCGGATATTTGTAACAAAATTTTCAACTTCGCTATATTCCTTTAGTATTCACCCATGTACTTCAAAATGGATATATACTGAACCAAAAAAGAAACTTCCCCTGTGTTTAAGTGCAGACATGCACAAATATGAAAATCAGGATTAAACTAGATTTATATGCATGGAAAGAGTATTTTATTGCGACTTCGTCTGAAAAAAATTATTGCTGAGGGTTTATCCAAAAGTAGTGAAATGGTAGTTAAAATGCGGAAGGGGTCGCTCACCAAAATTACAAATTAATACCGGGTATGACCACCTTCAGCATGAAGGACTGCCTGGCATCGTTGGCGCATAGAACGGATAAGTGTATTGATTTCGGCTTGTGGAATGTTGTTCCATTCCTGAATTAAGGCTTGTCTTAGCTGAATGACGTTTGACGGTGGAATAGGGCGACGTCTAACACGCTGGTCCAAATTATCCCAAAGGTGTTCAATGGGATTCAGATCAGGGCTTTTGGCAGGCCAGTCATTAATAAATGCAATGTTATTCGCCCTGAGGAAATTCACATTGTCCCTAGCTGTATGGCTTGTGGCATTATCATGCTGAAAAAGAGTGATATTGGCATTATTTTGAAACAGTGGGATAACGTGCCTCGCAAGAATTTCATCTCGGTAGCGTTGGGCATTTAAATTCCCTTCGATAACGACGAGATTAGTGCGAAAGCCATGTGCAATGCCCTCCCAGACCAAGACAGAACCCCAACCCCCAAAACGATCTCGTTCAAGTACGCAACAGTCGGCATAACGTTCATTTCTCCTACGGTATACTCGAACCCTGCCATCACCTCGATGAATGGAAAACCTCGACTCGTCAGAGAAAAGAACGCTATTCCACTGTTGCCTAGCCAGCGTTGGTGTGTACGTGCCCAATTAACACGATTTACGCGGTGACGTCGCGTCAAAACACAACCAACCTATGGACGACGTGCACGTAGCCCACCCTCGCGCAAGCGATTGCGCACAGTTTGAGCACATATATGGTTGTTATGTGTACCAGGGGTGTTAGCAGCAGTGGCTGTGGCAGTTTGAAAGCGATTGCGCAGGTGGGTGTTCCGAATATAGCGGTCTTGGCCGCGCGTCGTGACGCGAGGACGTCCACTACGTGGTCGATCTTCCGTACGCCCTGTTGCTTGAAAACGTTGCCTAAGGTGTCGAATAGCACGAGTAGAACATCCAATATTCATAGCAACAGCTTTCATCGTCATACCAGCATTAAGCATGCCAATGGCACGTTCGCGTAAATTTTGCGGAATTCTAGGCATATCAAAAATAAAGAAAACTAAAAAGAATCTAATTTTTTTCAACGTCTTTTTCTTATTGACATGAAAGTCTCTAAAATTAGACTGAAAGGTTTAAAAAAAATATACACGAATTATACTGGTCCGTGCATGCACGTGAAAATCGCTTTCAGCGGGTTTCTTCTGCACAATGCTTTCAATCGAGTTAAAATTTGTTTTATCGGACACATAATCGTTCGCCCGAATATAGGTAGGTCATCTGACATTTTGATTTTTTTTAATAACATTGCATTTGCACTTAAACACAGGGGAAGTTTCTTTTTTGGTTCTGTATATATGGATGATTTATATCCAAAACTTTACAGAAACATCGTGAAAGATGGAAAAAAATTGCATTCGAAAATTTTATTTCAAAGGGCCGTTTCATGTGGATATTTGTAATAAAATCAAACAAGAATGCGTATACTTGTAAAAAAAATTTTCAACTTCGCTATATTCCTTTAGTATTCAACCATGTATTTCAAAATGAATACATATGTATGATTGGGCCGTTTCACGAGGATATTTGTAATAAAATTAAATAAAAATGCGGATATTTGTAACAAAATTTTCAACTGCACTATATTCCTTTAGTATTCACCTATGTGCTTCAAAATGGATATATATGGATGATTTTTATCCAAAATTTTACAAAAACATCATGAAAGATGGAAAAAATCGCATTCGAAAATTTTATTTCAAAAGGCCGTTCCATGTGGATATTTGTAATAAAATTAAATAAAAATGCGGATATTTGTAACAAAATTTTCAACTTCGCTATATTCCTTTAGTATTCACCCATGTACTTAAAAATGGAAATATATGGGTGATTTTTGTCCAAAACTTTACAGAAACATCATGAAAGGCGTAAAAAAAAAAAAAAAATAGCATTTGAAAAATTTATTTCAAAAGGCCGTTGCATGTAGATATTTGTAATAAAATTAAACAAGAATGCGGATATTTGTAATAAAATTTCAACTTCACTAAATTCTTTTAGTATTCACCCATGTGCTTCAAAACGGATATATATGGATGATTTTTATCCAAAACTTCACAGAAACATCATGAAAGATGGAAAAAATCGCATTTGAAATTTTATTTCAAATGGCCGTTCCATGTGGATATTTGTAATAAAATTAAACAAAAATGTGGATATTTGTAACAAAATTTTCAACTTCGCTATAGTCCTTTAGTATTCACCCATGTACTTCAAAATGGATATATATGGATGATTTATATCCAAAACTTTACAGAAACATCGTGAAAGATGGAAAAAATCGTATTCGAAAATTTTATTTCCAAAGGCCGTTTCATGTGGATATGTGATAAAATTAAAGAATGCGGATATTTGTAAAAAAATTTTCAACTTCGCTGTATTCCTTTAGTATTCAACCATGTATTTCAAAATGAATACATATGGATGATTGGGCCGTTTCATGTGGATATTTGTAATAAAATTAAATAAAAATGCGGATATTTGTAACAAAATTTTCAACTGCTTTATATTCCTTTAGTATTCACCCATGTACTTCAAAATGGATATATATGGATGATTTATATCCAAAACTTTACAGAAACATCGTGAAAGATGGAAAAAATCGCATTCGAAAATTTTATTTCAAAAGGCCGTTTCATGTGGATATTTGTAATAAAATTAAAGAAGAATGCGGATATTTGTAACAAAATTTTCAACTTCGCTATATTCCTTTAGTATTCAACCATGTATTTCAAATTGAATACATATGGATGATTTTTATCCAAAACTTTACAAAAGTGGTTCTAACAAAACCTCCTGCTAGAGAAACGAGTATAAGGAAGTTTTAATAAATTTACCATTGTCAAAGTGATGCATCACTAACAGGAAGCAAGAAAGTCTCACTATTGGGAGAAGGAGAAAGTGGGGTCTTACCCCGAAACAAGACTTCCGGGACAAGTCTCACTATATGAGCGAAGTCTCACCTTAAATAGACGGGGGAGGGGGGGGGGATTTTCATAATGGGGACTTACTTACCATAACGCAATACTTCCAGACAAGGTAACACAATGTGTGACGTCTTACTCTAGAGCACGATTTTTGTAGACTAAAGTTTTGTGATCCCTTTACCAAACAACAAAGTATTAATTTTTTTCCACATTGAAAGCTGTTGCAGACATATGGCTAAAATTGTAGAAGTTGTCCTTGGTAGGGTAGATTTATTGAGGGAAAAAGATCATTTTCTCCTTTTTCCTACAAGGTTTTCAGAAAAGCCTTCTCTCTGAAGGTCTTTAAAAGCCGGGATTTTGTGGTAAAGGGCTATAGTTGAAGACTTATTTTAAGTTGTATATTTCAGGCCCTTTTGTAAGCGTTTTGTGTAGCAGATTTCATTGTCGTTACCTGACGTTTCTTGGTGCCTTATTGTTGGCAACAGGACTGATCCTGACAGGATTTTCGCCAAGTTTACAGTTCCTTTACTTCAGCTACGGGATTATTTGTGGTTAGTTTTAGTTAGTCTTGTTGTAGATGTTATGTATGTAACAGTTTTGACAAATAACCTCCCAAGGCGGGATTGAACCAGGGACCTCCAGGTCTCAAGGCGAACGATCTACCATGGCGCCACAAAAGCTAGCTCTATAGCAAGGCAGTGTAAGTGTCCCCATATACAAACACAAGCTATACATTTATATCTATCTGTGGGATAGACCAGTATGCTACATACTCCCCCGCCATATAAAGATTCGTCCACGAAGCCTTCAATTACTGTTACTCTATTGTGGGATAGACCAGTATACTACATTTATACAATAGACGTCACAAAAGGGTCCATCGTGGCTCGGTGGTAAAGGGTAGGACTCAATAACCTGGACCCCCCCCCCGTTTGGAGCGTCACCGGAAGCGCTGGGTCTTTCGTGGGAGTATTGTTGGGCAAGACACTTCAGAGCCCTAGCCTAGTACTGGTGAAAACCAGGACAGACATTAATATGTAAGCTATCGCCGTGATATGACTGAAATGATTTTTTTTTTTAAACGCCGTAAAACACCATCTAATCAATCTCCCAAAGTCCCAATCGATATAACTGTAACAAGTATCTAGAAACTGTAGGTTTGATTGGCCCTCCTCCCATAGCTTAGATAGTATCATATTCCACCTAGGGTTAGCAGTTAGAACTTGTCTTGGGCCAATTTGTCACGTATCTTTCAGTGAAGAACAAACCTGGCTTGAAAGCACAATGTTGTAAAATGTATTTAGCACAATCCTACGATCCTGCGTCCCCAAGATATCGGTGATGCTCTTGCAAAAGGAGTTTTAATAATTCATATAAGTGATGCTTTGTACAAAGCAAGACATCACATCATTATGGATCCATGAAATACATTTAGTCTAACAACCAACTGAATCACGAGGTAGAATAGTTCTTGGACATGCACTGATTTTGCAGAAAACAACAATATTCCATCTCTGTGAGTCTGTGCAGACTGCAGAGGCTGACATGGGTCGATACTTTTTGCAAATGCATAAAACCCTCTTTTCACAAAGATGGCTCGCTATTTGGTCTATATATCATTACCTTTCACTGCTTGCGGACAAAAGTGGAAACCCATGGAGATTCGCATGCAGCATTGAATATTGTTGTGTCACTTAAGTCATAAAATATTACAGAAGGATCTGGTTATCGATATTTTCTTCTATTCCAACACTGTTTTCTGCCTTTTCACAGATGACTCCTATTTGCATCACATTTAGCTTTCGATTTGGACACACGCCTGAAATGTTGTCGTCTGGAAAAAGGTTAGCTCTTTACTGTAGGACAAAAGTTAGACTTGTTCATCTGGAAAACATTAGCATACGGTAAATTGAATGTCGGTCAAAAGATTGTATCTGTCGGTAAAAGGGCCTTAAATATCGTGGGAATGCTGTTTTAACCGGTATTTTCTCCTCTTTCCAAAATACTTTCACAAGCCAAGGCCGTAACAGCATGGGACCATTTGGGAAAGGATTGACCGGGCGGGGATTTACTGTGGATTAGAGGTTAAGGCATTTGTTGCGAAGAAACCCTTAGATCGATTCTTCCTGGCGGTGTCGTGTACACACGTGGAAGTGTTCTGGGTAGGTTCAGTAGAGTCCTAGTGTACGACTGTTGAAACCTAGGAAACACTCGAATAAGTGAGCTGTCTTCATGATATGACTGGAACACAGTTGAAAACGGTGTGAAGCACCTATCATTAAAGAAAGAAATCATTACATTTGAGTCATGTTCTATGAAAAGTAACGACCCATGTCAAACTTGCGCGGACTGCACTGGCTGACATGGGTCGAAACTCTTTGCTTTTTGTTATTAGTTAATTTTCTGTAACTCCAAGGACCATTTTGTTTCCAGATTGAGTCAAATGCAAGACAAAATGGATTTTATGGATCCATAGTTATGTGATGACTAGCTTGGTATCATGCATCACGGAGATGCACAAAATCCACTTTTGCCAATGCATGGCTAATTTTTTAAAGGATCTCCTTGAATTATTTCTAGCTTCTACAATCCAGGTCTTGGGAGAGCATTTGCCCTCACACCAGTTCCTATCTTGCTCGGGTACTACTTTGACAAGAGGCGTAGTCTTGCCTTTGGTTTGGCTTCAGCCGGCTTCAGTATCGGTGGATTTGGAATTACACCAGTGGTAGAAATACTTTTCCAGACCTTTGGATTCCAGGGGACGTTTTTACTTCTCAGTGGTCTTACCCTCAACATAGTTGTGTGTTCAGCGTTGTTTAGACCAATAGAGCTACACAGGAAAATAACTCGGGCAAGGTTGGTTGAATTTAAAATATTCTTAACCTTCCCTATGTCATTGATAAAACTTTTTGCAATTTTTTGTATAGTTCATTGACGGATCTTACACCATAGCGTTTGCTTCATAGACAGAACTTTATTCCATGACTAAACCTGCTTCACATTCATCCCATACCAAAGGAAAATGATCGACAACATTTTCACAGTCGAGGCCATACCATTTTTAGAATGCTTTTGCTTCCAATACAAATTGCTTCACCTGTATGATATATGGAATTAATTCTAAGCAGCCCCTGGCAGTGATTCTATTTTTTTTTGTAAACTTTATTAGCCACGTATATTGGATAGGGGAGGTCGTGGCCATCCTCCCTCTATCCTTACAACAATCGTTATTTACATCCAATAACATTTGTGACCCCTGCGAACAGTACAGACCAAGATTCGAGTGTAGATTGATTTTGGAATTCACTGCTCGCAAAGGTGACAAATTGCAGAATAAGAGTTAATAAAAATACATGTACTATTCAGAGATCCAGATAAAGTTATGTGTTTAAACTAAGTAGTTGAAATATGATCATAAATTATTGATTTTATAGAAGAACACTGCGGGAAAATGTGAAATCAATCTTTGCGAGCAATTTCACTCCTTCCCACAATGTTCTTAAAATTCTTTTTTCTTCATTGTGTTAAATAGAGCATTAGGGGAAAGTGTCAAACCAACGGCCTATTTAGTTCACCGAATCTGGATCAATGAATAGTTATCAAAGACTAATAAAGTTTTATAAAGCTATGGAAAAACAGGAAAAAAAAACTAAGAAAGTGAAGAAAAAAAAAAGGAAAGAAAGGGGAAAACAGAAATGACTTATTGAATAATAGCAAAGAATGGGAATATATATATCAATGAATTTTATATTAAGAGTGGTTTTGAATAATATGTCGTACAATTGACCATCTTTCTAAGGCAGAGTCGGAAGATTTTGTTTCTTTATAAGTAGTCCAAGCCAAATGTAAACTATTTTGAAGGCCATAAATTGTCGGGACTTTCGATTTAGATTTACAAGAAGCGACATATCTTTTGACATAAAGAAAGAGTGTGTATAATTTGTCGTCATTATTGAATGTATCGATTAGAACGTTGACACTATTTATAAGTCTTTGAGTTGATGGGTCTATTTCTCTTATTTTTGATTCTAAATGTTGTACGAGGATTTTCACCTTTTCACATTCGTAAAATATATAGAGCAGACTCTCTTCAGTATAAACAGCATAAGTTACTTGGGGTAATGTTCATTTTGTTTAATAGAGAGTTAGTGGGGAAAAATCTATGAACTACTTTTACTTGCATCCATTGGATATACGAATCGTTTGTATTTTTAAAAATATTACTATAAATTTTTTTCCAATCAAAATTTTGAGTAGTGAACAAAGATTCCCATTTCTTTTGGCTAGTAGGAATTTCATTGTTATCAATAAGTGTTTTATAAATTGTTTTGTTGGGTTTTTTATTTACCAAAATTTCATTTAAATAGCTATTAATACAGGGATTGGCATACTCTGAAATCAAGTTTTCATTTTTATCAATATCAACCTATCTTAAGAAGTTTTGGATAGTGTTTATCAGACCGTAATACCTCAAATAGTTATTTTTTTTACCTAAAATCGTCTCTACAGACTTTAAGCAAGTAAATTTTTCATTGTTATCCATTATGTCTCTGACATTTCTAAATCCTCTATCATATAATTCTTTGATAAAGATGACTTTTGAGTCTATTGTAAAATTTTCGTTCTAGAACAAGGGCATATTTAATATCAAGTCCCAAGAGTCAATTTTAACTTTTGTCATATATTTTATGTATGATTTAAGTACGTCTCTCCAGAAATCGTTTTTTATCAATTTAGATATAAATTCGGAATAAGCTTTTCCTAAGTTTATTATTTTTCGTACGTCCATCATGTCATATACTAGTTGATAGCATTTATTAGGTTTGCAATTTACTAGTAGATTTTTAAGCCATTTTAATTTCATGCTAGCGTTAAAGCTTTTAATATCTATCATTTTCATACCACCTTCTTCATAGCTTTTAATAAAAATAGATTTTTTGATTTTTGCCCTTCCATCCCATACAAAGTTGTATAGTAAATCGTTTAAACGTTGTATGAAATCTGTTTTCGGAGAAGGGAGACTAATAAATAAATGCGTTAAAAGTGGAACAAGAAGTGATTTTACAACAGTTATTCTACCAATAGGTGTAAGTTTCCTTCTTTTCCAGTATGCTATACGTTTTGAAATATTTTTAAGTTTTGGTTCATAATTTAAATCTATCATTTTCTGAAGATTGATATCAAAAGTTATTCCAAGTAGCACAAATTGAGATTCACCCCAGTTTAATTTCCATTTAGTTTTTATTGAGTAAGCACTATACTTACGTGACCCTATCCAAATCAACTATCAAAATTGCACTTTAATCCAGATATAACATAAAACTTGTCAAGTACTTCTAAAACACTATTTAATGATTTTTCCGAGCCGTCTAGTAATAATGTAGTGTCATCCGCAAATTGGCTTATGAGATACTCAGTTTCTTTCACCCTTATACTTTTAATACTTTTGCTTTGTCTAATTTTAATGCCTAAGATTTCAGAGCATAGGATGAAAATATATGGAGAAATAGGGTCTCCCTGACGGCAGCCCCTCTTCACCGTAAAGACATCTGATAGGAAACCATTTAACTGTACTCTTACTTGTGTATTATACAAAAATAATTTTATCCATTTCTTAAATGTAGGACCAAATCTAAAAAAGTCGAAAGTTTTTAAGATAAAGTCAAACGATAACGAGTCAAAGGCTTTTTCAAAATCTAGTAGCATTAATAGGCCAGGTATGTTATTGTCTTCACAGTATTTCATTATGTCATAGATTAAACGGGTATTTTCTCCTATAAAGCGATCCTTAAGGAAACCTGTTTGGTCAACTGAAATTAAATTGTCTAATACGGTTTTTAGTCGATTTGCTATTGTTTCAGACGCTATTTTGTATAAAACATTCAATAACGTTATCGGTCTCCAATTTTTTAAGAACTTTTTCGGTTTATTATCCTTTGGGATGCATGATATGATTCCTGATTTTATAGAACTAGAAAAAGAGTCGTTCAATAGGGCGTAATTTAGAGATCTAACGACAAAATGCCCAATCTTAGGCCAAAAGACCTTAAAGAAGTTTGCTGAAAAGCCATCAGGACCTGGGCTTTTGTCATTTGACATTTGTTTTAAAGTCAAGGATACCTCTTGATAATTCAAAAGACCTTCTAGACTTTTTGACGCGACATAATCTAACTTATTTACTGTACAATTAAGTAAAAAATCCGTTATGCTGAAATCATCTGGGTTATCTTGTTCTTGAAATAAGTTTTCATAAAATAATTTTGTCTCGTTTAATATTTCCTCTTGATTACTGGTTGTTTCACCGTTTTGTTTTTCTATAAAACTTATTGACTTTGCTGAATTGTGTTGTTTTTCAAGATTGAAAAAATATTTGGTGACTTTTTCGCCTTCATCTATCCATTTTGAGCATGATCTTACAAAATATCCTTTAAGCTTTTCATTTCTTATTTTTTCTAATTCATCCTGAAGTCTAATTAAGTTTTCCTTGTTATTTTCATCTAAAGATTGTTCTAATTGCAAAATTTCGGCCAAAAGTAGTTTCTCACGATTTGATTTTACTTTACTTTTATGACTCGCAAAAGATTTTGTTTTTCCACGAATCTCCATTAAAAGGGTTTCTAAAAAAAAGCTGATCATTGATACTTAGTTGTACTTGTGATCTATCCATATTTGTTACATAATCATGGTCATAAACAGGTAAACAATATTGTAGTAATATCTCATCAATTTTTTTTATTAATACAGTTAATGTAATCAATATCATGCAGCAAGGAATTATTGAATTTCCAAAGACCTCTTCCGTGTTTGATTTCAGTAAATTGTAGATCAATTAAAATAATTGAGTGGTCGGATTTATAACTAATACCAATATCACAGTTCCTTAAAAATGGTTTAAATTCTTTGGAAAGCAGATAAAAGTCAAGTCTTCCTTTTTGTAAAGGATTAACACGTTTCCTAGTGTACTTTCGTGAATTGCCATGTAGTTCCCTGAAAGGATCCATAAGATTTCTATCATCCATGTGTTTTTGAACAATTTTCCTTGCTTTTTTATTATGGTCACTGTTTCTATAATTTTCATAATCTAAAGCTGAATCAATGACAAGTTTGAAATCTCCACATATAATCAAGTTTTCGTGATTTGTAAAGGAGTCAATTTCATCGAAAATATTTACGAAAAAGCTAGGGTTACCATTTCTAGGTGCATATAGAGTTGTAAGGATAAAATCAATATAACAAAAGCGCAATTCCTTTATTAGGTAATTTCCATTTCCATCTTTTTTGAAACTGAGAATTTTAATATCTAAATGCTTTTTAAATAGTACTGCGACATTGAATTTGAAGTACCATGACTAAAGAAGCAATTTCCATCCCATTCAGAATAAACAGTTTTTGGCTAGGGGCCAACGGCGCCTAGCCTTAGTAACCACGTTTTGAACCTTTGCACAAAAGCTGCAACCACTCTTAACATCATGTATAAATGCGCGCTACTCAGTGTCTCTGATTGTTCAAACTGCAACTGCCGTTTCTGATTGGCTTGAAATGACGCAGGTCGAATCTTCGAAGAATATGACATGCGCAAACAACGCCCTTCAAAACCGCCTTACACCTTACGAGTTCGTTATCCGTAATGGATAATAGAAATGGAAAGAGGGCGTCGGTATCTACATAAACCGAGAAAGTGCAAAGGAAAATATTTTCAAAGCAAACGTTTTATCGGTGTTTGTTTGCATGATGAATTTTGAGAATAGGGCACCCTAACGGGATTCGTGTGACATCGTCTTTCATCGCCTAAGTCGTACGGATTCGGCTAAGACCGTAATCGATCGGCAGATAGACGCTGCTTCCCCGCATCGATTCATATTATTATAGAAAACGAGGTTACCTATAATATCCAAAATGGCGTCGAGAGATCACCGAGGACAGCTACTAAAACGGAGTGTTACGACGCGAAAATTGGATAAACATGTGATAGAAGAACTCGATTAGACTTTGAATTGAAAGTGCTACGAAGACCTATTTTCACATTGAATATTTGCAACTCTGATTTCCACAATCAGCTGCGAAAGCTTGCGAACAGCGATGACTTCAAAATTATAAAGCGAGTTTCCGAACTGTGATCAAAATGTTCGAGAGTTCCTTGTGTCCCGTTTGTTAAAAAAACACAGACAGAAGCGGAATGGAATGCCTCATTTCGCAGCCAACATCAAATTGCTGGTTTAGGTAGGCGTTTTCATTATTATTTTGTTTACAGGATATAATTTGATTAACCCCTTCCTATTTTTTTTTAACTCGCCTGATTGCAGCTGTACGAATGAAATCTATACTGTTGCAATAAAGCTGTTTAGCAGAGAAGAACTGGAGAAGAGAAAATGCTCATGAGGAATGATTACTTTTTTTAGTCAACAATGTTTTCAAAAGTTTTCATCTGCAGTGGGGTCAGGGATCTCTGGTGGGGTGAACAAAATTTTCAACTCGTCCAAATTGAAAGCTTTTGCAGACAACAATATAAATGTGATTGAAAATTTTAAATTTGTTTGTGGAGGAACAGAAAACAAAATGGGAAAAGATAAAATTGCTGGTTACAAGCATTTTCTCCATTGCCCACAATGTTTTCAATTTTTTTTTTTAGGATCATGAAAAGTCGGCATTGTCTGGTAAGAGAATATAATTTGTAATATTAGTTATGTTAATTATTTACAATACAAAGCCTGAAAGAGAAAGTTTTTAAAACATAATGAGAAAAGGAGAAAATGCTGGAAACCAGCATTTTTCCCACAATGTTTTCAAAAATCATCTGACATCTGTAGTGGAGTTAAGCCTGTACCAGATGACAAAATTTCAGCCGTGTCCAAGTTGAAAGCATTTGCAGACATCAATTTCAACCTGGCTCAAATGGTACAATTTTTATTTGATAGGGTAGAAAACATTGTGGAAAAAGGAGAAAATGCTGGTTTTTATCTCCTTTCCGACAATGTTTTCAAAATGCTTCTTTCCCAGGGTTGTTAAAAGTTGGCATTAAGTGGTAAAGGGTAAAAAGTAGTCATAAATGTTAATTATGTTATATACATTTACATACATAACACAATCCCAAGTTTTAATTACCCTGAGAAAAAACTTTTTACAAACATTGTGGGAATGCGAGAAAATGCTTGAATGCAGCATTTTCTCTTTTCCAACAATGTTTTTTACCCTATCAAAGATGTACGAGGGCTGTCCCAAAATAGCGTGGACAACTTTGTATTTTCCGGAACCCGGCGTTTTTTTTCATGATATTTTTACCGATGTTATTTTAATCATTTGCGCATCTGAAGAAGAAATAGTGAGGTAGTTATATACAGTTGAGTCTATTTTACATGCAAATATTATTTACAGGTTACGTTTTGCGGCCCCACCCAAAATTTTATCAAAGGTTTTAACTGCGTGGTTACTTTAACCTTCAATATCAGAGGTTTTCGATAGAACTGCGCGAAACTGAATAATGCACGTTGCCGTTATCAAATATGACGTCATTCCTGAAAAGAAACCATTCACGTGGCCTTATTTTGAAAAATTTCATAGCGGAAACACGAATGGTAGCTTATTTGGGAGGAATGAAAAATGTCGACGTCAAAGGAAATGGCGGCCCACCGAAATGTGATCGAATTTCGTGTTGACCTAAAAATGACACCGACACAGACGTTTAAACAGTTGCAAACTACGGAGAAGTATAAATCTGTTTCTCGCTCGCTCGTATTCAAATGGCACAAAAGATTTTTTGAAGGATGGAGAGAGGCAAAATGTGTGGAGTTGGGTAGACCAAAAGAAATAGACAGCCGTACTGGTTCGCTACCAGTGGCAGTCATTCCTATGATAGCGCGTATGTGCGTACATTAGCATATCAAAGCTCTTGCTCATGTTAAAAAAGGAGAAATGGTGTGTCAAATAACCAATAAAAGTTGAAATTTGACGCAATGTAAGTTAATATATAAACAAGTATCCCCTGTCACCCCTCATATGTCAAAAAATCACTTCCGGGGGATTGACCTCTATCATTTCTATCGCCGATTTAAGCCTTAAATAATCCAACAGAACAATGTTTCAGTATCAAAAATGTCACATATACGGTGGTTTTCCACTTACCTCATCAATTAGTCCATTATTTATATGTTTAAGTGTTAAATCCAAAATATTCACGAGAGACACAAATCACGCTATGTTTGCAGAAGCCAAGCGTTAAATGACGTCATGCAGAGGCATAGCTATCCAGTTCAGTCAGTAACTATACTCTTTTTCATAAACCTCATTATTGCTTACCAGGTTCCCCTTGGACGGTGGGACAAAAATGATATAAATGAGTATTATTCTAGATTATCATATAAGTTTAATATGTTCTAATTCCATATTTTAATTTATATCTATCAATAAAAAAACTACTATGTAAATCTACGACATGAATTGTATTCCTGTGCAACTGGAGAAAAAAAAGGTTTAAAATGAAGTTTTTCGATTTTTCAACAGATGCCTGCAATATCCTATTTAACGGCAAGACTTTAAATGGCTATATCATAGTATATCTGGCCCAAAACTGTCGGACAATCAACAAGAAATTTTATAGGCCTACTCTTTTCAAGGAAAACGTGAATATGGGGGGGGGGGGTTGAATAAATGAAACCGCAAGTTTGACCCAGTATGTCGGGGAGTGCGGTTATAAATGTAACATCAGTTTGACCAAGCCAGAATGCTTTATGGTGAAGAAGTTGCAAACTGCATCAGTCAAGTAGATCTACCTAGAATACATGACTAGACGAGGTTTTTGAAGGAGCAATAATCGGAAAGGGGGGGGGGGGGGTATATTAATGCAAAGAAACAGTAATCTTGTTTATGATGTGATGTTGGCCATCCAACAAATGGTTAAGATTTTTTTGGAAGATATAAAAGTCTCACAGAGGATGTTCTTGGGAAACTTAACACATAAAGATCAAGGATGTTAAATGTAATGAACAATGACTTTGATCCTCTTGAAGACACACTGGATTGCAATGGACACGCAACTACAGAATTGAAATTTATAGACAGCCAAGTTCATTTTAAATCTGTTGCTGTATCTTACTCTTTACTAGATCTACAATAGAATTTTAGTCTTGTCCATATTAAAAGCATGTGCAGATGGCATTACAATGTGTTTCCAATTAAAAAAAATGTATAAAGTGAAGAAAACATGGTAGGAAAACATGACAATGCTGATAGCATACATTTTCTTCTTTCCCATAATGTTTCTGAAAGCCTTTTTTTCTCTCAAATTTTCACCTTTTTAATACTAATGAGCTGAAAAAAAAAACGTTTTTTTTTTCTTTCAAAGTAAAAAAATCAGCTATACTTTAGCTGAAGTTTTCAGTGATGGCTGCAAGGCTGGGTTTTATTGATAAGAATACCATCATCACCAAAGCCAAGTTTCATGCAGTTTGAAGCCACACAATGGACTACCTGTGTTCCACTGCTCAGTGCTGTCAACAAAGATGTACATCTATAAACAATCAGTCCGCGAGGGCTGAGACTGTAACTTTTTCCAATATTTGGACCCATTGGAAAAAGTGTGAGCTTAAATATCACAAATGCCACAACCTGTAAGAATCTGATTATCATGATGATAATAGATTTATTTACTAAAACTCTGTTTAAAGTATCACAAACATATTACCAAATAATTACAAACAGTTTTTAACATAATTACTTTTGCTTCCATAGTTGATTGTGGGAAGCAAACTTATAAATATGTGTGTATCAAGGTCAATGGTTCTCATCTGGGGTTCTTTAAAGAAGTGTGAAATCTTTCTAGTCAACAGAGATTCCATTTACATAACACATGTAACCCCATCATGGCTAGTATACAAATGCAGAGACAGATCTGAAGAACAGAGGGCACCAACTGCAGAAGACATATTTAGACATACAACTGCAGCAAAGAAAGGTTCAATTTGCTTGGCCAGTTTGCACTTTTTTCAGTCAATCCTCCTTTAAAGGAGGGCCTGATTCCAGAATCCTTCTCACGTGTATTACCACCAGCTCCAGCCAAATCTGAAAATACCTTATGAAATTCTCTGTTACAGTTTTTAAAGCTTTTATTATAAAACTGTTGTACTTCTCTCATCTAAATATGAAATAATGAACAGGTATTAAGCAATATTCAAACATGTTCACATATTGAAATAGTCAAAATATTTATTTCAATTTAAATTACTAGACCCATAAAAAATTATACAAAAAAAAAACATGTACATACACAGACTGGTGTACATGTCAAATTAACACTATATCTATTTTGGGTTTCTGAATTTGTAGAAAACAGTGATAACATACTTATGAGTTCACAAGAGGCTGGAAGAAAAGAGAAATGCTGAAGAAGAGAGATAAGAGCAGACAGAGAGTAGAAGGGCAGAAAAGAAAAAGAAGCATTAATTTACATGTGTAACTTCAGAATGCACTAACAAGGCTACTAAATCAAAAACAGAAAACAGAAAAGCAACAGTCTTACACTGAGATGATATCGTCTGATAAGTGTGTTTACAAGTCTGTGCTTCCAGACTGTGAACTGCTTGCATTGAGTAGGAACAGAAACTTGTAGTTTCACAAAGAGAGTGTGGGTTTATCCATGTTTTGGATAAAAGTTATTTTGACTGTAGTAATTGTTGTCAGTGAGAGAGTTTGGCTGTAAAAGAAATACATCTATTTTTCAATTAAGATCTTTATGTGAAATATGATAATTCTTCATTTTGCACCATTTAATTTTCTGTTTATGCACTTAATCATATGGTGCCAGCAGCTAACAGAAGTCACCTGACACCTTTCCACTTAAAAAATGCATTTGTGATTGTGAAATAAAATTTGTGATTTTGAAATAATGAAATATAATTTTAAACTGTTCAATTGGTCAGTTTCAACATCAGCATTTTTTATAAACTATGTGTTTTTGAAATAATTGCATTTTATAAAAATCCTTATTGAAATAATTGGCAGTATTTTACCATCGTAACTAAGTACATCAACAAATGAAATGCTGTCAGAAAACGAAACTGAGCTTATACTCACCCGAGTTCTGTTTTTCCTTCCGCGTTTTCCCCTATTTTCAGGAAGAATAATAAATGTAGTTAAATATTGATAAACTTTCAGAATTACCCTACCTCATGTGCAACCTCAGCTGCCACAGTGCATATTTATTTTTGGCTCGCGCATGCGTGTATGAATTGTGATAGTAGAATATGGACCCAGATGGAGGTTGTTCCTTGTTAACCATCTGTAGTATGAAACCTTAGACTTGCTAGAATATTGCATAATTTCAAGAAAAAATGATTTTCCATTCGATATCTTCTGGCGATTGTGATATTACAGCTATTCTGTGTACAAAATTCGGGTGGCCGCCACTGGTACTCTTCATAACGTAAGTTCGTCCAATGACCGACCGGGTTATCCATATCGTTCCGAGTTTCAGTTATAGTCTATTTCAGATTTCCACTCATGAATTTAACAATATTAAACCCTAGTTTGCCCACGTAAAATATGCTTTGTCAGCTTGAAGAGGATTAACTTGTAGATTAGAAAAGGTTTGAAAAAATGGCCGCCACTGGTCGTGAGCCAGTATAGTAGACAGCGTCAGGAACGTCATCGAATGGGGATCGGCGAATGGCTGTGCGAGAGATTGCGGAAACTGTCGGAATCAGCAAGTCATCTGTTCACAGGATTTTACGTGAGACACTAAACATGTCGAGAGTCTGTGCAAGATGGGTGCCTCGCTTGCTTACGGCAGATGAAAAGGAAAGACGTGTATATGTTTCTAGGCGCTTTTTGAGACGGTATGCAAGATATCGGGACTTTTTGAACAAGATTATCACAGTCGACGAAACATGGCTTCATTATTATGATCCCGAAAGCAAGCAACAATCAAGTGTATGGAAACACCCAGATTCCCCACCTCCAAAAAAGGCCAAGGTAGTTAAATCCATGGGCAAGCATATGTTCATCGTGTTCATAGAAAGACAGGGCGTTCTTCTTTGCCACGCTGTACCACTGGGTCAGACGGTAAACTCCACATATTACACAAAGGTAAAGTTTATAAATCTGTCCACACTTTATACTTATTTCCATTTCATTCATGAACGGAAACCGCTTCTAAATAACTTGTTCATTCAAACTATTTTTATATCAAAATTATTGTTTATATAGTGTCCGCAGTTTGAGCTCGTTTTTACTTTCAGGTCATCAGACGAGACCTCATGCGTGCGATTCGAAAAAAGCGACCGGGGCTTATTGACAACTTAGAAAATATTATCTTCCACCAGGATAATGCTCCGTGCCACACTTCTAAACACACACTATTGGAACTGGATCTTTTGGGTTTTCAAAGACTTGAGCATGCCCCTTATAGCCCTGACCTAGCTCCGCTAGATTTTGCCGCCTTTCCTTAAGTCACAGTTACGAGGACATAGGTTTGAAAACTTACATGAGCTTAAACAAGAAACAATTAGAGTGTTTCGCGGACTACAGACCAGCTGGTTTACCAACGTATACGACAAGTGGGTTGTGCGGCACCAAAAATGCATCGATCACCACGGCGAGTATTTCGAAAAGGAGTAACGCTAATCACGTTGACGTCTTAATTATTACTCGTATGAAAGTGTGGGCCGGGGTTATATGATTGGTGCAAATTAAACTTCTCTGTGCTAATTATATTTTAAGCTAGAACGTTGAAATTTCACATAGTCCGTCATAAATCCTGTGTTCATATGCTCTTAAGAGCGTTTGTCTCTAATGTTATAATAAACAATTTTATTAGAAGAGTCCACGCTATTTTGAGACAGCCCTCGTATTCTGTTATTTTAGCCATGTTTGAATTTTTGTCTGCAAAGGCTTAATTTCTTTCAGTATAGTTATTGGCGTTTAATCTGTCGTAACAGCTTAGACCATAATTATGATAGCGGCCAGTGCACCTATCCATGCATTTCTTGGCTGTCTTACACAAGCGCTGACACAACTTTACTTTTAAACCAGAATACTATTTTACAACTTTCTTTCCAAACCAGAATACTATCTCACATGCATCAGAAGTCAGAGGCAATAAATCGCACAAAAGAAAGTTTGCCGCAACAGGGTATTGAAGCCGCAACCACAAGGTCACAGGTCAGATATGCTAACCACTGCGCTACCAGTGTTTCGGTTTGGACAAGTTAATATTTTTGTAATGTGGTAAAGAGTGTATGATAAGAAAAAAACGTGTCCATAGCGTTTTCATGAATGGAATATTGATTGTTTCAACCACTCCAGCCAAATTCCTGATCTGCTTATGAATTGACTCATTCCCTATCAAACCTTTTTGAGATAAACCCAAATAATAAGAATCTGCTGTAAAGAAAATTGGTACTGTAACTGTAAATCAAACAGCTCAATATGGTGAAAAACACTGTGGAAAAAGGTGAACTTGCTTCTTAAAGGCAATTTTCCCACTTCTCACAAAGTTTTCTTTGGACTTCTTCTGCAGGCTGGTAAAAAAATGTTCTATTTAAAAATGAATTTGTTAAAATGCAGGTGAAGTATGAGACAAAACATTAATTATTTTTCATATTTTTATCCAGCTATGATTGATGGTATTTGTAGGTGACTGAGGATAGTAAATACATGTAGTCATCAGTAGTCCTGTCAACCCTCAACATGCAGCCTATTGCAGAGAAGAAAGGGAAAAAAAGCAATACTTGAATACATTCCAAACAAGGCAGATGTTGCAGATTAGTAAGAGAAAAAGCTGCTTTGGCTGGCTTTGAGAAAGAAATAAGGTACTTCAATGATTCTCCTCTGTTTACTTGATCTTTTACCTGACAACAAAAGTATGGACACTTCCAAATTGAAAGCATTTGCAGACAACAAAATTGACTGTTGCTGAAAAAATCAGATTTATCTTTGAAAGGGTAGAAAATATGGGAAAAGGAGAGAATCCTGGTACCTAGCATTTTCTGCTCTCTCCACAATGTTTTCAAAAGCCTTCTTCTTAGGGTTTAATTAGTAAAGGGTTAAATGGAGAGAAAAAGTTTGCAGATCAAACTTCTAAATGTGAAAATATTTCTAGAAAATGCTCTCATTGGGTGAAAACACTTTTTAAAAAAGACATATGCGGTAAATTTGCCAGCAAATAGGCAGGAGCCCGTGAAATAAACATGTCTATATTTTTTTTCCAGTCACAAATTTCTACTCATTCATTTGTTGTCAAAAAAAAGGGTCAAAAGCCAGAATACTCAGCTATACCAAAAGTAGTCTAATTACTCGTACTTCTCTGTTATCTTGCGGGGCTACAACTCATAGAATTTTGTGGGTTAAACAAAATTGATTCTCTTTGCAGAGGAAAATTACTTCTCTGTTATCTTGCGGGGCTACAACTCATAGAATTTTGTGGGTTAAACAAAATTGATTCTCTTTGCAGAGGAAAATTACTTCTCTGTTATCTTGCGGGGCTACAACTCATAGAATTTTGTGGGTTAAACAAAATTGATTCTCTTTGCAGAGGAAAATTACTTCTCTGTTATCTTGCGGGGCTACAACTCATAGAATTTTGTGGGTTAAACAAAATTGATTCTCTTTGCAGAGGAAAATTACTTCTCTGTTATCTTGCGGGGCTACAACTCATAGAATTTTGTGGGTTAAACAAAATTGATTCTCTTTGCAGAGGAAAATTACTTCTCTGTTATCTTGCGGGGCTACAACTCATAGAATTTTGTGGGTTAAACAAAATTGATTCTCTTTGCAGAGGAAAATTACTTCTCTGTTATCTTGCGGGGCTACAACTCATAGAATTTTGTGGGTTAAACAAAATTGATTCTCTTTGCAGAGGAAAATTACTTCTCTGTTATCTTGCGGGGCTACAACTCATAGAATTTTGTGGGTTAAACAAAATTGATTCTCTTTGCAGAGGAAAATTACATGACATTAGGGGTATCTTACTTTTATCCCTTCTCCCCATAATACAGAAAGCGACCCCACTCCTTCTATAGAAAAGTCCGATGACTTTGCCCCAAAGAACTTTTTATACCTCTTTAGTAGATTGCTTTTGAACAGGTTGTGGGAAAAGCGGAAAGTGTTAATAACAAAGAATTTCCCTTTTGCCCATCACATTTCCCACTTAATCAGAAAATTTAAATCATCATTGATTTTGAATAAAGATTTCTGTTTTGAAAAAAATCAGCATGTTCTTTATTCCTACATCTCCCGTTTTTTCCAAAAGAAAATGTTGCTGTTTGATGACAAGTATATTCTTTTTTTTTTTTGCAGTGGCATGGTTAGTGTAGAGGCAAAAGAAGCATTCCTGCAGATGATTCAAATGCAAGGAGAGGAGGGACTCAGAGCTATGTTAAATGAAAGTTCTGAGGGATTATGACATAATATTATCATTTGTAAAAGATCATCATACAGAAACTTGTGTAATATTTGAGCCATGCTCGGGCAAAAGGCGGCTTAACGTATCTCCGTGATGAATGATACCAAGCAAGTCATCACATGATTATGGACCCATACGATACATTTTGTCTAACAACGGACAGAATCATGAAGCCAACTAGTCCCTTCACACGCAGAAAATCGACCAATAGCAAAAACTTCTGACCCAGGTCAGCCTGTGTAGACTGCAAAGGCTGACCTGGGTTGATACTCTCTGCAGATACATTGAGCCCTCTTTTTACAGAGCATGGCTCATTTATATTAGACCAGGATGAGAACAGTGGTGACTGATATAATTCAAGTTTGACTAGTCTAAATAGCACAATGGTGGCATGTTCTTTCTTCTATCATGTAGTAATTGTAATGGTATACTGCACATATAAACTAGAATGCAATCACTGCACTCAAATTCCTGAATGTCTTTTGCCTTTGTCAAAGAAATTTGGACTGTCTCTCATACAAGGGCTAAAACTCTTCTAGTGAAGCTTAAAATTGATCAAGAAAAATAGAAAAGATGTGTTTGAAAATTCATGTAGAAATGCAAATTTGTTTCATGTATAAAGAACCATTGTCTTTGAATCTTGTGTGGTACAAAATCAGAGTTGAAAAGCTATAAAAGCAAGGGGCTATAACTTTGTCAATGACACCATAATGATGACAAAATCGTGGTGTACACACATTCATACAATGGTTCAAACATGTGTGAAATTTCAAGCAAGGTTGGGCGGTCGAAACCAGGGGCGGTTTTAAGCGGTTAAAACCGCCCCGGTCAGTACTCCAGAAGTGGTCAATACTGGTCAATAGTGGTCGATTGGTTCTCAGTTTGGTTAAATTCATCAATACGTAAGAGTTGACTGGAGTGAAAAAAATGTTTTATCTTTTCAAAGGGTACTCATCAACTGGCTTTTGCCAGTTTTCCATAACTGTGTAGAAGTTCCAAGTAAGGTCTCTAGGTTTCATTTTTATACGCCCGTGGAAGACGGGATGTATTATGGGATCACCCATGACATACGGGCGGGCGCGCGGGCGGGCAGCGTCCAGTTCTTTGTCAGGAGCATAACTTTGTCATCTCCAGTCCGATTGACTTGAAACTTGGCATTTGTGTTTGTTGCAATAATACAGAGTGCAGTGCGAAAGAACCATAACTCTACCTCGTGTTGTCTTCGAGTTATTTCCCTTTGATCGTCATTTTTACAGCATTTCTTGCTTGTCCGGAGTATAACTTTGTCATCTCTGGTCTGATCATCTTCAAATTTGGTATGCATGATTGTTGAAAAATTACAGAGTGCAGTGCACAAGAACCATAACTCTTCCTAGCACGAATTTTGAGTTATTCCTCCTTTGATCTTCATTTTTATAGCATTTTTTGCTTGTCCGGAGCATAACTTTGTCATCTTAAGTAGGAATGACTTGAAATATGGTATGCTTATTTGTTGCAATATTTGGAAGTGCAGTGCACGAGAATTGTAACTCTACCTTGTGGTGTCTTCAAGTTATTTCCCTTTAATCGTCATTTTTACAGCATTTTCTGCTTGTCCGGAATATAACATTGTCATCTCTAGTCTGATCATCTTCAAATTTGGTATGCATGATTGTTGAAAAATTACGGAGTGCAGTGCTCAAGAACCATAACTCTTCCTAGCACGAATTTTGAGTTATTCCCCCTTTGATCTTCATTTTTATAGCATTTCTTGCTTGTCCGGAGCATAACTTTGTCATCTTAAGTAGGAATGACTTGAATATGGTATGCTTATTTGTTGCAATATTTTGAAGTGCAGTGCGCAAGAATTATAACTCTACCTTGTGGTGTCTTTGAGTTATTTCCCTTTGATCGTCATTTTTACAGCATTTAGTGCTTTTCCGGAATATGACTTTGTCATCTCAAGTCAGAACGATTTCAAACTTGGTACGCATGTTTGTTGCAATATTACGGAGTACAGTGCGCAAGAACAATGCTCTACCTAGCGCAGATTTTGAGTAATTCCACTTTGATCTTCATTTTACAGTATTTCTTGCTTGTCCGGAACGGACCTTTGTCACCTCAAGTCAAATTGACTTGAGACTTGGTAAACATGTTTGTTGCAGTTGCGAAAAGTGCAATGCACTGGAGCCGTAACCTTACCTAATGCTCTTTTGGAATTATTCCCTTTTCATTATTTTTTTTTACAGATTTTTATGCTTCTCTACAACATAACTTTGTCTTTTCATGTTGGAATGACCTGAAACTTTATATGCATGTTTATTGCAATTATAGTGCGCGGGAACTGTAACTATCTGCAGTGCACAGGAACTGTAACTATCTAGTCCGGTTTTGGAGTTATTTCCCTTCGTTTAACTTTTTAGAGCTAACTACAACATGTGTCCTTAATATTACAGGAGACATTCATGCCTATTTCAATCACTTACATGATTTCTGCTGCACTACTATTTTCTTCTAGCTGCCCTTTATGATTTTTATCCCTCCTCAACAACTGGCGGTGGGACGGGCGTATCTTGCGAAAATTTTCCGCTACTTGTTGACACCTTAAGTAACTGTTTATTAGCTTGATTGCATGTAAGTCAATATTTCACACTTTAGGAATAAAGCCTGGTGTCAAGTATCAAATAGGGAAACATGATTGGTCACTCTGGTAATTAGATTTAAGCCACACCCACTGGGGTAGAAAGGGGCAACTTTTACATCTTTAAATGTGTTTTGGCAGCAATTTATAAAGGTGTAGGAAGACAACGTATACTTCAAAGACATTGATATATACATGTACTTAACCATTGTTTGGTTAATCAGTTACAACCTTCTTCATGTGCACCTCAATTGTGCTAAAGATTAATAACAGGTGTATTTCACATGTTTGCTTATGGATGACACTTTTTTCTGCAGTTTTACATGAAAATTATATATTAGCTGCTTTTTGATGCTACCTTTGAACTTTTATGATCAAAGACATATGTTAAATAATCTATATTTTTAAAACCTATGTGTTTTTGTGGTGGAAAGAGATAGAGAGATGTAGAACTGTGAACAATTATATAACCTATAAGGAATGATGATAGATAAAAATTGTCCAGTTTAAAAGGACTGACCTGTATGGAAGTTCATATAGAAAAGTCAACTCAATCAACCTCCTCAGTTGACCAGCAATAATGTCTTTGGATTATGATTAAATGAAAAAAGACCATATTGATAAAAACTATGATACTGATGATAATATTTATTATACCTTTATGTACAGGATGTAGAAGGAGAGCTTTTAAGACTAATGTAGAAACAGGAGGGATATGTAAGCCAGTGATTTATTCGACCCGATCAACCACTTCAATTAACCAGTATTGACCGGTTATAACCGGTTAAAACCGCCGGCCCAGTCAATACTAATATTGACCGGCCTTTTGCCAACCTTGATTTCAAGACTGTTACCCTAAACAATTTTCTGAATTTATGTAATGTGTAACACAAGATTTAAGATATTGTGCATGAAGGGAAATATGTAGACAAAATTGCTATCCATTTGCTTATCAAAAAGACATTATCATCTCATACCACTCGTTTCGAAGACAAAATTTGGTTTATTTGTCATATAACAGCCTATATATGGGATGAAAAACTATCATTTTAATCTCCAAATTACATACATATTAAAAGCTTTTAGTGACCAGTGACATTGGAATAACTTTTTTGCTGTTGTTGATTTTGTTTCTAATTCTGCTGTTGCTGCTCATGATGTTGGACATTCCAACAAGTTTCCTTTAAGTCATGCACTAAATGACAATATGGCACAAATGACAAGCTTCAGTAGCATTTTTCTTATTGTTTATTAAGTCTAGAAAAATAAGATGAGGAAGAAAATGACTGGAATGTGAAAAAAAAATTTTCACACACCATACTTAAAATATTAAACAGTGATACGTAAAACTAATTTGGAACTAAACCAGTCTTATTTTTCCACTCACACAGAGTTGTGTTTTCTGCCTCGCATAAAATGTCTGTCAAACCTACGTTAGTTTTGTTCTTTAATTCCTCATTTTAAATAAAAATCATTGCAACTGTTTTTCAACAAGTACTAGTACTGCTATGGACTTTGACAACATAAAATGCACTTGGCACTTGGAAAAAATGGTATGTGTAGTTCTTGTTTGAATTTTCGCTACATAAGGATGCAGTATGTTGATGCATCCACTCACTACTTCTAAACCTTTGGATATACATGAAAAATAAAAAAGTACAACAGTACACAAGGATATTTTTCTTTTACTTTTGAAATGGATACCTCATGGTTGAATACATACTGTTCTATGCATATATGCACTTTCAACTTGCCCCTAGCCATCAGTGCTTTCAGCGCTTTGATTTCAATTTAGTTTGTAAAATGTGTTTCTTGTAAACATAAAATATCGGTATCTTTTTCCTTAAAAAGGTTAAACAGATCTTGTCGCTTCTTGGCATTATTTAGACCTCAGCAATTGTTTAGGCCATAGTTTATTGATAGACTAATTACGACAGAAGAAGAAATTTCACTCTTTATATAAACACACTGATGCATATATGTCAAAAATAAAGTAGATGTGCTAACGAAATGTGAAAAAAGCATTTGATGAGTGAAGAATGCAAATAATACATTACACAACTGCATGACCATGCGATAAATTTTTCTATATACAGTTGTTCGTAGGGGATTTCTTTTACACATATCTAGGCTTTCGCGTTACAATAGGGGTTTAAATGTAAACGCTTTATGATTTGTACATTACGGAATATGAAACAAGTGGGCATAATATTATGTTGAAGTCTTAAAGAGAAGAGAAAAAAAACCTACAAATGACGACTTGGCTGAAGTATTTAAAATAGTCGTGAGTATAAGGTTGAAAACGCCCATTACGACCCTATCCCAAGAAAGTGCCCATTGCACTCTGGCGCGCGCACGCACCTATAGAAATATATTAAAGATCAGTCGGGCTATTCAAGTTATTAATAAACAGCCCTTTGACATAAGCAGAAGGTCAATTGATTGGATTACATATTAAGGGCGTGACTAGGTAGGTTTCACAGGACTTGTCAAATACATGTTAAATAGTAGTCGTGAGATTATAACTAATATACCACCCACTACACTCAAATACAGGGTATCTCGGATTTGGAGTAAAGCATTTTGGGTGGAAGAAAAAAAGTTTCCGTAATGATTAATTTCTAACCCCTACCGCAATGATCTCTCGGGCTTCAATAATTTATTGTTATATTTACACTCATATAACCTCCGCCGAGAAGCGCATTTTACATTACTGTAATTGATCGAGATATCAAAACACTGTAAGAGGGTTTATATTAAATTAACTTTTGCTAATTTTCTTTATGTACTTATCTTTAGCTAATATGAAAATGTGTGGAAAATCTACGCATAAGTAATCAGATGTTATCTCTCAATATGCCTCAGAGCACAGGAATTTGACATTCTATAATGAAAAAATATGATTAAATAAGAAAAAAAAAAATATTCCCCTATATATACTGAACCAAAAAAGAAACTTCCCCCTGTGTTTAAGTGCAAATGCAATGTTATTAAAAAAAAATCAAAATGTCAGATGACCTACATATATTCGGGCGAACGATTATGTGTCCGATAAAACAAATTTTAACTCGATTAAAAGCATTTTGCAGAAGAAACCCACTGAAAGCGATTTTCACGTGCATGCACGGACCAGTATAATTCGTGTATATTTTTTGAAACCTTTCAGTCTAATTTTATGTCATGTCAATAAGAAAAAGACGTTGAAAGAAATTAAATTCTTTTTAGTTTTCTTTATTTTTGATATGCCTAGAATTCCGCAAAATTTACGCGAACGTGCCATTGGCATGCTTAATGCTGGTATGACGATGAATGCTGTTGCTATGAATATTGGATGTTCTACTCGTGCTATTCGACACCTTAGGCAACGTTTTCAAGCAACAGGGCGTACGGAAGATCGACCACGTAGTGGACGTCCTCGCGTCACGACGCGCGGCCAAGACCGCTATATTCGGAACACCCACCTGCCCAATCGCTTTCAAACTGCCACAGCCACTGCTGCTAACACCCCTGGAACACATAACAACCATATATCTGCCCAAACTGTGCGCAATCGCTTGCGCGAGGTTGGGTTACGTGCACGTCGTCCATACGTTGGTTGTGTTTTGACGCGACGTCACCGCCGAAATCGTGTTAATTGGGCACGTACACACCAACGCTGGCTTAGACAACAATGGAATAGCGTTCTTTTCTCTGACGAGTCGAGGTTTTCCATTCATCGAGGTGATGGCAGGGTTCGAGTATACCGTAGGAGAAATGAACGTTATGCCGACTGTTGCGTACTTGAACGAGATCGTTTTGGGGTGGTGGTTCTGTCTTGGTCTGGGAGGGCATTGCACATGGCTTTCGCACTAATCTCGTCGTTATCGAAGGGAATTTGAATGCCCAACGCTACCGAGATGAAATTCTTGCGAGGTACGTTATCCCACTGTTTCAAAATAATGCCAATATCACTCTTTTTCAGCATGATAATGCCACAAGCCATACGGCTAGGGACAATGTGAATTTCCTCAGGGCGAATAACATTGCATTTATTAATGACTGGCCTGCCAAAAGCCCTGATCTGAATCCCATTGAACACCTTTAGGATAATTTGGACCAGCGCGTTAGACGTCGCCCTATTCCACCGTCAAACGTCATTCAGCTAAGACAAGCCTTAATTCAGGTATGGAACAACATTCCACAAGCCGAAATCAATACACATCCGTTCTATGCGCCAACGATGCCAGGCAGTCCTTCATGCTGAAGGTGGTCATACCCGGTATTAATTTGTGATTTTGGTGAGCGACCCCTTCCGCATTTTAACTACCATTTCACTACTTTTGGATAAACCCTCAGCAATAATTTTTTTCACACAAAATCGCAATAAAATGCTCTTTCAATGCATATAAATCTAGTTTAATCCTGATTTTCATTTTTGTGTATATCTGCACTTAAACACAGGGGAAGTTTCTTTTTTGGTTCAGTATATAAAGAAACACAAGGAATGCAACGCCTCGATTACCGGCGACAACACAAAAATGCCCTACCCACCCAAAAGCACCAACGAAACGAAGATTGATCACAATTTCCTTTACACTACTAACAGATAACACCAAAATGTACCTGTGACATTCAGCGATCCTTAAGTAGACACCTTTTCACCGGAGATATCCGTCATATTTTACAGCTTTTTTGACAATTACAAGCCATCGAGGAGGCCATTCGCTGACGTCTCTATATTATGCCCGCAGTAAATGTTGTGGCTGAGGGGTATGTGTGTTCTCCGGCCCCACTCGAAAAATGAGCCAGAATATTCCCGGCCCTTACGGCCCCCGTGATAGAGTAGAAAAGACTTTGAGGGAAAGCATAAAATGCTGGGTACCATCAGTTTTTCTTTTCCCACTATGTTTTCTAAAGGCTTCTTCCCCATGGTGCTTCACGAAAAATGATCAGTCGAATAAGGCTAATGTCAAAAGAGTTATGTCCCCTGATGGGTTTTTCCATATTCATACAAGTGAAATATCCTTCTTTAAAAAAGAATACCGACAAACTTTTTTGCTATTTACGTCTAGAAAAATATGTAGTATCATGCAATGTACATAAATATATTTTAAAACGAAAATAAATATGAAAACGAAAGTAATATTTTCTGCGGGCCTTAAAAAATAGTGACGTCAGCGAATGGCCTCCTCGATGGCTTGTAATTGTCAAAAAAGCTGTAAAAAATGACGGATATCTCCGGTGAAAAGGTGTCTACTTAAGGATCGCTGAATGTCACAGGTACATTTTGGTGTTATCTGTTAGTAGTGTAAAGGAAATTGTGATCAATCTTCGTTTCGTTGGTGCTTTTGGGTGGGTAGGGCGTTGCATTCCTTGTGTTTCTTTATATATAGGGGAATATTTTTTTCTTATTTAATCATATTTTTTCATTATAGGATGTCAAATTCCTGTGCTCAGAGGTACCTCTGAAAACACTGTGGCAAAGGGGAAACTCGCTCGTGACGAACAGCCTCTCATTCTCCCACAATGCCCCTCTTGGTGGGAGGAGTATGATATTGAGTGAAGTACAAGTTGGCTTCTTTACAAAAGAAGCCAGGAGAGGTCAGCATCAATGTTTTCAAACAGTTTATTGGCTTTTAATTTCAATATACATGCATTTTGGTACATGTAAACAAACAAGTGAAAAAGCCGCCGCGTAGAATCCTTATATGCTTTACATGACCTTCTTGCCGCCTTTTCAAGTGGCATGATCTTGTCCAGCGGTCTTCTTTCTCTTTTTTAACGAAATTCTTCTTATTTTTTCTTCTGCTTAGATTTATTTGCTTAATGAAAAATTACAATTATTTGAGAGGTCATTTGCAGCCATGGCAAATTAATATAACAAATCTTTTCTGAAATTCGTCATATAAAAATAAACCACGTCTATTTCCTGTTTCGGTTTTTGATTTCGCTTTATTTACAAAACCATGACGAAACAGACTGTGTATCAGAACAATTTCGCAAGAAAAATGGATATAGACAGCAAATTCTGTGGCAGTCTGCCTTTTAAACTCACCACTGTTGGAGAGGTCTGATGACCTCTCCAATAAGTACAGTTTTAAAGCATAAGAGCATTCCAAAATGAAGAACTCTTAGATCCTTATAAATGTCTATGGATTTGTAGTTTAAATACATTTTAAAATAACTCAAAAAAATAATCGTAAAAGGCTAGTGTTTTAATATAAAATTTCGTTTGTATGTAACTATCACGATAATTTCTGAGTAAACTATTTGACTGGTAAATTTTAAGAGTGCCTGGGACGCCGCAGCGTGCATTACTGCTTGTCCTTCAGGTAACCTCTGGGACGCCACAATGCACTGTTCTGTTTGTCCAGGGATCGTATATATGTATATATAGAATCCCTGGTTTGTCCTTCAGACACGAATAAAACAGATTTTTGGAAAATGTTTAGAAATTTATACAAATGCAAAAACAATCTCTCTCAAGACAGTGATGAGGGTTGTCTAGTAAACGTATAACGATTCAATCAATACAATATACAAATTGTGAAATTTGTTTCTAATAAGTTGAAAGAGCAACATTGTCGGAAAAGGAGAAAACGCTCGATAAGAGAATTCCCTCTCCCTCCCGCAATGTTTAAAAAATCTCTCTCAAGACTGTGATCGGGGTTGTCTTGAAAAGGTGTAACGATCCAATCAATTCAATATACGAATTGTGAAATTTTTTTCGAATAAGTTGGAAAAACAACCTTGTGGGAAAAGGAGAAAACGCTCGATAAGAGTATTTTCTCCTTTTCTCGCAATGTTCCTAAAATCTCTCTCAAGACCGTGATGGGGGTTGTCTAGAAAAGGTACAACAATCCAATGAAATACAATATACATTGCGGGAAAAGGAGAAAACGCTCGATAAGAGAATTCCCTCTCCCTCCCGCAATGTTTCAAAAATCTCTCTCAAGACTGATCGGGGTTGTCATGAAAAGGTATAACGATCCAATCAATTCAGTATACGAATTGTGAAATTTGTTTCTTGTAAGTTGGAAAAACAACCTTGTGGGAAAAGGAGAAAACGCTCGATAAGAGTATCTTCTCCTTTTCTCGCAATGTTCCAAAAATCTCTCTCAAGACCGTGATGGGGGTTGTCTAGTAAAGGTACAACGATTCAATTAATACAATATACACATTGTGAAATTTGTTACTAAGAAGTTGATAGACCAACATTGTGGGAAAAGGAGGAAACGCTCGATAAGAGTATTTTCTCCTTTTCTCGCAATGTCTCAGAAATCTTTCTCAAGACCTTAACGAGGGTTGTCTTGCAAAGGTATAAGGATACATTCAATACTGTATACAAATTGTGAAATTTGTTTCTAATAAGTTGGAAGAACAACATTGTTGGAAAATAAGAAAACGCTCGATAATTTTCTCTCTTTCTCGCAGTGTCCCAAAAATCTCTCTCAAGACTCTGATGGGGGTTGTCTTGTAAAGGTATAAGGATACATTCAATACAATATACAAATTGTGAAATTTGCTTCTAATAAGCTGATAGGACAACTTTGTGGAAAACGGAGAAAACGTACGATAAGATTATTTTCTCTCCACTTCGCAATGCTTTCCAAAAATCTTTCTCAAGATCGTGATGATGTCTAGTAAAGGGTATAACGATTCAACCAATACCATCTACAATTTGAGAAATTTGTCTCTAAGAACTTTAAAGAAAAAACATTGTGGGAAAAGGAGAAAACTCCCGATACGAGTATCCTCTCTCCTTCTCGAAACTTTTTCTAACATCTAATTAGGTCCGTGAAAAGGATTGTCTAGTGAGGGTATAACGATTCAAACAATACAGTCTACAAATTACGAAATTTGTTTCTAATAAGTTGATAGGACAACTTTGTGGAAAAAGGAGAAAACGCTCGATAAGAGTATTTTCTCTCCCTTTCGCAATGTCTCAAAATTCCCTCTCAAGACCGTGATGAGGGTTGTCTAGTACGGGTATAACGATACATTCAATACAGTCTACAAACTGTGATAAGTGTAATTTCTCTCTCTCTCGCAATGTTCCAAAAATCTCCGAGTCTCAAGACAGCAATGATGGTTGTCTAGTAAACGTATAACGTTTCCATTAATACAATATACAAATTGTGAAATTTGTTTCTAATAAGTTGAAAGAGCAACACTGTGGAAAAAAGAGAAAACGCAGTGATTCTAACCAATTGTTTCGAATTAGATCTATCAACTAAAACCAGTACAGTTGATCCTAATTCAAAACTGAATAACACAAGCAAAACTATCTCAAATGAGAAATGATTAAATGGAATATCAAAGAACAAAAAGATCTTACTTGAGCCGTATTGAAAATACTGTGGATAAATATGCAATTGCACGGTAAATGAAATTTCTCCATTTCCCACAGTGTTTTCAACGACCCTACTTCAGATAGATAAAAGTTGGTATTGTGCGGAAGTAATATAAGTTTTTCCTGCATTGTTGCAGATCTAAACGCGACACTCATGTAGACAAACAAGAGCGCCTGATCATCAGAAGTATAGAAGACATTCAATCCGGACAGATTTTAAGTACATCGACAATTTCAATAGAAAGAACAAGAACTATATCGCTCAAATCAAATGACACATCACATTGCGAAGGAAATGAGGGCGGGAAGCGGTCTGTTAGTTTGGAGTTAACAGGAGCGTCTAAAAAGAACCAAAACGGAGGCGATGAAATTGATAGAAGTTCTACGTGTATTTCAGCACATTCAGATAAAGTGGATATAAACGAGGAGAAAACGCAGAAAAGACAATTGATAGCATGGTCTATTCTGAAGGATATTAGATTTCTGTGTTTTTGTTTATCGAACTTCCTGTTTACACTGCCCTCTGGTGGATTGTTTTTACCTTCACTTGCCAAAGATCGAGGAACTTCCGGTAAGCTTTCATTGTAGGTTCACGGACCGTATCATCAACCATTGTTATTGACATTCTTAGTCCAATTCTAGATTTTGAAAGAAACACAATATCTGATCAAAAGGAACATTTAAGATTGATTAGCCCTACTGGCAAATGGCCAGAACAGCTAATGCCGTGGCATGGTTTCTTTCGTCTGTCCGTGCACCTGCCTGTGCGTCTGTTAGTCTTTTTCTTGTTTAAGCGATAAAGTCTGCAGGTTAAGCCGGATTTCAATGAAACTCGCATAGTTTCTTAATATTATCAAAAACTTGCACCCTAGTGATTTGGAAGAAAACTTGACAGTTAGGGAAAAGTAACTGTTTAAGTAAAAAATTCGATTTTTTGATGTCATTCTTTTGAAACGTGCACAGATTATTTGTATCGCCAAAGAGTGGAGCCCTACTGAAAATGGAGAAAATGAAGTGATCAGTTTTCGTAGCAATTATGGCCCATTGGATTCATTAGTCCCTAGTTTCATTAGCATGCTATTTCTCGACAATGGATGGAATGCAACAGAACTTCATGGGAAGCTTCTTTATAGGAAGAACATGAATCGATGATTCATCTTTGGGTTTAGTGCCCTTGAAATGTTTTCCATAATTGGCCAGCAACACGCGAAGAGGGGCATTCGGCTATTAGCGTAAAGTGTCGTCTCGGATCAGCCTGCGCGGACTGCGCAGGCTGATCCGAGACGACACTTTCAGATCGAATGTGATTTTCTGTTTCCCGCAAGTCTACTGTAGGACGAAATCTAATATTGACGTAAAGTGCCGTTTCGGATTAGCCTGCGCGGACTGCGCAGGCTGATCCTAGACGACACTTTATGCAAACGTCCGAATGCCCCTTTTCGCGTTTTGCAAGCCATATAGAAATAGTACATCCTACTCCAACAGCTTCTTCTTTTGTGACAAAAACACATTCAGGGAGTATCACCAGTCTCTGATGGTTCTTGTTTTTACTGTTACCTGTACATTTAAGTTCACTGGTAAATAACCGCCAGTAGAGCGATTTAGACAGTCCATCTTGTTATAGTTCGATAAGATTTTCATCTCAGAGCCAACGAATATCAAATTTTTGTCATGAAATAATGATATCGGAATATCAGGATTCGCGAATTTATGCGCACGTGGGATTTCCTCGAAATAAACCCGATTCACTTCTCTTTAGGTCGTGTTAAGTGTCGTCACATGTGATGTCACACAATATCTATCTCTAACGTTTTTAAGATAAGAAAACTGGTAATGGCTGTAATACATTAAAAACATGGGTAGTTATGTGATATAGGGAGACTTGTATACATGGATCCGTGGAAATCGATATTTGACCAATCAGGTCATCGCATTTTTTTGGCCCTATAAGGAGTCGTGCTGGCCCCTATTTCGGCTCCCAACTTAACGACTGTT
The DNA here is from genome assembly GCA_946811185.2 of Hippopus hippopus. NCBI lineage: Eukaryota > Metazoa > Mollusca > Bivalvia > Cardiida > Cardiidae > Hippopus > Hippopus hippopus. The sequence goes on along the minus strand of OX328098.1, from coordinate 60,664,378 downwards.
AACGTTGGAGATGTGCGATCGTTACTGTTTATTTTGTGTTTAAAAAGTTCGTAATTAACGAAAAAAGGTTAAAAATTGTGATTTGCGAACGTATACCTCTGACGTGAGGTATGTGTAGAGGATAAAAGTTAGCATTATAATTATAATTGACGATGGTACCTGTGAAAAGAGTTTTGATCAATGCTACATTTACACAAAGGAATAACCAGTGCTCGGTTTTGCTTGGAAAGATACGTAAAATGTCTTACGCTACCATGGGGAAAAAGGGTAAAAAATATTTGAAATACTACTAAAAAGAAAGCATGTTCACTCAAACATCCAACCTTGTTAATTAACATCTGCACAACCTATCATAACGGTAATTGTCATCAATTTCATGTCGACATTAACCTTTACACTTGATGCTTGAAAAGTATGCTGAATGTGTAGATACGGATCATATTGCGAATAGCAGATAGTTTAATCTTGGATTTAAACTATCTGTAACTTAAATTAAAATTCTGACCAATACAGTGTTGAATACATATTTTTTAAGGACACCAGCTTGAATTCCTTATTGACTGTAGATTTTAATAATGCAACATCTGTTCTGAACTGGGTCGGTTCAGCTGCAAATGACTATGCCATTTTGAACCGGATTAGCACATCTAAAAGAGTGTCGGTACACTGTTAATTGTTAGGGTTTATGTTTGATTGGAAATTAAATAGCCGCTCTAATCCGGCTGACCACCCATTAAGTACAGTTTATCATAATGATTGAATTTGCGTTTATTTATCGTCGCCAACGGTTTCCCATATGGGCGACGCCCCCTGAAGGCTGTTAGTATTGTTACGGGGGATAGTGCAGACACAGGACGAAACCCATCCTAAGTTTCGCCTGGTTCTTTAACGTGCTCGGTGTATAGCACCGTCACACGGGACCTCGGTTTAACGTCTCATCCGAAAGACAGTTAGTAATTTTAGATGGCCAGCCGTGGGAATCGAACCCACACCCTCATGATCACGAGTCTTACACTCTACCAACTGAGCTATGCGGGCTGGTCAGTTTATCATAAGATGAAACAGGGATCTTATATACACACAATCAACTGTCTACCGACGATGATAATGATAAATTAACAAGTTTGGTAATTGACAGCACACTTACACATATCACAGCAAAAAACCATCTACCCTTTAACCTGAAAAAGAAATCTTTTTCAGACTTGCAGTTCTTTATTGAATCAGACAGTGTATATAAGTATTTCGAAATGCTTGCAATCCAGTGTAGACTACTATCGAATATGATGTTCAGACGACCAAACAAGCCTTATTAAATCAAAACGCTTATTTAATTCTATTTCTAGTATTGTATGGCAAAACTGAAGTCTATTAGGTGTTTAATCCCTTCTCGATGAAGTCTAAACTTTGTTAAAACAACTAAATATTCATTGTCCGTAGCCCCCGAAATTTGTATTTGTGTGCATGTTTTGTGTAATTTAGTTCAATCATGTGTCTTAATTTGATATCTAGAATTCATCATCGGAAAACAAATCTGTTTGGAATATTTTTTCCATATTTTACCGATAGGAACAGTATTGACATTGATTTCAAGTAGTGTATCTGCTATACTGTATATGTGTATTCCGCGTTTGTTTGGGAGCCTATGGCAACAGTAACCAAGGAAGTCGGTTTATCTTATCGCCACGGATCCATGTATAGGCAACTTGTAAATTTTTCTTTTGACTTAGCCGTTTTAACCCTTTACCACATAAGCCGGAGTTTCAACGACCCCGAGAGAGAGACAGCTTTTGAATGAATTGCGGAAAAAGGAGAAAATGCTAGTAACATTCATTTTCTCACAGTGTTTTGTGCTCTTTCAAAAACAAATTTCAATTGTTGAGTCAATTATTATGTTGTCTGCAAATGTTTGAGTATGGATTGTTTTAAAATTTTGTCATTTGGTGAATAATTTAAGTGGATTAGCACATCTGCCATGTCAAAGGGTGTGTTGCTAATCTGTTAATTGATAGGAAGTGTGTTTGATTGCAAACCAATTTGCCGCTCTAATCAACTTGACCACCCGTTGTCTTTAGTATATCATAAGATAAAACAAACTACCGTCAATGATATTAACAAGTTTCTTAATTGACAGCACACTTAGCGCATTTTAAAATCATCAGACAACCCTTTTCCCTTTACCTGATATTGAAATTTTTCATAAACTTACACCTCTCTGTAGAACCAGACAATCTATAAATTTTTCGAAATGCTTGTAACTCGGTGTTATTTAATTGGGTATGATGTTGAGATGATTTTACAACCCTTACGAAAACAATAAGTATCTTTAATTCTATTATTCTGTGGCAAAACGGAGTTTTGTTTATGTGTTTTATTCTTTCTCAGTGAAGTTCAAAACTTTGCTAAAACAAGTAGATCCGTTACATTGTCCGTAGCCCCCGTACTTCGCCCTTTTTGTACATATCCTTGTGTAAATTAGTTAAAGCATCTTTAAATTACTTACCGAGAATTTACCATCGGCAGATACATATCATATAAATATTTTTTCTGGAATTTTATTGAGAGATACAGTCATGACATCACGATTTAAGTAGGTTATCTGCTATACTGTATGTGTATTTACAGTGTTTGTTTGGGAGCCCTTGGCAACAGTAACCAAGGAAGTTGGTTTATCTGATCTCAACGGATCCATGTATTGGCCATATCATACTGATAAATGAGGGTTGATATATTACTTGTAATGTGATAAACCCACGTTTATTTCATTAAAGAAACAACTAGCCATTTATACTATTTTTTTAAACGAAAATTACTTTCATAGACGCGAATGTGTACTTGCGTGCATAAATTTTGTTCTCTGCAGATCTGAAAGCAGCGGCCTTATTGTCCATCAATGCCGGCAGTGACACTGTGTTCCGAGTGATCTCAGGTTTTGTACTGGATTTGAAGATATTCAGACGGATTCGCCCGCAGATATACAGCGCTGTAGTACTGTTACAAGGTGTACTGTACCTCCTCTACCCTCTCATGACTTCTTACACGGGTTTTGTAACACTTTGTATATGTGACGGTGCTGTGGGCGGAGTCAGAGCAGCGCAGGTGAGACGGTAGCTTCGTCATCCGGTCCTTTAGAGACAAATTTTGATTGGTAAAACGCGGGTATGTTTTAATAACCATGCCAGGTGGCTGTCACATCTAGTAACTAAGTAACCACTACATATAACCCTTTACCAAACAAACATGTGTTTTTACGACCCTCAATAAGGAGGCTTCAAAAGAATCAGCATTTTCTCCTTTTACCAGATTTTTTTATACCCTTTTTATCAATTTTTTTTATCACATGCAATACCCATCAGTTGAGCCACACATAGTTTGCTGTCTTAAGTGCAAAAATTTTTGCTCTACTGGCTGATACTTGTGGTTTCTGTCGTCTATCGTCCGTTGTTTGCCTTTTTCTTATTTACGCGATTAAGTCCACATTTGTGGTCAGATTTTCCTGAAAGTTGCACAGTTTTTTATATCATTAATAGCTTGAACCCTATTGATCTTGAAAACTCAGACAATTATTAAGGGGAAAATAGCCATTCAAAGTTAGACATTTTCATTTCTTATTTACGCAATAAAGTCTGCATTTGTGATCGGATTTTCGTGAAATTTTCACAGTTTCTTTATATCATGAATAGCTTGAACCCTCATGATTGACTATGAAAATATCTGACAATTGGTAAGGGAAAAGTAGCCATTTACAGTTGAACATTTGCATTCCTTGTTTGAGCGATTAAGTCAGCAATTTGATCAATACACATAGTATTTGTTGTATCAAGAGATTGAACCCTATTGAAAATAAAGGTCATTGTTTACTATTGTTGATTGTTATTTTTTGTTGCTGTTTTAATCAGGCTAAAAATGTCGATGTCATTTTCTAAATACTTTAAGGGTAACTTTATGCTGTGTTCATACTTGTAGAATTTTAAGATCAATCTTCGACTACCGTCACTGTGGTGGTTAATATAATTACAGGTACCCCCCTTTAACGAATGTAAATTATATAAGATAAGCCAGTCCAAGTTTTTCGGTACTTGTGTAGATATATCAGTAAAGGCTTTACTCTTAACTACACCTGCTTTTAACGACCCTGAAGAAGAAGGCTTATAAAGTACCGTGAGAAAAGGAGAAAATGCTGGTAATCAGCATTTTCTCCCATTCCCATCATGTTTTCTATCCTGTCAAAGAACTTATGCCCATTTGTATCACTATCAAATTTTTTTTCTCCAGAAAGTTTCAATTTGGAAGAGTCTAGAATTTGTCGTTTGGTATAGATTTAAGCAATTCAACTGCCTCAAACCAGCTCGATTAGCTCAAATAGTGGAGCGTAGGACTTGTAAACGTCAAATTTCGGGCCACTTGAGGGTGTGGGTTCGAGCCCCAGGGCTTGCCATCTAAAATTACTAATAGTCTTTTGGATGAGACGTTAAACCGAGATCTCGTGTGACGGTGCTGTACACCGAGCACGTTAAAGAACCACGTGTAACTTAGGATGGGTTTCGTCCTGTATCTGTTCTATCCCCCGTAACACATATAACAGCTTCAGAGGCCTCGCTCATATGGGCAACCGGTGGCGACGACAAAATAACAAAATTCATTTTGAACATCAGATGCCTCAGCAGTAAAGGCACCAACAGGGAGTAATATTTGTCCAGTTCGTCTCATCTGCGCTGTATTGCGACTTGATAGTAAAAAAACTACTGGGTTTGCATTTCTGTCTTTATCTTTCAAGAATTCCGTTGTTGTGATGGACATTTTAGGAGTGGACAAACTTGCCAGTTCCATGGTTGTGACGATGTCTGTACAGGCCTTGGCCGTTATTATAGGGCCCACTGTCTCAGGTACATAGTAGACATTACATTATCATTAACTGAGCATTAACTCTTCATCGAACGACAAAATTGATAGACGACGAATTAAATGTGGCTAAAAGTGATGAAACTTGTCTTTGATAGGATAAAAAACACTGTGGGGAAAAAGGGGAAAATGCTTGATAGGGTGGAAAAGGAGGAAATGCTGGTTACCAGCATTTTCTATTTTTCCTACATGTTTTTCAACAGTCGTCTTCCACAAGTTTGTTAAAAGTCGGGTTGTGTGGTAAAAGGTTAACGTTTCAATTGATATACAATACCTTCGTTGTTTTTGTAGTAAATGTTGAGACACAATCAGACTGTCTTATGCGGATAACGTAGATCAAAACCATACAGCAGAGAACGTGAAGTCTGATCTTTGATCTTAACTCTCTGCTATTTTAAGATACATATATATTTTGACAACAAAAAAAAAAGCAAATTCCTGACATAAGAAGTCCATTTCATTTATGAAGCAAGTAGAGGGTAGATCTAAATACATCACAAGTAATTTGTTCCATATCTTTTCTGAAAAAAAAAAGAACTTCGAGTCCCTGCTCTTAAAAAACTTTTTTCCCGATAATTGATGGTAATCATTTCGAATGGATTTCGGCCATGCTCTGGGAAATGGTGTTTAACGTATACCTGTAAAAAGTATCGACCAATGTCAGTCTAGGTACACAATGATGTTGTTTGTCATTGAAAGACGGTAAAATCTGCAGCTTTGTCACGATTATCAGTTGTGACAGTTAATTTCACAGACAAATCTGGTTCGGGAATTTTTTAAAAGAAATAAGGCGTATGATTACAGAGCTTTGACCAAATACGGCACTTTTTTTCCTTTCTCAAACGTGTGTAAGGTAAGAAAATTTTTGATGGATGTAGAGTAGTTATGTGATAAATCTTGATCATACACGGAAACACACAATTCTTTACCGTAGAACAGTAAGGTCTCACGAACTTGTTAGCATTTCATGCACTATCATTCTGTATTAATTTTATCAAAATTTAACCCTGTTATCTTGACCAATACAGGCACTAAAAAGGGTCATAAGCGAATGGTTACTATATAAACAAAATGAGTTATGCTTTGATGCATCTACCAAAAATATCAACTTAGTTCGGGAAGGTTGACCTAGGTCGGAAATATTTGCTTACTTTGGTCAATTTTCTGCATGTCATGGGACCGGTCTACTTCATGATTTGGCCGATTATTAGACAAAATGGATATTGTAGATCCATAGTTATGCGATGACTTCATTGGTATAATGCATCACAGAGATGCATTAAACACCCTGTTTTCCTAGAGCGTCCCTCAGATTTTTTTTCCTATTTTTTTTTTCAAAACAGAACTTTGTAAGATACGACCTTGTTATTTTGGGGCATCAAGTTATCGTCTATGTACATGTACATAATTGAGCCATGCTCTGTGAAAAGGGGTCTTAATGTACCTTCAAAAAGTATCGACTCATGTCAGACCGCGCAGGCTGACCTGTGTCGAAATATTTTGCTTTTGGTAAATTTTCTACACGTCCAAGGATCATTCAGCTGGTTGTTAGGCAAAATGGTTTATATGGATGCATAATAATAATAATGGCCTGTAACACGCGAAAAGGGGCATTCGGACATTTGCGTAAAGTGTCGTCTCGGATCAGCCTGCGCAGTCCGCACAGGCTAATCCGAAACGACACTTTCCGTTTTTATGTAATTTTCTGTTTTGCGGAAGTCTACTGTATCACAAAATCTAATGTAGTCGTAAAGTGCCGTCTCGGATTAGCCTGCGCGGACTACGCAGGCTGATCCGAGACGACACTTACGCAAATGTCCGAATACCCCTTTTCGAGTGTTGCAAGCCAATTATGACGACTTGCCTAGTATCATGCATCACGGAGATACATTCCTCCCACTTTTGCCAGAGCATGGCTCACCTATATTATAGGTTGTTTTAGAGATATATCCGGTGTATGTGGTATGTCATTATAGGACATCGAATATTACTAGTATCCTTAATATACATGTATATTGCAGGTCGTTTAAGAGATATATCCGGTGTATATGACGGTGCTTTTTACTTTGGTGGCAGTGCGATGATACTTGGTGGGCTAGTTATGACTGGCGGAAATGTTAGAAAATATCTGCTGGACAGAAGACAGATAAGAAAACAAGGACAACAAGATGACCAGTCAGTGGGTAGTGTGATTGTAGGAAAGAAAGTATCAGGAAAAAAAGAGTCAGGATAAAAGGTAGCAGAAAAAAAGTATCAGGAAAGAAAGTATCAGTTACCAGAAATTAAGAGACTAAGTTATTATGGTATATGACGTAAAAATTGAGTTGATCGGTTAAATTGATTTTGTTATTAAAAAAAAGGTGATATTTGTACATTTTTCTTTTTACTTTCTCTGGACTTGGGTATAAGAATAGTTAAAATGTTTTTGATTCGTATTTATTTTGTTGTGTACTTTTTGTAATTTTCACTGTGTATAATCCTACATGAGGTCTAATTTTCACTTTGATAAAGTCATTGATATTGCCAAATTGTTAATAACTATTGTCTTTAATCATCATTTTATTTCATCTCTGATTGATCTTTAACTTTCACTTTACTTACATTATTAGGATTTTTTTTACTGTCTTAGAAATTTTGAAGCGTTAAGCGCTTTTTTTTTTACTGTTTACTTTGTATTATATTTCTACATTCCATTCAATTTTCATGTTCTTGTCATATTTTTATACGCCCGTCGAAGACGGGACGTATTATGGGATCACCCATAGCGTACGGGCGGGCGGGCGGGTGGCGTCCAGTTCTTTGTCCGGAGCATAACTTTGTCATCTCCAGTCTGATTGACTTGAAACTTGGCATTTGTGTTTGTTGCAATAATACGGAGTGCAGTGCGAAAGAACCATAACTCTACCTCGTGCTGTCTTTGAGTTATTTCCCTTTGATCGTCATCTTTACAGCATTTTCTGCTTGTCCGGAGCATAACTTTGTCATCTTCAGTCCGATTGAACTGAAACTTGGCATTTGTGTTTGTTGCAATAATACGGAGTGCAGTGCGAAAGAACCATAACTCTACCTCGTGCTGTCTTTGAGTTATTTCCCTTTGATCGTCATCTTTACAGCATTTCCTGCTTGTCCGGAGCATAACTTTGTCATCTCCAGTCCGATTGACTTGAAACTTGGCATTTGTGTTTGTTGCAATAATACGGAGTGCAGTGCGAAAGAACCATAACTCTACCTCGTGCTGTTTTTGAGTTATTTCCCTTTGATCTTCGTTTTTATAGCATTTCTTGCTTGTCCGGAGCATAACTTTGTCATCTTAAGTAGGAATGACTTGAAATATGGTATGCTTATTTGTTTCAATATTTGGAAGTGCAGTGGGCAAGAATTGTATCTCTATCTCGTGCTGTCTTTGTATTATTTCCCTTTGATCATCATTTTTACAGCATTTAGTGCTTGTCCGGAATATAACTTTGTCATCTCAAGTCAGAACGACTTCAAGCTTGGTATGCATTTTTGTTGCAATATTACGGAGTACAGTGCGCAAGAACAATAACTCTACCTAGCGCGGAGTTTGAGTAATTCTACTTTGATCTTCATTTTTACAGTATTTCTTGCTTGTCCAGAACGGAACTTTGTCACCTCAAGTCAAATTGACTTGAGACTTGGTAAACATGTTTGTTGCAGTTACGAAAAGTGCAGTGCTCTGGAGCCGTAACCTTACCCAATGCCCTTTTGTAATGATTCCCTATTCATTATTTTTTTTTTTTTATAGCTTTTCATGCTTCTCTACAATATAACTTTGTGTTTTCATGTTGGAATGACCTGAAACTTTATATGCATGTTTCCTTAACATTAGAGGAGACATTCATGCCTATTTCAATCACTTACATGATTTCTGCTGCACTACTATTCTCCTCTACCTTCCCATTTACGATTATTATCCCCCCTCGACAACTGGCGTTGGGACGGGCGTATCTTGCGACAATTTGCCGCTCTTGTTCATCATATATTGTTATGGCCAGAAGCATGGTTTGTGCTGATTTGCCGAATAAATGAATGAATTATATTATTCACTGTTTGTGAGTTTTACAAACTTAATTGTTTACCAACTTAAGAAGGTAGAAGGCCTTTGAAAACATTGTAGAAAAAAGAAACAATGTTTCTAACAAGCATTTTTAGTGTGCTACAATGTCATAGATTAATTAGATAAGGTATCAAAATCATAATGATATGATTTAAAATAAATATTGATAAAGTATCACAACTTTGACGGAAACTGATTCTTTTTTTCCTGATACTTTTTTCCTAGCAAAAATTGATACTTTTTTTCTGACTCCTTTTTTCCTGATACTTTCTTTCCGAAAGCTTAATATACTTTTGTCCTTATTGGTTTTCCATGGTTATATTGTGACCTTGACATGGTTGTTGATCCGAGTCGCAGTTTCTTTTATTCGAAGCAATTTAAATACACGGAGCAAAATTTATAAACCCCATTTCGGCTTTTTAAAAATTACGGTAATACTGATAGATAAAATTCAACAAGTATTACGCCGTTTTATGTCAATAAAATTTCAAGTTTTTGTAAATAAATATATGTCATGACTTTAGCAAGTATGAAAGCATATTTTATAAAGTGGCAGTGTTAAGAAACAGTGACAAAATAAGAGACAATTTTAGTGAACAATAACACCTAACTGCTTCTGTGACATAAAAAAATCACAGTTTTTCTATTTTAAATAAAAATGTAAGAGTACCTTTGTGTGTTACATTTAGAATTAATATATTTAGCCCATTCTGTAACCATGTGTTAATAAACAAGTCATTTGAGGATACTGTACATAAGTCATGTGAGACAACTGACTAAAGCTAGAGCTAGAATAGTCCATAGGCATGCAGAAAATGTACAAAAAGCAAAAAGTTTCGACCCATGTCAGCCTCTGCGGGTTACACATGCTGACATAGGTCGTTACTTTTTGCAGAGGCATTAATCCACTTTTTCATAGAGCATGACTAACATCATTGCATTACCATTTGATTGGGCAAAGTCTGAGATTCTTTGTACAAGAGTGTTATCGAAAGATTGTTAAACCTCTGTTGGTTCCCCTATCATATCACACTTTTAATCACAAATATTTACACCCAAACGACTGTAACTTTGCCTGTCCTGTGTTATCTACCAGTATCCTACATGCGCATATATGTATGTGTCTTAACTCTCTACAAAACGACAGAATTTAAGGCTAGTCCATATTGAAAGCATTTGCAGACGATAAACTAAATGTGACTGGAGAATTGAATTGAATTTTGGGAAGGATAGAAAACATTGTGGAAAAAGGAGAAAATGCTGGTAACCAGCATTTTCTCCTTTTCCCATCATATTTCCAAAAGGCTTTTTTCTTAGGGTCATTAAAACTCGGGATTGTGTGGTAATTGTTCTGATTAAACAAGAAAACTCTTCCGAAGAAAGGATTTGTTTGTTGCTTCCTGTTCCCAAACATGTCAATTTTTAATCATAGGTAAAGCACATCATTATACCCCAAATGCACAATTGTTTTGAAAAGCATTTCGGACAGGACATATCCCCGCGACCCTCTGTTATAACTATAAATCCACAGGAAAAGAGAGCTAGCTACGAACCTGCAGGACCTACGCTGGCAGTCTCGAAACATGTGAAAGTGATAACAAAAACAGTAAGATTTGTGAAAAACTTAAGTAAAGTCCGTAAACAGTATATTTGAAGACAAATACATGCACCGTAAAAGAAGTGTTTGAAGACAAAAGCTGAAATATATTTGTCGCTGATGAATATTTCAATGCGTTTAACGACGTATATTACAGAATTAATGTTCGCGCACATCCTACTGTGCATGTGGTTTTGTCATGGACAGTGAATCAAAAGTGCACCCATGTTTATTTCGCACATATGGTAATACTATTGCAGCACTGAAACAAGAAGCACTTTCTTTTGGTAGTATTAGTAAAGAGAAAAAAGATGGATCTGTGAACTGTCATCGTGAAATGATTAATATACTGTTGACACGGCGTTACACACCAAAAAAGCAAACAAAAGCAGGAAATTAAAAGCTGTGGAAGTATAGCTGTTTCCACTTTGAAAATTATAGTGGAAAAAGGAGAAATTGTTCCTAATGATCAATTTCTCCTTTTCCCATTTTGTCTGCTGAGCTTTTATCCCATTTTTTTCTTGAAAAAATTAACTTCCACAGTGACCTTCATCACTGTTTTCTGACGAAACAGGCACGGATAGGTGCCATTTTTATTTTTTCCTATGTTTAGATTTGTAAACATTAGATTTGTATGGAAATTTTAAGAAAAATCTGTCCGTTAGAAAGTATGTATTTATTAAAGATTAACCCTTAATTCGGTCAAATTATCTCCCTTTTTAACTCAATGGTCCATATATAAGATGCAAATGTACATTTACCATGCTCAAAACCATGCTTTTATATGTTTTTTGTAAAAACTAAATGAATTTTCATTAAAATGATGTTTATTTGCATATTCTTCTGGTAATTTTTCTGTTTGACTGACTATTAAAGAAAAGTGTGTCAATTCCAATATAGATTCAGATGCTCTAACCACAAGTTTAAAATAGAAATCGGTAGACATATGGGAATAGAGAGAGAAAATAGAAACTGTAGTTTTTGTCTAGATAATTATGGTATTATCTGTGTTGAAAATGAATTCCACGCTTTTTTCAATTGTTATCAATATACAAATGAACGAAGACGGTATTTGTATACTTGGTATAGGGGTCTTCCAACATTAGAAAGTTTCTATAGCTTAATGCAAAACGAGAATGAATCAACAGTACGTAAAATTGCCATCTACATCTCATCAATAATGAAAGTGAAGGAAAATCAAAATACACAGTGATATATGTGCGTGCGTGGGTGTAATGTATGTATGTATGTGCGTATATATGTATGTATGTATGTATGTATGTATGTGCGTATGTATGTATGTATGTATGTATGTATGTATTGCTTTTACTAGACTTGGTCTTGTAGAAAACATTGTAGGAAAAGTGAAAATCTCCAATGGGAGCATCTTCTACTTCCCTAAATAGAAAGCTATATATCACCATTAACTTTGGTTAACGGTCGACAGATATGTACATTTTTTTTTTTTTCCTTATAAATGAATTGTAAATTTATGTTTGGCAATAATTGTATTTGACTGTTAACATACTGTAAACATTTTATACATGTATATTGTTTTAAACTATTTACAAAACTAGAAGATATTGATCTTGTCCAAATTGAAAGTATTTGCAGACGACAAACTACTGTAGCTGGAACGATGGAAAATATTTTCTGGAAAACATAACATACTGTACACATTTTATACATGTATATTGTTTTAAACTATTTACAAAACTAGAAGATATTGATCTTGTCCAAATTGAAAGTATTTGCAGACGACAAATTACTGTAGCTGGAAGGATGGAAAATATTTTTTGGAAAACATTGTAGGAAAAATGCTTACCACAATTCAAGGCTATATAACTAGGATTAAATTGGTAGGGTTGAGGGATAAGTACATTCAACATTTTTTTTTGTTTGTTTGTTTGTTTGCTAGATGTTAATTTATATTTGATGATAATTCTTGTTAATCTATTGTATAGATTTCATACATGTTTATTGCTATAAACTATTCAGTTAAAGCGTTTCCAGCTTCCAACCTCAAGGCTATACGACCAGGGTTCATTTAGTAAAGGGTCGAGGAATAAGTACTTGTATCTCTTTTTCTTATTAAATGTACATTTATGTTTGTTTATAATTATTGTTACATGCATATTACATTAAACTATTTAGACTACATAATATTGATCTTGTTCAAATTGAAAGTATTTGCAAACGATAAATGAACAGCAGCAGAAGCAATGGTAATTGATCTTGTAGAAAACATTGTAAGAAAATGCTTCCCACTCTTCAATGCAACATAACCAGGATTTATTTGGTAAAGGGCCGTAGACTAGGAAATAGTGACCCAGCCCAAATTGAAAGTATTTGCAGACGACAAATAACTGAAGCTGGAAAGATGGGATTTGATCTTAAAGAAAACATTGTAGGAAAAAGTGAGGATACTCAGTTAAAGCGTTTCTTGCTTTCCTCACCTCAAGGCTATATAACCAGGGTTTATTTGGTAAAGGGTCGACAGATATGTGCTTGTATCTCTTTTCTTATTAAATGTATATAATTATTGTATTATATAACTACAATTATTGTTACATGTATATTGCATAAAACTATTTAGACTAGAAAATATTAATTTTGTTCAAATTGGAAGTATTTGCAGACGATAAATCAATAGCAGCTGAAACGATGGGAATTGATCTTGTGGAAAACATTGTAGAAAAATGCTCCCCAGTCTACAATGCTACATATCCAGGATTTATTTGGTAAAGGGTCGAGGGATTTGTACATTAAATGTTTGGTTAAATGTTAATTGATGCTTGATGATAACTCTTTTTAATCAACTGTACACATTTCATACATGTATAGTGCTTTAAACTATTTACTAGACTAAAAATACTGATCTGATCCAAATTGAAAGTATTTGCAGACGACAAATAATTGAAGCTTGAACGATAGGAATTGATCATGTAGGAAACATTGTAGGAAAAGTAAAAATACTTGGTTAAAGCATTTGCTGATTACCTCAATTCATGGTTATATAACCAGGCTTTATTTGGTAAAGGGTCGAGGGATATATACATTTATTATTATTATCATTTTCTTCTTCTTCTTCTTCTATCTTTCCCATCAAAGGTGAATTTATGTTTGACTATACTATTGATACATGTATATTGCTTCAGACTATTACATTAGAATATTGAGCTGGTCAAAATTGAAAGTATTTGCAGACGACAAATTAACTGTGGCTGAACGAAGGGAAATAATCTTGTAGAAAACATTCACGTAGAAAAAGCGAAAATACTCAGAAAGAGCACTCAAGACCATATAGTCAGGGTTTATTTGGTAAACAGGAGATCTGTGTATATTTTCTGGGTAAAATGTAAATTTATATATCTAACGATAACTATTGTTAATATATTGTACACTTTGTATATATGTATAATGGGCCGGTGGCCTGAATATACTAATAAATCTATCTATCTATCTATCTATATAGGTTGAATTTCGGAGCTTTATATACCCTTTTCAAAGGCAAATTTCTCAGAAACGAACACGCTGGCCACTGTAATCTCCTAGATACATGACGAGCTTTGTATGAGCAAAGTTTTAAAAAAATCTGTCCGTTAGAAAAATTTGTGACATACGTCGTTAAGTGAAGACATGAAAGGTTTAAAAAGAAAAATACACAGGGTACTGATATTGATATCACCAGACATGCAACGTACCAGTTCGTTACAAAGGTAACAGTTAGCTGACAAGCTTTTAGTTGGTTGACAAGCTTACAGTTGGTTGAGAAGGTAACAGTTGTTGACACAAAAGTTGGTGTCACACATGTAATACTGACTTACCGTTGCAGCGCAACAGTTGGCGTTGTTCCACGCCGTTGTAAAGCAACAGTTAGTGTTGTTCCACACCGTTGTAACACAACCGTTCGTGTTGTGTTCCACACCGTTGTAACGCAACAGTTGGTGTTGTTCGACACCGTTGCAACGTAACAGTTGGTGTTGTTCCACACCGTTACAACATTATAGTTGGTGTTGTTCCACACCGTTGTAACGCAACAGTTGGTGTAGTTCTACAGCGTTGTAACATTACAGTTGCTGTTGTTTCACACCGTTGTAACGCAACAGTTGGTGTTGTTCGACACCGTTGCAACGTAACAGTTGGTGTTGTTCCACACCGTTACAAATCATAGTTGGTGTTGTTCCACACCGTTGTAACGCAACAGTTGGTGTTGTTCCACATCGTTGTAACGCAACAGTTGGTGTTGTTCCACACCGTTGTAACGCAACAGTTGGTGTTGTTCCACACCGTTGTAACGCAACAGTTTGTGTTGTTCCACACCGTTGCAACATCACAGATGGTGTTCCACACCGTTGTAACATCACAGTTGGTGTTGTTTCACACCGTTGTAACGCAACAGTTGGTGTTGTTCCACACCGTTGTAAAGCAACAGTTAGTGTTATTCCATACCGTTGTAACGCAACAGTTGGAGTTGTTCCACACCGTTGTAACGCAACAGTTGGCGTTGTTCCACACCGTTGCAACATATCAGTTAGTGTTGTACCACGCCGTTGCAACATCACAGTTGGTGTTATTCCACACAGTTGTAACACAAAAGTTGGTGTTATTCCACACCGTTTTAACGCAACAGCTGGTGTTGTTCCACACCTTTGTAACGTCACAGTTGGTGTTGTTCCACACCGTTTTAACGCAACAGTTGGTGTTGTTCCACACAGTTGTAACGCAACAGTTGGTGTTGTTCCACACCGTTTTAACGCCACAGTTGGTGTTGTTCCACACAGTTGTAACGCAACAGTTGGTGTTGTTCCACACCTCTGTAACGTCACAGTTGGTGTTGTTCCACACCGTTGTAACGCAACAGTTGTTGTTGTTCCACACAGTTGTAACGCAACAGTTGGGGTTGTTCCATACCGTCGTAACGCAACAGTTGGTGTTGTTCCACACCGTTGTAACATCACAGTTGGTGCTGTTCCACACCGTTGTAACATCACAGTTGGTGTTGTTCCACACCGTTGCAACATCATTGTTGGTGTTGTTCCACAACATTGTAACGCAACAGTTGGTGTTGTTCCACACAGTTGTAACGCAACAGTTGGTGTTGTTCCATACAGTTGTAACGCAAAAGTTGGTGTTATTTCACACCGTTTTAACGCAACAGCTGGTGTTGTTCCACACCTTTGTAACGTCACAGTTGGTGTTGTTCCACAGCGTTGTAACGCAACAGTTGTTGTTGTTCCACACAGTTGTAACGCAACAGTTGGGATTGTTCCATACCGTTTTAACGCAACAGTTGGTGTTGTTCCACACCTTTGTAACGTAAGAGTTGGTGTTGTTCCACACCGTTGTAACGTAACAGTTGGTGTTATTCCACACAGTTGTAACGCAAAAGTTGGTGTTATTTCGCACCGTTTTAACGCAACAACTGGTGTTGTTCCACACCTTTGTAACGTCACAGTTGGTGTTGTTCCACACCGTTGTAACGCAACAGTTGGTGTTGTTCCACACCGTTGTAACGCAACAGTTGGTGTTGTTCCACACAGTTGTAACGCAACAGTTGGGATTGTTCCACACCGTTTTAACGCTACAGTTGGTGTTGTTCCACACCGTTGTAACAACACACTTTGGGTTGTTCCATACTGTCGTAACGCAACAGTTGGTGTTGTTCCACACCATTGTAACGTAACAGTTGGTTTTTTTCCACACCGTTGTAACGCAACAGTTGGTGTTGTTCCACACAGTTGTAACGCAACAGTTGGTGTTGTTCCACACCGTTTGAACGCCACAGTTGGTGTTGTTCCACACAGTTGTAACGCAACAGTTGGTGTTGTTCCATACCGTCGTAACGCAACAGCTGGTGTTGTTCCACACCTTTGTAACGTCACAGTTGGTGTTGTTCCACACCGTTGTAACGCAACAGTTGGTGTTGTTCCACACCATTTTAACGCTACAGTTGTTGTTGTTCCACACCGTTGTAACGTAACAGTTGGTGTTGTTCCACACAGTTGTAACGTAACAGTTGGTGCTGTTCCACACCGTTTTAACGCTACAGTTGTTGTTGTTCCACACCGTTGTAACGTAACAGTTGGTGTTGTTCCACACCGTTGTAACGTAATAGTTGGTGTTGTTCCACACCGTTTTAACGCTACAGTTGTTGTTGTTCCACACCGTTGTAACGTAACAGTCGGTGTTGTTCCACACCGTTTTAACGCTACAGTTGTTGTTGTTCCACACCGTTGTAACGTAACAGTTGGTGTTGTTCCACACCGTTGTAACGTAACAGTTGGTGTTGTTCCACACCGTTGTAACTTAACAGTTGTTTTTTTTCTACCCCGTTGTAACGCAAGACTTGGTGTTGTTCCACACCGTTGTAACGCAACAGTTGTAGTCACACTAATAATATACACTCACCACTGTCATGCATGTTCAGTCGATGTCACAGCGGTGAATTATACAAACAGTTGAAATGCAACATTTGGTTTAAAATTGAGGAGGTAGCAGCTCTGGCAGTCACAAACGGGCACGGAAAACATATCCATTAGCGATTATTTTTCATATCTTTCCCATGTTGGCCGTTAAAAAATATATAAGGTATAACTCATCCTCGCGTCAGGCTCTTTAAAATATGCCTATTCTGCAGATTTCCTGGTGGCCCTTTGGGATGCATTAAGCTATTGCAAAGTTAAAGACTAGAAACTATGATACAAATACTAAATACGAGCCTGGGTTCCAGTCCGTTCATTTTTTCCTATCATTCGGACGTTACTTTGTCAAATGAGGTTGGTAATAATTGGGGAAGCGATAAATCGTTTTGACACAGATTTGTACACTAGTAGACCATCAACGGAGACCGCGGTAAGGAGTGAATATTAAAAGAGTGATAATAAAAATTAAAAGAGTGATAATAAAAGATTATTACTGCCTGGACCCAGGTTAACTAAATACATAAACTCGACCTCTTTTGACGCTGAAAATACAGTCGAGGGAAAATCGCACGAATTTTCATCTTGATAATAAAAGATTATTACCGCCTGGACCCAGGTTAACTGAATACATAAACTCGACCTCTTTTGACGCTGAAAATACAGTCGAGGGAAAATCGCAAGAATTTTCATCTTGATAATAAAAGATTATTACCGCCTGGACCCAGGTTAACTAAATACATAAACTCGACCTCTTTTGACGCTAAAAATACAGTCGAGGGAAAATCGCACGAATTTCATCTTATGAGCTTGTGTAAAGAAGCGGACGGTGTAGATCCAAGATCAAACGACACGGTCTTTGTTTGCCGTGCACTAAAAAGCCCCTGTTTTCGCCTAGGGCACAGAAAGAGCTAAAGGTCAGCAAAGGACCCTTTCTGAATTGCATAGAAAACGTTGTCAGAAAAGGAGCAATCACTCTTTACAAGTTATTGCTCCTTCTCTTATAATGCTTTCTAAGATAGTCAGCTATATATATCTTACAGATCGTATTTGTGCAGAAATCAATTAACCCTTTACCACATATTCCGGAGTTTTAACGACTCTAATGAAAAGGCCTTTTGAAAAAACCTGGACAAGGAGAAAATGATGGTAACCAGCATTTTCCCCTTTTCTAACATTCTCTTTTATCAGTTTTCCATAGGCGAGTCTCTAATGTAGGGTAACATTTATTCGAATTGAAAAGCTTTCAATTTGGACAAGTCTAGAATTTCGTTGTTGGTAAAATGTTAACCATTCTATAGCGGTAAGTAATACATCGAGCGGTCCTATACCAACACTTGTTTATCATTGGTAACGACAACATAGTCTCTTCTGTCAACATCTTGGTTCGACTCCTCTTCGGGTCTTTGACTCGAGGTTTCATGACGAAATCTTAACTCTGGCAGCGTTATCTTTGTTTCATCGTAATTACTTCTGTAGTACTTCCTGTATATATGTATAACCATAACGACCGAAGATACCATAGCAATTGCGCCTCCTACACCCGAGAGCAAGAGTGAATAGGGAAACTTGAAAGGATGTGAACCAGTCGACTGCTGAACGACCTCAATCCCGTGTATTATCTCCCTTGAAAATTTACCAATCGCTATCGCGACCAATAACCCTGCAAATTATAAAAACTGAAGTGAGAATTTGACTACTTGCATGGCAGAAACTTTACTCAAAACTTTAAGGTTTCGTAAGTTACGGTTAACTTTATGATCATTTTACGAGGACGTTACGATTTTCTTAAAGTGACCTCTCAAAACCGACCTTAACACTCTCTTAAAGAAACGTTATAGTTTACGGTTGTAACATTTAAAAGTGAGGTCATTTCTTGATACTGAATCGATTCCGACCCCGTGACTCTGCGATCACAGACTGAAAACTGCCCGTTGATAAAATCTCAAAGCCAATGTTATCTGCAACGACACCGCTTAAAAGGGAAAATATTTGTTCCCTTTTTATCAAATTATTTCTAAAAGTGACTTACCAGAGATAAATGACGTCACTGTGAGTACCATGGCAACATATTTTATCTGTAACCGTTTCTGTATAAACACCAGTACTATAGAAACTGCGTTAAGTACTAGTGCTGTAATAGTCAAGCCTTGGCATTCTTTCATTACTGAAATTAAAAACAAACAAAAATAAAAATGAGTGTTTTTATGTTTCGTCGTCCCTTTTTCACTGTTTTTGATGAAAGTCTACGAAAAGGAGTAGTGCATCGTTACAATTTACTACTCTTATTTTCGACTTTGGTTTTCGCATCAATCATTTTCTTCCTGTCCTTCCTACGAGCAATATTTCCTTTTATCATTTGCTAAAATGTTTTCAAAATGGTACCTGCAAGATAAAGATTTGGCTTACAGGGGGTACTTTATAAACAAATATACATATAGCCTTGCGGTTTGTTGGTTCACGGTAGTTACGGTCCGATCAAGAAAAAGCCAAAATTCTAACAGAGTACAGAATAAATCACCCATTAATTTTCTAATTTCATCTTTTACTTAGCGTCATAGAAAATATCATGCGGTTTCATCCAAACATTTTGAAAGAAAATCCACTTTGACCTTCACCACTGTCCCGGTGCCATTTTGAAATTGATTCATGTGACTTCGATGATTTTCGTAAATAAATCAATGCAACTTTATATCTTTGGCACCAATTTGCAGTCACATGATTTGAAAATACTGCCACATGACCTAGCAGATGATCTAAACACGTCATCATCCATGTTTTTAAGTAAAACTGCGTATAATGAAGGGTTTTAGAGCGTGGGGTAAATGGTGTCAAGCATGTAGGTGCCGATGACATCGTTTTCACTTCCGATATATTTTTCTTCCATTCTGGACTTTTTGTTTGGAAAATGAAATTGGCTTAGGTAAAAAAATGTCCAAGTCAAGGTATTTACAATCAAAATAGAAACCAGACAAGGCTCTAGAGGGTGCCGATTTTTGTTATGACGGAAAAATACCGATTACCTCGAAGCAATATGTACCGTGAACCTAAATGTCGTGGCTATATATATGAGCCATCCTTTATGAAAGAGCGGTTTAAAGTTACCAAAAGCAATAGGCGCAGACTGACCTCAGTCGATACTTTTCGCAGATGCATTAAAACCCATTTTTATAGAGCATGACTCATTGTATAAACACGATCTTTTACATCATGCAACAGATCTTTTTTTAAAATCATTGTGGGAGAAAGAGCAACTACTTGTAACTCGGCTTGTAACCGACTGGAATTATCGACTCAAATTTTGTTTGTGTTCAAAATACTAAAAGTATACCACAGACGTAACTTTGACTTCAAAGACATTTGATCCATGCTCTGACAAAAGGGTGCTTAATGCATCTCCGTGATCCATGGTACCAAGCAAGCCATGGCATACTTACGGATCCATAATATCCACTTTTCTTAACAACCAACTTAATCATGAGATAGACTGGTCCCTGGGCATACAGAAAATTGACCAATAGCGAAAAGTTTCGGCCCAGGTCAGCCTGCGCAGACTGCGCAGGCTGACCTGGGTCGATACTTTTCGCAGATGCATTAAGCCCGCTTTTCACAGAGCATGGCTCATTTGCTTTTTACAAACAGCCATGCACATGTAACTGAATGTAAAACAACCACGAAAGAATGATGACACCTATCAAATGAAGGTGCTGACTTTGTTGATTCTTCACCGAACGATAAAATTTTGGACATTTTCGAATTCAAAGCATTTGCAGATGACAAATTTAATCCGTCGCTAAAATGATGGAATTTATCTATAAAAATGCGTAAAAACATTCAGAGAAAAGGAAAAAAATGCTGGCTAACAGAATCTTTTCAAAGCCTTCCTTTCAATAGGCATATTACAGTTTGGTAAAGGGTAAAATCTCTACCAAACGACAAAATTTTAGACATGTCCAAATTGAAAGCATTTGCAGGCGCCAAATTAAGCATGACTCAAATATTAAATGTGTTTATATAGAAGGGCAGAAAACATTGTGGGAAAAGGAGAAAATGCTGTTAACCAGCATTTTCTCCTTTTCCAACAATTTTTTCAAAAGCTGACTTAGTCGGTGCCGTTAAGAGTTGGTATTGTGTGGTAAAGGATTATAGACCAAGGGAACTGAGAAAGTATGGACTAAATTTATATCAGCCTAAGCTTCATTTCAGAATGAAACAATTTTTTCAAAAGCTGACTTAGTCAGTGCCGTTAAGAGTTGGTATTGTGTGGTAAAGGATTAAAGACCAAGGGAACTGAGAAAGTATGGACTAAATTTATATCAGCCTAAGCTTCATTTCAGAATGAAACAATCAAAAAGTGTGTTTGGGCACACAGTATGATCGATATTGATTTCATCACACGGAAAGACATATATACTCATAGAAGATCTAATTCCTTTCACCACCGTATCTTACGTTTGCCATTCATTAACCTCTTATTAAACAACCCTTTTTTTAACAACGCGGGGTGGCTGTGTTTGGGGGTGTGGATCCTGCGTGGCTCAGTAGTAAAATTTAGGAATCGCAACCTAAAGCGAGCTCGAGCCTCACTAGAAGCACTGGGTCTTTGGCAGAAGTGTCCTCCGGCAAGACACTTCAGAGCCCAGCCTAGAACTGGTGAAACACCAGGACATACATCAATATGTAAGCTATCGCCGTGATATAACTGAGATAATGTTAAAAGCGATGTAAAACACCATTCAATCAATTCAACGACCGTAATGAAGAAAGACGTTGGAAAACATTGTGGAAATGGTAACCAGCATTTGCTCCTTTTTCAGCAATGTTTCTAACCTAACAAAAACACTTTCGATCATTTGAGCCACATTTAAATTGTCGTCTGTAAATACTTTCAATGTGGACACTACTTTTTTTGTCGATTGTGTAAGAGTTAAGGATGTTTTAAAAAATCATCTACTGCAACTAAATTTCATGTTTCAAAATAAAACAATTCAATTAACGTTTACTTACTTTTGCTCTGTGGACTCGGTCTCACGTTTGCAAGAGTACGACATTTTCCATTTGCACACAGCTTTGAGAAAAATAATCCTCCTTCCATTTTTTTATGGTTGTCCTGCATCACAAGCCATCCTGGGGTAAATAGGCCGATAATCTGAAAAACAGCTGAGCACGATAGTAATATTAGTACAATATTAGTCAATGTGAGAGCCATGTTGTACTGTACAAACGGAGAGTGCAAAACCGGATGTTTGGTTACACTGCACTGTGAATAAATACTTCTAAACCGGATGTATGCACGAAATATTTATACGCCAACAAAAACTAAATGTTGTTTGTGAAATCAACAAGTTTTACGCATACATACGCAATCGATGGTTCAGTCCCTGAGGTGTTTTTCTCTCAATACTCTTTACGTGACGAAATCATCTCCAGCTTTTCCTTAACGAAGGCATTTGCTGATTGATCGATCAATTGGTGTTTTACGCCGTTTTCAACATTATTTCAGTCAAATCACGGCTGCAGCTCACATATTCATGTATGTTCTGGGTCTCACCAATACTAGGTTGTGGCTTTGAAGTGTCTTGCCCAAGGACACTCCCACGAAAGATCCACTGCTTCCAGGAAGATTCGAGCCCGGGGTCCTCAGGTTACGAGTCCTACTCTTTACCACTGAGCCACGCAGGACCCCGAAGGCATTTGCAGACGACGAATGAGACATGACTGGAATGGTCATGAGGTTTGTCTTAGCAAATGTAGATTGCTTTGCGGGAGAAGCTGGAAATACTGGTTACGCTAGAATTTTCTGATTTACCTATAATGTATTAACCTGTAACCCCTAAACACACAATCCTGTGTTTTAACGACCCCGATCATTGGGAAATACTTTTGAAAACGTAGTGGAAAAAGGAGAAAATGCTGGTTACCAGCTTTTCTCCTTTTCCCTCAATGTTTTCTACTCTATCAAAGACCAATCCAATCATTTAAACGGTATTTGAATTTCGTTTGTAATTGCATTTTTTTTTTTCAAATTTGGACATCGGTAAAGAGTAAAATTGCTAAATAGAAAAATGTGAAAACTTTCATTTGAGAATTAAAACTAAGGTTTTGCTGTTTTAAATTTCATCTCGCAGTTAAAAAAATAACAAAAAAAAAAAAACCCTCGCAACTCTTAGATGCAAAACAGGAAAAAATGTAAGGATGATTTTGATCACTGTGGGCCCAGATCAGACGGCTCAGAAGATACAATTCAATCTTAGATCTACACCATCCTCTTATTGGATGCAGAAAATGACAAATTTCTTTTTTATTTGCAGCGAATATGTTTAAGACCCGTGCTCATGCAAAAGAGGGTTTGATGCATGCCTGCGATACATTATACATGTACCAAGCAACACATCTCATAACTATGTACCTAATTTGTCTAACAATCGACTGGATCATGTGGTAGACTGATCCTTAGACATGCAGAAAATTGACTAATAGCAAAAGGTTTCGTACAATGTCAGCCTGTGCGGACTGTGCAGGCTGATCTCGGCAGATACTATTTGCAGATGCCTTAAGCTCCCTTTTCACAGAGCACAATTCATGTTAACTCTTTAACAACCAATTCCACATTTCAACGATCCAGCTAAATATTATAGGAAAGGTCATGATAAAAGGAGTAAATACTGGTAAAACAGAATTATCTTCCACGATGTTTTCAACTCTTTGAAACATAAATTCTGTCATCTGAACCACAAATAATTTGTCGTTTGAAAATGCTTTCAATTTTGGCCATTTCAAAATTTTGTGATTTGGTAAAGAGTTTGCTGTCATAAATAGACTAACCCTTTCACTGTATATCGACCCTTTATCACACAATCTAGACTTTTAACGATCCTGGGCAAATAGCCTTTTGAAAACCGTGTGGGAAAGGAGAAAATACTGGTAACCAGCATTTTCTCCTTTTCCCACAAGGTTTTCTATTTATTTGCATTTTACAGACAATTACCATCATTTCAGCTAAATTTTATACGTCGCTTGCAAATACTTTCCGGTCCTGCGTGGCTCAGTGGTAAAGTGTTGGACTCGTAACCACGAGGCCCTGGGTTTGAGTCCCACCTGATCCGCTGGGTCCTTCGTGGGAGCGTCCTTGGGCAAAACACCTCAGAGCCCCGGCCAAGTACTGGTGAAATCAAGGAAATACATGAATATGTTAGCTGTCGCAGTGATATGACTGAAATAATGTTGAAAGCGGCTTAAAGCATCAATGAATCTATCAAGCAAATGCTTTCAATTTGGAGCTGTCTTAAATTTTGTCATTAAGTAAAGACTAAAATAAAAAAAAAGACTTTGTTTCGAGAGCAACAAGAAAAAACGGTTGAGCTGGGAATGCACTAACTTTTTTTTGGTCGAATTTTGAATCACGAAGCGGGTGATGTTGATGGAAATCTGACTGCTTGTTCTATGAAGGCTGATCTTGATCTTTGTCATCTGCAAGTTTATAACCGCCAATTGAGGTGAAAAAATAAATTGTTCTCTTTAAAATCCAGTGTTATCACGACTCCAAGAAGGAAATCTTTTGAAAACATTGTGTAAATTGGGAAATAATTCCCCCACCTCTTTTCCTACATTGTTCTCTACCCTTTTAGGAACAAGTCCTTCATTTTAGATACATTTACACGTAATTTTGTCGTCTGCAAATGCCTTAAGTTTGGGCATCGCCGAAGTTTAATATTGTAGCTTGGTAAACAGCGGGTGTAGGGTTGCAATTTACATATTACATGGAATGTGTACGTAAAATACTAGTACAATCCCTTTCCTATTAACTTTCCGACTTTTTCATTTACCTATCAAATTGTTTGAGTAATGATCTGGCAAAAGGTTTAACGCATCTCCGTGATGCATTATACCAGGCAACACGTATAATCATGGATCTATATAATCTATTTTGACTAACAACCGACTGAATTCTTATTTTTTCAAAGACCAATCAAATCATTTAAGCCCGACTTTGGACTTGGTCTAATTGAAAGTATTTGCAGACGACAAACAGAATATGACTCTAAATGGAAACTGGCTTTTAGAGGCTAAAAAACATTGTTGGAAAAAGAGAAAATGCTGGTTAGCAGCATTTTCTCTTTTTCCCACAATGTTTTCAAAGCTCAAGTCTTATCAAGCTTGTACTTACAGTTTTACGATTGACTGATTGATCGATTGTATGGTGTTTAACGCCGTTTTCAACATTATATCGCTGCTGCCAGTGCACCTATCCAAGCTTCACATGAGTTTATTTCACCAGTACTAGGTCCAATATTCTTCCTAACCCATTGGCTTCTTTTCCATATAACCATCGTCGAAACAATGATCAGCCGTGAGAGATGAATGAATCCTGTCACAATGACTAATGCGTATCCTCGTCAAAGAAATTGGCTGAGCTGGGGATTTAAACCAACGAACTCATGTTTTCAAGCCCTGTACCTTACCGAATAAGCTACCGGGGCTGGGCTACAATTTTACAGTAGCAAAAAAAACTTTCAATTCAAATGTGTTAGTCAAATATTGATTATCAAAAGTTATCATTTTTCAAAGAAATCAGACATATATGATTGAGCCCTGATCTTCAATTAGAGGTTTTAATGCGTCTACGTGATCCATTATACCAAGCAAGTCATGATGATATTATGGATCCTAAAAAAATCCTTTTTGTCTAACAACCGACTAATTCACCGGGTAGAATGGTTCTTTAACATGCAAAAAGTTTAACAATAGCAAAAAGCTTCGACCCAGGTCAGCCTGCGCGAAATGCGCAGGCTGACCTGAATCGATACTTTTTCCAGATACATTAGACCCTCTTTTTCACAGAGCATTTCTATCATGAAATCGGTAAAATTATTCATTGTGTGCATTTTATATTTATGTCAACGATTCAACTTGACTGACTTTGACATGTCTGTCTCTGTAATGATAAAACAAGACGATAACAATTATTTAGCCCCGTCTATCATTTTCAAGGTCGTAGCCCTGTGTTTGATTTTATTTGTTAAATCAGCGTGATGGCTCTTTTGGAGGAACAAGTTAAACAGGTAAGCTTTTGTTAAACTTTATGTGCTACAGAATTAACTCATTAAAACGTATACTAAATAATTCCAACTTGTAACGACCCCGTGGATGAAGACTTTGAAAACATTGTAAACGTCGTTTTCAACGTTTAAATCAGTTGTAGGCGGCAGCCAGTGCACCTACCCATCCTCTCCTGGAGTCTATGTTACCAGTACATCACACTAAGTTACATTCTTTTCAAGTCACTGGCTGCTTTCCCACATAACCATCGTCAAAACAATAATTAGCGTCGGGAGAGGATTTAATCCTGTAGCAATGAATATAATCAATCCTCGGAAGGAGATTGGCCGAGCATTTTCTCCTATTCACACAATATTTTTTTGCCTGTTGAAAGAAAATAAATCATATTTAGATTAACATTTAATTTACTGTCTGCAAATGCTTCAAATTTGGACTAAAAATCTAAGATAAAAAAAAAAAAAGACCTAAAATTTCGCCGTCTGCTACGGCGCCGAGCCCCGGTAGGGCAGTCGGCAGAGCCCAGGACTTGGGAACATGGGGTCGCTGGTTCGAATCCCAAGCTCGACCTATCTCCTTCCGAGGATTGATTATATTCATTAAATCCTCCCCCACGCTAAGTGCTGTTTAACGATAGTTATGTTGGAGAGCAGCCAGTGACTTGGAAAGAGTATAGTTTGAAGTACAGGTAACATGAAATCCTAGAGAGGATAGACAGGTGCACTGGCTGCCGCCACATAACTGATTTAAGTGTTGAAAACAGCGTTCACCATTTTTCCAGACGACAAATTAAAAATGTAATTCAATTTATGATTTTTGTCTGTGATAGGGTAGAAAATATTGTGGGAAAGGGAGAAAATGCTAGCTTCAACCATTTATTCTTTCCCCACAATGTTTTCAAACGCCTTCTTTGTCAGCTTGGTTAAAGCTTTGGATTGTGTGGTAAAGATTTACACATCATATAATCAATCAAGTCTGGTACGGCATTATTTCCAGATAAAGTTGCAGACCACTTTGGAAAAATCCTTGTAAAATAAAGAAAGTAAACTTGGATGAAGATACATACATGAGGTACAAGTGCAAACATTACGGAAATAGTTGAAAAGTCGAACTGAGTAGCCCTGGGCAAAGAATCCAGGGGTCATAAGTTTGAGTCCTAACTCGGTAGATCCCTTTTCAAAGATTGGTGGTATTCTGTACGGCAGGAGTTATTCCTCTTTAATCGCTGAACATTCGTTTGTGTACATGTGGGAAAGCAGACAGTACCTTGAAAAACTTTGGCTTGAAGTAATGGTATAAGAGAACTTCCAGGAGAGCACAAATAGATACACTGATAGTTTAAGACGGCTATTAAAGCAAATACAACAAACAAACGAGCAAAGAAAACAAATTTCAGCATTGCTCTTGCTATGAGGACAAAGTGGGATTTTATTACTATATTTAGACCAGGAAAATTCTTTCATACAATTTGTTTGTAACGTGTTAATTCATGGGTTCAAAACTCCACAAATTGTCATTAGGGAACCAATGAAATGGTTCATAAACACTTTACCAAATAATCTTGTGTTTTCACGACCCTAGGGAAGAGACTTTTGAAAGAAATATGGGAAAAAAGGAGAAATGCTAATAACTAGCAATTTCTCTTTTTCCCACAATGCTTTCTGCCCTTTCAAAGTCGAAGCAATTAATTTTGAACACAATAAATTGTTTATGCACGAATACGCATAAATCTTTACCAAGCAACAAACTTTGTAGACAACGAATTAATTCATTTCCAAACCACGAAATTCCCATTTCAAAGGGTAGAAAACATTATGGGAGAAGGAGAAAATACTCAGCGTTATCTCCCTCTCCTATTCCGTTTTCAAAAGCCTTCTTCTTTAGGGTCGTTATACGTCGGAATTGTATGATATATAGTTAACCCTTTACCTCACAATCCCGAAATTTAACGTAAAAGAACTTTTGAAAACATTGTGGGAAAAGGAGAAAATGCTGGTAACCGGCATTTTCTGCTTTTCCCACTTTGTTTCCTACCCTTTCAAAGAAACAGTTCCTAATTTTTACACATGTAGACTAGTCTAAAATTTTGTTGTTCTGTAAAGAGTTAATGTAACAATAAAGGCCAAATGTAAACAAAGTGGGTGTTTAAATGATTTGAATTTATATCATAACATTTAAAATCATGGAAATTATTGTAAAGATGACTATCTGTCATTGTAATGTCGGTCCAAGTGTTAGTCGCTCACAGAGACATTAATTTCAAAATTAGGTTAAAACCTGCCAGGTAGCTGTGTCTTTTGATTACTTTTTGTCTGATTTTAAATTTCCTTTTTCTGCCAGCGACTAACATATGGCCCGACCACACGATAACTGACTGTCATCTCCACAGTATTTACGATACTTTTAAATGGTATGATTTAAATTTAAATGTATTATGACACCTGCTTTGATATTTTGGCCTTTACTGGGCCTTTAAAGAGTCCGTATCTATATAACTCAGTGTAACAAATTACATTCTGTACTATACATCCTCCAGTTTTACGATGAAGGGTTCTTGATCATCCCAGACTTTGCGGATGAAGAAACGATTGAGAGATTGAGATCAGAAGTTAGAAGACTAGTTGACGAGATGGATCCGGATGAGATTACAACTGTATTTACTACACAAGAATGGCTAGATGAGACTAAGATGCAGAGCAAGACGGAGATTTCGAAAGTTCAGTCCTGGGTAAGAAACATATAAACCATGCTGTATGAAAAGGGGGCTTAATGCTTTTGCGAAAAGTTTCGACCCAGGTCAGCCTGCGCAGTCCGCGCAGGCTGACATGGGCCGAAACTTTTCGCTATTGGTCGATTTTCTGTATGTACAAGAACCAGTATACCTAATGATACAGCCGGTCGTCAGAAAAAAATAAATATTATGGATCCATTATTATGTGATGACTTGCTTGGTATGATGGATTACTGAGATGCATTAAGCCTCCTTTTACCAGAGCATGGCTCATATTATATAACTAACCTTTTCAGCCCGAAAAAAAAGGAGAAACGCGACCTCTTAAGACGGTCGAAAATTCGATCCACTCAGATCTTTTCTCTCGTGAGTTTGACTAAACAATCGGACAGTATAGATCCAAGATCAGACTGCACGTTTTGTGCAGTCTGATTTTGATCTATGCCGTGCGCAAAATTCTCAGTTCTGAAAGAGTTAGCGAACGATAAAATTAAGGAGTTGTCGAAATTGAAAGCACGTGCGGACGACAATTTAAACTTGGACACAACTAATGGAATACATCTTTGAGAGAAGAAATCATTGTGGGTAAAAATGAGAAAATGCCTATGACCAGTATTTTCTCGTTTTCCCGCATTTTTATTTTCAAAAGGTCTTTTCTTTCATAGTCTTAAAATACAAAAATTTTTAGTACAGGATCAAAAGAATCAACCGAGCCCCAGTAGCTCAGTCGGGTAGTGTGCAGGACTTGAGAACGGAGGGTCGTGGGTTCGATCCCTGGCTCGGCCAATTTCTTTCCGAGGATTGATGATAATCATTGCGACAGGATTCATTCCTCTCCCACCGCTGAGAATTGTCTCTACGATGGTTATGTGGGAAAGCAGCCAGTGGCTTGGAAAGAAAATTGTGCAGAGTACTGGTAAAAGAGATTCCAGGAAAGCATGGATAGGTGCACTGGCCGCCGCGATATGACTGAAATAATGTTGAAAACGCATTGTCTGCGCATGTCATATTCTTCGAAGATTCGACCTGTCTGCTATGACGCATCACCCACCCCCTATACCTGGGAAAAGGAGGGCTTATACAGAAGCTATTAGCCTATTACCCAAGCATGTATGGGCTGTTTTAATAAATAGCCGATACATAGGTTACATGATAGCCGATCATAGCTGAATGAATCGCACCAGGTAGCGTTTTATTGAGTAAACGTTTATTTCATTTTGAAATTCAAAGTAACGGTTGTTGTTTTGAAAAGTAGCCCGGTTCTGTACGCAGAATGCCCAAATTAGATAGATGTGTATTTGTTGTTGGTTGGTTGGTTGTATTGGGGTTTAACGCCACTTTAACAGCTAAGGTCATATCATGGCGGTCGGTGACGCACATGTGTTTCCTGGCTTTCTCACACCAGTACTAACACAACTTTCTTTCCAAAGCTACCGACTACTTTTCTCACATGCTTCAGCAGAGGTGAGAGGCGAAAATACGCCGGAAAGAAAGTTCGCCTCAACCGGGTATCGAACTCACAACCACCAGGTCATGAGTCCGACACGCTCACCACTGAGCCACCCGGGCGGGGCTAGATGTGTATTTGTAGAATGCCATCTAGCGGGAGATAATGGTTGAAAACGGCGTTAAACACCATTCAATCAATCAATCAATCAATCAAAAAGATCAATTGATGAATTATCTCTTTACCAAACAGTCCCGTTGTTGTTTTTTTTTTTGCAAACCTATGGAAGAAAGCTTTTGAAAACGTTCTGGAAAAAGGAGAAAATGCTGATAACCAGCTGTAGACTACTGATGATATCTCATTTGGGAGATCATAAGTACATATATGGCCTGCAACACGCGAAAAGGGGCATTCGGACATTTGCGTAAAGCGTCGTCCCGGATCAGCCTACGCAGTCCGCGCACGCTAATCCGAGACGACACTTTCCGTTCTTGTATTTTTTTCTGTTTTGCCCAAGTCTACTGTAGGACAAAATCTAATTTAGCCGTAAAGTGCCGTCTTGGATTAGCCTGCGCAGACTGCGAAGGCTGATCTGAGACTACACTTTACGCTAAGTCCGAATGCTCCTTTTAGCGTGTTGCAGGCCAATTATATTAAGATTTACAAGATTGTGAGGCAATGTGTGCTTCTGAGTATTCTTGCATTCTATTTAACCCTTCTATTAAACTATTTCACCATTTAGCTCTCGGATTGAGGACTGTTCTTCAGTTATTTCCCTTCACACCCCGTATAGTGCGTAACACGAGCACTTATAACTCTTCACAACTTGGCCGATATCTACATCTAACTTCTTCCGTCTCAAGAAGGTTTCCATTTTAAAGTACTGTCAGTCACGTGAGGTTAACCCTTATCCTGCTAAATAAAAGAAATAAAACTGTCAAGCCGATAGTAAAACCCCAAATATTGCTCTTTAAAAGGTATATCTGGAGGAATGATATCTCTTTATCCGAAAGTGTAGATCCAAGATCAGACTGCACGTTCTGTGCAGTCTGATCTTGATCTACGCTGTCCGCAAACGGTCATTGAGTCGCGCTTAGCACCCTAAGGTGCCACGGTAAATTGATCAGCAACGACATAAACAGCCACGGTGGGGTTATTCACATTTATCAATCTGTCGGTGAAAACTGCCAACGGAATTGATAGACCACATTAAAAATTGGATGTGTTTGTTAACGGAAATGTGGATATCACTTATCGTAACACAGCCAAGGGGTTTGATCAATGGATAATTCAAGGTTTGCCGAATGGAGCACTTGCGTTTTGACAAAGTCCGCCTTCTATAGTCTGTTATTAATACAGTAATATAATTTCAAGACTATAGAAGGCGTTTGTAACTGACATGATTGCCTGTGGTGCAACGGTCTTGTTAAAAGCATTCCTTTACTAAATTATGCAATGATTCGGTGATCCTGATGAAAAAGGCTTTTGAAAACATTGTGGGAAAAGGCGAAACTTCTTTCATTCCTATTTCTTTTTTCATGTTCTTCGATGTGCGGTGGTTGATAGACGAATGATGAATACTTTCTACGAAGTGGGAACATCATCAGTTTCTTCTTTGAAGATGGAGCGAAAGATGAAAACGGTAATTCCTAATAAACAGCATTCTCTCTATTATTCACTATATTTTCTACCCTTTCAAAGAATAACCCACGACTAGGGCCGCATTTAATTCGACGTTTATTTAACGCCTGTAAATAGTTGCAATATGGACGAGTCTAAAATTTTGTCGTTTGATAAAGGGTTGAATACATCAACTGGGACAGATATTTATCTAGCAGGGTTAACCAAACAAGCAGATGGTAGGCCTATAGATCAAAGATCAGACTTAACGGTTTTACAGTTAGATCTCGATCACGGTGCTGAAAGTATTTTGTAAATGAAATATTTTCTAACGTTCCTTCGGTAAAAGAGACGCAAGCCTTTCACCGTCAAATTTGTTCTGGTCAGTAGGCGATGTCTGTCAATTACCATGAAAGATTGACTAAAACAGGCTGCACAATAGTGCTTATATTTGTTCTCTTTCCTTCAAAGAAAGATGACGTGATCAGGAATCGCATGTTTGTGCGTGTGTGGGGATGGTTTTCATTCTTTGTAATTTGCAGACTGAAAAAAAAAAAAACTGTGACGTTCTATGCGGTGTAATCTGCAATATTTGCAAAAGTATCTCTTATATCTATGTTTTCAAAATATTTTCTAGCTGTATCTTACTAATGGAGTTACAGTTCCAAATAATTATGCTGTGAGCACCATTTTTTAGCAGTGCCTTTCTTGTTAGCACAAGCCTCGCACGACATGTTGGTTGAAAATTTCTCCCGAGTTACAATACTGATCACTAGACGATGTGAGTAACTGGCAGGAAACAGACATTGGGCTGCATTCTACAGCACTCTCTCTGAAAGCCGTTTTAAATTTTGAATTGCAAGATTAGCAATCGGATGAGCCACTAAAGAGATTCTGGGTAACTCAGATGGCTGCCAATGAAGTCTAGGGTCCTTATTCACCAACCACTCTTAATTTCATTTGTAGTCAAATGCTAGATTTAGAAAGTAGCGCAACTTCTTATTGGCTAAACCATTTACTTTCAAATATAGAAAATTCTTGAGATTAAGACTAAAAATGTTCTTAACAATGTTTAGTGAATACGGACCCAGGATCAGAATTGAATTTTGAAGAGTTATAGAATGCATACCCGGTCCTGTGATCTGAATAAGTCTAATATGTTTTACACAGGTCGACTTATGGTAGATAAACATCAAGCTATTAATAAGATGGGGCACGGTAGGTCACATTTCATTTATTTCAACGGTACAATAACAACACATCTCAAGACCAACTTTATTCAGATAACATCTTTGCTCTTCAGATCCAACTTTTGACTAATTTTTTTTTTTCTACCTCGACATTAGAAAAATGTTACGCTACCTCGCTACTAACACTGTTCAATTTCAGCCCAAATTGTGGTCTTATTTACATAAGTTTACGGTACATGTTGAAGTAGTTTCTTCAAGGCCTATAAATTTGCTCAATTACATGTCATAAGCTAAGCAGCTAAGCTAACATTAACAATATAGCAATGTAATCACAAAATATTTTATTGTGAGAAAATATGTCAAAAGCTATGGTTACAGCTCAAGTGCTTTCAATGATACCTGTATCGACGGTAATGATAGCGGTCATCTACTGAAGCGAAGATATCATTGTCAAAGTTTATAAATGAAGACTAAGCACGATTCAAGCGTTTACTAAATCATCTACTAGGCGAGACAAGGGCAATTATATACTACTCAAAGTTTGCTAATCACCAAGAATATTGTTGTACATATCGGAGGTTGTAGTGAAATGTTTAGTATTTTTTCTAGTTGAACATGTACCCTGTGCTTTATTTACATGTATTATTGTATATAAAGATTTATCACTAGTTATGCACTCTTTTGATTTTATCTCATTTTTAACTGGGTGGTCACTAAAACGGTTGTTTTTCCAAAACGAGTACAAAAAAGCTAGCGATTAATTTGGTATGGGCCTAAGGCTAACGATTATGTGACCCGTTGCTATCAATGACAGCTTAGCATTGTCTTTGCATGCCCCCAATTAGGGTTTTGGATAACCATTTGTGGAATGGAATTCCATTCCTCGACATGGAATGCAACAAGTTGCTGAATGCTTTGTGGCTGGGCCTGACGGGCTGAAATGCGGATCTGTAACTCATTCCACAATTGTTCAATTGGATTTAAGTTGGGGGAACGGGATAGCTAATCCATACGCTGGATACCCTCCCTTTGCAAGTACTCTTAGACAACACGGGCCGTGTGAGGACAAGTATTATCGTCCATAAAAATGAACTCATCGCCAACAGCACCAGCATATAACCTTACCTGCGTGTCGAGAATTTCATCTCCATACCGTTGGTAGTCAATTTGCCTTTATCGAGCACAATCAGGTCAGTTCGTCCATTCCAGCTTATCCCGCCCAATACCATGATAGAGCCGCCCCAATACCGATCACGCTCAGCAATGTT
The DNA here is from genome assembly GCA_946811185.2 of Hippopus hippopus. NCBI lineage: Eukaryota > Metazoa > Mollusca > Bivalvia > Cardiida > Cardiidae > Hippopus > Hippopus hippopus. The sequence goes on along the minus strand of OX328098.1, from coordinate 60,630,066 downwards.
TGCTGCATGAAACATCTTCCCTGGCCTTCTCCACAATCGAACACGCATATCCGCGTAGTGCAAGCAGTATCGGGACTCATCTGTAGAGAGGACAGCTCGCCAGTCCATTCTCCTCCGGCCAACATGGTCCATCGCCAAAGCAAACCGATGCTGACAGTGGTTTTGAGATAGGGAAATACGAATACATGGTCTTCTTGATCGAAGGCCACTTTCGTGCAACGGTGTGCGTACGGTTTGAGTCGAAACTCTGACCCCAGAAGCATTTTGAGGTCAGAATGCTGTTGAGTTTCTCCGAGCCTGGATGACTAAATATCGATCATCAGCTGCAGATGTAGCCCTTCTCCTGCCACCACCATGTCACCTGATAGGTGTACCATACTGCTGGTACCTCGCCAAGGCTCTGGTGATAACAGTATGGTGCATACTAAGTGCCTCGCCATCCTCACGATGAATAGCCCCTTGTTCCAACATTCCAACTGCCCGCCACATGTCTGCATCTGATAAATGTCTTCTTACAATTGCATTTGCCATATTAAGGTCAAAAACGTTCAGTCTTTCAAAAGAAAGTGAAGAATAAAGAGTGTACACAAGTTTGGTACATGTATGCAGCGTCTCAAAACACTGTGGCAATTGAGGGTATCTGCATTTGAAAGACTTGCACGAGGAATTTGCCTGACATACAAGACAGTGTCTGTACTGGAGACCTTCTGGATACACCACAGAATGATTTGCAATTATTAACATCCCAAAATATAGAATACAGACTCTGCTATGGTGCTAGGAAATATTGGTGCTTAGCAAACTTTGAGTAGTACATAACCAGCAGAATATAACAAGAACTATCGTATTGACTTTCAAGAGTATTTTTTATTACAGCTATACATGCACATAGCGAGCCTTTCAGAGCCTACACATTCAGCAAGAAAGTTCAGGTACAAGAAATATTTGAGCAGCGTTCTGGCAGAAGGGGGTTTAATGTATCTCTGTGATGCATTGTGCCAAGCAAGATATCACATATCTATGGATTCGTAAAGCCCATTTTGACGTCAACTGACTTAATAATGAGGTGGATTGGTCTTTATCCTGTTACATGGTGAAATATCGACCGTGAAAAGGGGTGCCATGAAAACTTTGTGTTTCACGGTCACTTGCTTTGTGACCTTGCTCATTTGCATAACAGCCGGAACTACTTTTGACCTAGTATTTCCTTTCCTGTTCTCGACGGTTTTATATCAGAAAATTGAAAATGCAGAAAATTAAAAAAAATCAATATGAAATTGACTCCCTAGCGCACAAAACACACATAGTTTGGTACATGATTACCAACACTCTACATGCCTTCTTCCTTCCTTGGTGTACATGAACCTGACTAAAAGAAGTTGAGAATTTTTTTAAAATCCAAGAATGAACAACGTGAAATGTCAAAACTAGAGCTGGAAAAGCTAAAATCAATATCTAGCAAACTTCGTTACGTCCATGAGGAAAACTGTCGGGCATGAGTGAACCATCGACACTGAAATTATTGTGTCAAACTTATGCAGAAAGCTTAAGCTTATCCTTCGGCCTGTAAGACACGACACAATTTTTGACTTGTCGATAATAAGAGCATTTATAGAGGAAAAACTAAACATGGCTCAAGTGATAAGATTTGTTTTTGAAAAGGTAGAAGACATTGTGGAAAAAAGAGAAATACTGTTATTCGCCATTTTCTTCTTTTCCCACAATATTTTCAGAAGGCTTTGTTCTTGAGGTCGTTAAAACTCGGGATTGTGTGGTAAAGGATCAAAAAGCAAAAAATACCCTCATCCAATCATGAATATTTAGCTCAACACAAGAATTCCAAATAAGCAAGGATATCTTGGTAGCCAAACTAAAATCTCTGAAGAAACAAAGGAAAGAAAATAAACCCAACAGAGCATGTCCTCTTACAAACGATGAGATCAACCAACTGTATGAAAAGGGTGTCCTAGGCAGCCATAGTAAGAAGCTTGTTTATAAATTTTTTATGGCTCAACAATTGCCCTATGTTTGGTATGACTTTAGGTAGGTTTTTCAAATGTTACACCTAAAAAAGTCCTTCAGAACATTACATGAATAGTCAAAATGAATATAAGAAATTATGTGCAACTATGGTAGGCTTGCACAAGTTCTCTAAGCCATAAATGTTGTAAATCCTGTGAAAAAGTTGTATTTGTTAGGTCTGCACAACTGCCTATTAATTTCAATTGGCAGGTAACTGGTTTTACTCTTCCTTTTACATTATTATCTGAATCAATATGCATCAGAAAAATGATACTCCAGCAGTAAAAATAGCTCAGACCCCCGCTGAGACTTGAACTCAGATCTCCTGGTTTCCCAGGTATTTTACTTTTAAAATACAAGGGTTTTGAGCATACAACTTAAATATCAATTTTCATCTTTTAGACCGATTCAGAATTCTAGAACAGAGTTTTATTGTTTTCAAATATTCAAATTCATACAAATTTGGCATTTCACAAATGAGTTAATTTGTCATTTAGTGAATAACTGTAACGACCAGTTCCAGCTTGGAGAGGGTCAAAATGGCCCACTTTCAAAACAGCCTGGTCCATAACAGCCCACTGTCATGGGCACCGAAAAGGTCTACTTTAGACCTACTGTTATTTAAATCAATTTTATCATCAGCATAATTTATATTTAATAACTTTCAAATTCTTACTTATTTTTGAAAAGTGGATTTAATTTCAAGAGCTTTCGATTTCCCCAATACTTGTGTTCAGCATTCTTCACCGCTGTTAAATGTGATAAGAGCTCCTCACCCCTTACTTTCTTTTCTCATGAAGGTTGGTGCATTTCGAATATGTTACTATAAAGTATAGAAAAACTAATGTTGCCATTTTGTTATCTAAAAGGCTGTGGGCAGGTAATATTTTTTCAACAGTTAGAGAGAAAAGGGGGCCATTTTGGTACAAGGCCATTTTGGAAGTGGGCCGTTATGACCTCCATGACCTGTTCCAGTTGAATTTAGTATACCAGTATTTTCAAGTTGTGTTTGTATAACTTATTGACAATTGAAGTTAATACAAAAAAAAAAAATCCAAATTTTAATCGCCCCAGAGAAGGAAATCCTTTACAAACCTTATCTAAACACATTATCTAATTCAAGTGAAGTTTAGTGAATTAACCCATTACCAAACAATCAAAAGTTTTAACGACCCCTGACACAGAAAGCTTTTGAAAACATTGTGGGAAAAGAAGAATCTTCTTTTAACAAATTTCATGTTTAAGGTAACATTTGTCATCAGTTAATGCTTTCAATTTGGTTCTATGAAATTGTGATCTTAAAAAATACAGTTTGCAAAATTGCTCTTTTTTCCAAACAATGAAACTATTAATGAGCTACACCAATAGAAACTAAACCATGATTCCTAATGTAAAATTTTGAACTTGGGCTTGGTATTCATGCAGGAGACATGTATGTAGACAACTGTATTCATGACAGACTATTTATGTAATTACACACATGGTTTGTTGGCTAACTGTTGCTTGAGAAATTCACTATTGATAGAATTGTCAAGATTTGATTAAGCTTTGAAATAAACTTACGGTTTACGTCATCCTAGGCCTGATCCGTTGAATTATACAGTAGAAAGTGTATTGACTCTATGTTGATTGAGTTGCCTTCCTCCTTCCGTCGACAAGTATTTCACACGAATTCTGATAGTTTAGCACACAGGCGAAAACACTGTTTACATACGGCAAGGTCAACACGTAGATCTAGTAACGTTAGGCCTAGTTTACACAAATGTGTAAATCGAAGCGAGGGCGAAACTGAACAGTTGTTGTTCTAGAAAATAAGGTAGCGTGTATAAGTTTAGTCTAAGAAAATAATTTGTAAAATTGAAATTTCCTGATGAAAATCAGATCTAAAGAAATCGTAAGAAAATATCAAGGACTATTTTTGTAACCTTTATCAGCGGAAGAGTTTTCGTGCATATTAAAACTCCCTCCAACTTTGATCAGCCGCGAAATTCAAAATGCTTTTTTTTTCCGTTGGTTTTTTTCCTCTCTTCTTCTCTTTCTCGCTTTGTAACAGGATAAATAGAATAATAGGTTCGTGTCTGAAATGGGTCAAGTTTTTCGGGCTCGGCTTCGGAATTTATTAGGTTCGCCTGCGGCTCACCTAATAAATTCCTACGCCTTGCCCGAAAAACTTGACCCATTTCAGACACTAACCTATTATTCTCTATTTTTACATGCAAAAAAATTGACTAATAGCACATAGTTTCAACTTAAGTCAGCCTGCGCAGACTACTTTTTGCAGATGCATTAAACCATTTTTTCACAGAGCACGGCTCAAACATATTTACTTTGGCAACCTTATTAGTCTCCAATCCATAAAATAAGTCAAGAGAACATACCTTAGCCTGGGTTGGTTTTAATCTTTACTACTGGGTATAAACATACTTTGTACATGTAGCTTAATCCTTATTCTGCTATATAAGTGCAATGAAACTTTCAAGACGATGGTAAAAACCCGAATTTTGCTACTAGTATTTCATTTTTTTTTGGGGGGGGGGGGGCGAGTAAATTACTCCTTATCGGACAGAATAGATTCAAGATTAGACTGCACGCTCTGTACAGTCTGATCTTGATCTACACTATCCGCAAAAGTCCTTGAGTCGCGCTTAGCAGCGTAAGCGTTAAGCTATTGGTCTGATATTGGAAGAGATGAGGCCAGATTAGGTTGTACGGAATGAGGGCCATTCTTCAGTTATTTCCCTTGATTCCTCTCCAGTACTACATTGGTCCTGATAAGGGGATTACTTGGTTTTTATCCTTGATTTTCTTGCACTTCACTGATATGTTCTTGAGATAATAGCTCAAGTAAATATGGTAGGATTATTTTACAAATAGATAAATATTCATTTCTCTGTTGATTGAGAGCAGAGTTTGCTTTAAAATCACATGTAGACCTTACACATAATCATAAATCAAAATATACTTATCGCAACATCCCCTACGAAATAATGGATTAAAAAAAAAGGATTAAAGGTAAAAGGACCAATCTCTTGTTTGGTACCTTTAGCCTTTATCTAGTAAGGGAGATAATTTGACTTACAGGAATGGCCCTCATTAGAACAGTTTAGTGAGTACGGCAAATACCTCCACCGCTACTACGACATAAATGGTTAAACTGCTTCTTTACCGGTCGTCAGCTATTTCAAGCCTACAGCAATATATAAAGCACTTTTTACTCGAGATATCAATGTAATAGAACTGAATTTACTTCATTGAAAAAGAAAAATTAATTAAAATTTCGTTTGCATGCTGTGAATTTACAGTCAAAATGTCTGTAAATACGCCTTTTTTTCCACTTAGAAAATACCTAACACAAATAATCTGTATTTACTCGACACATGGTATATTTTTGTCTTGATTTTTCAAATAACATTTCTCTTTTCAGGAATTAGCGGCAAGTATAGGAATGGTCGACCCTATTGTTTGTCAAAGTATGTATATCTTCAAGGTAATATTGAAGTTGGTAGGGTACTATGTTAATTTCTTTCATTAAAGTACAACATTTAATGTCCCAGTTGTAATGAGCTTCGGGAACCAGTTTGGAAGAAAAAGAACAATAACTTTGTTTAACCACCAGACGTTACCAACTGCCTCTCGCAACTGGTCTTTATTTTAAAAAAAGTGGCCAAAAAGAGACATGAGCAATGTAAAATATCACTTTTCTCTTGCGTAAATGTTTTTTATGTGATTTTATATACTTAATCTTGATTTGTGTTGATTTTATCACCTTTAAAGGTAGTCTATTTATCGCAAAATTGTTTTAGAAGATAGGCAGTTTAAAGAAAAGACGCCAAATTTGTGAAAAACTTAAGACCATTTTTGTTCCTTCGGTGAATAGTGTTGTTCAAAATTAGACCGGGTAATCTAGGTTTAAACTGACCATTATTTGTTCTGTTTATCTGCTCAAAGGTCGGACTAGGAATATGAAAGTGATTGCTTTCTTGTAGGCCTTTTATAATGTTCTTTTATCTATGATCCATTAACACTTTTGTCATATATTAACAAAAGCCCCGACTTGCACCAGTACTTGGCTCAGGCTCTGGGGCACCTCGCCATGTATGCACCGATGAAAAACCAAATCTTTCGGTGAGGATCGAACCCACTAATCCGGTCTTACTTATCCTAAACTTTGACGAGTGAGCCACACAGGACCCCTTCATGCTTTTATAAATGCTTTTACGACAATTTCTTTATATTTCAGCCACCTAAAATTGGAGGAGCAGGTATCATTTCTTTATTTATGCCTTGCTGCGTACATGTACTTTCAATTAACGAAAGCTTACTCTAGAATGTTGTTTTATCTTATATCGAAAGCTGTACAGGTTAATTTTACGCAAACCAACTACAGGTTGTTTCATAATATGTGTCCTTATTCTAAACATGAATGTTGTCTACACATATTAGTTTAAAAAAGATGGAAAGCTACTACCTTTTTGTAGACATAATAAAATTTCATTTGATATATAATAGACATTACCTTAACATTCTTTGATACACTACACTTTTTTTTTGACAAGTCCATTTCACAACAAGTGTCCTGCATAACGTCAATTCTGGGACTTTATATAAAGTTAACACTTTGTTTAAAGATTATCCTAGGAGAGTACAGGTTTACAAGCAGCAAAATGGGTTTAAGGCAACAGAGAAATTGGGCTTTATTATTGAAAAACTGCTACACAACGAGACAATTTCCTCATGGGCTTTTTTCAGCGCAGTCGGTATTGTGGTTCCCATGTTACTCGCAGATGGCAAGGACAATGGCGACACAGTAATTAAGGAGGGCTATCTTAACATTCTGAGGAAGAATTCCATTCTGATGCCAAAAGAAACGAGAAATATCTTTAAAAAAGATAGACGGCGTAAAATTTCCTGCTCATGGGTATTCAGGGACCAGCAGAACAAACGTGTCCGTATTTTTGACCAATCGCAAATTTCTAGTTATTCATTCGAATATAGTACCAAAAAGTAGGTCAAAAGCCAGCGCATTCAGCTACGCCGAAAAAAGTATTAACATTGAAGACACAGGTACAAGTACATGCATTTGATTTTGGCTAGGAGGAGCCACACAACACAAGACCGGAAGCATAAATAAATGATCATCAAAAGCATTCAGGCAAAAGTTAATTTCTTTTAGGAATTGCTGCACACTCTGACCCTCCAGACTTTTACTTGTAAGATGCATTATAAAAGGTGCACAGCCCAATGTCAAGAGATACTTAGGACTTTAAAGCTGCAATCAAGAAAGAAATTTATCAACATAGCGGAGGGCGGGGGGTCGAAGACATGTAATGAAAAACTCTGACAGTAGTAAACCTCATTGTTGTAAAATGGACTCTGAGAATGAGTAGTCGTCATTGATTAAAATGGACTTGTCAGAAAAAGTGTAGTCTATTAACTATTATAACAGTAATGTCTATGTACTACATATTAAATGAAATTTTATTATTTCTGCAAAAAGTTGGCAGCTTTCAATTCAGTTTAAATTGAAATTAGTAGAAAATATTGACTCTTAGAATAAGGACAGATAATATGAAACACCCTGTATTTGAGCAAATAACTCAAATCGGGAACACCCATTGCTGGAAAAGGAACGATTGTTAAATTCATTTAATATGTTCTTTTCTCATGGTTTTATCAAAATCATTTCACCTTAGCGACGTAAATAGTTGGACATGTGATGCAACAAGTTATAGAAGACTAAATGTGTTTTCATCATGACTGGCGTGAGCCATATTCGAAACTCTGACACCTTAATGCAAACGTAACAGGCTTCGTAAGCTGGGAACGAAAATTTCATAATTATGTCGACATGGCCGAAAGTCTTTACCTATTTGCAACACCCAACACACAACAAACAAATTGCGACCTCAAAGTAACTAGTGTTTGTTTAATGATGTCATATAGACACAAAGCACGTGACTTTATACTAACTTCGCCTGTTTTGAAACATTTCAGTAAACCCCCATCAGGACTCTTGTTTCTTAAATACTAAGCCGATGAAGCTTGTTGGATTCTGGCTTGCACTAGAGGATACAACGGAGGACAATGGATGCTTATGGTTCATTCCCAAATCGCATAAAGGTATATCATTACAATGATCTATGCATCTACATTTCTTCTTCTCAGATTTTGATTGAATATAAAGATATAGAGGATAATCAACTGATTGTGTGTAATATTAAAAATCTGTCACTCAAATGGGGTGTAATGCGGTTGAAAAAAGATTCTCAAGGATGAGTTTTTTAACTGCATCAAACCCTATTCTAGTGACAGATTTTTAATATCACACACAACCAGTTGATTATCCTATTTATTATATCCCTAAATCACCCTTTATTTTCTAGTATTTGTCAAGAACGGTACAAAGGACTTCTCTTTACGAATACAGTATCCATTTTGGCAGAAGCGGCTGACACATTCAGATGACGTAAAGCGCAAGGATTTAGAGTAAATGCGCGTAAACTCGTATCTCTTCATTTGAAAGGCATGCATTGCTATGTACCTTTACAATTTAAAAACAGCCATATGAAATTAGACGGATGAAATATTTAATCATGTAAGACTCTCCCAAATTCAAAACATCTCCGAATGACAAATGCAAAATTGGTGCAAAAGACAATAGGATTTCTAATAAGATAGGAAACATTGTGGAAAAAGGAGAAAATGTTAGTATCTATCATTTTCTCCTTTTTCTACAATGTTTTCAAAAGCTTTCTCCCACAAAAACTCTCTTCTTTTCCCGAAATGTTTTCAAAAGATTTCTCCCACAAGGTTGTTATAACTCAGGACTGTTTGATAATGGGTTAAGGTAATCTCGGTGACTTTACCGAAAATCTTTTTCCTGTGCTATTGTTTACTAAAGATGATTGAAGCAGAGAGATAGAAATACTAGCTCGTGAGCAATGTAGGAAAAAAGTACATGTAGTTCCAGCAAACAAAAGCCCAAAAGTAAACAAAGCGGGTGTTTCAATGCATTTGAATTTATATCATACCATTTAAAAGTAATTATTGTGAATACAGCAATCTGTCATTGTACGGATGGTCCAAGTGTTAGTTGCTGACAGAGAAATTAATTTCAAAACTAGGTTAAAACCTGCCAGGTAGCTGTGTCTTTCGTTCACTTTCTGCCTAATTTTAAAATGCCTTTTTCTGCAGCGACAAACATATTGCACGACCACACAATAACAGACTGTCATCTCCACAATATTTCTCATACTTTTAAATGATTTAGATTTAAATGTATTGTGACACCTGCTTTGATATTTTGGCCTTTACTGGGGGTTTAATACTCTGAGAAATCACCGTAATTCACTAATAGGAATATTAAAAAGAAATAAATCACCATATTGCCATAACTCACTAAAACGAAACAACGATGACGAAATGGCTTTCTTTCTAAAGAAAAATCAGGGTCAAGAATTTAAATCTAGAGTTGTTGTCTGATATACGGCTTACCTTTAGATAATCCTCAAAGTTTACCGAATACACCACCCTCTGAAGATTACTAAAAATACTATAGGAACATATTTTTACGCTTTTACCTCCGCAGAAGGTCTACATGGTGACCGAAGGTTTGTAAGAATACCGAAAAATAAACTACAACAGGGAGAGCCAGAAACAAAGTTTGTTGGTGATATGGTAGAATTTGAACACAGTAAATTTGTTTCCGGTCCTGTTAAGAAAGGTATCGACTTTATATCAACAAAAATAGCTGTATTACCGGATCTAGTCTGTGACCTATTCCCCAAATCCTGTTTTAATAATACCGTAATCCCTTTTACCAGAGGAAAAAACTTTATATTCGGCAATATTGAAAGCACTTGCAAATGACAATTAAAAAAATATTGTGGGAAAAGAAAATCTTATTTCAAGCATTTCAACATTTTCCGACTATATTTTCTACCTTTGATAACAAATTTTTCATCATTTTAGCCATATTTGACATGTCGTCTGCTAATGATTTCAAAATGGATAGGTCTAAAATGTTATCGTTTGGTATAGAGATAAAATATAAAAGCCATGCTCTGGCAATAGGGAGTGTAATGTATCCCCGTGATGCATTACACCAAGCAAAGGTATCACTTAACCATGGATCCACAAAATCCATTT